>MU628173.1:0-603733 GCA_025688815.1 Aspergillus carlsbadensis
AAGGGGGGGAAGCTCACGATTAGAGGAGCTGGGTGTGAAATGTGAATCCGCGTATGATGGCGTATCTAGCTATTTAATGAAAGAATTAGCAATATTGCCTGGCTTCCTGCTACCTGTGGTTTTCGTTTGCGAGTGTATGCACAAACCCGAAAAAGAGGGTCAGGATTTCTAGGCTTATACCGCGATGGGCTCAATTCTTCCAGAGGTCTCTGACTACGACAGAGTCATTTGTCGTGGGGAAGGACTCGGCCAGATTTTCTACCAGCGCATGCTGGACGACCCGGAAGCCGTCGCCATCATCGATGAATCCACTAAGAGCCTGTCATACAGGGTGATCCATGAAAGGGCAATTGGCCTGGCGCAGGCGCTGACCGAGCATGAGTACACACCTGGAGACCGCGTCGGCGTCATCGTCGAGCATGGCCTCTGTGACCCCGTCACGCAAGTGGCTATTATGTACGCTGGCGGCACCTGTGTGCCTCTCGACCCCCTGCTCCCAGACCAGCAGATCAAAGCCCGGTTGCTGAGGTTGGGCGTGCGACACGTCCTCGTCGACGAAGCCAATGCAACGCGGACACTCCCCTTTACCATGCTCGTCGTGCGGGAGGGTCGTCGCAAGAATGGCAAGAAATCAAACCGGAGAGGTACCACCGGCACGGCTGCAGTAGACGAGCGTCGCTTCCCGATCCCCACAGGCATAGACCACTGCTCGCATCTCATCCACACCTCCGGGACAACGAGCGAACCCAAGGCCGTGCAGATCGCCGCACGCTCCATCATCCACGTCGCGCACCACGCACCCTACGAGCCCGTCCGCAAGACTGACGTTGTCGGCCACCCGAACAAGACGAGCTTCGACGTTGCCCTCTTCGACATCTGGGGCGCACTCCTCCTTGGCGCAGCCATCGGCGTCCTGAGCAAGCCCACTCTGCTCGACAGCGCCGCGCTCGCCGCCGCCATTCGCCGGCTGAATATCACTATCACGGCCATCACGGCGCCGCTGGTTAACCTGGCCGCCACGACCCATCCGGATACGTTTCAGCCGCTCCGCGTTGTCCTGATGGGTGGTGAAGCTGTCAATTTGCGTGCGATGGAGGCGATCCTGTCCGCCGGGCCGCCCACGCATATGATGAATGCCTATGGGCCCACGGAGTGTTGCGTCTACTGCCTGACGCACGAGATCACAATTAAGGACGTGCGTGCGGGCAAGGTCAGTATCGGCGAGACGATCGGGCGGAACGTGTGTGCCGTGTGCGACGAGGAGGGGAACCCCGTCAAGCCAGGCGAAGAGGGCGAGCTGCTCGTTGGCGGACCCGGCGTTTCCCCTGGTTATGTCGATCAGCCCGAGAAGAACGTAAAGACCTTTGTGGCTGTCCCAGGCATGGTCGACCCGGAGACGAAGCTACCCTACCGCATGTACCGGACCGGCGATCTCGTCCGCCGGCGTCCAGATGGACAGCATGATTTCCTCGGCCGCCGCGATGAGCAGGTGAAGATTCGGGGGTTCCGCGTCGAGCTCGGCGCTGTGCGGTCCGTGCTTATGGGCACGGGGCATTTTGCTGAAGTATTTGCGATGGCAATGAACTCAAAGGCGGCTGGGGCCGGTTCGACGCTTGTTGCGTTTGTCGTGCTGCGTGCTGATGCTGTGCCGGACGCCGTGGCTGACGCTGTCGAGGTGGCCAAGGCGACTCTGCCGGACTATATGGTGCCGCATATCGAGGTGGTAGCGGAAATGTCCTTGAACGCGCACGCAAAGATAGATCGAAAGAAGTTGGAGAGTATATATAATCAAAGACGCGACAAGCTTCTCAATGGGATCAATGGGCACAAGGAGGAGAACAAGGTAATGAGTACACGGGAGCAGCTGGCAAGTATCTGGGCGATGGTCTTGGCCACTCCAGTCCCTGAATACAAGGACAATGACGACTTTTTCACCCTGGGGGGGACCTCCCTGCAGGCTTCGTTGTTAATTACTCTGATCCGACAGCAGCTAAACACCAAGATCTCGCTACTCGCCCTCTACGATCATCCCACACTCGGGCAGCTAGCCGCCATCGTAGACCAACATCGAGGGTCATCCATGGCCACCATCCGTGACGAACAAGCCATACTGGCTGCCGACATCAAAGTTGCAGATGACCTGGAACCTCCGCTGCAGCCAATAGTTGACTGGCGTCGTGACACAGAAGGCAGGGTCTTGCTAACCGGTGCAACAGGCTTTGTAGGGGCGTTCTTCCTCTCAGCGCTCCTCACAATGCCTAGTGTGTGCCAAGTCGGCTGTCTTGTCCGTGCAGCAACCCCCGTTGAAGCCCTCGAGCGCATCCGCGCCACACTGGTCAAGTACAGACTCTGGCAGGACTCCTTCTCATACAAAATCCTTCCCCTCTGCGGCGACATCCAAGACCGTTGGCTCGGCCTCGGCGAGGACCGCTTCCACGAGATCGCAGCCTGGAGCAGTGTAGTCTTCCATTTCGCCGCCCTCGTGAACTACACAAAGCCCTACTCCCTCCATCGCCCTGCAAACGTCATTGGAACGGCAAACCTTGCCCGCTTCGCAGTCACAGGGCGGCCAAAGGCCCTCCACTACTGCTCCAGCATATCCTGCTTCGGCCCCACGGGGTTCGTCAACGGCGCCAAAATCATTTATGAAGACGCCTCGCTCCTCCCGCACCTCCCGGCTCTGCCCTACGACCACGGCTATGCGCAGAGCCAATGGGTCGCCGACGCCCTCCTTCAGCGCCTTATCACCCGAGGTTTCCCCATCGCCATCTACCGCCCGGGGTTCATAACCGGCGACTCCAAGACAGGCATCTGCAACCCAGACGACTTCTTCAGCCGCCTCATCTGCGCGGGGCTGGATCTCGGCGCGTACCCAGACCTCCCCGACCAACGCAAGGAATTCGTCCCCGTCGACTACGTCGTTTCCGCAATGCTGCAGATTTCCGCCTCCGTCTTCTCCGTCGGACACGCGTTTCACCTCCTCCCGCACCGCGCGACCTCAGTCGACATGGCGCAAACCATGGAGCTGATTTCCCAGGTGCGCGGGACGCCCATCCAGCGGCTGCGGTATGATGAGTGGATTGAGCGGTTGTCGTCGACGGCGCATGCGAGCTTGCAGCCGCTGCTGCCGATGCTTGCGGAGAAGGTGCGCGATGGGCTGAGTCGCTGGGAGCTCTATGAGCGGATGCCGGTGTATGATGCGACGAATACGAAACGCGCGCTGGCGATGATGCCCGTGCAGCTCGAGTGTCCCGTTTTCGATCGTGGGTTGGTGAAGAAGTATGTGGATTATTTGTATGCGGTGGAGAAGGGGGAGGCTTAGGCGCTGGAGGCTGTGAATGGTTCTTATCATGACTTTTTTGGATCGAAGCGCTTGGGTAGATTGCATTACCGGTAGAAGCGACTGGGGGATGGGCAATTATAGGTTGCATTTGATAGAATATGTCAGCAGTAGTGCTTGAAGTTGTATCTTCACGGGTTTTAGGTGACGTGACATGAGCATGTGCGTAATTGGCAACCACTTGTACTTAGGAAGACTTCTATTCTACAGTGCTATCCAACCAGTGTTTGGTTCGAAAGCCTTGACCAAGGCAATTGTCTACATACCCCAAACGTTTGTGCACAGTTCAAATTCCCACCAATCGTCAAAACTCCAGAGTAGCGACATGAAACTATGTTATAATACATACCTTTTGAAATTATTGTGATACCTAATATAGTAAAGTATAATATTTACCTGCTTGTATCTGAAAATATATAGAGATTATGGATAATAATCTCGGATCAAACACGTCGGTGTACTTGAGAATATATATATTACTATGGGATCCATATATTAAAGTGCTAAGAATTAGGTAAAATTAGATATATAATCAACATTAAAGCTTCTAGAGTATGGCTTTTCAGTATGAGAAGTTATTAATATATAAAGTGCGGTAAAAACAGTGTGCACAGACTTTGAACCTATAGTTACGTTGATTATGGTATGAATAGCATTCACCGCACCACTTACTGAGTTCACTTCCCAGCCTCCTCGCTCCCTCGCCCCCTATTCGTAGTCCTACTCGTCCTTGTACTGCCACTCTTAACAGAAACCCACCTCACGCCCAAGGCCCCCAGAATCGCAAGACATATCATCGCCAGCCCCACATAGAACGCCTGCGTAACAGCCGCATTATAAACATCCAAAACACCCCCAGAACCCCCGTTCCGGACCTCCCCCAACCCAAGCCCAGCAATCCCGCTGCAATCAACCCCCAGACCGTCACCTTTCTGTCGACAATTCCTCAATAACCGATTATGAAAGACCGCCTGCGCAACAGAAACAAACACCGCACCCCCCATCATCTGGAAAAAGATCACAATCACCGTTGCGCTGGGGAGATCTTTAGCTGGTATAGCTGCCTGCACAGCCGTGACGGGGAGTTGGATCCCAATTCCCGCGCCGGCGCCGTACAGCGCTTGGTAAGAGATCCACTCGCCGGGTCCCGAGTGGATGGAGAAGGTGGTGAGGAGCCCCGCGCCGACGGCGCCTAGAACGGGGGCGACGAGCATAAAGGGGTTACAGTAGCCGATTCGGCCGACGAGAAAGCCGGTTATGATTGAGGTCAAGGTTGTGGCTATTAGCATGGGCAGGTTCATCAGGCCGGATTGTGTCGCCGTTGCGGATTTGATGGATTGGAACCAGATGGGGAGCTGCCGTGGTTTTGTTAGTTGGTTGTATACTATATAGGCTTGGTTTTGGGAGGGGGTGACTAACGTAGTATGTGAAGACCGTAAAGGACGAACTGAGAGAGAAGGCATAGAGCGCTGGGCCCCAGACATCGCGGTTGCTGATTAGAGCTGGGGGGATAGTTGCGCGGCCCTGCTGTCGCCACTGTATAACAGCAAAAATGACTAGGAGGCAAGCGGAAACGACAAAGAGGCCGATGATGGGCCCGCTGTCCCAGGCATACTTATCCCCGCCCCATTGCAGCGCAAGCAAAAGACAGATAATACTAGGCAAGCAGGACACTGTACCCGGTATATCGAGTTCCGCGACCACGGCTCTCCGGCTGGTTGGCCTGGTCTGCGGCGGCGCCTTGTACAGGAGCAGGATGAAAAGTGCCGTCACGGCGCCCACGGGCAGGTTAATATAGAAGCACAATCTCCAGCTGGTGTGGTCGGTTAGTGCGCCGCCGATTAAGGGGCCCGCCACGCTAGCCACGCCATATATGCTCCCTATTATGCTGGTGACTAGGGGCCGCCGTTGGAGTGGGATTGTCTGCGCGATGATCAGGAAGCAACCTGCGTAGACGCCTGATGTGCCGATACCCGCTACTGCGCGGCCGATGATCAGAGTTGTGGAGTTTGGCGCGACAGCACACATCAGGGAGCCGAGTTCGAATATCGCTAGGACGATCAGGTAGACCCATTTCGTCGAGTAGAAGGCAAAGAGCTTGCCGAATGTTAAACTTAGGGAACAGGAGGTTAGTTGGTAGGCGCTACCGTACCAGCCTATGTCTGCGAGAGAGTTGAACTCGTCTGTTATTCTGGGGATTGCTGTGGCCATGATTGTTGTGTCCTGGATGGTACTTTAGCTGGTTGGTTAGAACTGGGATCACGAGTGGGACTCTTACGAGTGCCACGAGGAGGATGGATAGCGATAGTCCAGTCATGATCACGGTGATTCTCCATGTTTCGAGATTTTGGTCGGGTGCTCTGTGGTCGTTCTCGTCGCTTGACGTCGGATTCGAAATCGCCTCTTTCCATCGAGATTGCTTTGGTTCATCCATTCTGTTTTCCGAGCCGCAATCTACACCTGGGGCTTCTATGTCAGACGATCGTTGGGCATCCAAGTTGGGGACGCCGCCCAGCAGCTTTGGTTTATCGGTGATCATAGTAATCATCTTATCTCCTGGCAGTGAACTATTCTTGGTGCCAGTGACGATAGCAGAAGAATAATATTCAAGGATATAAGGACAAACTTAGAAGTCGCTGACGTATTACCAACTATGTCTACATTTGGCAAAACCCTGGACAGGCCGAGAATTCGACCACTTCGACCATGGATGAGTGGTTTGAGCTCACTTTCATCTGGGCTCCGGGAGGCTGTTTGGTCAGCGCCGAAGGGTTGGAATGAGCAAGGGGGCTCTGTGACCACATCTGCAACAATTGATCCCCTGCCGGATGCTACGAAGGGGGAAACCCGAGATTACTGTACAAATCGTGCCCTTGGTCAAGTCGGCATGCAAGATCGCAGGCTACAGTTCGCTCCCGGGCTTGCCCACATACAGCCCAACGAGAGTCCCGTCGGTAGATGTAGAAGTCCTGCCTAAATTGAAAATCCGTCCTGCTTAGATGTAAAGTCCCACAGAAACACCATGTATCCAGATCTAATCAAATGGTAGCACCTCTCTGTCTTGGCCGAATCTTGATCATCACATTGGCAACCGGCGTCGCCACAAAATGATCGTGCCAGTCCAATCTCTCCGGAATCGGCTCGCACAGTTGTATATCGTAGTGAGCAAATAAATGTCCCAGAGTGACCTGGAGCTGAATCTGGGCAAGGCTTTGTTGGGAGAGCAGTTTTATTTAGCAAACGGGCCAGGAACGGAAATAGTAGGCATATATATACTCACTTGATACCAATACACGCGCGGCTGCCACGGCTGTAGGGATTGAGATACCTGTCTTGTTCGGGGCTCGCACTGGTAAGCCACCTCTCAGGACGGAACTTATGGGGCTGCGGGAAGATGGTGTCGTTGAAGTGGTGGACGAAGTTGGATGAGGACACGACGGTCTATGCCGGATCCAGGATTAGCTACTGATTGAAGGGGCAATGATGGATGGGCTGCCTCACTCCTGCGGGTACATGGTACTTCCCTACTGTCAGCCCCTGCGCAGGAACGATTCGAGGCAGCGGACCGGGCAGAGCAGGCCACATACGATGTGTTTCTTTGATGACGGCATTCTTGTAATAGTCAGAATTCTCCCACCGGTCGGCATAGAGCAAGAGCTGGCTTACCAGGTATGGGAGGGTGCTTAGTAGCTTTACATGTACAGTCTTTCCGTCCAAATCGGTAACAGGAGACTCGTCAAGCTCCGCGCGCAGCCTCCGCAGCACATCTGCATCGCGGACAACATAGTAGATTGCGGCAGCGATTGTCCGTCCGCTCGTATCAACCCCGGCATCGATAAAGGTAAATGTTTCCTCGGCCAGGTACTGCAACGTTGGTGCTTTTCCCTTCGTCTCGTGAGAATGTGCAATCAGCAGCTCGATCAGCGATGCGTGGCTGCGGTCCATGGCGGGACTGATAGGATTGCCCATGCGGGGTAAGGTATGTTCTTTGCATTTCTAGATTGTATCAGCTTTTTTTGCCATGGGCACTGGCAGTGGCAGCAGGGCAGACCAGCTTGAAGTTGTGAACACCCGCAGGCTCAAATCGTTCGGAGATGGAACTTGGAAACATAGCACCGATCGTGCCTAGGTATGGGAAGAAGCGCACTGCCAGTGTCAGGACCTCGTGAAAACTGTTGCTGAGCAGGACATACACCACGGAATAAGTGAGGACAGGTTATCGACCGTGTCGAGCAGCGCTGGCTTCCTCGGCCCATACTCGACAAGGTCACCGCAATCCCCAAACAGGACCTCTCCCACCACGTTGATCTAGCAGAGATGAGTCAGTACTGGTATACTAACGGAGAAGAATTGGAGAGACAGACCGTCATAGCCCTCATCAAATCAGTCGCATCGCACGTCTTGTTCATTCGAGTCTGCTGTTCCATGTAATCAATCAGCTGCTGTAACCTGCGCAGCACCCTCGGCGCTCCAGCCTCTGCTGCTTGCTTCGAGAACCGCGGGCTCAGTGTCTTCCGCCGTTCTCGATGTTTTGCACGGTCCGCAATAGAAAAGATTGACCCATCGTTGTTGGCACATGTGTAAAATGTCCCGTCTTTACAGAAGTCGGTCCCCATGCAGAAGATTCTGGATTGTGAGTTATTGGCGAGGAGTCTTTTCTGTTCGGCACGGGACTCACTTCTCATATATATCGATATCATTGACGTGGACATGGTTGGGGCCGACTCTGATAATGGACGAACCTAGCGTTCGCTGTCAACAAGTCTAACCCTTCGAGGCTGCGATAACCCACCATACTTCCTATGGAGCTCGGGATATGTTTTGCACCACTGCCCATTCAAGATGATATTTGTGTACAGCTCCTCCCAGCCACAAAAGGCGCTCAGCCGTGAGCCTGGAATACCCCTCAGGGGAGAAAAAAACAATCCATATCCCAGCTTCAGCAGGAAATAAAGGAGAGCGAATGCTGCCAGAATTTGAAGAACAAGAGGAATTGCCGAAGCATCCGACTGGAGCAGTCCTTTGGTTACGGCGTTGAATCCTGCCATGGCTTGACTTCGTGTACAGTGTTCTCCTGGGGTTAGTTAGAAAGGCGAAAGTAGAGAATCATTTGGCATGGAGGTCAGTCACGGCTATGATGGTGCCAATTTGGTCATACTAGGTAGGGAGTGAAGGGTCGTCGCCCCTTTCAAGCACATTCTTTTCCTTGCTTCTCACTCTGTCTGTTTTTGCTCTGCTTCTCTGTCCGTAATCAAATTAAAAATAATAGCGTCGCTGTGATTTTACGTATATTACAATGCTTGGAGCCCAACTTTAACTGATCATATCTTTTAGCCTCCCACCAGTCAATACGATTCAAGTTCTATACCCTTCCACGGACGCACAGCACCCAACATGAAGGATCTTGTCATCGTCCCGCTCAACAAGGGGCAGGTCCTGCAAGCAGGAAAATACTGTGACCAACACACTGTTCCGTTACCGCCGATGGTGAAAGAGCAACTTCGGATCACGGAGGAGCTCTCGGACGAGGAGAGCATCATGGCTACTTCCGCCTCCCAGTGCGCCTGGCTGATGAGTTTGACGCAGGTTTTGAGGCCTGCCCAAGGTCTGTGTCACCGCTGCATTCCATTCCGCGTATGTAGATCGTTAAGCTAATATGGAGCTATTATCGAACAGTGCTCGAGCTAGGTACCTTCACTGGCGTTGGCGCTCTGGCGTTCTACGAAGCCACGAAGCAGACAAATGCGGAGATTGTGACGGTCGACGTGTCGGAGAAGTATCTGAGCATCGCAAAGGACGCCTTCAAGCGACACGGGACCACGGATCGGATTCGTGTCATCAAGGGGAATTGTCTTAACGTGTACGTCCTCTGAGTAATGCATAGTGTCTACATAGATACGGTGGCTAACATAGGCGCGATGCTACAGCCTTCACACACTAGAAGGTCAGTTTGATCTAATATACGTGGACGCCGAGGAGACCGAGTATGAAGCGTACACGCGGATGATCCTTGACCACAAGCTCTTGTCTCCGCGGGGGGTCCTCATTATCGATGACAGTACGTTATGCACTTCACGTTGCCATTGCTGGTTGGTGGCTGCAGCTAACAGGTCACGGCGGCAGCTCTTCTGGAAGGGCTGGTCTTTGACCGCTCGATTTCGAAAAACTTCCCCGAACAAATCCAGGAGCCCTACCTGGCCATCGCCGACAAGATGAATCACTTCAACAGGTTTGTTGCGTCGGACCCTCGCATCACCGCAACTTTGATCCCGGCTTTCAATGGTGTTACGCAGATCATGTGGAAGTAGTCACCCTTCGATAGATCCATGCCAATATGCATGTCCTCTTTGATACATACCTTGAAGTAGCCGCACGCGCCTTGTGTCTGAAAAGCCGCAGGTGATGGACTTGCTTTCCCCGAGCATAGATTCAATTCCGTCCTTTCTTTGTAGTCCTCGCCGCGTGTCGCACAGCCATGCCGAGTGAGCTGTTCGCATTCAGCAAGGACACGTTGCGCACGAGACAGCAGCATTCCGAGGTCCCTTACATTTGGGTTTCACCCGTACGAAGACCGAGGCCATCCGCATACTTGCCCAAAGGCAGAAACCTGATGCCAGCCAGGATACTGCTCTGCTGATCCCGGAGCGAGCTTCGAATATAAGCTGTCTATCCGCGTTTCTGTTCCAATCTCGTTCAACACTTGACTCACTATCATTCTCTCCTCACCTCGATCAACAATTACCTTACAGTCTCTCTCAACATGACCGTCCCCGACTCTAACCCAAAACCCCAAATCCAACGGGTCCCAGCAGGCGCAGACCCCGCCGCCATCCGCCACCTGCTTGAGGATGACGGCGCCGTGATCCTCGAAGGTGTCTTCTCAGAAGACGTAATTCGGAGCTTCAACCAAGAGCTATACCCCGCCTCTAAAAAGGCCCAGCTCGGTGCCAAAACAAACTACGACTTCCAGTTCCCGCACCAATCCAAATACGTCTTCAACCTGCCCGGCGTCAGCAAAACCTTCCGCACCGACATCCTCAACAACCCTGTCCTCCACGGCATCGCCGAGAAAATCTTCGAAAAGACCGGCGACTACTGGCTCACCGCTGCATTCCTCCGTGAACTCCACCCAGGTCACAACCCGCAGATGTTACACCGCGACGAGTCCACCCACCCGCTCCTGGCGCACATGAAGCCTGGGGCGCCACCGCTGGGACTGAGCTTCATTCTCGCCCTCACAGACTTCACCGAGGAGAATGGCGGGACGCGCGTAATCTTGGGTAGCCACAAGTGGCCTGAGGTTGGGAACCCCACGGCAGAGCAGACGGTGCCGACGCAGATGAAGGCGGGCGACGTCCTGGCGTTGGCGCAGGGAGTTGTGCACGGCGGTGGTGCGCACCCGGAGGACCTTGCGGACCCGCGGCGGGCAGTGCTGGTCTTCTACAGTAGTTGTCAGCTGACGCAATTCGAGACCTACATGACGATGCCGCGGAAGCTTGTCGAGACTATGACGCCGCTTGCGCAGAAGATGGTTGGGTGGCGGTCCGTCAAGCCTGCGAGGCCGAATGTCTCGGGCTTGAATATCACGGATGCGAAGCTTGTGGAGGATGCGTTGCAGTTGAAGTCGAACCAGGCTTTGTGAGTTTACAGAGTTGATAGCGTTGATGGAGCTGGTTTGGCACCTGCAGTGTCGTGATCTTGCTTGCATGGGAGTGTCGGGTAGTGCTGTAGCCAGCGTACTATCGAATGAAGCCATAAAGTTACCTGAAACTTGATATGATATCGTGATAGAGTAATGACGGCCACCTGTGTCTCGGAATGCACCGATTCCTGATCCCTTTCTAGATACATCTTTTTTAGTCCGATCGGCGTGGGCCGCCTAACTTACAACCTTGAGCCAAATAATCATTTTGCCAAAGTGGACACCATCAGCTCGTTCAAGGTTGCGGATCGAGGATCCCCTTGCCCCACTGAAATAATGTTATGCCACCCTCGATCCGACTGCAGGATTCCTGCAAGGGGCTGATAGCGGTGGGCAGCCCAGTTGTCCTTATTCTGCCCCCTCTTGCAATTGGAGGATGCATAGAACACTTTTGTGCGATTAATAAAAGGGATAGCTTTCGCCGCCGCCTCGGATCGTCTTGCAGATCGAAAGGTCGCGCCAGCAAAGCCCTTATTCCTATTCTGTTGTGTGGGCATTGCCCTTGCTACCTGCGCGGTGATATGGATTATGTGCTATTATGGAATGCACCCTTTTTACCGCAGGGTAGTACAGGATTCCTCGGAATGTATCCAAGGGAGCAGATGGGACAGCTTCAACGAATCTCAGATCCGTCCTTTGTCTCTTGGTGATTGCTTCTCTGCTATTGCACTCCTTCATTTTCACTTGATCCGTACTGCGTATCGAACGGTGGCTATACCAAGGCGGCAATATACCACAGACTGAGAGTACTCTACACTTCACTCATACCCATCACCATGTCCCAACCGCAAGACAACAAAGACCTCGATGAAGTTCTCGACATCACCGGGAACGCGTCCTGTTTGGACATGCACATCCAGCTTTGTTTTTGCTATGCGATGCCAGAAAGTTCCCCGTCTGCACAAACAGCCGCAATCAACACACTAAAAAGAGGCCTCGACAACTTGACCAGGAGCTTTCCTTGGGTAGCCGGGCAGGTTGTCTACGAACCCCCCAGCGAAACACACACGGGGAGATTCAAAATCACTGGGCTCGGCGACACTCCATCCCTCATCGTTAAGGACCTGAGCAGAGACCCCTCCACCCCGAGCATGGAGGAGTTGCGACAGGCCGACTTTCCTTTTAAGTTCCTCGACGAGCGAGCAATAGCGCCCATCCCAAGCTACTCGGGAACCATGACGGGGCCAAAGCCCGTCCTCATCCTTCAGGCCAACTTTATCCCGGGTGGCCTGGTACTCACCGTCGCGGGCCAGCACCAATCGATGGACTACCCTGGGATGGGTCAGCTCCTTCATCTTCTGTCGAAAGCCTGCCACGGCGAAGCATTCACCCCGGAGGAGATAACCACCGCAAACCTGCCCCGCTACAACCTCATTCCTTTCCTCGACGACTCTTACCAGCCCGGACCGGAGCTCTACGGCCGTATTATCCCGCCGGTCGACCCCACGGTGCCACTCTCCGGCCCCGCCACTCCCAGCAGCTGGGTAAACTTGATCTTCGACAGCGACTCACTCGGTACACTCAAACACATTGCCCAGCAGAACATATCCACAGACCTCGGCTTCATCTCAACCGACGACGCGCTGACTGCCTTTGTCTGGAAGGCGATCGTCCGCGCCCGACTGGCCCACCTCGATCCCTCCGAAGAAGCAACCATGAGCCGCGCCGTCAACATCCGGCACCTGTTCGGTATCCCTGAGGCGCACCCGGGGATGGTGACCATGTGCGTCTACGACACCGCGACGCTAAGAATCCTCGCGAAGGAGCCCCTGGGAACCACTGCATCGCGGCTCCGCTCGGAGCTGGACCACAAGAAGACGGGGCTGGCGTATATCACGCGGGGGGCGGTGACGATGCTCCATCGGTCGACGGACAAGAGCATACTGAACTACATGGGGACGCTCAGGACCAACATTGATCTGATGTTTAGCTCTTTCTCCAATGTCAAGGCGTATGCACTGGACTTTGGCTTGGGGCTGGGCCCGTGCGAGGCGGTGCGCTTGCCGCTGGCCCCCGCTGACCCCGGGATTGTCTATGCGCTGCCCAAACGCGCTGATGGACAGGTTGCTCTTGCGATGTGCCTGCAGGATGTGGATATCGAGGCGCTGAAGCGCGATAGGGAGTTTTTTCGGTATGGTCGCTTTATTTAGATTAAATTCCATTCAATTAAGTCTTTCTCAACTCAATACCTTTTCTTTTTTAAGTAGCGACTAGATGCTCTCCTCGTCTCTTCTCTCCTCTCTTCTGCTCTCTACCTACGTGCATCTTCCTGCGCATCTCATCTCATCCCTAGACTACTACAAACTACTCATACCGATAACACAACACACCATTCATCGGATCCATCATATCGCGAATATACCGCACCTCATCCAACTCCCCAAACACCATGGGCGTATCAAGCGTAACCTCGGGCCAATCCGGTGAGTTATAGATCCCCGAGCTCCCATTCAAGGCCACCCTGCGCGTGCTCTCATCCCTCTCCTGCCAGAGCGCCCACATCCGATCCAGATTCGTATGGTGCAAGAAGAACGCCGGGTCCGCGACCGCAGCCCACAGATCGCCCATGACAGATCCCACACTCGCATGTGCACATCCATGCGGGCCATTCAGGTGCACGCCCAGCAGGCCCTTGTCGATGATCATCTGGAAGGTTGTGATGTTTGGCGCGGCGAGCAGCGCCTCGGTGACGTCGGGGCTGTTGCAGTACGACGAGACGCGGGTGTTGAGGTCGCGGCGCAGGCAGTGCGGGTTGTATGCGAAGGCGTTGTCCGGGAATTTGTTCCCGGGCGCGCCGTAGAAAGGGCCCATATTTACCGTGTGGTTTTGGAATGGCCCGTCAAGCACGCACCCGCCCCCTGTGCCCTTGGGCAGGCTGAGGTCGCGCTCGGCGGACTCGTCGTACTCGCCGTCGCCGGAGAGGGAGGTCTCGGAGCCGTCAAAGTGCGGGCTGCCCGCTAGGTCGAGGGAGTTGGAGGGCCAGTCCCAGTATCTAAAAGGTTAGTTGAACTCACCGCATGATTGGGGCCGGGGGAGAAGCGTACGGTTGGTATCCTTTGTATCCGCACTCCTCACGCAAAGCAGTTTCCCAGATGCGGATGAAGTTGCGGTGCCAGGGGAGGAGAAGGCCATTGAAGTGGATGTTGAGCGTGTAGTTTATATGGGTTCTGCGGTTTTGTTATTGGCACATGTGGCGTGAGAGTAGCGCAGGGAACAACACGCACGCTACGAAATCATCCCAACGTGTGCGTACACCAGGGTAGGTTTCTTGGTCGTAGATTGGCGGCGTATCGGCGAGACAGTGGAGGGCATCGATATAGTCCAGGCGCTCTTCCGGGGTCAAGGCCGCCCTGGATGCGGTCAGTATTCCCATTGGTATGGCCATCATACGATGAACAGCTCATTGACGCGTACCATTCCTTTCTGACATTGGCTGTCTCCCTGGTGCATTGTTGGCCGGCGACAGCGCAAGCGGCCCATAATGCTGTCAACAGCGGAAGCCGGGCGATGTCCAATAATCTCATAGCAAACAGTACAGCTGTAGAGCTGCAAATGCTGTAAAACTCAATCCTGAAGGCCTAACTGTTGAGTGGCTCTCGTATGGTTGCTGGCAGTCCCAGACAGACCTGCGCACTTAACAGGCAAGAGAGGTTTTCAGTGGCCGGTATCGGCATTCTGCCCTAGCATGGTGATGTGGATACTGTACTACATTCCAAAACATATTTTGTGCGCAAGGTTGAGCTGATCTCCATTAGTTCGATGGGGAGTGGAATGTGTATGTGTGCCCTGATGCAGAGCGCGAGGGACGATGCAAGGGTAATTCCGCAGTTTACTCTGATAGATAATACCCGACGCAGTGTATATCCTGCTAGCAACCCTGAAGTAGCATGCACCAAGATGCAGAGGGTCAGACCGCTATTCTTGACTTTGCCTACGGCAGCCTTGCGCTTTTATGTCAGACGACTGAACGGTGAACAAGTAAGGTAACCGATATATATGACTTTCCCATCGGGTTTGAGAGTAGCTGAACCTGTTCGTTCACTAGACAGTCGACTTTATCAACAATGACGCGTGCCAAATTTGAACAATCATTCCCAGGGGCTCAGAAAACCACTGGAGCTCTTGCCCACCTTGAGTACACCGAAGTCAGCCCCGCCCTTGGCCGTGAGTATTCCGGGATTCAACTGTCCTCTATTATAGGCGACAATGCCATTCTTCGTGACCTAGCAATCACAGGTAGACGATGCTCTTTTTGCGAGTCTCACCCTAGAAAGATGGCTGATTCTGGGACTAGTTTCTGAGCGTGGTGTCCTCTTCTTCAAGGACCAGGATATTGGCCCGTCCGAGCTCAAACGCTTGGTTACACGGATTGGCGAGGTGATGGGTCATGCAAAGGAGGCTGGCTTACATCGCAGTGCACTCTCCGGGCAAAAGGACAAACACCTGGGGATTCCCGAGCAGGATGACCCTAATATCCTTATCATCTCGTCCGAGGTAGGTCGGCATTGCGGCTGCCCATGTCTTCATTGTCTCAAACTATTACTTATCATTCACTGCAATTTGGTCGACGGCTAGTCTCAAAAGAAGACGTTAAAAGATTCGCTACCAGCGCAAACAAGCAAGCTCGCAAGCTGGGGGTGGCATAGCGAGTAGGTTACTCTCCGTCTCAGATTTTCATGACTCGTACCCTTAGTGGACTAATTGCCACAAAAGCGAGTCACACGAGAAATTTCCACCAGCATACACAGCGTTCAAGATAGCCAAAAGCCCTCCGACGGGAGGCGATACCCTGTATGTCTCTGCATATGGACTGTACGATCGGCTTTCAAAGCCATTCCAGAAATTTGCCGAGTCCTTGACTGGTAGCGTACCCTGCCCTGATTTCATTCAAGCACGCAGCACAGTTCTAACAAAATAGCTAGCAACCCACCACGCAGCAGAGTACCTCCGGGCCCGAGAAAATGGCGTGCCCTTTGAAGAAGATGTGCCCAGGGGACACCCAGAAAATATTGGGTTCGAGTTTAAGCAGTCTCAGTGTGTCATGATACCTCCTCTGTCTTGGTGATCCCAACGGATGACTCGCTAACTAACTTTTCTTGGTATTTAAAGCCCAGTCGTCCGAACGAATCCCGTGACGGGGTGGAAGAGTCTCTTTGGGGTGGGCTGGGGCCTGGTAGATGGCTGGTACGACAATATGCCGGAGCATGAAAGCAACCTGCTGAGAGACTTTTGTATGTCGCTCGATTCCTGCTCAAGCGAAGTGAAAGTCACTACTAACTGCATGGTTGTTTTTCTTTTGTTTCTTATAGTTCTGTCTATGATAACGAACTGCTCCGATCTCCAGATCCGCCGGAAATGGGACGACAATGGCGTGGCGATTTGGGACAAGTATGGTTCACCCAGCCCTCTATTGCGAGTATGCTACAGAGTAGAATGCTAACAATCACCTAGCCGTGCTGTCCACCATAACCCTACCTAGTGAGTACTTTTTCCCTTTTTTTTTTTTTTCTGCAACCCGCCTTTGTCTAACTATCCTCAGTGATGTTGTGGAAGGGGAGAGACTCACCTTCCGCGTTACCGGCATTGGCGAGAAGCCTTATCTAGATCCTAACTCCACTTCCAGAATGGAGTTTCTCAGCAAGCAGTAATCATGGTATTGGCAGGGTGAGAATTTATCGAGTACAGCAGCAACATAGTTGTTGCTTGGCTAGTTGCGACGGATACTACTCGAGTACCGGGTAGACGTAAATACATTTCACCCTCCAATTTTGATTTTATAGTCTGAACTTCCAAAGCAATATTTTCAGGCTTTTTAAGCAATACCGAGTGTCCCTGGTTCTTATAGCGGCGCAGCCAAGTTTTCACTTTGGCGATTTTCTGTACTCAAAAATCGGTTCGCCAATGTTATGTTGTCTCCCTATCTAGAAATATATAAAGTAGTATATACAGGTGTCCGTGAGTCCAGGGTCGTCTGTTCTTAATATAAGTAGGCTTAGGTTTCAATATAGTTATGCGATGATATATCCCTAGTATATACTAATCATGTTACTATAGGCCAACGTTCTAAGTACTCATTTAGCATGGGCTAGTTATTTAGCGTAGGCTAGTAGAAAGTCATGCTCGCATATGGCACCTTGTAACATAAGGTTCTCTATGCGTACTCTTTCAGGATTCACAGTCCAAGGTCAAGAGCTTGTCCACGTCAAAATATAGCCTTCTGACCACCAGTTAAGTACGTGCTTTAAGCGCAGCCTTAAGCTGGCGAGGCCTAATATGTATTAGTCAGTTAATTGCAGTCTGGAAGGTATGAATCAAGCAGTTTGTATAGCTCCTTGAAACTTCGTCCAGTCTATTTGAGCTGTGCCTTTTAGAAAAGCCTAGGCTAAAGTGGCACCAGTTGCCATCATAAGAGGTTCTAAAAGTGTTCTCTAGAACCTAGGTCCGATGAATATGGAGGCCATTCCATAACCTCGATCCCATGACTTTTAAACTATTCGTGCGCAGCGGAGGATGTAGTAGCTCTAGTTTAGCCCCTGCGCTTGCATAGACTATCCCTTAGTGTAGGCTCAGCATGTGCGTGAGCTACAAGCCCCGCTGATCCTGCCCTCCTAGCGTAGATTCACAACAGCCCCTACCCTATATACCAGCTGATCTCGCCGAAGAACTAGGATCAAGATATGGTCTTTCGCCCGCGACAGCAATGTGGAAGATGAGTCTTTCCTCGTCATAGCCGTCCCTGAAGACTGGTTAGCATTGTTTGGACTTTCGGCTTGTGGACAATTTGGAAATAGAATAGAGCTTACAGCGTCGGTGCGTGGAATATTGCGCGGCTAGAGTTCAAGAATTGCACGGTTAGCCCTCCCTATCAGCATGGACAACAGTAAAGTAATCAAGGAGTTATGAAAAGAGGGCTATGTGTACTTATCCCACAGTGCCACGCCATTAACGCCTTTCCACCGCCGGCGGATTTGCAGGTCCGAGTTGTTGGTGATCATATTGTTGACTAGCATAGGAAGAGTGGGTGAGTTAGTATGGATAACATCAGGATCAGTGTGGCGACAAAGCATGAAATGGGTAGGAAAGAAGGAGAGGTGAGGTATTGAGTTAGACATACAATGCTTCTTGAGTAGGTCGCTTTCATGCGGCGCGAGATTGTCGAACCAGCCATCTCGAATCCCAGTCGCCGCACCGTAGAGTGCTTTCCAGCCTGTTACTGGGTTTGTTCGGATAACGGGGCTGAATTCGCACATGGTCAGTATACGTAAGTTGCATTTCACGTCACACGTTTTGAAGAGTGAACGGGTGGGGCGCTGTACTGGGAAGCAGATAGTTCATATCCAGTGTTCTCCGGGTGGCCTCTCACGGTATCAGGCGGGAGGTTGAGGACGCCTGCTTTTGCCATCGCTTGGAGATGGTTCTGGCGGTAGGTTGCTAGATAAGCGTCTGGTTAGCTGGCTGGCTCAAGATAGCCCATCGAATACAAGGCGAAACAGGGCAGGGCTCTCTTGCCGGTAAGCGATTCTGCAAATTTTTGCCATGACTCGGAAAGCCGTTCATAAAGGCCGTAGGAAGAGACGAAGAGTGTGTCGCCTCCTGTTGGGGGGTTCTCGATGAGCTTGAGGGATGTATATGTCGGAGGATGTTTCTCGAAGGTGTCACTGGTTGTTTGGTTGATCTCTTAGCATGCACGCACGATTCATAGCAAGCCCCTGAGCAGGCTTCTTGCGCGAAGTGGGATGCAAACACTTACTCTGTATGCCAGAAGAAACTGGCCAATGGCCGTTCGGCCATCTTTTTTGGGACCGGCATGGACTGGTCTAATGATTAATCCTATCTGCGGACATACAATATAGTGAGTCTAGAAGAACTGACTATGGAGGAGAAGACCGAGACTTCAGGGTCACCAGCCTCCGGTATATGAGGATACTCGAGGACTGGGCCAGGCACTTTGTAGATCCCGGATTCTTTCGGTGCACCAGTCAATCTGTTGAATTTCAGCAAGAGACGCTTCGTGTCTGCTGCTGAGATATCCTGGTCGTCGAAGAAGACAACTCCGCGTTCAGAGACTGGCAAAGTCCGAACGATCAGTGTGAGATTCTAGAATAATGTGTGCGAGCATACTGGTAACGGCCAGATCCTTCACGATGGCTTCATCGTCGATAATAGAGGATAGCTGCAGGCCATGGTACTCTCTTCCCAGTGCCGGGCTGCATTCGACGTACTTGAACCTGTCCAATGCACCGGACGTCGTTAGAGGTTTGGGGTATGGTTTTGCTGCGTGCGTATCATCCTGGACTGGTTGCATAGGACGCGTCATTGTCATCTAACAAAGATTCCGTGGAAAGGCCAACGGAGGACTTGAAGCAATTCTAGCTCAGACCTCAGGGTCCAACTTAGCAACCTCACAGATGTCTTTTGTTCTTATACTCTAGTCGCGGGGATTATAGGAGGTCAGAACGCCAAAAAGGAAATTGGCCTTTACCGACTGACGCGCAAGGGAGTTAGATGCCTTTTTCAAAAAAGCCTACATTTCAGGTTCCGGGCCCACCTCCCTTACACCCATCGCTGCACTGATGCTGCGGAATGCAAGTAACAACACACCATTTAGGGGTGTGACAAGGTATGTTTGATCTTGGATGACTGTTCGTGAATAGGCTGGCTATTGCCATGCCTCAAAGACTCAATATTTGGCTCAGACAATGCGGGAAAGGATACCCGTCAGACAGTGGTTTGCTGAGACCTGCTACATGTCGCCCCCCTCGCATAAAGAGCTATCATTCTGCGTAGCATGAAATACGGTGTAGAGCTGTTGACACTGCACTACTGAACTCCGCAAATTTATTCGCCCTGGGTAGCCCCAGGCCCAGCCAACTAGGTGGTGAGCCCGGCCTTCTCATCCCAATCAAGAATGACTTCACCTGAACGGAGAAAAATCCAGCTCCACCATGGCGCCAGTTGACGGATTTATGAGAGCTAACGTCTTTTCATGAATGGCTCATACTCCAAGCACATCAACTAGCAGATGTTGCGTGTTGTAAATGATGGGGGATCCATCTCCAATATCACTTTCACCGACATGTCTAGGATCCTGCATGTCCCAGCCAATTTTGCAGGAAAATTGAGGGCGCGGTTTGCCTCGTTTGGAATTTCAGGCTTACCAACATGACTCACGCCTTGGTGGACGTAATAGAACCGCTGGCGCCACGTTGTCGCAATCCCAAGGAGCTAGTATTCAAGCCAGCAGGATTGAAATTGACTACCAGAATACTAATAGTACGCAGTGCATGACATTGTTCTTGCTTGTAAGCAAGTAGTAGAATGACATCAGTAACAGCCGTGCTACTGATCGCAGAGCTCCTGGTGCTGTCTTGTGCGCCGCTCCCACCAAGCCCCAACATCCCCACAGTCCACAGTCCAAGTCGGCGTCCCATTAATCGTCGGCGACCGCCACCCAATCATCTTCTGCGCAAGCGGCGTCATACTATCTACAATTTCCCTGTCAACATGCAAAGACATCGCCTCATACGGCGTCAAATACCCAGGCTGGACGCCCAAGATAAGTATCCGCCGCAAGGAATCCACCGTTGTGTTTCCCCCGCTGCCATGCACAGTCTTTCCCCCCAAAAGACACATATCTCCAGCCTTCATCACCATAGGAACCCCCGTTTCGGGCGAGCTCCAGTCCTCATACTCCGCCCAGAGGTGACTACCAGGAACAACGAGGGTTCCGCCGTTGTCTGCCGTTATGTCCGTCAAGGCCAGGAAGAAGTTCATCACGACCAGCGGTGCGGCGGGACCGAGCATCTGGGCAAGCGGGAAGAAGTTCTGGTCTCGATGGTACGGCCCCGGCTTGCCGCCCGGTGAGTGCTCGAGCACCATGGCAGAGGTCATCCAGTAGTCTGTGCTCTGCTGCTCGGTGTAGATCTTACGGCAGATGTCATGGACTAGCTGGTCGTTGAGCAGGTCGTCGCGAAGGGTCTTAGTTTTCGCGACGAGGTTGTTGATTCGTTTGCAGTGCGGGCCGTGGCGGTTGGCAAAGACTGCTGGGAGGTTCTTCTCGTAATCAGCCAGGTGAGGCGCTATCTCGTGGTTCAGCTGGTCGATGACGCTTGACTGGCGGAAGTTTTCAATGATCACTACGCCGTCCTCTTGTAGTATCTTGATGATTTGGTCTGCGCCCCCTTTCGCTGGCAAACGGCGGATGGAGGGCTGGGATGTTGTGGCGGACACGGTCATTTTGGTGCGAGGGGTGAGGACTTGGACAATGCACTGAACTTGCGACAGTCCTTTCTTTGTTTTTGGTCGTGGGGTCGGTCTTAAGTTCTATCGGACTTTTAGGAGGAATTTCTCTTCGCGGAACTTGTTATATAATTGCCTTTTCATGTAAAAATGAAAGTTGGAGGGGAAATCTAGTCGACAAGGTGGACTCGCTGACCGGTCTACTGGCGTAGGTGATAAGGAAAGGCCGATTTGTGCCCCTGGTAGTGTAAGTGCGATGCAAGGACCTTGCCATTCCCTGTTCTAACGTACCAAGCGAGTCCCCCGCATTCCAGGACAGACATCGTGCATTACCCTTCCTAGGTGGACGAATTCAGCATGGTAAAAGTTTGGTTGTGTTTTGCTCAGTAGTAAGAAGGCCACACACGATGCAAATGTCCAGCGAAGTTGCAGCAAGGACGATTATGAGAACAGGTGCGCCGCATATTACTGATTGAGTCTCTCATGAACGGCAGTTAGGCGTCTGCAGTTACTTGGTTTTGAGCATCACGAACAAGAGCGGCGATGGTGAGGGCTTGCTCTCCGATGCTCAGGCAGCTTAGGCCAATTGACCCTTCTTTGTGCGATGCTGCAGACCACCATACCACCTTTTCTGCCGCTTTTCCTTACCTTGATGAAGCAAGGAAGCATTCCAGACTAGTCGTGGCCTCTTGGTGGACCTGGTGCAGTGCCCAGACCTGCGCCTTACACTCCTTGCATTTCATATCACGTTAGACTTTTACAGTCCTGGTTCTAGAGCGTTGGGCCTTTCTACTATGCTTGAGGCGAGTATCCTGCAGTCTCGTTTGCAAGTCATGTAACACGCTTGCTTAGCAAAGTGAAAGCACATGGTGAGCTCGGAAAATGCCAGAGATGTTCCCTTACGTACGTATCATATACATAAAAGTGTGCCATCTATTGAGCGGTGTTCCCTTGGTCAAGACTTCATCCGTTTCATTCAATAACCGTCCTCAAATACTTTCCTGATTCTCCGCAAAGCGATCGAAATGAAGCCCCCGTCTCTATTTGAACCGTTTCCTCTCACCGGGCTCGATCAAGTGAATGGCGAGGTCTTCTTCCATTACTCTCTGTCCTTTGAGGTGCAAAATGAGGATAAGTCGCTGAAGACGATCTCCAAAGGTATCGACCATCTCCTTGCCCTCGTTCCCTTCTTGACTGGGGAGACCGTCCGCGCTGTAGCAAACGGAGCAGTGGAACTACGACCAGCCACGGCGTCTCCTGACGCAGAGATTCCAATGTTCCAAGTGAAGCGGCATCCCAGCCGCAATATCCCAGTCAGGAAAATAGGCAAGATCGCGTCGAGTGTGCCTCAGAGTATCCCTCTCCAGGCTGAGTTTAATCCACTGCCTCCGCTCCATAAGCCTGGGCAACCGGCACCTGTCATACGCTTCCAGGCAAACGTGCTACAAGATGGAATTGTCTTGACTACTGGCTTCAACCACCTCGTCGTCGACGCGATGGGCGCCGCGGCCATCGTCAGTCTTCTGGCGGAATGCTGTCGCAAGCCAGGCACCACCGCCGCAGATGGCCAAATCCTCTCGTCAGAGTTGCGGCTCCGCAAGCAGTTCTCGGATCTGGTCGCTGCCATCATGGCCAAATCCAGCCGCGATGTTGCCGATGCACCCGCACCAGTCGAGCCCTCCAAGCCAACCTCTGCGCCGTCCCCGCCTCCGCAAAAAAAGGTGCAGGATGAATGCATCGTCTTCTCGGCTGAGCGGCTCGACCAACTGCGCGATGCCTGCAATAGCATCCTCCCGTGGTTGAACAGCAGCCGCCCAAAACGGTCCCCAGATGAAGTGGTGACCCCTGTTTCTTTCCTCTCCAGCAATGATGTTCTGACAGCCCTAATCTGCGAGACGATTAAGCAAGCAAGGGGCCCTGACGGCGAGCCCAGCCCCCCCTGCATGATGGGCGTCAACGCCCGCGGCTTCTTCAACCCCCCGCTCCCACAAACCTACATGGGAAACTGTGGTTTGCCCCTGTACTTCGACGCTCAGCCCACCACCCCAGCGCAAGAAGATCCTGCCCCGCCCCTCCAGGATGACCTCGACTCCCAGCTTATCAGCACCCTCGACACCCCCTCCTTCCTGCGCATCGCACAGACCGCACACACCATCCGGAGCGGGCTGTCGAATTTTCCAAACGCCTACGCCGACTCTCTGACCTCCTTCGTCAAGGCTACCAGCAGCCCACCGCCGCCTGGCGGCGGGGGCCCAAATCCCATTATAGTGTCTAGTCTAAGGCCTCTAAAGTCGTATGAGATGCATTTTGGGCCCGACCTCGGCGATATCCAGACCTTTGAGACTGGTGTGCCCTGGGTTGATGGCGCGTGTGTGATCCTGCCGACGTGTGCGGGCGCGCCGGAGGTCGGACGGTTGACGCCGTGGTGTGCACGGATTAGCTTGTATGCGGATACGATGGAGCGGTTTAAGGGTGATAGGACATTGGACTGGGTGTTGGTGTAGGCGGGATAGCTGAATAGGCTGTCGCAATCATCGCAGTGCAGATCGCTTGCGCGGCATTTCGCAAGGGAAGATCCCGCCTCGTGTTAGTTGAGGTTCTAATGGAAAAATTTCCCTAGCACTGTCACCGAGCATAACGGGTATTAATTAAGACACACACCCGCCGTTTTGGCTCTAGGTAAACCACCCTCCATCTCATCTTCCAGCCATCACCCTACCCTCCAGCGAAGCCTTGTACTTCCCCTGTATGTCAGCTCAGAAATACCCGGTTCCAGCAAGCTTACAAGCATCGCACTGATGACGGTTCTCTCACTTGGGGAAGCCGCGGTTGAAGCCTGGTGTGGCCTGTTTGGAATGGTACCACAATACTAGGTATCTGGGTGCCTGGCACGGGGGAGGGCGGAGTTCATTGATTTAACCTCCTCTCACCGCGTATTCCCGCAAACAGGGGTGATACCTAGAGTAGTAGTTGTATTACACTTCCGTTTAATTTTGGTCAGAAGGCGATTGACTATAAAGAGAGCCGGCGGTGGCAATGCGAATGGGCCGAGTATTGCCCGCGTGTAGAAAGCGAGATGGCCCAGGTATGACGGTGATGCAATTGACCGTTGTGGCCTTGCTCGGTAGCTGAAGGTTTGGTCGCAGATGCAATGTTTCATGGATCATTTTGGGTAATTTTGGGTATCCGATCCAATGGAGTTACATTAAGACTGGATCTCGAGTTGGAGAGTAGTTCTGTTGTTCACGTCCAGTGGCGATGTGGAACACCAGTCGCAGTGTGTATCTAGGCATCATTCTAGTCCATAGAAAGATTATCAGTGACCCAATATCTGATCTCGTGGCCATGATCTTATTGCTAGATGAGGCTATGCAAAGGAGATGCATCTTGTTGGGGAATTCCCCTGTGTAACTCAGCTCATCTCTCAACAAAACTCTGTAAAGGAACTCAACGTAACAAGTCTCGCGCTCAGCTGCGTCAAATCCTTGGCCAAGTCCTTCAAGGGCACAGTCGCACTCAGCTCCCTAACAAACCAGGTTCAAACTCCATCTCAATCAGCCAGGCGTCGCCGTTGGCGCGCACATCGAGGCTGTCGTCGATGGAGTCTTCAGAGATGTTGAGCAAATCGGCCATCTTGCGCCTCATAGCCTTGTGGATGATGTTTGCTGCCTCCTCTGGAGCCGTGGCTGCCTGGAGGAGGTCCTGAAGCTGGGCCGCCGCCGATTGTGAGATGTCCAAACCGCTGGGACCCACGTTTGAGAGGGCTGCGGCCGGAAGCTGGGCAAACATGGGATACTTGAGATGCGTCGGCAGGGGTTCATTACCACGATTGTATCACGCCGGAGTTCGACCACCACAAACGAGCTGGGCGATATCAGGGCTCGGAGCAGGGTAATGACGGCGATCGCTGAGATATTCAATGGTGGCCAGCACCTCGTCTTTGGTCTGTGGATTGGCCATCTTCAAGGTGTGTTTGCCAGCGTATTCTCCATTCTCGGCAATGAAACCGATTCCAACGACGGCGCCGAGGTTGACGCTGGCGCCATGCATTCCCTGCGAGGTACGATGCCGTGCGAGGGCGTCCTGGAAGTCGTTGCCGGCGTTGTAGTTGGCTTGGCTGCGATTACCGACGATTCCCGTGATGGAGCTCAGCAGCACAAAGAAATCAAGATCCGGTAGGAGGCTGTGAAGGTTCCAGGATCCGGAGACCTTGGGGGCCAGGGCAATCTGCCATTCCTCATATGTCATCGAGTCGAACGCTCTATCTTTCAGCACGAAGGAGCTCTGGATACAGCCCTTGATGCGGGGGCAACGTCTCGCGGATCTGGGCGATCACCTCGGATAGACGAGACTTTTCGGAGACAGCACATTGAAGGACATGGCTGGTACAGCCGAGATTCTTAAGTTTTGTGGTGGTCCTTTGCCCTGCTTCATGCACCGTTGCGGACCGCGAAAGAAATACAAGGTGCTTCGCACCCCGGCGAGCCAACCTGAGGGCAACACTGCGGCCGATTCCTCCTAGTCCTCCCGCTAGTATGAATGATGCATTTGGATGTAGTGTCAGAGGGGCTAGCGGGGTTGGTATGACACTAACGGGATGATTGCGAGGAACGAGCGTAATCTTGCCAATGCTTGTCCCCGTTTGCAGCAAACGCAACCCTTCCTTCAACTGCTCATAGCCAAGGACCCGCGTTGGGCGAGCTTCATGAACCTTCTTGTCTAACCACAACTGATCTGTTTCTTGTAATGGTGCATATCAGGATAATGGACAAATCAAGCATTGTACAGAAGGGGAATTCTGTTAAAAAGAATGTAGATGCATTTCGGTGTGGCTGATTCGGGCGACATCTGTAGGAGTAGTCTAGCGAGTGCATGCTGAGAAGCGAGTCAAGTACCAGTGTCCTTTCCTTAACTGCAACCACTTGCTCTAGAAGGTTTACTGCTTGCTTGATCTAGCCATCGGCTTTGTATGCACGAGCGAGCGCATGCTGAGAAGCAAGTCGAGAAGGGTACTCTTTGGCCAGTGTCCTTTCCGAGACTGCAACCACCTGCTCCAGAACCTCCACGGCTTGCTAGTCGCCACATCTTGCTCCCCTGATGCCCCAGAACCGACCCAGCGAAAGCCAAAGCGGCAGACAGTCGCCTGTACCTCTTGTCAGGCAAAGCGCATTAAGGTAATACTTCAAATTTTCGTGTCTAAGCCCAGCTAAAATCTATAACCTAGTGCTCAGGATCATCTCCGTGCGATGGCTGTGCAGAAAGAGATTCTGCCTGCTCCTATGATCTAAGAAAAGACAAACGCCGAAAAGAAGCTCTAAAATATGCTGAGAAAACAAACAAGGCCTTAAAAGCGATAATTTCTATTCTTTATAATGGAACAGAGGTTGATCTTGATAAACTAAAAGCCAAGGTCAAGTCATTTGCTTCACCTGAAGCAGTCATGGAGGAGTTGCTTGAGCATGTATATACTTGAATGGAGCCTCTAATTAACCCTTATGAGAATGAAGAGAAATGATACAAGAGGCGTCCTTGTCTTTGTTTATATTTGATTGTTCTAAATAACATCCGGGTATGTTCAGATTTCAGTTTTGTTGGATTCGGAATTGTTGTGGCCAGCTGGCAGA
This sequence comes from Aspergillus carlsbadensis, assembly GCA_025688815.1. Lineage (NCBI taxonomy): Eukaryota > Fungi > Ascomycota > Eurotiomycetes > Eurotiales > Aspergillaceae > Aspergillus > Aspergillus carlsbadensis. The sequence goes on from MU628173.1 coordinate 26,906, forward strand.
GCAGGCAATTGCTGGTAATACGATATTCCGTTCCGGTCGCGCGGATTTCCTAGGAAATTGCCGCGTCATCAGTAGGCGGTCAGGGAGGCATCGCCCTCATGGCCGGGCAGCGCTTCATTGTCGATCACGCAGAAGGGAGGAGTGTCTTTGCGCCTGCAGTAAGATTCCATGAAAATCAACTCCTCAACTTTTAGCCATCTGGACAACCGAGTGATAGCTCCTTATGCTCTGCAGGGTGGAGGGGGTCTTGCTATTGCTAAATCAAACTGGGCAATTATAATTGCGCATCGGAATGGGGATCAAATGGCTGATGAGGCGAATGAAGCCGTCGAGGCCTTCGTTGGCTTTCTAATCTCCGCTGGTCATTGAAGGCTGGTCAAAGGGGCAAAGTGTTGACTATGTAGAGCAGGAAGAAGTTCCTAGAAATTACAAGGACCTATAACAGGTCTATTAGGGTTGTTAATTAAAGGACTAGTTAACTTGTTTCTACCCTATTTTTATTCTAAATGTTTTGTAGCCTGTCTCAACCAACTTCTCTGTCTGCCATAGATGCCACGCCTTGCCAGCCTCTTGATAACTGGTATGTTGAGCAATGTGCATACTGTGATTGGCTGGCGATTTATCGTACATTTACTCATGTGGAGCCAATCACATGGAGACACTGCTGTCATACTGCCCGCTCTGACATGTTGCCTTGTTGGGCCCGGACGTCTCCTTGCTCACTTGCTATATCCTCAAGGTCACCTACACATTGTCCAGCTTGGGCATCTTCCCTCTGATTCCGCGTGTATCCGCAGGATGGTTGCTCTACCGAACCCCCTTGTGTGTGTAATACGGGGATTAGCGGCAGTATGTATCTTGATGAGAGTGAAATTACACAAAGTTGCCCTTGCATATCCATTACAGGCATTCCCACCACGTTGATACAATGCGCACTTAGCTGTCACACACCCCCAAAAAACAAACATGGCCTATTCAAGCTCCTTCTTTTAATCGAGAAGGGGGCATCCCGCGCGCACGAACGCCCGCTTCCACTTCCGACCACGCAGCGCACCTCCGGGGTCGCTGGTAGCAGCTAATCACGGGTTGAAGATGGGCTGAAGATGAGCTGAACTTCCTGATATCCATCAGCGCCCTCAACGTACGGCGCGATATACTGCGAGTCTCCCACGACAGCCCATCTCGGTCCATAGGTGCACTCCGATCCTTCACCCTCCGCCAAGCACAGGCCGTAATAGCCACCGTCTGCCCCTTGCTGCATCGAAGTCAGTATATATACACCTACGTACATCGCCCGCCAGGCAGTTGGAAAGAAAGCTCACTGGGTTCGCGCGGTCATACAACCAGCGGAGCGCCGGCGCCGCCTCCCGCTGGTCATAGGCAAGCATCTGGTCCCTGTTGACGCTGCTGATCGTAACCCAGCCCCAGGAGCTGTGGCGGATGCCGCCCTGGCCGTTTGACGAAAACTCGCCGCAGGGCCGGTATGTGTCAACTGCGAGTTGGGTATTCAGGCAGACCGGCTGGTTCGTTATGATCATGCCTGATTCGACCTCTGGGAGGACTGTGTAGCCGGGCTCGGTTGTTTGCGCGTTTCCTGCCGTGCAGCTGGCGAGGATGTATATCGCGAGGGGGAAGAGGGAAATGGGCCTCATATTGCGCGGTCTGTGAGGTTGGGATGGACAGAGAGGTGTGGATAAGATAGAGGGAGAATTACTAACATTGGAAAGGACACCTTCTCGTCTGGGGCGCGCTCTGGCTTTATAGCATCGCACTTTCCTAAACCCAATCCCCACAGTCGGAGTCGTGCAGATTGAACTAGCGATGGCGTGGCTCGAAGGATCATCACTGAAGTCGAGGGAAGATTGGTTCCTGAGCGCTCGGCGTGATGATACTCCGGTAGGATGGGCTGGCGTGTGGATTGATCCAGCAACCGAGATGGAGCGATTGGTTGACGATCCCCAATGTACGGAGTACTCTGGAGTCATCACATCGGAGGTGTCCGCTGAGACGGAAGATCTGCAGTGCTTGACCGCTGCGCATGGTCCCTCCTTTACAGAGTCTTGCGATCCGGACTGCTGCGACGGGTTCAAGGTTAGAGCCCTTTTCCATTCAACATCTTATTAACAACTTCTACCATCAGGTTCCGCAAAACACTCGTCCGCGCGGCAGCGAATGGCTTCCGCCAGGATGATCGTCCTCCGTCTGAAGGAAAGGGATCGCCGCCACGACTTGTATGTAGCGCGGTGGCGGCACTATTGGCAATAACCCAATCTTAAATCTCCACTGCGCGAACCTTTCATGGCCAGGCCGACGACGATTCGTTCTTCAAGGGTATTGGCGATAATTCCCCTATTTCGCTCTTCAGTTGACGTACCCTATTATTCAAGGGTTATTGGCTGCGCGGGTAAGTGATATAAATAGTATATCCAGAGCCATCATATCCTCCTGCCTGGTGGAAAAGTTGAAAAAAAAATCATTCTCTACCCTAACTTAGGACGCTACCTCGGAGGCCCGATCCCCCTCTCCCTTCCCCATCCCCACCTTCCTGTTCAATGGAATCCACTGCATGGGCAATACCCCTAGTATCGCCACCAAGCCCAACGCAAGAGCAGCATAAAACGAATACGTAATCGCGCTACTATACCTTTCCAGCACAATGCCTAACACCTCTGCGTCCACAACATCCCTGAATCCGGCCGCCCCGGCGTCCACAACACGGCCCACGTCGACCCCCTGCACCCCGCGCAAGAGCGTCAGCAGCCGATTGTGAAACAGGTTCTGCGCAACAGATACAAACAGGGCGCCGCCGAGCGTCTGCATAAACATGACAATCACCGTCGCGCTCGGCGCATCCGCTGCACGCTCCACACGCGCCTGCACGGCGAGGATCGGTTGCATCAATCCCACCCCGCAGCCCATGCCGTACAGAACTTGGTAGCCCAGGTAGGATGCCCGCGGTGAGGACGGGGTGAGGGTTGTGAGGAGGCCTGCGCCGATGGAGGTCAGGACTGGGCCAGCCAGCATGAAGGGCATGTAGTGGCCGAAAACCGTGACTAGAAAGCCCGAGAGAACTGTGCAAAAGGCGATCACGCCGAGCATGGGGAGGTTGAGGACGCCGGACATTGTTGCAGAGGCGTTTTTGATGGCTTGAAACCAGATTGGAAGCTGGGATTAGGGTTAGTTAGAGCTGCAAAGGACAGACCAGAGACAGGTAGACACAGAGAGAGATATCAAGGAGGGAGGTTTGCGCACGTAGTATGTAAACACCATAAAGGAACCACCGAGACCGAGAGCGTACAGCGACGCACCCCAGATGTTCCTGTTGCTAAAGAGGCGGGGTGGGATTGTTGCTCGGTCCTGCTCGTAGATCTGGACAGCGACAAAGGTCAAGAACAGCACGCCAAAGATAGCGAACAGTGCTATCACTCTCGCATCGGACCAGGGATACTTGGACCCGCCCCATTGTAGCGCCAGGAGCAGACAAATCATGGAGGGAAGGAAAAACAGCATGCCAATGGGATCCATCTGCCAAAAAGTCTCCTTTACACCCGAGATTGTCTTGACGGGTTTCTTTGATTTCAGGAAGACTAAATTCACAAAAGCAGTAACTCCGCCAAGGGGAAGGTTAATATAGAAACACCAGCGCCATGTTGTATTATCCGTTAATGCACCACCAATCAAAGGCCCTGCAACACCCGCTACCGAGTAGAGTCCCGTGACGATCCCATTATACACAGGTCGCTGATGCATGGGCCTGTTTTCTGCAATGATAAGCAAGGCCCCGGAGGAGAGCCCACCCGCGCCAATGCCCGCAACGGCTCGCCCGATGATTAGGCCAATAGAGGACGGCGTGGCACCGCAGATAAGGGAGCCCGCTTCAAAGATGCCAAGCGCGCACATATATACCCATTTGACGGGAAAGAAGGTGTACAGTTTGCCATATAGGAGGCTGACACTGCAGGTTGTGAGCAGAAACGCGCTGCCGTACCAGCCGACATCATCTAGGGAGTCAAATTGTGCAGTTATTCGCGGGATCGCGGTTGCGAGGATTGTATTGTCCTGCAGATCGTCGAGCCATTGTTCAGTTAAGAGCCAAAAGCGAGGAAACTTGGGCCGGGGATCTGGAAAGAGGCGACCTACTAGTGAAACTAGGGTAATAGACAGCGAGAGCCCGACCATGATGGCTGCAAATCTCCAACTCGAAGGGTATTCCTGGGCTGCTTTGATTTCTGCCTGGTGGCCATTGTGCTCGCCACTCGCACTCACACTCGCTTCGTCGATTTCAAGCGGCACGAGTCTCGTCTGGCTCTCCTTGGTCGGGTTCTGGTCCCCCTGGGGAGTGGTATCGCGAGACGTGATAGAGGCGCGTGGTGAAGTTGGGACTGACATCTGCTGTACATCGTGTTCTCGCATTTCTGTGCGACCTGTCGGTAAGGATAGGAGGAAACAACGGATAATTAGCGTGCCTCTAGAATAATGCGAAAGTCTCTTGGATGGGCACTGGTTTAAGTCAAGGAAAGGGAATAATTATCCGGGAGGTCTGGAAGGTAGCGTATTATGGAATGCTGGCAGTGCGTCACTGCAAGGGTGTGCGTTGCTTTTGGATGCTGTGCTTCGCTCGAAATGGCATCCATGCCCCCAGCCAATGCAAGGGGTATAGAACGGCTGCAAGGAATGTACAAAGGCGACGCCCGACGCTAGACAGTACTCCTTAGCAACGAATATTAGGTATGTTGCCAGGTTAAACGTTGCATGTATTGTATCCAGCATTGCCGCTCTGACTACTTGAATCCCTGCCCCACACGGTAATTCTTGCATGGATCCAGCACGCTGAAACCCAGTCCATCACTTTGTTAGATTCGTATACTGATACTTCATCCAAAACTCAATGTAATGCCGCACCTTGTGCTTCTTGTACCGATCGCGCGGCGTCATTGCCGGTTTGCCCGTTCCCTGCAGCTCCAACACGCCGTCATGCCTCTAGTCCAAAAGTACGGCTTGAAATGGCTGTTCGAGGTCATGTCTGACATGGAGACTGACACAGGCGCCACGGTGGTCACCCTCACGAGCGCAAGAACCCGGAGGATGCCACGCAAGGTCGTTGGTTGTTCACTGCTCCAATCGCGACCCCTAACAGGGCGGTGGATGGGTCCATATACTTTACTACCATATTTGGCAATGATCTTTACAAACCTTAGAAGAGGGATCTCGAAGGAGCAGAGGCAATATCACCCGCAAACGCAGATATCCGTAGCATGTCACACAAGACAGTTGTCTGCCCGACACTCCTGTCCTAAATCTCGATTTCACTTGTACTATTGGTTTTAGTGTTTAGATTCTTCAAACAGAGCAACGGCGAGCGGACAGAGGCAAGGATATGGAGTATGTTACAGAAGATAATTGGTTGGTCCCCGCTCATGTCTTGTGTCCTGGCATCAGGTGAGATGCTAGTTTCGAAGTCCGTAGAAGTGATCCGGCTGTCTAGTCGATTATAGAGCGCTTAGAGGTCTGCAAAGATCTTGGGCACGCAGATCCCGTCGTATTGCGCATCAGATAGACGAACGAGGAGGACATGTCCTATGCGACGCGTGTTGGAGACGAGTGTAAACCGGGTCGGAGGATGCTTTGCGCTGGCGCTCAGGACGTCCATCGTTTGCTCGCTCTGTGCTAGAGCCTTGGTGAATTGGTCTATACCGTCGCGCATGGGGACTGTGACAGTGTGCAACGGGTTGTTGAGTCCCTGCATCAAAATCTGAACCGGCTTCGCGCCTCCTGACGGATCCCGTTCAAACCGCGCCCGCAGAATGCCATGGGCCGTAATCAGACGCGTGCACGCCGTCCGCAGCCGGTCTGTATCAGCCTCTCCCTGTATCTTAAACCTCCAGTGCGTCCAGGGATACCTCTGCGTCAAGAAAGCCTGAGTGTCTGTCGTCGGATGGCGACGACCAGTGGCATTGTGGATATCCAGCTTGGTCCCCTGGGATGAAGTAGAAGACGGAGGAGTAGAAGGCTCCCGGCTCGACGACGAAGTGTCCTGTTGCATTGCCAAAATCGACAGTGTCCCATTGTTCAGGACGTCCGCGACGCTGAATCTAAATCCCTCTCGTCGCGCGATCGCAAGAAGCCGCATGGCCATGACGGAATCACCTCCGTGGACGATGAACGTACTCTCCGCCCCAATCATCTCACAGGGCACATCAAGGAGCGCCGGCCAGATTGCGCGGAGGCAACGCGCAGCTGCGCTGGACATGCTGGTGACTATCGTGCGGTAGTTGTTGGTCATGCGGTAGCGTTGGAGATCCTGTGGGCGGAGGTTCCGGACGCAGTCTCGCAGGAAGCGCCGATCACTTTTGCCTGTCACCGTCATTGGGATTTGGGACACCGGTATGTAGACCGACGTGACCATGTATGGCGGCATTGTGGACTCGAGGTGCGCTTGCAGGCGGGACATGGCCTGCTGAAAGTCCGAATCCACTGGCGATACAAGTAGATCATATGGTTTGGCCTCTGGCCTCTCAATAAACGCTACGAGGAGCGTAGAAGCTGTACCCTTAGCCATCGGCAGCGAAATCGGTCCGGCGACGACCTGGGCATGCTTTGCACCGCCTGCACCATTCGTACTGGGACTGGCACTGGCACTGGGGAACCAACGTTGAATCTGCGCCTCGACCTCGCCCAGATCAACGCGTTGTTCCCGAATTTTCACCTGCGTGTCTCGTGGACCAAGATACTGAATTGAGCCGTCTTCGAGGTACCGCACTAGATCACCCGTGCGATACAGGCGTATCTTTTCCCCTCCATTGCCGTCTTGACAAGCAAACGGCAGGCGCAGGCGCCAGGGTGGAGGATCGATGAATGAGGTGGCGGTGACATCTGGCATGTTCAGGTACCCCTGCGCAAGGAATGGCCCTTCGAGGAGGAGCTCACCGATCGCACCGATTGCGACGAGCTGGGAGGGGTCGGAGGGCTTGGTGACCCAGCCGACTCCGCCGATAACGTGCCCGAATGTGCCGAGACGCCAGTTTTGCGGGGCAATGGGCCCTACGGCGCAGATTGTGGCTTCTGCAGGGCTGTAGCCGTTGATTAGGGACCAACGACAAGTGAGCGCAGAAGGGGACGGAGCCCAAGTATCAACATGTTGCTGCGTAACCGCTTCGCCGCCGAGCACCAGCGTCGTAAGGCACGGCACCTCAGCTGGATTAGCGTCTGTGCAACAGAGGGTGTCATGAAGGACCAATTTGTGGCATATTTCTCAATACACTTGGCCAGCTGGTTCATCCTCTCAAGCTCCAAGGGCACGCAGATACACCCGCCCGCCGCCAGCGTAGTGAAAATCTCATAGATGCTCACGTCGAACGCGTACGATGAGAGATGGAGTGCACGCGTGCAGCCGTTAACCTTCAGCCCGGGGCTGTGATCGCGAATACTCGTGCTCAGCGCGGAGTGTTGCATTGCAATCCCCTTGGGGCGTCCAGTGCTCCCAGAGGTGAAGATGACAAAGGCCAGATCGTCGGGATATGAGTCGACGCTGGTGTCCAACTGTACCAGAGACAGCGACCGACCCCGCTTGTGGGAGTCGCGCTTCAGGCGTTTGGTGAAGTCAGGTGATGCACACATCGCGCTGGGGGTCAGGCCTTGTGTCAACGAGGCAGTCAAGGGGTCGTGGATGAGAAGACGGCCGGAGACACTGTGTACAATGTCCTGGAGGCGCTGTCGCGGGTACTTGGGGTCCAGCAGCACGCACGTTCCTCCTGCCCGGAGGACGCCGAGGATGGCGACGATGGTCCACCAGCTCTTCTCCATGCAGATGGGCACTAAGGATCCACGGCTGACACCAAAGAGGCTGAGGCGCCTCGCTAGGCTCGCACTCAATGCCATGAGCTGCTTGTATGTCAAGTCACCGTCCCAGGCGCACACAGCCAGCCGCTGTGGCTGGAGGGCTCCTTGCGCCAGCACCAGTTCCTGCAGACAGCGACCGTCTGCGCTGGGGATGACGGAATTCCACCGGTTCAGGTCACCCCAGTCGCGCAAACTCATGGAGTCTATCTCGCTGAGTTTTGCACTTGGATGGCGGCTGATCTGGTGCAGGACGTGCTCCCATTAATGGAGTATTCGCGTAACCTCACCAGCGCTGAGGATGTGGGCGTCGTACGCAACTTGGACAGTGACTGTGCTTCCATCACCGCTGAGCTGCAGGAGGAGGTTAAGCGCGTAGTTGGAGAAGCGCGTTAGATCCATACCCCGACCAGGCGTGCCATGAACAAGGGGGAATAGCCTGTCTGATTTCTCGTTCGGGGGTGCGACTTGGATGTTTAGGTGGCTCTGGAACTGACACGCTCTGGCAGCGTCGGCGCTGGTCTTTGCAATCCGCTGCAGGCCTGCCTGCTCATACGGGATCATGCCGATTATGCGAGAGTGGATCTGGTCCAGCACCACGGGGACGGTATCCTCCGAGCGAACATTCACTCTCATGGGAACCGTCGCAATGGTTGGGCCTGCGATATCCCCAATACTCTCCAGCGGTGCGCTTCGGCCGCTCACTGTGAGCCCATAGATGGCTTCAGCGGAGTCTGTGTATTGCGCCACCACAAGTGCCCACACCAGGTGAATGTACGTCGCCAGCGTGTGACTCCGGGCAGTCATGTGGATCTTGTTCATAGTGTGCTGCCACATGGCTGAAGGTGACGGCTGATACTGCGCAGATGGCAAGCTCAGGAAAATGGCCGACTTGTGGCCAGCCAGCTGCTCGCGCCAGAAGGCGTCCTGTGAGTCGCTGTGGATCTTCTGTAGATACTGGATGAAAGGGTGGAACAGCCGAGTCACAGGCTCCAGGCGTGGCCCTCCTTGGAACGCACGCTCGAGGCGGTCATGGACCAGCTTCATCGTCCACGCGTCCCACACAGCGTGGTGGATTGTCAGAGTCAACGTACCGCCGGTGAGCAAACAGCGCATCAAGGGTGCCCCCGGGCGATTGGGCAGCTCCTTGGCGTCATCCCACCATATATTACTGAGCTCCTGGAGAACAACCTGCAACAGGCCGTCTGGGGTCTGGATGATACGCGTGCGAAGAATTGGCGTCGCATGCACCGTCTCCTCCCACGCAGCCCGCAATCGCAATTGGCAGGCAAACTTGGGCACTTCAAAGACAATCCGATCGCTGTACATGCCGGGCTGGCTCATCGACACGGCAAACATCGCCTCCTGGAGCGGGGTGCATGGGTACATGTCTTCGATGCTGTCGCGGGAAACACCGCATTGCTGTTGGGCGATATGCGGTGCCTCCTCGTAGAACTCGGAGCCCAGTGCGGAGAACCGCACGTACTTTGAAGGGATTATCGAGGTCTCTGGAGTTGTGATTGTTCCCGCGGCTGCCTTTTTTGCCTGCCCGTCTAAGCGTGTCGGACCCAGTACGTCGCTCACGTCAAGGGCGAGACCAGCCTTGCGAGCAGCCCCCAGGAGGTGCACAGCCAGGATGGAGTCCCCGCCAAGCTGCAAGAACGTGTCATTCATCCCGATCTTGGAAAGCGGCAGGTTGAGCACGTCTGCATATATCTGCTGCAGCTTGAATTCCACTGCGGTAGCTGGTGGCCGACTCTGAGTTGGTCTCCCAGCGAATTTTTGTAGCTCCTCTCTAGAAAGACGAGCGGCCGTGGCGCGTAACATGGAGCGGTTGACCTTTCCTAACGAGGTCCTGGGGATGGAGACGACGTGGATGAAGACGCTGGGGATCATGTATTTAGGCAAATGGTCTTGAAGCTCGGATTGGGCGGTGGCAAACATCTGAATTGAGGCTGAGTCTGCGGGCAGGAACAAGGATGGGTCGCTGGAGGTGTCATGATGCGATTGTAAATTTGTCGTCTTTTGTTCATCAAGCTGAACAAATGCCACGAGGCTGTCCCGCTTGTCCCACTCGGTCGTGACCTTCTCAACAACCACCTCTGCTGTCCTAGGAAAAGCGTCTTGAAGATACTGTTCAATCTCGGCCAACTTGACCCGCTGCCCTTGAATCTTCACCTGGCCCTCCCTCCGGCCTAGTAGAGTAAGTGCCCCTGTGATGCTGTCCCGCACCGCAAGATCCCCGTCCGGTATAGCCTATGTTAATACTGCCCTTCCTGTCGTCTCCTAAGCCACCCTGGTCGGTCTATAAACATCTTAGCCGTAGCTGTGGGATTGTTAAGATACTCTCGACCAATGATCGGACCCTCCAGGAGCACCTCGCCTTCCACCCTGGGTCCAATCGGCCCTTTCTCGAGGTCATCGTCATCAATCGGCCAGATCACTGTTCCCGTCGGGTAGCTGACGCGATTCGGATTGGTCCCAGGCTTGATCCCCGGTTCTATCGTCGCATTCACTAAGCACTCAGCAGTCCCGTACGCATTCACCAGTCTGATCCCCAGCTCTGCATATGCCGCCGCCTCAGTTGGCTGCATCAGCCTGGCTGGCCTCAAGCTGGGAATCGCTCAGAAGAGCCATATTTCCGGAAAGGGAATTCATTCTGGTCGTCCAGAGCTGATGACTTTCTCAATAATTGGTACACAAGCGTACGCCCGACAGGTCCAGGCTTGCGTCCACCAAAACGGCGCCCATTTATACCATCCATACCATCTATCCAGGTCTACCATGTCTACCAGGTTCCGTTAGTCTGTTATGCTCATTAGCTCGGTAGTATTACCCGCCCCCCTTACGTGGTCTTGCTTTGTCCTCGTCGTTGCACGACCATAGAATGGAATGGAGGCCCTATCATGTGAACCCGCTGATACGATGATTTGCTAATGACCATCAAGCCGGAATAGGTCCAACGTGATTCAGTTCAAATAAAAGGGTTCTGACCGCTGGTGTGCCCACTGAGATAACGAGGCGAAAATGGAGACAGGACCTTTGCACTTGGCCAGGTGGCACCTCGGAAATACCCTTTTGGTAATTGAACAGCCATACAAGCTACCCTTACGTCAACGCACACTATTCCATGTGGTACACGGTTACGGGCCGGAGATACAGCTAGGGGCGAAATGCCATGCAAGATATTTCGGCCATGTTCTAGACTATGAAGTACGGTACCGTCCTCCACATTCTTTGTCCCTAACCCTGCGCGATATACTTCAGCGGCGGATACAAGGGACTGCAATAGGTGCACGAGCCAGAGACAACAGACCGTAAGGCCTGGCCAAGGTGGATCTGATGAGGAACTTCTGTTGTGAGACCTTAACCGGGTCCCTTGAGTATCTCTGTGCACATGCCTGTCGCTGCTGCTTGGGGTGGCGCGATTCAAGGGCGGAAGCACTAAGAGCAGGGCAGGGCACAACATGACATGACATGTCATGTTCCTCGTAAGGCCAAGACAAATATAGCAACCCTAGCATGGGCCTCAGCTCACCTAAGTCATTGCCATCCCATGGTTCTCTTTATGTAGTTAGTCCTACTAATGTACAACTTTCTTGGGTTTTTACACTTTAGATTTTAGTTCAATATAGGTTATTTATTGTTAATGTCTAATATAGCATAAGATCGTGAACTAATGGTTAAAGTCAGTCTTCGCTTACAGTAGTTGCCTAGCAAGCAACCAGATGTCAGGCTATATACTGATTAATCCCCCTTATATAATACCTTCTACGTCTTAAAGATTATTACTACCTTACTATTTTATAGTTAGTTCTACTAGCTTACTACTTTTTTTTATATTTACTATATTTTATTTTTATTTTTATTCTACTATCTTTAGAGCTGTAGCCTAATAGTTATTAGCTTTTTATTTATAAAATTAGGTCCTAGGTTTAATTCTGACTAGGGTTTTTTTAAATAAATTTTTTTACCTTTTAGTAAAAAGTTTATTTAGCTCTAGGCCTATTTTATAAAAAGAATTATTATATAAATATTTTTAAACTTTTATAAAAGGCTTTATACAGGTCCACCTTTTTATAATTCATAAGTATTATTTTATTTTATAGATTTTACTTTTACCTTTATTATTATATATATATATTTGTATTACCTACCTTACTTTACCTTTTTTTATTTTTTCTTGTAATAACTATTATATTTTTAATTATTACTACTTGTATAATTATTATAAAATATTTATTGCTACCCTATCTCCTTATATTCAATACCTTGACTGTTTTTATTATTTTTATTATTCTTAGAATATTGCTAATATTAGTATTTGATAGGTAAATAGCTTTTACTATTATTTAAGTTATATTGTTTTAATTACTATTACTAGCTATTTTCATTATTATACCTGTTATAGTCCTTTTTTATATAGTTATATTACTTATACTACTTAGGAGGTAAGTTAGGCTTTATAAATTATAAAGCCTATTTCTGTGCCTTAACCGTTAGTATTTACTTTTATTTTTAATTATTATATTTATACTAATTACTAATATCCTTTTTTATATATAATATTTTAATATATACCTTTATTATTAACACTTAGTAGCTTAAGCCTATATTTATACTACAATAATTAAATTTTTATTACGTATTTTTTTATTAATATTTTATTTATTTTTTATATAATATATAGTATAATCCTTATTATTAATATACTAATTTCTATACTACCTATTACATAAACTAGGTTCTAATTACTTTTACTAGTTCTACTATTAATTCAGAACCTTTAGACTTTAAAACTATATTATATATATATTTTTATGATAAGGCCTTATACTAGAAAAGTAAGGTTAAGCTTATTAAGTATATTTTTTACAAAAGAATTATAAAAATAAATTTATTATTTTATCTTTAATTAAACCCCTTATTAATTCTTATATATATTACCTTTTGAATTTTTACAATTAGAATACGAGCTTTATTAAAATAGCTAATACTTAGTATATACCCATTATATAATACTTTAAGTAGTATTAAGAGTATTGAAAGTATTAAAAAGATTTATAATTTCTTTTAATACTTTATGTAGTATAAAAGTAATTAATATATTTATAATAAAATAAGGTTATAGCTTAAGTATTTTTATTCTTTAACCACTTTTTATAATAAAGCTGGTTATTTTCATTACTTTTTAAATATTACACTAGGTACTTCTAGTTATAAGTATTTTTATATTTATAAAAATACTACTTATAATACCCTTTAGACTACTTATTATGCTAGGCGTATTTTTTCTTAAAATAATAAATAAATTTAGGCTTTTAATAATATAGTATAGTTCTAGATAAGTACTAAAAGCGGGCGTCAGGTGATCACCGACTGTAAGGGGAAATCAGGAATGATCACTCCAGACCATCAGTCCAGACCATCAGTCCAGGCCATCAGTCCAGACCATCAGGAACCTGGGGAGGATGCCTGGCGCGGCCACTGTGACACTGATCGGGCTGCGGGCCCCCTTACTACGTACTATGTAAGGGCCTTTTTCCTGTCACCCCGCACTACCCCGAGGCCCCCCTTACGGTGGACTGTGGTTGTTGTGGTCTCGACTCTCTTGGAGTCGGACATATAGATCAGTCACCAGACGGGTACTTGGCGGATTCCTTTGAATTTGCTACAATTCTCCCCATCCTCGATCGTTGTTCTGCCTCGTGGAAACCAGAAAAAAAATGGCCATCACCGAGGAGTCCCCTCTCCCTTTTGCAATCCTTAGCAAAGCATTCAATTTCGCCACACCTGACGAGGCAAAGTGGTGGCAGAGCACGGGGCCCATGTTCGCTGCTGTCGTGGCTAACGCCGGATACGACCTGCACATCCAGTATCAGTTCCTCTGCTTACACCGAGAACTGGTCATCCCAGCGCTAGGCCCCTATCCGCGTCCCAGTAATGGCAATGATGGCAACGGCAATCGGCGATGGAAAAGCGTGCTGACACGGTTCGGCCTCCCCTTTGAGCTGAGCGTCAACTACACCAAATCCATTGCACGCTTCGCTTTCGAGCCCATTGGCCCACACACGGGGACCGCAAAGGATCCGTTCAACACGAAGATGATCTGGGAGGTGCTCGAAAGGTTCGGCAAAATCGTGCCGGACCTGGACCTCGAGCTGATCCGGCACTTTGTCAGGGAACTCGTGGTCTCGGACAAAGAGGCCGAAGTCATCACCTCCCAGATGGAATACACGAGCGTTTACCGGACTCAAAATAAGCTCGCGGTCGACCTGAACCATGATGGCAGTATCCTGCTCAAGACGTACATCTACCCGGAATCCAAGTCGTTTGTCACGGGTCGATCCCGCCAGCAGTTAATTTTTGACGCGATCCGGGCAGCAGGCAGCTACCAACAGCGGGTCGAAGCCTCCCTAAGCACGCTCGAGGAGTTCCTCAACGGCTCGCCACCCTCTACCCGCAGCTCCAGTGGAGGAACAGCAGCTGCAACCGGGCATTCCTCCCTCGAAGCATGCTTTCTCTCATGCGACCTCATCGCGCGCCAGCACTCGCGTATCAAAATCTACTTTCTGGAAACGCAGCTCGACTACGCGTCCCTGTCCGACATCTGGACCGTAGGCGGCCGGCGCCACGACCCGGAAACGATGAAGGGCCTAGCGCTGCTGGAGATGCTGTGGACCACTCTACCCTCGGCAAAGGGCCAGTGCAGCCTCGCCAACAGCATGTCCGAGCTGGGCACCTCCCCGCCCGAGCGGCTGCCCTTTATCATTAACTTTTGCCTGCATCCCGGCGATCCGATCCCGGAACCGCAGATCTACTTCCCGGGGTTTGGACAGAATGACCGCGCGCTGGCGGATGGGTTGACGGCGTTTTTCGACCGCGTGGGGATGTCTGAGGTGGCTGAATCCTACGGCTCCCAGTTGCAGTCTTACTAGTAAGTGTAACGTTTTGATCTTGACCTCCCCTCGATCTAGGGCCGTCCACAGCTAACCCAAGTCGTAAGTCCCAACCAAGCCCTTGACAGGTCCAATCACATCCAAGCGTGGATTTCGTACTCGTCCAAGAAAAACAAGCCATACATGAGTGTCTACCTGCACACTTTTGAGACTATGGGACACTCAGTTGACTGGCCTCGGGTGTGGGGGCAAGGAGATGGCGATCAAATCCCGGCCTGAAGTTGGGGTGACGATGGGGGTTAAAGAAAGAAACACGCTTATAGCCCTCTTTCTCTGCAATGTTGTTCTGCTGAGGGGTCCATTTCTCATTTTTTTCTGTCTTGGAGATGTATTTGCGGACGGTCTAACTGGAGTGATCATTAATGACTATTGCACAACTAAAAAGAATGAGATTCAGTTTCTAGCTTTATCTAGTATTTATTAAACTATTACTATTAGCTAACGCTAGTAGATATAAGTATAAAGTAGGATTAGTATATTACTACCTAAGTAAGCGCCTCAGTAAGTGATAGAGTAAGAAGCTGACGAGCCCGGTCAGCATAGACGTGGACTCTGGGGAGATATCTTCTGACCCAAGATCAACCTCCAACTACCTTGTTAAGTTCTAGTGCTTATGACCTCGTCGCTCCTCATCAACCCTTTCCTCAGCCTGGCCTGCAGCTGTGCTCAAGGGTCTGGTTATCTGGAGTGCAGGACCCTTCCCCAGCATTGGGCCCTGACGAGCAATCGCACTTTTTTTTGCTCACGCACGTCAAGAAATATTTTCTGGACAGGGAACTACTGAGACGAGACCATGAGATGCAACAAAGACTGAGCTTGACGGGCTCAACCGGAATCCAGAGCTAGCTAAGCTTGCCAGTAATAGCACTGTCTACGCTAATGCAGGTCAAATGGGGAATTTGCATAATATCATGGTGTGATGCCATTAGAAACTTTACATAATACTTAGAATAGTAGGTGGTTGAGTTCGCCTCTAGCTCCAACCTGAGCTGATCCATAATAATTATATTAACTGCTACTGCTGCGCACAAAACCTCTCCTTCCCTTGCGATTGAGGTGTTTTGGCAGCTTCTCTTGTGTTTGTTGTTTAAAGTAGTCGCAGGATCAATCCGTAGACTCTCCAACTCCTTGTGAAGCTTCATCGGGACTCTCCGCTTGGTATTGTATAATCTTCAGAATTTGATTACGTCTATGCTACGGCGCAATGGTCTGTGGAGTACCACCTCCAGTACGATTTCATCTTTCGCCTGTACCAATTAAAGATAACATGCCATATCCTGGCCTCCGTAAAGCATAGCTGACTGGATGCTCATAATATATATAAACTCTTTCTGATACTGTATATCGTCACCTCATTTATTCATATAACACCATCATTTAACTGGCATCCTGCACTGTGGGCTTTCTGACGCTCATTACGGTGAGGAACTACTGGGGTACAATCTAGTACACATGATTGAATGTCTTGTGCCGCCTGATGGCCTGGAGATGGTGTCTGGGGCTATGAATCGTAGTAAGTGCACTTTGTTGACGAGAGTGTGTAAGGCCTACTTCGGCATGTCTGTGGCTTTGCAATGGGCTATGCTACGTTTTCAGTTGGTGAGGGAGCAGGAGGGTTGAATATGTGCCATAGTCAGCAGAGGATAGAGAGCGGAGCAAGAGGTGAAGTGAATAAAGTGGCAGTGGGGGCTGTGTCTTGAAGGTCTCATGATGGTTGCCAATGGGCAAGTTGAGCAGTTGTTGAACAAGATAAGAAATCAAACTAAAAGCTGGTAAATCAAGTCAGTTGATTAAAGTGCAAGCTTACACAAACCAGAGGACGACAACAAGAACATGATAAGTATAGACAAGCCATTGCACCTCCAGCGTGACGAACCATATGGAGACCAGAAAGTAACGGTAGAGTATGGAGCATGGCTAGGAAGACTTTCTTAGGACGGCAAGCGCCAGGCTACTAGTTGATAGATTGATCTGCTGTAAGGAAACGAGATATCTGGTCAAAGCATCCTTAACCGATCAGCCCGGATGCGTTCACAAGCCAAGAAGACGGAACATATCCCCCAGAATACCTTGCTCAATACCAACAAGCCATGATATATTCCAACGCGGATTTGACGCTCCGTGCGTTCCTATTGTGTGACAGAAGAGACTCCAGGGGCGTGGTGGCTCATGGCAGCCAGTTGTAGAGGGCCAGTCACTTCGCCGACATTCACAAGCAATGATGGAAAGTTGCGTGCAAGCACACCATGTGTAACAGTATGTTGATAACATGAGACAGATGACTTCCTTGATTGAGGCCGTCTTCTTTTTGCCGCCTAAGAATTTGGCTGACATTTTCCGTAGAGGCGGCTGGGAGTCGTGGGCGATTGTGGAGTTGAGAAGCATGAGCCAAGTTGACTCTTCAGCTCGTAAAAGTTAAACAGGTATTGTTGCACATATTCGCTAAGTCATTGAGCTGTATGGACAGACTGCCTGGTCTAGATGTGTCGATGTGCAAGGGGTCTGCAAGCTTAAAAAATTCATTAGCCACAATTTATTGTTCGTTGGTTGCGACAAAAGCCTCGCCTGCCCCTTGCATTAAGTGAAAAATCCCAAGTGAGTGCCATGTCCGTCCTTTCAAATGGCCCAGAACCATAGCGGTTGGCTACCCTCCCCAAACACCCCAGTCTAGATGATTTGACCCCAGTGGAGCAGAGAGGCATGTGTGCTGTTGGCTTTGAATGTACCGAACGGGTAGTTTGACCAGAAGTTGCATCACTTTGTTTTGAATATGAGGGTCGAGACTGTTCCAAAATCTGCCTGGTTGGCTTGTATCTGGCGTTTACGAATAGCGAGGGTCGACTTTGTCGTCTCCGACCCTTTCCTGCGACTGCGAGAGTTTCTGTTGGACGGCCTAGGACACAGGATGATGTAGGGAAATACTTTAGCGTTTTATGTGATGGATGGAAGCATCTATTAGATACTACTAGTGGAATCTTAATACATCTAGTCTCAGTCAATCGGCTCTCTGAGATGATAGAAGCCACATGGCGAAATCCCCTATTCGCCGGCGCTGCAGAAACACACACAGGCCTGCGGGAAATGATAAGTAGATAGTCCGCTAGCGCACTGAGTTGGAACGAACACCAGCGTCATGCCATTGGGTTACACAGCGTTACCCGACATTTCTGGTTGTTATTTTTGTCCTACTGTTGGCAAGGTCGATGCGAGGTTTATGCATTTATGATGTACCCCATGTCCTGCCCCGCGTCTTACTAAATCCCCATGCAAGGGTTTGCAATTGCAGCTCTCCGAACCGATGTCGCATTGATGCGCTCACTGAATAAAAACATCATTATGCCAGTACCGCAGCATATTGAACGCAGAAGGGGCAAGTTGGTGTACTGACACAGAGAACGAACTCCAGCGGCGGTAGATGCAATTCAACTCTGTATCAGCCATACCACTCGGCCAAAAGGGTGTCCAGACACCAATCTGACTTTCGTAGTAGGCTTATGCAACTCTCGGCTGACACTCTGTCGATAAAGCAAGGGATTCCGAGCAACACAAGGTCCCTCTGGCGCTAACCTACTTTGAACGGTCCCTTGCAGTAGAGACGTGGACGGGCTTAGTTACAATCCTCTGCTTGAAAAGTCCTAGGGGATTTTCACGAGGGACTCGCTCGCCACATCCCATCTTTCTTTTTCCACTTTTTTTATATCCTTCTTCACTATCCTACTCCTAACTGGGGGAATTGACGCCCAATTATGTTCAAACAACTTGTGCTTCCACTCCATCTTATTCTTTTCCTTGCTCTGGCTATACCGGCGACATTATCGGGGCCCCCAGAGCAATGCCGTTGCAAGCCAGGCGAGACCTGCTGGCCATCAGATGATGATTGGAGGGCTCTCAACGAGACTCTCCAGGGAGTGCTGGTCAGGGTCCGCCCCGTAGGACATGTATGCCATGGGACGAGCTTCAACCTGCACGCCTGCGAGCAGGTCAGAAGCGCGTCGAATAACTCCATTTGGCGTGGCATTCAACCTGGTATGTTCATTGCGCCCGCCGGTCGCATTCATTCTTTTCATTTTCATTTTCTTTTGTGTGTATCCTTGGTGTCTCTGCGCTGTTTAGAGACAACAAAGAAAATAACCAGCCAGAATAGGTGCGCTGCAGTACACAAACTGGGAGAGTTGGCCTGATGAGGGACAATATTGCTATGTTGACGCCGCGGGCGATGGCGGCCGCGGCTGCAGCGATAGAGACGCCCCGTGTGGACAGGGGCGTATTGCACTGTATGCGGCCGTGGTTGAGTCTGCCGAGCAGGTCCAGATCGCCGTGCAATTCGCACGGGACCGACGGCTGCGCTTGGTCGTCAAGAATACCGGCCATGATTTAGGGGGCCGATCGAGCGCGCCTGGTTCCTTCCAGATTGCAACACACCGGCTGAAACAAATTGACTACACCGAAGATTTCCGGCCTGTCGGTAGCGGGAGTAAGAACAACAATGACCGGAATGACCATGCTCTGCAGGTAGGACCTGCCGTGACCCTGGGGGCAGGGGTTCTGGGCGGCGAGCTCTACGAAGCTGCGGCGGCGGGGGGATACACGGCTATCGCGGGCCTGTGTAGTACTGTTGGTGTGGCCGGGGGGTTCATTCAGGGTGGTGGCATATCTATCCTCAGCCCCATGCTGGGGATGGCGTCGGACAACGCCGTGCAGTTCACGGTGGTTACAGCCGAGGTAGGTCAACAGAGGCAAATAGGGTGAAGGGAGCAGCAGTGACAGAGACGAGGCTCATGCATAGTGTGGCTAACTGTCCAATCCCACGCAGGGCGAGATAGTCGTCGCCAACGAATACATGCACTCCGACCTGTTTTGGGCGTTGAGGGGTGGTGGCGGTGGCAGCTTCGGCGTTGTCATCAGTGTCACCGTTCGTGTCTATCCCGAGACGCGTGCAGTGCGCGTTATGCTGACTTCCGCCCCAACACCAACCACCCGTGAGGACTTCTGGACCGTAGTGATGGCCCAGCTGTACGCAGAGATTCCCCGACTCAGCGGGCGCCATAATTTCGTCGAGGTCAACGTTTTCCCGCAAGACAATCAGGTTGCAATCATCTCCGTCGGGACGTACAAGTTCGAGACAAACGACACCGGCGCGATCGAGAAGCAATTTACCGAAACAATGGGCGCAATCCTCGACCGCGCCGAAATCCCCTACACGTCCACATCCAGTGTGCTCGATCCGCTAAGCGCCTCCCTGGCCGCGCGCCCAGCCCACGTCTACGAGGGCGGGATCGGAACCCTGCACGGGTCCATCCTCGTCTCGGAATCCTTTGCGGTTTCCTCCAAAGGTCCTAAGCAGATGGCGTCGGCGTTCTCGCAGCTTCAACTGCGCCCAGGCGACGCCCTCGAGGTCGCCCGGATGGCCGGAGGCAAGGTCCACAACAATAGTGCCGCTGTCGACAGCGCCGTGCACCCTTCGTGGCGCGAGGCGCTGCTCTTTGTCGACCTAGTGGTGGGTCTGACCCCGGCGTCGTCGGCAGCGGAGCAGACTGCAGTGAAAGAGAGACTGACGAATGTACAAATGCCCCTGCTCTATGGCCTCGAGGACCACCGGATGGCCTCGTATTATAACATACCTGATCCGGGGGAGGTGGACTTTCGCCGAGCATATTGGGGCTCGCACAACTACGAGCGGTTGTATGCTATCAAGCAGAGATGGGATCCGCAAGGGTTGTTTGTCGTGCGGTTGGGGGTGGGCAGTGAAGACTGGGACGAGGACGGAATGTGTCGAGAGAGGGGAACCAGATCAGATCTTTAGTGACCAGAACGGGCTAAGCGGAGAGGGAAGGGGTTTCAGCTGCCTCTCATCACTTTTTGGAGTTACTTACGGAGGACAATCCGAACAGAAGGCTAGAAACGTTATTTTCTTGGTGTTTCACGCGAGGATTTTGCCAGCAAAACTTTATTAGAACTAGTTGCACATGTACAAGATGCCAGCGCCATGTAGAAAAGACGCGCCAGACTTGCGAGGATGGTACAGCGAATGGCAGCGCGCAGTAGCCGCCATATTATGCACGCATAGGTTGCTCATATAAAATGTGTGCGATGGTTTTCTTCCTGTGCAATGTTCGATCATTCACTGGCAGAGTGTCCACGGTATTGAAGCATTGGCTCTGTATTCTTAACCCCGCAGCTTTCCTTCTACAGCCTACTTTCGGCCTCGTGGGGTCCTTCGATGTAGCCAAGTTCATGGAGTAGGAGAGGGTTGTCTCAGAAGTGCGATACCAAATGATAGGCAGCCAGGAGCCAGCACATACCTCGGAGGGCCGGTTCCATACCACAGACCCATCAACCCACCCATCAGTTGCACAGCAACAATGAACAGCAGATTCATACAGTACATACCGAGCGTGCTAGGCCGAAAAGCTGTATCCGGTATATAATTCCCCTTGCGCTGAATTCCTGGGTGAGGTTTTCTTGCTTTGCTCCAGTCCACAGCTAAGTCCTTTATTTAGCTTTGCCTTTTGATTGCTTTGGCGTTTCTTCAGAGTCCCTCGTTCGATATTATCAGGTCACCCGATAGGAGATCCTCGCTAAATGTAATTTTATTCTCTTGTTGCGATTAAACTGCTCTGGACCGTTTGTATATAGTGGCCAACAGCTCACAAACCATCATGTCTTAATATTCCACGACATATCAAACCCACCAAGATCGACATCAACAAATCCCTGAACATCATGGACTGTTTTCGACATATCTACCGCCTCATCATGAGTTCTGTCAAACGTGCACGACACCAGACCTTGAAGATTGTAAGTTACTGCGATGGTACAGGTGGGGGATTCAAGCTGGCACGCGGCATTTAGGGGCCTCCCACGAACTTCAAGAAGAAGGAGCTATTATCATTCTTTGATGAGTTGTATCCCTTCCTAAGATTTTCAAACGCTTGGCTCTAATGTATCTTTAGCGCAATAACCTTGCAGTCGGACGACATTGAAGAAGGACTGGTAATGGGATGATAGCAGGATGTAGCGTATGTATCGTAGCCTTCGGTCGATATATGCGCATCAGGAGATGCTAGATATTCAGAAACAGCGCATCTAAATGTAGTGGTGTCAAGTGGGCAGGTCAATGTCCATCCCCTTTCCATCTATAAAGATACCATTGCGAAGTCCTGGGGACAGTTCCCAAATAATAAGTACAACCCTGTTCTTCATATAAACCGTTTCGCGCACATCAACCCGGTCGCCACTACATCAATGGATCACAACGTATACTGGCCATACATGGAGGGCTAAGCAAGTGTCCTTTCCCCAACTCCTATTCAATGCTGTAACAATGTAGACGGTTAGAATATATAAATATCATTATTCTATAATCAACCTCTGGCGGTTATTATCCTCTCTGGCACTTAAGATGGATCAGGCTATACAAACTCCAGGTGTGGAGGTCCAATAACCCCCATCACGTCGTTAAGACGATATACATCATGGCTCGTAGGATGCACAGGAATGGCCATCGCTTTCAACATTGGATGGGGAGCTAACTAAGAGCGGTAATGACGACTAGAGGCGCTAGACGTTATTTTCTGGGTGTGGATCTTGATGACTTATGATCCAAGTGGCTACCTAGGTATGGTCAGACGAGGGGGTGACCAGAATTTGAGTCTTGTAACATTCTTCAAGGCCTTAACTTGTCTACAGCGTAGAAGACTCTTTCAGAGTATTATAGACCATGGTCCATATGGCCTAGTTCTCCCTTGGCAAGCTGTTCCCCCAGGTTTTGTCAGTCGACCAGCTCGTCAGGGGGGGTGATCTACTAGGATGATAAATCTAATTACAGACCATAAAGCCATTGCGTCATTGACGATCCTGCACCTGGAACCCATCCAATTCGTGATTCACTTGTCTCATGTGAAGTGTAAGCACACCGCGCGGAACCCTGGCCACTATGGTCCTTTGGACGAGGCTGCTGGAGGGCATAGTACCGCGGGCTACGCTACCAAGGGTGGAAAAGTGCACCAGTGTTTAAAGCAACGGATTGGCTCCTGCGAGAGATCCTGACGAAGGCCTTAACAAGAAGAAAGTATCCAAGGAAGGAGACAATAAACATTGTGGTTAAAACCGCATAAGTCAGGTGTATCAAGACAGCAATAATCGTAATTACCGTAGGGACAAAGAAGCATAACACAACACACTGTTGATCAAAGACATCAAGCAGGATAACCAAAACAACAGCGCCAGCTCAGTGACCCCATTCGTACTCCGGCTTGGTCCAGTCAGCCGGCCTTACAGCAATGGCCTATACCAATGGCATCTGCGTATCATAATCCTGGGACAAGAAAACATCCGACGAGTCTGGCCCCACGGCCAGATAGGCAGTCAGAAGAAGAGCACGGAGCTTGAGGAACACTGCAAGCCTTTTGTATTGAAGGGCGCTCTCATGATCGCTGCCTCCAAAGTTTATCTGCGCGTGCTGTGTCAGGGCAGGTTCCAAATCCCAGGGCTCTAGAACTGGAGCGGACTGAGGAAGCGTTGTGGTTGAACTTGCGGCAGATGCGGTGCCTGATGCGGTGGTGGTGGTCGGGCTAGGAGGAACATTGCTTGCGGTACTGGGATTCCAACTCTTCACTATTGCAGTGAGAACGTTCCTCTCCGTATGGGACCAGCGGCCTTCCTCCTCTATCTTTTTGGAAGGAGGAAAATCTGCCCGGTCCATGTCTTCTAACGAGCCTCTTATGTGAAGCCGGATGGCGATGTCGACGACAACGACCTGAATCCATAGAAGGTTCTCAGGTCGCAAGAGTAACCCCTTGTGCAGAATTCGAGCTGTGGTCACCTCTTTTGCCCATTTGCTAGGGTCATATTCCTCAATAAGCCGTGCCACCTCTGGGATTAACGGGATTTTGATGCTGATCCTGTTGTTGGTAGAGGACCCTGGAGACACCAGTATGCCCATAACTTCTCGCGGCAGCTTGCGGTAGAGCACTGACAAATTCCCGAAACCCCATCCCGTGAACCCAAAGGATGTAGCAGGGATGCTATGGGACATCAAATATGATGAACCACATCTCAGGAATTGGCAATCCAAAAGGGCGCGTGTGCGCGACGCAATAGACCCTTCAGTACCAGGCTGCTGTAGCGCGCCGGACAGGGACAGGGCCTCCTGCCTATACCAAGGCATGAACGGATTTAACGTCGCGCTTGAAGGAAATCCACAAGCAATGGGGGAAACACCCATGAACGTAGCAGCGGCAAGGATTGTGGGGATTCTGAGCCCTGTCTTGGCTTGCCACTCCGCCGCATTTACTAGGATATCCTCGGACAATTAGCATCGCTTACCCAAGTGGAAAAGTCACTGGCACACACCTGTGAACTCGTTCTCAGACTTGGCTGACAGAAAATGTTTCGTTCGCGGGTGAAGCTCTCACGGATCGAGATTTTGTCGGGCGATTCGGAAACAAACGCCTCGTTGACCGCATGATACTCTTCAAAGCCCCATCCCTCGATGACGGCCTGAGAAAGCTTGTCGAAGGAGAGTTTCCTGCCATCAATATTTTTTCCAGTTGTTAATGCTTGGCGAATCAAGAACATTGTTATACAATCGCCGTTGAAGCAACCGACATCAATCTTCCCAACAGCCAGGCACATAGCACCTCCAGTCCAGCCAACCATATTCCTACCTCTATCTCCGTAGATCCCATATATATCTCCTTCAAAGCGAATTACCTTGCCAAACGTTGGGATCTCCTCGGTGGTAATGGTCCCATACCGGCTGACAGCCGTGAAGTCACGGTTTGCAGAATCAATTTTGATTGAATCGAACCCCAGGATCAACGCCAAACATCCAATGTCGAACAGTCTAGCGCGTTGGATTGGGACGTCAATACTGGATGGGATGGAGTCTGCGTCCAGGTGCCGGAGAACAATCGACGACGTATCAGTAATGGCAGCTGCGCGGATCAGTTGAGCCCAGGTGGCACGCGGTCGACTCTGCGGCACGGTAGGGTGTGTCGCTCGCCATTTCATGTATCGTAGCCGGCCAAGCCAGGGCAGGTCTGCTGTGGTCAGGAATGGCGGCTTCGTAGGCAGGCCGGACGTTCCTGACGTTACTCTAAGCACATCGAGGCCGTCACTGGTTCGATTAGGCGAGTTCACGAAGAGTCACGGGCACTCTACAGCAGGCAGGAGCCACCCACCTTATGGCATTCGAGGGGAGTAAATCATCCGCCATTATGGTCGACCACCCCACGTTATCTCGTGCCCTTAGGCTGAATAGAGCATCGCATCTCTTTATATTAAAGCGCTCTGCATCGAATGCCGCGGCAAGAATTGCTGAATACCGGAAATCGATTTGAGGATAGTAAATCTTGACTTTGGATGACGACGGCCGCCATAAGCGGCGCCGCGCTGCTATTCCAATCGCCGCTTGATTGGTTTTCCAGCGCGCGGTTGAAGAGATCAAATTCCCCAGCAGCAGCTGGAAAAAACTGACAACAAAGGCAGCGATCGCAAGGGCGACGGCGCTCAAGGAGATGCGATTTGCGATAGCCGCCAGCCTGGCGTCGGCGCGATCGGAGTCGGCCATTATGAACCAACTCGAATTCACGCGAGGGCCAGAAGATCAAAGGTACTTTGATCCGAGAGGACAGGAAATTTAGAAGCAAGAAGGAACTGATATACGGAGGATGCAACGAGAATAATAAACGGAGAAAAGTGTTTGAACACCAGCCTTGTGAGTGCCTTCCCAGTTGTTGCGGACGCCTGCCTTGTGAAGCACAACAAGGCTTGAGGCTATGGTCGCCCTTCCAAGTTGGCCCACGCCACCAAGTACGTTGGGCGCTTCCTGGATCATCCCAGGTATCAGAATCCACCAGTGCCTAGCGCGGCCCTTGAATGTGTGGGTGCTTTTGAAACGGGGCTGGACAGCAGCTCGGCGCCTAGATATCCAGCAAGTCTGCCTTGCAGCTTGTCCCCCGAGTGCGACTTCTACGAGCCAACCATTATCGGGTCGCTTACGTAGAATGATGACATGAAAACGCCTTAACACCCTGTTTTTAGTCCGTGCACGCGATTTGTTCGTACTCCTGCTCCCCGAGCCTCGTCTCCCAAGTAGCTCTTTCGAGTTGAACCATTTAATCGCTTCGACTTTCAAGTTTGTACACATGCTGAACTTGGCTTTGTCCTCATCGGCCTTAGCCCGTCCGACGCGGCCCACATTGATCTTCATCTATGCAATGATATATGCAACAAACTTACTTTCCCCTGTTGCATGTGGATGCATGACTATTTCATCCAGGTGTGGTGGCTGGCTGAGCCAGGCGGGGTCGACAAGCCCCGCCATCAGATAAAAGAAAACCTCACCTCCCTCAACGGGGCTACCGATTGTACCCTCCTTCATACCCACCCCTAGTACTTATCACCTCCAAGCAGTGCTATCCAAGATGTCCTGGCAGTGTATGTCCAACCCTCACTTTGTCCATATTATGCATAACAAACTCCAGCCAGCTGATAAGACATCTGCGTTTCGCTTCCAGCGTACGTCGATTCCAGGTACGTGTCGAACGACGCCACCACAGTAGCCACAGAGAAGAAGAAGAAGAAGCTAAAACGCGACACTCGACCAGCCTCGTCGGCTCAGGAAAAATCGACAAGGCAATCATCGCCAGTATTGCAGGGGATTCCGTATGGGCTGCTTCGCCTGTTTTCCACGTATGCCCCGCCACACACACACACACACACGCAGCCTAGATGCCATGTATGCTGGGTCACTGCCTGACTCTCGTGTGTACAGATCAAACCCCATGAGCTGAAGATCATCGCTGAAATCCTCTCGAACTCCGAGCGCGAGCGTGACGACGCCTTCGCTGAGGGCCTCTACGTGGCTGGTGAGCGCTTCGTCATGACTCGCGCAGAGGACGGGAGCCTTTATGCGCGAGCAGTATGTTTCAATAAACCCAGCCCTTGAAACCTCCCAGCTTTCCCCCCTATCTGGACAACTGAGTGGTGCCTGACTCACTGACCAACCAACCCCATTCTACCCTGCAGGGCCGAGAGGGTGTTTGCATTGCCAAATCCAATCGGGCGATCATAATTGGGCATCACCCCGAGACTGCAGTCGCCGGTGATGCAAATGCGACTGTTGAAACTCTTGCAGACTATTTGATCTCGGTTGGTTATTGAAGACTGATGGACGGGGCACAGACTTTATCTAGCTTTGGAGTATTAAAACTCAAATTGCTATGTATGATAGCTGCAAGATGCGGGTAATCACATGGGAACAAGAGCAGTTAATAAACAATTGGTAGTGCAGTAGAACCTAGGGTTACCAGGTTATGCGCCGCGTCAGTCTCAAAAATCTCTATTGGGGTGGAAATGGGTGGATTTTATGTTATTGGCACACCCAGAGATCCTTCGAGTCAGGATTAGAGAACATGGCTGGATGTTAGGACTGGGAAAGCTCTAATAAGCGCCTCCTGGCTTCACTTGTGGCGCCATTGAGAAAGCTTCTATTCTTGTTAGAGCAACGGTGCTAGGCATGAGGATACAAGATGGATTGGCGCAAGGCGTAGGGAGCCTGGAGTTATTGACAGTTATCAGAGACTCATACTGGGGAGGCACATTTGCAGCAAGAATGATTTTGTACTCCCACTCTATTAACTATCTAAGCGAGATGACTATGTAATCCAGTAGGTTTGCTGACAGTCGGTGGCTGGCTGAGCAAGGCGGGGTCATCAAGCACGAGCCCCGCCACGCAGCAGATAAAAACAAGCTGCCCTCCATGACTTGGATGGGCTACGAGTCTTCTGCGCTTCACTGCTTCACACAGTCCCATCGCCACCCCTGCCCTCAACCAGTACATCTTGAAATGTCCTGGCAAGGTTTATCTACCCCTGTTTCTCTCCGTGCCGTGCGTGTTCAGGGCCAGCTAGCTGACAAGGAAACCATGTATTACTTCCAGAATATGTCGATTAGGCACCTCTGAAAGGCGACCAACGCAAGCTTTCTATTTCTTCGCAATTCATATACGTATAACGGGAAGCCCTTGCCACTAAGTACTTCCGTCCGTTCTGCCATACATGTAATCCTGTAACGAATCAACCAGACTGGTATTCAAATCCCAATGGTATTTGTGTCAAGCTCTTTCCCAGGGGAAAAGCTGTGCGAGCTAACTGTGATCGCCACCCTGCTAGAGAGGTAGACCTACGATGGGGGCTACCGGTGCAGGGATCGGTGCGGCTAAACCTTTGACTTTTTATACTCGACTCTATAAATACCATATGCACCACGCCTACTAGTACCAGGCACGATGCCGATATCACATCTGCGGGTAAGGGCCACAGGCGGTCTCATATGCTGCTAAATTTGCATCCAATTTCAAATACCATTGGTACTTGAACTAGTCAACTATAAAAAAGCAAGCATCGCACCCAGCCCAGCCACAACCCACAGGCTGGGATTAACAACGGCCGCAGCATCACCAGATTCCGTCGGCGCAGGAGTCTCAGCAGTCAGGGTTGGAGTCAGATCGGCCGCGTTAGAGTCATCGGCAGTGGTGGTCTCCTCGGACGAGGACGAGGAAAAGTCGTCTGCACTCGAGGTGGGTCGCGTGGTGGTGGTGTCATCGTCGGTGGATGTCTCGAGGGGGTCTTCTGAGTCAGTGTCATCCAAAGTGACAGTCGGAAGAGGAGTCTGGGTGGCTGTTGGCAGAGTTAGTGTTTCGGTCTCAGTGGGCTCGTCCGATGAAGTAGACGTGAAAGTGGGTTCCCGCGTTGTGGTCGTCGTGGTGGCCTCATTTGTGGGGGTGTAGTCGCCGTAAATTGTGCTCATGGTGATCATGGTAGGGGTGCCAGTGCATCCACGACTGCTTCAGTCAGAATTCTGTGCATTGATTGGGCTCCAGGGACATCAAATCCGCATAAGCTAGCTCGGAGGAACATACCCTAGAAGGTCATTACAACATCCAATGAAGACGCTTTCGTTGGCGTAATCGCATGATGCTCCAATGTTGCAGCCGACTGTATTACAATGTGATTGGTCAGTTTCTCCATGCTGGGGGCTCGGGAGTACAAAGCAAGGGAAGGAAGAAAGCCGAACCTCCTTCTCCAGTCGTATCCACTCCACAGCAGTTCATCGAACATCCATCATAGCCACAGCATTGACCGATAATGCAACTGCCTCCACTTTCACAGGTATCCCGCTTCTCGAGCAGGGCTCGCGCTCCCAGTGGGGAAGCATCCTGAGGCGTCACCGATGGGCCAGTGCGCTCATTCGCCAGGCCATAATGAGCAAAGGCCAGGAACGATAGGACGGCGGTGGACTTCATGGCTGCGAGATTGACGACGAGGAAAAATCTGCCGAACAGTCCAAAGTCAAATGAGAACGAGGCGTCTTTTATCAACATCGGGGCGCCAATCGCGCTAAAATAGGGCACCTCGTATTTTGATTACAACACGAGGTTTTGTGGTCCGACCACCCACATGTGGAGTTTTTGGACTTGTTTATTGGTCTGCTATATTGAGTTTCGATATCGGATGATCCTACCGGGCATGGAATTGGGAAAGTGTGCGGTTGAATGTTCGGAGGGAGCAGCAAGAACCATCATGCACCGGATGAGTTACCGAACCGCGTTGACCACGGCCCATCAACCTCCGAGATGGGAATTCGAAACTGATATCAGTGTTGTGCCGTGCCAAAAGGTTCCATGCCCCATCAGTCCCGACGTAGTCTCCTCCAGATGCCTGCGAGTTTCCCAACAACAAAGAAGAGACCGCCCCGCATCGCCCGTGGCTTGATCGGCTGGGCCCGACACACGAGGGCTGACCGAATGGCGACTAGTCATTTTGCCGAGAGAGATGTTATTGCCTCTTTGGTCGCAACACAAGTGCCCAGCCTCGTATCCAACACTAATTGTCTTGACCCTCTGTCACTTGCTTGGATAGATGGCGGCCACAAAACCTCACAAACCCACGCAGAATGCGTGCGGCTCCCGGCGGGCCAGTGGTAGATCGAGCACTATAGGGCTGCTGTCCGGGTTTGGGCTTTCTCCACAAAGTCAGCGATCTGCGTGCTTAGGGTTAAATACCTTCAGCTTGAGGTGCCAAGGACTCGCGACCCTCGCGTATCTCGGCGATTTGGCCGGAAATGGAGCCCGCGCCACCTGCAGCGACTTAAACGACATCCAGCTGGTCCAATTGCACGCTGTTTGTATTGATCATGCTATCGGAAACCGGAATCTCTGTGAAGCCCAAGAGTACCAGTCAATCTCTCACTTTCGCCCGGGGTTTCTTACCTTTTCCTCCTTGTTACCTTTTATAAGCTTACTGAGGAATGGAATTTGTTCATTAAGGTGAAGTGTTACCTTCTAATACTTATTACTTTCGGAGAAGAATCAGTGAACTCTAAATACTTAACTAGGCAGACCTAGATAATGAACTGCTAGGTCAACCTGGCCATTGTCTTGTGCTGCTAAACTCGTCGTCGCCGCACGGAACATGGAAAATCATACTTAGGTGGCGTAGATCGCTTTATAAGCTACAGCGGCAGTGTCGAGAAGGGGGATTTGAGCGATTTTGGTAATGTTTGTGGCAAAAACACCCCGCAATTGGGGTATTATGGAGAACTTGGTGGGGTGGTGCACTGTTCATGCTGCACGGCCTTGTACCTATGCCTGAAGGCTTTCGAGCACTAATAATGGGTATTATTTATGATACTATCCAATATATCATGCAAGTAGAGAGAAACATATTACCTGTTGTCACTTGCCGCTCGTATAAATATATTTTTGTTATGCAGGGGGCCCAAGGCTAAGCATACCATTTCAGAATGCCTTTGATTAATGCGCAATAGGAATAAATGCCTACTACTAGCTACCGGGATTATATTCAGCCTTTCGTTTTCTGGGCCCTTTCGATGAGCAGCAATTCGGCGCTGCCTGTCGGTACGGAGTGAAGTTGCTGCCCGAGTCCGGCTTACCGTCCGTGTCCGTGTTTCAAGCACACTGCCGACGCCGATGCAGATCCTCTTCTCTGGAGAGGTCCAATCCATGGTATCATTTCCTGGTACAGCGCCTCGTATTCGTCTGAATGCTTGGCCTTGCCATTCTTGACTTGGTTCCAGCATCACGATTGCTGCTGCCTTCGCAGCGCGAGTCGGGAGTTAAAGACCGTTGACAGGTATAAAAACAGCGACACTGGGCAGGTTACTCCAACTCAAAAAACTGAATTTAACATCTAAAATGAGATTCCTGTCTTTGCTAGCGCTCAGTGCCCATGGGATTCTAGCCTCCGGCACCTCCATCTGCCCGCCGACGGGACCTGTATTGCCTCCACCGCGTATACCGCAGGACTACGACTGGCCCAATCTAACACGCACGCTGGACCAGTTCATCCAGAATTCCGTGGAGGATGGATGGAACGGCACCATAAACTCCTTCTCAGTCATGGCGACTTCAGCTGAAGAAACCTTCTTCAGCTACCATCATACAGCCCCATTGAAAAACGAGTCCGGGGTTCAACGCGTCGATGGCGACACGGTATATGCCATTGCGAGTATTACCAAAGTGTTTACCGTTCTCGCCGTATGGCTGGAAGATAGAATGAACCTGGACGACCCCATTGGCTGGTATGTCCAGGAGCTGAATAGCTCGGGCTGGGAGGATGTCACGCTTCGCCTCTTGACGAGTCAGATTGCAGCTATTCCACGAAATGGTATATCACCCTGTATATCTGGCAGAAACTTGCTAAACCTAAGAAGGATACACCTTCGACAATGCCCAAAATGCCCCAGATCTCGTTGAACTTGGGTTCCCGGAACTGCAGCCTTCGGATATTCCTCCGTGCTCCCTGGCACCCGGTCTGCGAATGTGCACTCGTGAAGGTATGTTTTCCCAGACGCCAGTAGATTATGAAACATGCCAAGTGTGGTCTAGAACTTTTCGCTTCATTTTCTGGATTCGAGTTCACTGGCGCCATTGGAGATCGTGCGGCATATTCCGACCTCGCATATATCTTACTGGGATACGCCCTCGAGGACGTTACGGGTTTGCCGTACAAGCAACTCTTGAAGAAATCCATTCTGGATCCGTTAGGCCTCAATGATACCACCGCGTTTCGCCCAGACCCGGCTCGCATGATCATCCCCAGCGAAGGCGCCTTCTGGATCGATGTCGACTGGGCATACTATCTCAAGTAAGCTCACGTTCCCCAGCACTGACATCAGATTGATATTGATTGAGCTTTCTACACAGGACAGCCGGTCTCTACTCCACCCCAAACGACCTCAGCACATTTACCCGCGCAATCCTAACAAACAAACTCCTCACCCGCGCGAAGACGAACGAGTGGCTCAAACCAGCAGCGTTCGCATCCCAGCTTGACAAGTCCGTCGGAGCCCCCTGGGAGATTTTCCGACCCACGACTCTACTTGACAACGATACCCGCCCGATAGACCACTACACCAAAAGCGGCGACGTGCCCGGGTTCTCGTCTTCGTATCTTGTACTGGTGCCGGAGTATAATCTTGGCGTGACCATTCTAGGCGCTGGACTGGATGCGTCGACTGTTGTTCCTCTGCTTTTGGACACTGTTCAAGCGGTGCTCATTCCGGCTCTCGATCAGTTAGCGCGTGAGCAGGCGGTTGAGCAGTATGTAGGAATATACACTTCAACCTCGGGGAACGAATCAGCCGCGCTGCAATTGGTCGTGGACAGCGGCCCAGGCCTTAAAGTGGCTCGCTGGAACAAGGGCGATCTGGACATGCTCAAGTCACTGGCTGTCGCGTTATTCGGGGGCTCCCCTCATAAAGCTCTCCCCGCAGATATTCGGTTCTATCCTACTGGCTTGGATCATCGTTGGTACGTCGGGTTTACAGAACAGACGATTGGAAGAACAGGGGAGGATGACAAGCATCGTGGCGCGCTCCGCGGGAGTGCCTGCATGGATTGGTACCGGGTTGACCAGTTTCATTACGGCAAACGGAGACTCGACGAGGTTGTTTTTAGGATGGCGTCGGATGGCACGGTTGAGGGTCTTGAGGTTCCTGCGTTGAGGGAGAGCTTTGTGAAGGAGTAGGCCATCACCACGGCTTCACCGGGTGCAACTGAACCTGGTAAGCCTGAATTCTTGGGCAGTGGAGACTTATTCTAGGTAGTTCTTGAGAAATTTTTGATTTCGAAATAATCACATGCTCCCAATGTGATATTACGCTTGTGCAGTCATTTTCGTCAGGAGGAAGGTTAGAGGCTAAGAAAGAAAAGTGATACTTATCATAATTCTTTATAATTGCCAAATGCTTTTAGCTCCGCCTGTAGACGCTCCATAACATGAGGGTTCTTCCAAAAGATACTATTATACAAAGGCTAGCCCCCTTGTGGGTGGTGCGTACGATGACTATTAGCCATTCTCCCCCCGTACAAATGTCTACGAAGATAGGTGGTCTCTAGACGCATCGGGCGCATCAAGAGAGAGTAAGAGTAACAATTACCTCGTATAACCACTATTCTTAGAATGTCGACCCAGTCCAAGTTCCGGCAGCTAACCTGGTATGGTAACTCGCTCGCCCCCGGGCCTGATGGGTGGTCGCCAAGGGCCTCGGCAGTCACAAGCGGGGGAACGGGTTCGTATCCATTTGTTCGAGAAGATATCGGATGAGCTCAAGTTTCTTCACTATAAACATGGCGTGTCATGAGGCGAGAGTCATGGTTGCTATTCCTTTCATGTTTTAAGTTGCTAGCTCATATCAGGCCCTGCGTGTATTGTTGCGAAGTAACTAGTTGGCCCGCCAATATCTTAGATATTAAAACCTCCTCTTCAGCCAAGATCATCCCCTGCTGCCTAAATATATCGGACACGTCATAACCAACGAATTCCCAACCGCGAATATCACATACCTTCATCACCCACTGGTCTACTGTACCAAAGGACATAACGATGACGATGCTATCTTACACGGGCAGCGGTCGGTATTGCTACGCACACAGTCTATACATGATCCTACAAACCCTATCCGCCGACCCAGACTCAATCCCAGCGTCCGGATTTATCGAGTGTCTCACGACAATGCCCTTTGGGAAGCTCTTCATCGACCTCGACACCGGCCCCCTCTCCTTCTTCAGCAACCCCTACACGGACCCGGACGAGGGACTTCGTATGGCGATCGAGACGCTGGGGTGGGAGTGTACGGAACACCGAGGCGGCGACGCGGGTTCCGCTCTCTTGGCATTGCGTGATGCGCTCGGAGATGGTGCGCCGGTATTAGCTGGTCCGCTGAATATGGGCCATCTTACGTACTACCCGGGACATAAGGAGCTCAATGGAGCCGATCACTTCGTTGTGGTTCTGGGCGTTGATGATGAACACGGAATGATTCAGCTGCATGACCCGGCCGGGTATCCAGCTGTGCTTATCCCAAAGCAGGATTTCATCGAGGCGTGGCGTGCCGAGGGGGTCGAGTACAACGAGAAGCCCTTTGTGTTCCGCTCGCACTTCCATCATGTCAAGGACGCTCCGCGGGCGGAGATGATCGAGCGCACGCTCAGCATCCTCCGTGACCAGATCAAGAACGATATCATGGTGGTTCCCGACTCGGTTGGCGGGGTCTCGGCGCTGCAGCGCACTCTAGAGGCCGTGGAGAATGGTGTGCCCACTGTCGTTAACGAGCTTGCTCCATTCACGTTCCCACTTGCAGCAAGGCGGTACTTGGATGCGAGGGACTTCCTCCTTGAAGCTGGGCTCACGGACGCTGCTGCGGTTATGGAGAAACAGGCGTTGCTGGCTGGGAAGGCGCAATACCCGGCTGTGCAGGGGAAATGGAAAGAGCTTTCTGTGATTATGGAGTTTATTGACCTTGAGGATCAGCTGATGAAGGCGTTGAAGGGCTTTGGAAACTAGCTGTTATGAAAACCAGCAATTCAGATTGAAGACGGGCGACTGTGCTCCCCCTGCTGGTGCCAGCTTCGAGAGGCATGTTCGACACGGGTAGCACCGCTAAGTATACGAGAAGTTCATGCGGGAATATTATTTTCTGAGACTGATCCATGAAGATTCAAGAGTTGGTCTAAATGCACTTCCAGCTGGGGTAAGCTCTGCATTGCATTCCGAGCGGTAGCCGGGGAGTGGCTTTGGGTATAGCCCGATCAAACCCAGGATTCACTTCAAAGGTGGACCAGGATAGTAGCAACGCTCGCGTATATGGGCGGCCAGCTTCGGATACCTCCGTTCCATTCGTGGCAAGGGTGCAGGGGCGAATGCCTGGCGTAATAGGTTTGTTCCTGACGGCGAATCAGAGTGTTTTTCATTTCAGCCGACTAATACCACTTGGTATTCTTAGGGAGCCCTTCCCTTTGGTCGTCCCGCTGGACAATGGACAGATCAGTTTCGCTTCGCCGCTTACAAGCAGTCATAGTGAACTAACCAACGCTTCCCCATACCCCGCAACAAGCTCATCTTCATATTCACTTTGTCGCTGTTCTTTCGGACCCAGGGTAGAAATTGTTGTCGCGACATCAAAGTCGACCCACACGAGCCGTTCTTGGGATAGATATCCTGGTGGTGAACGTGGGCATCATGGATCCGCATCATGCCCTCTATTGCTTGACGGTAAGAGACATCGGAATAGTTCTCGCAATTCAAACCTTCGGCGTTTGGGAAATATTCCAGCACGATAGCGCTAGGATGGAATTTATCATGGGTGAAATCCCGGAGCTCCGGCTGAAACAAGGAAGGGTTAACCCGGTCAATATGGCCGTAAAAGTAGGGGACAAAGCCCGCCTCGTAGACCTTATGTTTCTGAAGCTTCATGTAGGCATTCAGCTCGCAGCGGAACCGATTCAGGTCTCGACCATTTTCGGCAACGCCTGGGTCCCCGTTGTCGTGGAACTGGGATGTCAGTCGCGATCAGGTGGTAAGAGCAAGCTACCTACAAGCTTCATCGCGCATTTGTGCCCCTCGAGCTCTATTTCGAGGATGGAAGACGCTTCGGAAAGGTGGATCTCGCGCACAATGCGTAGACTATCTGGGACGCGGTCGAGCGAGATATGGTCCACTGGGGACATCGTTGAAGGTCTAAGCTGTAGATAATCCACACCTCAGTTGGCTGAAGCGGGGAATGTGGCCCAAAAGCGGGGTATTTCAACGTCTCAATGCTGACCAATCGTATTCACGATTGGGGCGAAAGCAAGATTGGCAAGTGGACCGGTTCGTGGACTAAAGCAAGTAATTTGGCTATACCTGGATAAGAAAAGGGAATAAGTGTACTTAACTCGTCACCTAGTAGGAGACTAGGATCTAGTAACGTATTACATGCATATCGCCTGCATAGCCTAAAAACTACCACGATGAGCCCATTCTCCCTCGGTCAAGAAAACACCAACCCCTTCTTGATATCCCCGAACCGTGAAAAGAACAGGTCGGAGAAATATCCCGTGCGCGCCACCCACGGCCGCTGAGTCGACGCCCGAGGCAGATCCGCAGCAGCACGCTTAATATATGTAGACGAAAGATTCATGATCGGGTTATTCTCCAGGTTTGTTTCTCCCTCGACGACAGGAACAGCAGAGGAATAGCCGCTCTCATACATATGCCTCACGACTCTACACACAATCCGCATGGCAATATCCGCTCCCAGCGTCCACGAGGCATTGGTGAAGCCAAGAATCATCATGGCGTTGGGTAGATCCTGGACCATCAATCCGTTCCACGCGTACTTTGTTGCGGAGTTGAACTTCTCGCCCTTGATGGTAATTGGGATTCCGCCGAAGAGCTGCAGGCGCAGGCCGGTTGCTGTGATGATGGTGTCGGCTTCAAGCCTCTTTCCTGAGGCCAGTTGGATGCCGTCTGCATCGACGTGGTCAATGACGCCTGTCTCAACTTTGGCTTTCGTAGAGTTGAGCGCCCGAAAGAAGTCACCGTCAGGACAGGCGCAGAGGCGCTGTTCCCAGGGGTTGTAGCGAGGTTTAAAGTGTGGATCGACGGACATATTCAGAGGCAGCTGCGCTTTCACTCCCTTCTGAAGGAGCGAGCGTGTAGCGTTCGGGAACTTCCGACAGAAAGCATAGAACAGCTGAGGGGCGATGAGGAACCACAGTCGACGGAGGCGAAACATCGCAAACTTGGGGAGCAGACTAGCCCATCCCGAGTCGAGTTTCCCCCCGTTGGGGACGGAGGCGAGGTACGTTGGACTTCGTTGGAGCATCGTCACGGATTCGGCATCTTCGGCCAGAGATGGGACAAGCGTCACGGCTGTAGCACCGCTGCCGATGATGACGATCTTCTTGCCGACGGCGTCAAAGCTCTCTGGCCAGAATTGAGGATGGATCACGGTACCCTGGAAGTCCTCTATTCCCGGGATAGCTGCCTGCAGCGGTGTGTGGTAGTCGTAGTAGCCCGTCGCAAATATGATAAACTTGGAGCGTAACTGCGTGGTGGTCTCCTGATTCTGCACTTCAACACTCCACTGCCGGCCATCCCAGTCAGCCGATTTGACTCGGTGATTGAGACGGATATGCTCTCGTATATTGTGCGTGGCTGCCGCGTCCTCGAGGTATTTTAGGATATCACCCCCCTCAGCGATCGGGTTCGCCTGATTCCACGGATACCATGTGAAGCCGAAGGTGTACAGGTCCGAGTCCGATCGAATGCCGGGGTACCGAAAGAGATCCCAGGTGCCGCCGATGTTGTTCCGTGCCTCGAGGATGGCGAAGCGACGGTCGGGGAACTCGGTTTGTAGACGATACGCTGCGTTTATGCCGGAGATCCCGGCGCCGATGATGAGGAAGTCGAATGAGGATGCTTCCATGGTGGTGTAACGAAGATGGTTGTGGCCGATTTCATTGCCCAAGGACTAGTCGAGCATCACACATATATAGCTGGGGAGATCGACTGAAGTTAGCCAAAGAGCAGGTACATTTGTTCATTTTTTTCGTCGATGGCAGGTGCCGAGGTCAATTGAGGGTCCAACGTTATTTACGTAGCAGGACCCGAGTAAACAATCCATGGATCCATCCAGGATCATGGATGCGAGGCAGCCTTGCCAAATCGAGCAAAAACCCTCCGCAGCTTTCCCCGCACACACGCCGCGCCGAGATCGATCATGGAAAACTCTAAACCTAAATGGCAGATGCCGAGGGAAGAACCAGAGGCCGATGATAATCTTGTGAAGTGCATACTCCATCAAGCATCCAGGTCAACGGATGCTCCATTCAGCCAAAACCCTCCGCCGATGCATCGCTACCACGAGTTCCCATCTCCACCTCGAGAACGAGATAAATCAAAAACGAGGAACTCTTGCGAGCCGAGGAACACCCACCTGAAAAAGGCAGCTAACCTGAGTGAGCGAGGTCAAAAAAGTTTATAAAGGAAACACGAGACAAGCTGCTGTGCCACATTCCTGCCTGTTTGCCCCTTCGAGAATCAAAACATCCTCTTCCTTCTTCACTTCCTTCATTTTCACCGGTGCCATCAGATATGTCACTCAATCAGCTTCTCCAGCCTTTGCTTGACAACGCCCAGTTGCTCTTCTCGCAGTTGCCCCCAGGTGTCCAGGACTACCTTTCGCGCCCGCTCATCCGCAATACCCTCGCGCTGGTGGCGGCGGCACAGCTGCTGAGGGGGGTGAACCGCTATCTTTCCCAGAAAGCGCAGAATAACTGGGTGCAGGCGCAGCCATGGAGCCCGAGGAATGAGCTGGTGCTGGTCACAGGAGGGAGCAGCGGAATCGGCAAGCAAATTGTGCTGGATCTGGTGCAGCTCAACGTGAAGACTCTCATCTTCGACATCCAGCAGCCCGATTTCAAACTGCCTTCGAACGTGTTCTTCTTCAAGGTAGATCTGACCTCATCCGCCGCGATCAAGGACGCGGCAGAAGAGGTTTATAGGGCGCATGGCCACCCAACTGTCCTGATCAACAATGCCGGAGTTGGATTTAATGGGACTATCCTGGACGAACCCGAGGAGAAGATTCGCCTGACTCTCGAGGTCAACACACTGTCGCATTTCTGGACGGTCAAGCAATTCCTTCCGAGTATGGTCAAGAACAATCACGGGCATATTGTTACGATTGCGAGCATGGCGAGTTTCGCTTCGCTGGGTGAGATGGCCGACTACGGGGCTTCGAAGGCTGGAGCACTCGCTTTCCACGAGAGCTTGACGCAGGAGATCAAGTACTGGTATGGTGCGAGGAAAGTGCGGACGAGGTAAGTCACAACGCTGATTAACATAAGTCGCACCGCTAATAAAGGGGAAAAAACAGCATCGTCCACCCCCTCTGGGTTCAGACTCCCATGATCGGGGATCTAGTGGAACACCGGGCGCGTTTCGGCCAGCCGATCATGACGCCGGAAAAAGTGTCACAGGCCGTTATTCGGCAGCTGGTCAAGGGGGACGGCGGCCAGGTCGTTGTGCCGTCGACATATTGGTTTGCTTCGATGCTGAGAGGGCTGCCCAGCTGGATGCAGGAGCGGGTGCGAGATGTTCAGTCGCAGGGCTTCGTGAAGCTGCGCCGCGCCGAGGAGGAGTTGAGGAAAAGGGCCTGACTGCTCGGTTCTCCACAGGAACTGTACATAGCGCAGAGCCTAATCTCCCACTAGACTAGAAATTTGAAAGCCAAATGGCTGTTTGGCCAGTGAGAGCGCTGCAGCACTGCATGACCCCAGCCGACTAGTCCTAAACCTGCTAAAACCCTCCGCCCCTGGCCTCAGCTCCCTGCTCCCCCAAGTTCCACGCTCCCAACCCCACAGCAGATCTGTAGCCTCGCCTGCAGGACTGGACCAGATTGTTCTCTTCCTCCACTCTTGCCCCGGCATGTCTGTCATAATCCAAAAAGAAAAATGCCACTTGCAACCGACCACAAGACATGCGATCTCTGCTATACCAGAAAGGAAAGGTGCTTGGCACGTCCATTTCAGTTTCGTCTCCCTGCCAGAAATCTTCCCTCGCCCGGACTGTCCCCTACAATAGCCCCGGGCAGACCGTTAGCCAAAGAGACAGCTGTTCAGCGTCACGGAGGACCTTAGGGCGTATGTATCCTTATCTCGTCACCATAAACCTGCCCAGAGACTCGCTCACTGGACGAGGATCGCCCTGCACCTGGCCTGCTGGATACTGAGAGCACCACGTATTATGCGTTCCGAACACCAATAACGCTACCTAACAACATTGACTCCCCAAATGACATCTACATGCTCGGAGTGGCCTTTGCCAGGCCTTCCATCCGGCCCTAGAGTATTGTTGTCGCCATTTGCCTGCGCTGCTTGGTGAAATCCTCTATGCTCCCAAGAGTTCTCTCTCTGGTGGCCGCGCCTCGCGCTGCTTCCTCCCGAGTATGTGGATGTGAGTAATAGGGCAGTCCCCGTTCGCAAACTGCACGATGTACAAACCTGAAACGCTCACGATACTCTCGGATACCGCATACCTAGCCAGTCGTTGGCTGCATTCGACTGCCTCATCATGCCGACAGGCAGTGCGGGGATTTCCCTGTGTACCTTCCCCCTTGTTCGAGCCTGGTATGCGGATGTTGAAACCATACGGCCGGCTTCAGTTGCTTCACACTTCCAGGCCATTGTCCGGTGTCTGCTAAATCGCGAGGTGCCTATTGTACAACCGACCGGTCCTGAGCGAGCAGGGAGTGATTGATCGCGTGACAGGGTTCTGTACATTGTTCTGGGCAACTCCCTAGGACGTCTGGATTTATATTTCCCAACTCGAGGATTCTCTGGTATATACGGATGCCCTTGATTGGATCAAGCAGCAGATCCGCCCCTGGGTTCCTGATGAGTCCCGTCTCGCCGCTGTGCAGTACACTGGAGCACGCTTGAAAATTCTATCCATGCGCACAGAGGCTGCCAAGGACAAGACAAGACAGCAAGCCCGTTGACCATCCATCGACTTCGGTGCCTGTGGGAGATCTCGACATGTTGGCGCTCTCGACTGATCTGTATGGATGGCCTGGTGGCCTTTTATGGATATATCTGTGGGCAACTTGGAAGTCCGATGGGGGTTTATGCTTCGCAGTTTGGTCTCGTCCAAACTGGCCCGGACTTCGCCTCATTTCCATGAACCACCCATGCAAGCCGTAGAGCTTTCTGCATCCGTGTGAGGACGTTACCTGCCAGAAGATATTTTGGGAGAATTAGAGATTTTGTGACCTTGAAGTGCAAATAACCCCCTCCCCTGTCCCCTTCACTGGACCGGGTTTGGCTTTTATTAACACTTTCTTGTCTCCTTTGGGTATTTCAAAGAATTCTAGTACACGAAGCTAATCACAAGGTGGCACTTGCACAGGCAACAATGGCGGTGTTGGTGGTTGGTGGTTGGAGAGATGCTGGGTGCCTGCGATATGAATTTTGGGCTGAATAGACTAAAAGATCTTGGTGTATTTCTGACATGGCCCCTTGTTATCTTGAACATTAATCGATCCGATTTAATTGTTTGGATCCCAGATAGAGCCCCTCTTTGGAACCCGTTTAACATATACAGAGCGGAGAAATTGTCAACAGTAAAGAACCGACTGGAAGCCCCTGCTGCCTGCGCTGTTTATCTCGACCTTAACCCCAATCTTAGTCCTCGAATCCCCGAACTCATTTCGCTTCGCTGGACCCCATTCCGTAATATCCTCCAGAAGCTCAGCATCCGAACATTCCCACTCTAGCTAAAGGTGCAGTGCATCTACGACTCTAAGGACCTCGATGTTACGGGAAATAACCTGCCAAAGCGTGGCTCCGCGCACACCGGCCTGGAAACCGAATAAGAAGGGGACTGGAACCTGACATGGCTTGAGGCTGTGCAGGCGGTGGGATGCTCGTCGTCAGGGGCGGAAACGCTGGCTATGCGTGCAACAAGTCGCCGAGGTGTCGATGGGCATGTCTGCAAGGGTCTCGGCTCGGGACAGAGCTACGGTGATCCTGACGAGGTTGATCATGTCAGCGACCCAGCGGTCCTGGAGGTCTGGACGATAGTGTTAGGCCCATTTGATACGTTGGAGTGCCCCCGTCACGGAGAGCAGAAGTCCCAGATACCCTTCCTGGATCATTCCCAAGTTTAGTGATCGTAGTTTTACAAGGTTTGGCGGAGGCACAGCTGGGCTGTCCTCTAAGCTCACTGACGAGGTTACTGAGTGATGTGGCTACTGTCCCGATAGAAGGCAGGTAGAAAAACCGCAAGACATCGGCGGCGATCAATTACTTTGGGGAAGGGCTTCAGGGCGAAATATACCTCCACAGGGAGTATGTACATCATCTCGTGCTTGTCCAAATGAGATTCTGTCGACCATATTCCAGTCAGTATTGGCTTCAGAAACTGGATGAGATGACCATCCGGGTCTTGATACTACTATACCTGAGGGGTATGGGGTAGTATCATGGGTACTCTTAAAAAGCCCACCCCGTACATCAGCTTGGCCGCGCTCGTGGGCCTTTATGACGTAAATATGTGCTGTAACTGTTCTTCATCGACCCCAACTTACACCCTTTCGGGCATGAACCGTCCTAATCTAATCGTACTTTACATCATCGGAAAAGTCCAGCTGGCTGAAGCAAACCATACACAAGGTATGTGGGTAGACTCGGAGCGAGCAGCGTGAATCCAAAGAGGGGACCATGGACAGTACGAGCAAGTGACTGCTACATGTATGAATCGGCAATGTGAACCCTGGTTGTTGACATTTAGCAAAGTCCGGAATTCCCCACATTTGGTTCCGGCCACTCAGCTGGTGGCAATATTAACGTCTGGATGTCTAATACAACAGCACTGGTTCAAGTACATCTATACACTATAGCAGCCTCATTCTTATGAGGGGACAGTCTTGTGTTAGGTGTCGGGTTGATCCATGTATGCATGGTTTCCCAGAGCCTCGTCGGGGTTGTCCTGACATTATTTAGAGTCAGGTTCCTTGGCCCCGGTTGACCAGGTAAAGACGGCTGAACATGCCAAGTCCTCTGGCCAACAGTCGACTTGAATACGGATCATAGACTGAGAGGGCCTAAAGGGTACGAAGCGTTCAACCATGTCTTGATCGTGGTTCCACGTCCTTATCACAACGCCAGCACCGGTGGAACCTGTCCATGGGCCAAGAGTGGAGAAAATGAGATCGAGTCGATCATTACACTATAAGAGTCTCATATGATCTACCACTTTTTGTCTTGGAAGAACTTCGTTAGTGACCACAGATCCTCCATCCCATAATACTCACACAGCATCTAGCCTTCCCACCATGAAACCAGTCCTCATCTTATGCACCATTGCCTCCCTTGTGGCCTTCAGCGCCGCTCTTCCTTCCGGGGAGGACAGGGATAAGCGGAGTTTAGCCAATGCCAACGACAGTACGGCCTAAGCTCTATCCTCCTTATAACAACCCTCAGTTTCATGCTGACAATTCCGGGGTACCTAGACAAGCTCTTGACCCGACAAGACCAAGACTCTTGCGACGAATACAGCGCTGGCCTGTGCGGCTGCTTCTGCTACTACGGGGGCTACGATTACTACGAGTGCAGGAAAGATCATTGCCGGTGCTACAACGACCGGTGCAACGTCTGCTACTTCGCCTACTACTACTACCCCTCGGGTGGATATCCCCCGCCCAATGAGTACCGCATCCCCGAGTACCCGCAGTGCCCGAGGTACCCCTACTGCACCCAGGAGCCCTATACGAGCTATTACCCACCGGCAACTCCGTATACCTCCTATGTCACGTCGACCTTGTATCCCACGTCCATCCCCTGCCTAACGTGCACGCCCTACGAGCCTGAAACACCATGTCCGACCTGCACCCCCTACGAGACATCCACCCCCTCCGAGACCTACACCTCCTACGAGACCTCCACATCCGTCGAGACTTCCACAGCCTACGACACCCAAACCCAAACATCGTACGACACCCAGACATCCTACCAGACTGAAACCTCCTACGAGACATCCGTCGAGACCTCCACATCCTACCAGATCTCCACCTCCTACGCGACCGAAACATCCGTCGAGACATCCGTCGAGACCTCCACAACCTACCAGACAGAAACACCCACCGAAGCCGAAACCCCCTGCCCAACCTGCACTCCATACGAGA
The DNA here is from genome assembly GCA_025688815.1 of Aspergillus carlsbadensis. Classification (NCBI taxonomy): domain Eukaryota; kingdom Fungi; phylum Ascomycota; class Eurotiomycetes; order Eurotiales; family Aspergillaceae; genus Aspergillus; species Aspergillus carlsbadensis. The sequence goes on from MU628173.1 coordinate 70,738, forward strand.
CCGAAACTCCCTGTCCAACTTGCACCCCCTACGAGACCTCCACGCCGTGCCCGACTTGCACACCCTATGAGTCCGAGACACCCTGTCCAACGTGCACCCCGTATGAGACCTCCGTACCATGCCCAACCTGTACTCCCTACTCCTCTGCAACATCGTACTCGACTTCTACCGTATACTCCTCCCCTAGTCCATCTTATTCGTCCCCCTCTTACACTTCCTCTCCCACATACTCTTCGCCGACCACATATGCAACCTCCACTCCTGAGTACTCATCTCAGCCATATACATCTACCAACGAGTACACCTCCGTAACCACATACACTAGCTCCAGCGAGTACCCGTCTTCCAGCTATTAGGGCTATATTGGAACAATCAAAGGGGGCTTCCTTGGTAACTTTGGAGATGTTGGTGAATTGATTGGGTGAGAAAAGGTGTTGTTGGGAAGTCTATAAAAGTAGGTTACTTCGATTTCAACCAACTGTAACATGTGGAAGGGGGAGGATAGGAGCTCGGGGACTGAAAATCTACCTATGTCAAGGCTGAAGCTGTCATGGAGTGAGGCGTCTGGTTTATTTTCAATTCATAATAATTACATTTTTTTTTCTACTACTACACTGATATTTCTGGGTCTGTAGTCATCAACCATCGCCTTGGATTAACCTGGTGCCTACGGCCGTGGGATCTAAGATGCAACCTCTAAAGACATAACGTTGTCTCAAGAAGATCGCATCACAAGAGCCGTGGGGTGTGGTTCATGGACCTGACATCCAAAGGAAGCACCAAATTACGGTTGTAGAAATGGTCCAGAGTTGTGAATGAGTGTTGTGTAACTCCCTACCCAAATCACGAACATAATGTTATACCCCCAGCCAACGGTCCACTATGGTACTAAATACGAGCTACAGCCGGGTGGGGAACAGGATTGGGATTCCGGAGGATATTGCGAGGGTGGTCGTGTTTTTGGCTGGGGGGGAGAGTGGCTGGTTTTCTGGGGAGTGTATCTCTGTTTCTGGGTGTTTCATATGAACTGACTGCTTGGAAACCTTGAACTCGCGAAGGGGATGGCGGAGATATTGGTTTTTACATTGCGCCTGGCTCCATGGCTTTTATATTGTTCAAAGATAACACCGTGTTAACCTTGCTATAAGTAATGTCTCGTTTCCAACGTTGCATTGGATTTACTTAAATAGGTTGCATGAAAGGTTATTCGTTATTCGCGAAGGGCACTTCTTCAAACAGGGGTATGCGCAGCACGCAATTGATATGGGAGATACGACTCGTTTTGAGAAGTCAATTGGATCTTCATTTCAGTGTCCGGCCATGGCCCTGATCCGGGCAAAGAAAACCCCGTAGGTTCATGTCCCTCCATGGAGGTTTCATGTGACATCACTGCCTTCCTCGACAATTGCGGCGTTGGAGACAGCAGGAATCACCGGGGAATACTGTTGCATCAAAACCTCACGACGTCCTAGTCGCCGAGAACGTAATATCATCAGGGTCATTGAGAAAATCCCTCTCCATAGACCCCCGCGTCCACCACAAATGCAGAGGAGTCAACCACTCCATAATCCGAGCGCCTATCGCACCGATGTCATGGTTCGACATCCAGCTAGTCGAGGATACCTGAAACGCGTCTTCGATCTTCTTTCGCTGGAGGCGTTCGTATAAGACAAAGGCCTCGTCAATCGACTCAAGCCCGTAATGCGATACGATACTGGAGATTTTGATTGCGTCTTCCAAGGCGTGGCCGATACTTTCGCCTTTGGGCGGCATCTATGCGCTCCAGGAGGCGGTTGTCAGCATGGTTTGGAAAAGAAAAGTGCCCAGGTGATTGAGGAGATCTCACCGCGTGTGCTGCATCCCCGAGCAAAAGTACTCGGTCCATATGCCAGACTCCGTTTGGTGGGAGAAGGTACACGGGATAAAGCGTCCACTCGTCGACTTGGTCCATCATGTCCCCCAGCTTTGGAATAGCCGAGTTCCGGGTTCTGCGTAGCCCTTCACTCCGTATCGCCTCTTGATCTTGCGCGGCAGATTTCCATCCTTCTCGCGATTTCGCCTCTGCCATTTGCATCAAGAGCACAACGTAGATCAAGCTACGGTCATGGTCGCAGAACGTAATCAGGGTCGAGCCATATCGCGACATAATGACAGCTGAATCATTGAAGAATCGCCGCTCCCCTTCACGGAGGACATCTCCCCTATTGACAAACCCGTAAGCATTTGCAATCCCCGAATAATACGGCTGCCTGTCGGGCTCTACCAGGAGGCTCCGAGCCGCGGAGTGGATCCCATCGCAGCCGAGCACCACATCGCCAACTGCACTCGTCCCATCTGCAAAGTCAACACGCACCTTCCTTTTTTCACCGCGTCCCTCCCCCGTTTCCTGCTCCTCCTCCTCCTCCTCCTCCTCCCGTATCCCAGTTAGCCGCTTCCCAAAACGGATGTCCACTCCCCGACTTCCCGCAGCGACGTCGACCATCGCGTTCAAGAGATCACATCGCATAACCCTCCACCCCTTGTACCCCCCGAACCCAGTCCCATCAGGCCCATTATAATCTATCGTAGCGATCTCTGCACCGGTGCGCATGGAGAACAGCTGAATCGCGTCGACGGGGCAGCCGGCTTTCCTCTCGCACAGTTTCGCGAGCACACCGAGCTTGTCGAGGCAGCGGAGAGCCTTTGGAGTTAGATTGACGGGCCCGCCCAGGGCGCTCGGTGCGTCACGGAGCTCGTAGACGGTTATGCTGAGGTCGAGGTCAACGGCTGGTGATGTCTGGGCGAATTTCTGGGAGAGCGAGATCGCTGTCGCGAGGCCGCAAATTCCGCCGCCGATTATTATGATGTGCTTCTTCGTCATGGCTGGCTGCTGTTTCGCTCTGAATAGTGATATAGCTACTTAGATCCCATCCCCTCTCAGTGTAAAAAGAGAGAGGAGGTGGTGCTTTGATGCGCAGCCAGGAAAGATTGGCTGCTGAATTATTGACTTTCTGGCTCTCGCCAAAACGGGCTGAAAAAGGGCGAGTACGAGCTGAGCTCAGACACGGAATGAAGGCCGTCCTCTGAGCACTCAGGGCTTGGTGGTGCAATATATCGAGCAAGAGTGCTCCAAGTCGCATGGTCCGAATACGAGCTTACCCGCAGATTAAGCTTCAGGCATCCAATTATCTTCTTCGCGACACGAGAACAAGCAACGTGTTGCTGACGGGGAGGCTTGTGACAACCAATTAGACGGCCACGAGCACGAGAACATGCGTTGCAGGAAGGGAATGACGCTTTCCCTCCCTGCCACATCACTTCAGGAGCGTGGGTCTCATTCGTCGAGGGACTCGCCACCAGTCTGTTGGTGACAACCCGATCTGTATTGGGTGTTCGCTCATCGGTTTCAGAGGCCAATAGAATGTCCTGTGGCGAGAGGTGCATGTCCGATAGTTCCCGCATGTCACCGTCCCTCTACCCTGTGTCAGTATCGATGCCAGCTTCCATTGCTTGGGTTAGATCCAAAGTCGCAAGAAAGTTTTGATGCAGCCTCAAGAGGAGAGACAGCCTCCCCGTCAGCGCGGCTTCCCCAAAGATGTTGATAAGATGCTCCCAAATACAGACAGTGCGCACAGAGTGGTCTCCCAAACTGCGATGCGGAATATCTACACAAGATGCGGATTCGATCATGTCTACCCCTACACTGCGGACCCCTCGATGACTGGTGTAGCTATGACGGCGACACGGCTGGATACCTTTATGAATAGAAATCTGCCAGTGGGGGTGGAGGTTCCATTCTCCCAGTATGGTTGGATGTAGCGATTAGCGTTGTTTTTGGTGTGGTGAAGGCATAGTATTCAGGGTCTGTGGTAGTGGAAGACAAAGTCGGATTTCTCGATCGAATTGGTTGAGCTCCCGTATATCGGCGGCAGTATCAGGATGTTCAGTGGCAGTGAATGAAGATCCTAGAGCCATTTGACTTTATACAAAGTGCAGAAGGCCGATTCAGGGAAGCGGAATTCTCTCAATAAAGTGTCGACCATCGACACCATACCCACCGACGGCCAAATGAATCGGGTAGTCAATATCCAATAGCTTGACCTTGGGCATGTCTTCCGGAACAGCAAGCTGTGCAAATGTGATGCCTCGACCCTGGCTCCAGTAGCGGCCAATCTCGTTGATAATTCGCTTAACGAGGTGTGTGGGGTAGTGTGAGTGTTCGTAGCCTCTTGATTTGCGTTCCATCTGCGGCCACATGACGTCGAGGATGTAATCTAAAAGCGGCTTCGATCGCCATACCAGGACCATTTGGAGCAGTACTTCCGCTAGGCTGAACGTGTATATATCGTCGGTATTGGAGGTGCTGAAATCCAGCGTTTCAGCCAGTGAGCATAGTTTGTCTGCCAGACTGGCTAGGGTAGAAGTTGAGGGATCGTTGTCTGATCGGGTGCCAAGCGAGTGGGTGGTTCTTCCAGCCTCTTCGAACATCATCTCGCATAAAATTGAGTATAGTACGTTCATTGCGTCGCGATGCCTTGCAGAAAGGGTCTTGGGTTCAATATCGCCCAACAGCCGATCTGTGGCAGCTTTGGTTCTCCAGACATGCAACCGTTTCTTCTGGACTTTTAACAATCCAAGTAAATTCGAGCCTCGCACGAAGCTTTGCTCGGCTTCTGTCTCCTCATGCGCCGTACAATCTCTTCCAAGCAGTTTATTGAGAACCTCATAAGCAATAGGCCCAATGTCGCTCGAGTCCTCGGGTATCCGACGGGTGCCAGCAACACAGCGGAACAGGACCAACCTGCTCCGTAGTTCAATCGTTTTAATTAAGATATCGTAGATGAGATCATCCGTACTCATGCTCAAGATGCAACTCAGGGATAGCTGGTCAAATGTCTCTGGAAATCGGTTGGGCCCGAAGGCACTGGGACCCTCGCCTTCCAGCATGAACGCTGGTGGTTTTGACAGTCGATGTGATATACATAGACGGTACCACATCTGAAGCGCTGCGGTTCCTTCGGCCGTAGATATGAGGGCGTCCCTGTGTAGTAAGACGAAGTGGACAGAGTCCCAGACCGCGAGTCGAAATTTCAGATGATCCGTTGAGGCGTGGTGGTAGTAGGCAAGGAGCACCAACGCAGCAAGAGCCTGTGCTGGATGAGACACGTGGGGCTCATTCTGAGTAGAGGTTGAGTGCGTCAGCGCATGTTTATGATATTCCTGAGCTTGCGAGTGGTGTAGATTGTTGACAAGCGGACTTGCGACGCATCGCCGGTGGTCCTGGATGATTGTTCGGCGCTGGAGTTCTGCGTTTAGCATTGAGAGATTTGAGGCAGAGATGCACAGTGCGGCAAATCTGAATGGTGGAGAATGCATCGCTCCTTCCATAAACTCGACGTTGACACCGGGTAGCAGGTGCCGCACGTGGCGATGGAAATGACTCCAGTACGTAGCCTCCAAATTGCTGCCACAGTCCAGCGAGGAGGGAACGCTGGGCTTCCAACATTTCACTGCGTGGAGTACAATGAGATCGGGACCTCCAGCTGGGATGGGCGAGGCTTCTTTAGTTTCAACCTGCGGCCGAAATGATTTGGGCTCAAAGTTCCGAAAACTGTAGTCGATAAGATAGCTGCACTCGAATCCCAAACGGACGCAAGCCCGACAGGATGGCTTTGATTCATCGCACTACAAACATCAGCCTTAATCCAGCATCTGTGCAAAAAGGTAGTAGACTGACCCGTTTCCCCCTCTTCCGGCACGTCTTGCAGCCGGAGTGTCCGCGGCGGATTTTTGGTCTCTTGCGGGCTACCGCTGAGGTTTCTTCTGGCGACATGAGGCTTCCGATTGATAGTAGACGATTTGGCTTGAATTTGACGCCCTGGCCAGCTTTCAAGACCACAAGCGGCGGTGGTGCCAGCGGATCAGGCCATGGAATACGCCGGCCGTATTAGACGTACCGCACGCGTCACGCTGGGGGAGAAGACACGGCTCAGTTTGGGGGGAACCACGTGGTACGTTGTCTTCACATCGAGGTAAGGAGAGATCGTATTCGCCAGGCGACCGGCAAGATGATGGAAGACCTGTCGAGAGGAGATTCCGAGATGCAGGTCGACGGTTGTTGACCGGAAATTTGCGCGATCACTTGAAATCCGGTTACACGCTAACCTGTTCTGGTCAAATTTTACGCCAGGTCCGGATGCTCCACACTTCCCCCAAACATTGGAGCTGCATGTCTACAACTTCGAATCCTCGTCTGGATTTTCCTTGTTTTAGCTCCAAGGGGCAATATTGTACGCTGATGTGGCGCCTAAGAGAGGACCTTGGAGACTGAGATAACACTCGGCCCGAGATCTAGCTCATGATGCCAGCCAGCCATCCTTGCATCCCCACCTACACTGCGCCTGGTATATATATTTCCTCAGTCGTTCCCTGGTGACCGCAGACCGGATTTCCGAGACCAATTCCATCAATTGAGCCACCTACTAAAGCAAACACCATGGCCCGCGCCGTCTGGAAAAAACTCACCTCAGACCCCTCGATCCAGAGGTCTTCACAAGCGCTCTCCGTCATCGGCAGCAATGCATACATCTATGGCGGAGAGCTGCGCCCCCGCGAGCCCGTCGGCTCATCCGTCTACCGCATCTCACACGATCGTGGTAAGCCCCATTTGGATTTGCCACAACAGAAGGCAACTGAGTTATGTTAACCAAACAATGCAGAAAATACATCTAATGCCCAGATAACCACACTGCCACCGACCAACCCATCCCCACAACCGCGCGTCGGAACAGCCTCAACCACGATCGGAGATAAAATCTACCTCTTCTCCGGCCGCGGCGGCGTCGCCATGGCGCCGCTCGAAGAGGACGGGTCCCTTTGGGTGTTTGATACGAAGAGCACCTCTTGGGGTCAAATCTCTCCCACACCTGGAACACCCTTCCCGCAGGGCCGGAGCTACCACGCCCTTACGTCTAATGGAACGGATACGATCTACCTTCACGCCGGATGTCCGACGACGGATCGCCTAAGCGATCTATGGGCGTTCGTTGTCACCACGAAAGTCTGGAAAGAACTCCCCGAAGCCCCTGGCCCCGCACGCGGTGGTACCTCCATCTCGTTCTCAAACGGGAAGATCTACCGCATGAACGGATTCGATGGCAAAACCGAGCAGGGCGGTGCACTCGATGTCTTCGACACTGCGACCAACGAATGGAAAACAATCACGTTCCCCGGAGATGGAATCTCTGGCCCCGAAGCGCGGAGCGTCGCTGCCCTCCTCGCAGTGAATATCTCCGGCCGCGAGAGTCTAGTAACGTTATTCGGCGAGCGGGATCCCAGTTCGCTTGGCCATGCGGGCGCCGGTAAGATGTTGGGTGATGTATGGGCGTTTGATATTGGGGATGAGAAGTGGAGCCAGGTTGCTGTTTCTGAGGATGATGATGGGAAGCCCGCGGCGCGTGGGTGGTTCGATGCGGATGTCGCTGCCCTCGAAGGTGGACGGAGTGGGATCGTGGTTCATGGCGGGTTGGCCGAATCGAATGAGCGGCTGGGTGATGTTTGGCTTCTTGGGTTTGAGTAGTGACTCCGCCAGTCGGTTGGCCTTCAGTCATCCATCGCACTATCGTTGAAATCATCTATTGTATGCATATCTGGATGAATATCTCAGATCGCCCACTACGGCTCCGTCTGCAAAAGCCCTTCCAACCCTAAACACCCACAGATCCGATTCTCGGGATCCCACTTCCTCTTTACCTGAACCAACTTCTCCAAAACTCCATCCCCCCAATACCTCGTATTCCTCGATCGAAAATCCACCTCCCCCAGATAACTCCCCACCGATTTCTTCGCAACGCCCTCCATAACCTCATCAACCCACGTCACACACCGCGAATCCACCCTCTCATCCTCCCAAATCGCATAAAGCGCCAAGTAATGATCCGACTGCATACTCAGTGCCATATCCGGTAACAGCCGGCGGCTCAGCGGGACGAGGGACGTCCATAGCGCGAGTGACTGCCGCGTTGGAAGGGTTGTCAATGCGTTTTCTAGAGTGGATGCGACGTCTGCGTTGTTCTTGATGAAGGCATTGTCGACGTAGTATCTGTGCCCTGTTGGATAGGATTTGGCTTTTAGGGCGAATTGTTCGGATAGGGTTGTTGGTTGGTTGAACCAGTGGGATATAGGATTCGGTGGGTGCGTATCCTCGACGGCCCGCAGGATATCTTCGATACGTGCCTCATCGGCGCCGGAGGCTAGAAGTGCAATTGTTATGCACGGGGTGTTGATCCCATCTTTATAGCCGCCAATAGCCACGATCTCAACGCTATCTTTGAATCCCGCGGCGACCTACTCGTACATACGGTCAGCAAACCATCCCAACAACATGAAAGATGGAGATCCTTACCTCCAACGCCCACTTGAACGCCGCCGCGTACTCATCAACACGATAAACATACACCGACGACCGCATGATCTTCGGCGCCGGAAACGTCTGGAGATGGAACCGCGTCACGATACCAGGAAACGCAGGTCCGCCGCCTCTTGCGGCCCAAAAGAGGTCGGTATTTTGCTCCGCATCTGCGTGTATGAAGACCCCTGTGGCGGTTACGAGATCGATGGCGATGATGTGCTGACATGCCCAGCCGAGATTCTGTCGTAAGTTTGTCAGGTTAAGTGGAACATGATGATAAGACGTGAAGGAGAACGATAAGGGAGAGGACTTACAGGCTGATCCCATCCCATCCCGCCACCAAGCAGAAACCCACCGACGCCAACATCCGGACAATGCCCGACAGGAAACGCCCGACCTCTCTCCGATAGAAAATTACTTAATTCGCGACCCGTTATACCCGGCGAAACACTTACGATCCCACTCTCCCCATCTAACCCACACTCGCGATACCCGCCTAGATCGATCAAGAGGGCATCATGTCGCACGCTCCACGCGGCGAAGCTATGGCCTCCGGCGCGGATAGAGATGCGGAGGTTCTTGGCGATTGCGAGGTGCACGGAGTCGACGATGTCCGTTTCGGTTTTTGGAAAGGCGATTGCGGCGGGGTAGCGTGGGGGGATTATGGCGTTGAAGAGGCGCGTTGTGCGGGCTTTTTCGTAGGGGTCGCTTTCTGCATTGTTTCGCCAGATTATTTGCATGGTTCCGACCGAACAGAATGGAGATGTTGATCACAGGTGAGTCTATGTTTGTTGTCAGTTGACGAGCGAGCTGTGACGTCGACGAGAGAAATCATCCGGGGTCAGGCACGGGCAGTGGCCAATCAAAAGCGTTGATTAGCGGGGAATTTGAAGCAAAGTCTCTCCTGCTAGTAGTACTACTAGTAGGTACCCGTGACCTAGTATACTTCGATCAAATCGCCATTAGGATCTATAACATGCTTCTGTGCAGTGAGAGTACATGGGCTACCTAGGCACTTATCTAAAAGACCTTCAACTCAACCAACCTCACCTTGACCCCGTCCTTAGGCGTAAACACCAACCGGATCAACCTCGTCTCAACGCTGTCCCATTTCACACCCGTAATCCCATTCGCGACAGCCTCCTCATACCCTCCATCACCCAAATCAACATCAACCCACTCACCCCCCTGGCTCACCTGAACCCGATACTCACTGGGAACATCCACGCCCAGCGCATCCCCCGCCGCAAAGGCAATCTCCGCCCGGGAAACCAGCACACTCTCCCCAAAATCAATCTGGTACCAGATCTCGCTCCCGTTTCCGGCCGGCGTGTCCCACCAGTTTACGATCTCGGGGTAGAACCAGACGCGCCCGTCGATGACGTTGTGGATTGAGGCGCTGTCGACGTCGGGGACGGAGACGCTGCCGACGGGGTATTCGGTGTCAGCGCCGAGTTGGATTGAGAGCGCGATTGGGCGGGCGATTTCCGGTGGTGAGGTTCGGGATATCTTGATCGTTTGGCGGGTGATTTTGTTTGAGTGTGCGACGACTTTGCCGTCGATTTCGATCGTCAGACCGCGTTTTCCGTACCGGGCGCCCGAGGCGTCCCATTGCACGGCGACGTCGTGGCCGTGGTAGAGAACCTGTTCGATGCGGAAGTAGTCGACGGTGTCATCGATGAGCGGGTTGACTTCGAGGACATCATCGGCAGATGGACGAATGCCGACGAAGCCGGTGATGACCTGATCAATGAAGCCGGAGTGGAAATAGTGCGGTGAGCGAGTAAGACCCACGATCGGAACACCCGTGTCGGCGTTGTAGTCTTCTTCCAGGTTCAGGATTCCGTCGTAGCTTGGGTTGTAATGCAGCTGGGCGTATTGAAGCAGGATAGAGACATAGTCCGACTTTGTCACAATTCCGGTCGCTGCAGAGGTGGGATAGTGGTCGAGCAGGTTCGCCAGTGCTGTCAGTGCCTGCGTTGTCTGGTATGGCCATGCAGGTCCGTTCCACTGGCACTCAGGGTGGTCGCCTTCGTAGCGATACTGGCGCATGTAGTACTCGTAACTGGGCTCGTTCGTGCGCAGTCCGTGAGAGCCAGCGAGTTTCTCTGGATCAACAATGTGCTTCCAAGCTTGCGCAAAGGTCTCATCATCGTCAGGCAGATCGTGTGTCCAGGGAACGTATCCCACCAACTCGCGCCCGCGGATCGGATCCCAGTACGTGACATAGTCGTTGTCCACGTAAAAGCGATCGATAAAGTGCTCAAAGGTACTGTTCCAGAGATGTTCCTGCACCAGTTCCTTGACCGTCTCCGCTCGGTCTCGGTATTCATCGGCGAGAGCCTGATCGCCGGTGAGGGCAGCCAGCTGCGAAATCGCAAACGCATTCGCGTACTGGTAGCTGTTGATACTGGGTCGGAATGCGTTTCCTCCCGTGAAGCCATCAATGCCACCTGAGGCATCGATACTTGCGATGGTGTATTCCGTCGCATCGGTCAGGGGCTGAATATAGTATAGTCCCTTGGAAGTGTCGTATCCACCAATGTCCTCGGTCGTATTCCAACTATTGTAGACACTCTGCATTGCCTCGAGGCGAGCAGCAGCGTCTTCTAGCACTCCGTCCACTAGGTATCCCTGCCAGACGCCGTCGGCCATGACTTCGGAGAACTGGTGAGGATTCGTGTTTGGTCCGAAGAGCACGTCTGCATAGTCTTCCTTGAACCGACGGTCGCGCGACCACCGGCCCTCGCGGAGGTGGTAGTTTGCAGCGTTGATCAGGATGGCCCAGGGGGATACCTGCCAGCCCACGTCGTTGATGAACTCGGTGGAGAGGAAGCCATCTGCTCCGAGATCGCGTTGGTGGGCACGGAAGAGGCCCCATCGATAATAGTAGACCTCTTCGATCTCGGAGACACTCGATTCGAAAATGGGGATGCGATCGCGGTACCAGGGAGCATCATTCTCAAAGTATTGCCTCGTCAATGCTTCCGCATCCAAGGCCACGGCCATGGGAAGCAGCGAAGCCGCCAGTCCCAGCAGCTCGGTCGACCTCATTTTGTACGCCTCTGCTGGTATAGGTGGCTCGACGGGGAGCAGGGAGACTGAAGAAGACCATTTATAAGACCATTCGTACCCCTTTTAGCCGGACCTTCACGTCCATATTAACCGTGGGTAGATTTATTCAGCAACAGAAGAAGCCGATTCGTGCACACCCTGGTTCATCCTGCATCATGCTGGGTCCTCAGAGTGACGATCCCACCCCAGGGCTCGGAACCCCACACGGAGTTTCTTCATTCTCGTCGTCATTGCGGGGAAATTGGGGAATGGGAATTCTTCCGAGCGATAGATTTAGCATCGGCCGAATCTCCTGGTCGTCTTCCTCACTCTGTAGTATGTTCTCCCAGGCTGGAAATACCCGGGAGCGATCTATTTCAAGTGGCCCCGTCCCTCCCTGTTTGCTCTGCAGGAGTGCAGGCTTGGGAGTTTTCGACAGCCTTCCAAGTCGGTTAAACAGCCTCTTTCCACGCGAAATACTGGTGACTCAGATCGACGCCAAGGATTGCCGCGAAAAGCGCACCGAGAGCACAAGGCCGACTCATTATCCGACGTAGTCGCGGCGTAAATTCCGACAGTTGCCCCGATCGCCAGCAGTAAAGCGAGGACCAGGAATCAAATGACGGTCCAATTCGGACCCTCATTGATACGGATGCCCCATCCAATGACGCTCTGCCCATCGACGCCGTCTGATCGTACTAGGGGCTCGCGAGTCTTTTTGGGAAATGTGTTCGCCCAGAAGGTGTCGGTGTGAGAACCCGGTTTCAGCAGATGGGCCAGTGGGATGTCCGCAAACTCCACGTCGTCCATCGGCACTGGTTCGTGGAGGTACCGTCTGGCCTTGACTTCAGCTTCTGGCTGGATCTCGCTGACTTTGAACCATCGAGGGCAGCAGCTCAGACCGATCGGAACCAGCTGGAACTTTGCTATCGTCAGTCTGTGGTGTCAGCGATTTGGAAAAGAGGGACGACGATACATTCGCGAACAAAATCCCCCGACTTGATCTTATATAGGCGTAGATCACCTATGGCGCATTTCAGTCTTTGTGGAATGCAGTCGAGTTGACTAACGCAGGGATAATGAATGGGCCTCGAACCGGCTGGTGGCGGCAAGCAGATATCCCCACCGCGAGTCCACAATGCGGGGGGCTTCATGCAGCTATTCGTACCTGGGCTCGGGGCAGATGCTCCCTCTAGCACCATAGGGCTCTCTGTGACAGGATCCCTGTCATTAGCCTCCACCCAGCTTCGTACCTCGTGGCGCAGGTTAAGGATTGCTCGTGTGGAGACCATGAACTCTTTCATCTCGTCCAGGTTGCTATATGAGGTGTGTTCGTAACTGGCAAGATCATCGGGATCGCCATCCTCCAAAAGATGATCAATAGTCTCGGGCAACTCGTCCGCATCCGTGAGTTGTGGACCCGGGCCTTCTTGCTGTGAGCGAAGCCACTCGTCGATCCGGGCCGCGTTGCGCTTGTCCCATTTCTGCTGCAACGGGAGTTCTAAAGTGTCATAAATAAGATCTCGGCGCAGGTAGACAGCTATTCGTCTGGCAGAGCGTTGTACAAAAGCCGCCGCATGAAGTTGTATGCCATTCGACGCGTCCTCGTTCAGGTCTCTGCCCTTCTTTCGGATGAAGCATACAAGCTCCGTTTGAACCCCGGTAGGGCCAACGGTTGAGATGGCCCGGGAATATAACGGCTTCAGGTCATGGCCATTGAGAAGTAGACCGGCCAGGTGGGCGACTGCGACGGATGCTAGCTCGACATAAGAGGATCGCGACGAGGGGATTGAGGCCTTTGAGAAGACGCTTTGAGTCTCACTGAACTCGCTCGCCAATTCATGGCCGCCGTCTGGAATCCCGGTCCCTCTATCAGGACCATTCCCAGTCAATAATTTTTTTTTTTTACAGAAGCTGCCGCTGCGGCCGCCGCGTACGCCTGCTAGGCTCCGTTTTTGTCGGTATCGTAATAGTCAGCGATGCCCTGGATGAAAACAGACGGAAGGCCGTCTTCCACATTTGGTTCTTCCTTGTCCAACGGCAAGGGATGGAAACATCGTCTATTATCGATCACTTGCGTGAGGGATGGGCCCGACACGTAGCGAACCATAGGAGCGCTGACATTCCATGGGTCATGGCGGGACACAATTTCGAACTTTTGACCATCAGGATTACCGAAAGCGTTGTCCCCGTGGTTGTACTCAGTATTATAGAAACAATCGTCTTGGCTGGGGCGAGCAAATCTGGGCGCCAGAAGAGGGGATCTGCGGTTGATCAACGACAGATAGCCTTGAAAAGCCGTGCCCCCCAAGACGTGCTTCGCGCTGACGTTTGGAAATAGCACTGTGAATCACGTCGGGGGCTGGAAGGCTCCTGGGAACATGCGTGCTGGCAACGACATCAGCCAGCAGGACATGCGATCGATTCTGTGGGACACCGCGTCCAACCCCAACCATAACAGCGGAAAAAAATAGACGGGAAGAATGCCCGAATCTTCAATGCTAGGGTGCTACCTGATACCTCACCATATCGTTGATGCCCGGGGCACGATATGACAACGTCATGCTCTCCCATGCGCCCAAGGGCATAGTAGATTTGGTGGTCGGGTTCAGGACGTCCTTGTTCGTGGATCTCGTCCAGCACGGCCATTGTTGCTGCCATCTCGACTGGCAAGGCGACCGTGTAAGAATCACAGCTTCCCCCGAATATTGTCGTCGGCATGGTGGGCAGTGGGAAAAGTGAATATCTCACGGATCGATTTTCTCGTCTGGTCGTCAGGCCCGATTGGGTTCTCGAGGTCTGAAGGAGGGTGGACAGTCTGTTGCGCCAGACAAGGCTTCAGGGTTGCAGCTGTTGTTGAGGCGGATTTGAATGAGGCAAATGCATTGGCACCACTCGACAGCGCATCCAAGGCATCCAACCCTTGGGCGTCCGGCGGTGCATCGAGGACTGCGTTGCCAGGCCCATGCATCTCACTGCTCTAAATGTGTGCCAGTCTGTCATAGAAAGTGAAAATAATTCGTACCTACGCATAATTGCTTCCCTTTTTGAGGATCCGGGACAGTTTAGCCTTGTCGACTGAAATGCTGCCTTGTGTGCCTTGTGCGCCTTGCCCACCCCTCTTCGGGAGTCTCGGCAACGACGTCGCGCCTGGAGCTCTGCGCCAAGGTACATGTATTCTAGTCGCTGGCCGGACCCTAGTCCTCTCTTGTTATGTGTTTACTCCTTCACCGATATAAACACTGTGTGTGGGCACTCGGTAAGTGAAGGGGCAACTGCGTAACTCTTTATGATTATGGGCTCATGCAAATCTACTGATCAGCTATTTCCCACTTAGAAATGCCATTAATAAAGCTCAAGTTGCGGACGGGCGCTGTTGATTCTAGAATAGTTCATCCAGAGTGAGCTCCTGCATGTATCCCAAGCCGGACGACATCAACGTCAGCGAATGATCCACAAATAACCCAAAAGTAGACAGGCAATGTCAGCACGCCTCTGCCAGTATCTTAGAGACATGTATGCCTATTGAAAGACTCCTCACAGACCTCATTGTCACAGCGCCCGAGGAAGCACGTCGGACATCAGTGGGTGGAGGTCGACTCGATGCCACAGATAAAACACCACGCAGGAAGAGTACCGTTTGTCTCTGCAAGAAGAGACAAAGTTGCGGGGTGCGGCTTGCTTAGAGGACTAAAGACGTAAGTCTCCATGAGTTGCTGGTTGGCATAGGGCGAATCCAGCTTGGGCAGCCACCGCGAATATTGGGAGCGGCGAAGGGTGCTTGCCATAATGTTCATGCGCAGTGTCATCTCCTTGTCAACCACTATGAAGACCCCTAGGCTGTACGCCTCCTCGCCGGGATGATGGCTTTAGATGATGTCGCAGACGGTCTCTCCGATGGCCATGCTGCGCTTTGGCCAGTCCCCATCGTGGGCAGTGTACAAGATGCCGAACGCGTCGAGAAGAACCGGCATCGTGACAGGTCGGCTTACCAGCGAACGCCAATGGTTGACGATTTGATCTCTAGCGCCTGTGTTGGCAAATCCCAACCCACAGGTCATTGGACCATCGAAGTTGATCGCGATGCCACCAACACCGAGTCCTTTACCGAAAAGCGACGAGGTCCGGTCCTTCTTCGCCATATTCATCCCGCTGGAAACAAACCGGGGCACCGCACCGAGTGGCAGTCAATGCTTCGTCCACGATCAAGCACAATTTCCCCATGGCGCAGCATATCCTGAGCAGCTTGAAGCGTTCCGGGGCGAAACTACCCCGTTTTCCGTGCTGACCACGTCAATCACCACCGCCATGCAGCCTTGTCGTTTCGCTGCGGCAAGCGAGTCCCTGAGGGTGTCTTGAGAATCGCCGAGGTGGATCACGGTCGGTTCCAGGCCAGTTGCGATGATCGAGAACTCCCATTCTGTCGACCCATGAGCTATCGGTGAGAGAACTGCTAGCAGAATTATTGGCAACCCCGACCGCACATACCAAAGGCCCAAATGCCGCCCCGTGGGTTCCCGGGACTGCCACAAACCTGGGTTGCGTGACATGCGACTCGTTCCAGCCGAGATACTCGAGAACGTACTCCTGAATATTGTTGCCATCCTCGGTCGGCAGTGTGTTGGGCGCCAAGTTGCGGTTCCTTAAGACGAGAGGCCTGTTGGCGCAGGTGTTGAGATCAGGCTGGCGACAGTGGTGGGCGAGAGGGCGTTGCTGACGTGGGCATGCAAGGGGATTGGATAGGAGCCGCGGGAGAACTCTGCAAACAGAAGAGAATACTGGCTGAGCAGGTCATGGTACTTGGCCATAGCTGGATTCCGGAGATACTCCTGCCACCACTGACGAACAACCTTGTGCTTGGCCGTGGTCTCACCGGAATAGATGCATCTCCACGAGTCGTAGAAGTCGTAGTCGGGCGGTGGTTTGGCCACCTTGGCCTGATCTCCCAGTTGGTCCGGAGTAGCCTCGCCATTAGCGCCCGATTCGTGCATTGTGGTGGTGGTGACAGGGGGGGTGGCGTGGGAAGTGTGAATGTCTCTTCCAGACGGAACGATCGGGGGCCTCTTCCAGGACTTCAGCTCCTGCAGCCAGTGCGCTTCCCCGTCACTCTGGGCACTGATCATGATGGCTGGCGTTCACAAGGGCTGTCAGTTCGGTCTCGATCAGCGTGGCTGCAGCCAAGGAATGTGACGCAGTACAAGCGCGTACGTGAGCCTGGCCCCTCGCTGAATCGCGAACTGATGCCTCACTTCTGTACAGTACTCCGATACATTGCCCTCTTTTAGCGCTGGACCTGTCTTCAGCTCGCCATCAATTTCCAAGCGGCAAACCCAGTCAAGTGCGGCGGCCCAACCCCGTGTCCGGGCTCGACCTGCACCCACCGTGACGCTGCAGGCATTTCCTTCAACCCAGCGTTCGTCAATCCTGCAGATCCGATTCGTCCAGACCCGGTTCCCTTCTCACGCACTGGCCAGGTCCTTGCAGATGTTTGCTTGTGCTTCCTCCGACTCCTGTGATTAGTGGCTAGCTGCCAGGCTCGCCCCGAGGCACGGGGTGGCTGGCGTGCCTTGACCAGGTATCAATCCTGCTTTGCTATTCTCCGTCTGAATGATTCGACAGGAAGTTTGGCCTGTTCTGCAAGATCGCGGCGATCGCTCAACAATTCTCCATGTCGACCGAGTGCCCAAGTCAGCAAGCAACACATGCAGCCTTTCGGGCGGGGGAGGTGCGATGAGGGCGCTCCTCCTGCACTGTGCCTTTGCTCCTCACGCCCTCCCAGTTCTCGGTTCCGATGATTAAAATCCCCCGAGCCTCAAGTTGTACTGTCTCCATTATCTTATCGCCTAGTTCTAGACCTAGAGTACCTTATTCTTATACAATCATGTCTCCAGCTCTGGTGGATATCGCATCGCAGGAGGATTGCGTCCCGCCATGTCTGTTTCCTGCCTCGAGCTTCTCCCCAGACGAGGACTACATTGCTGGGCTCAGCACCGAGGAATTGGTTCTCGAAAAGGACTTGGACGCGGTGCGCGCAACCCTGACTGACAGCCAAATCGACCTGCCAACCGCTCTCCAAACTGCTTGGGCCCTCACACTTCGCTGCTTCGTCCCCTCGGATATCCTGTGCTTTGCATACAATGGCGAGGGTGCTGTTGACAGTGGTGAGAGCGATAGTCCTCACTTTGTCATCGGCCGTGTAGACAATACCGAGACCCTCGCGGTGTGCCTGCAACGCTTCAAGGAAAGATCATTGAGTCCTACCCTTGGTGCGCCATCGGGGTACGAGATCCATCTCGTCTCTGAGGAGCCATCGCGAGAGCTGTGTAATACTAGCCTCCTCTTTGATTGTCTCAGGCCCGCCTCCCTCGAGTTACATGAGCAAACCGACCTCTCCATTCAGGCCTTTAAGCCGTCAAACAATCAACTCTCTGCCCGTATTATCTTCCGCCACGATGTTATCACGACCTCGATAGCACAGAGTGTCCTTCACACCTTCAGCCACGTTCTCACGCAGATCCTCCGAGGCCCTCACAACCGCGAAGCCGACCTCTGTTCTAGTCGGGACAAAAGCGCCATCCAGCTCCTGACCCAGAACGTCTCTCCTGCCCAAGACCGATGCCTGCACGACCTGATCATCGACCAATGCAAGGCTCATCCCCACCGCATGGCTGTTCGCTCATGGGACGGAGACCTGACCTATGGTGAGCTGGACGATCTGTCCCTCCGTCTCGCTCACCACCTCGTCCAGCTTGGAGTTGGTCCCGAGAAGTTTGTCCTCAGCTGCTTCGAGAAGTCCACATGGGCCATTGTCGCCCGACTGGCCATCCTGCGTGCGGGTGGTGCTTACATTTCCATCTTTGCAACGAATCCGCCCGTCTTCCTGGACTCAGTGGTCCGTCGCACGAATCCTCAGGTCCTGCTCAGTGAAGCCAAGTTCGCCAGTCGCTTCCAGCATCTCGTCCCCAACTTCGTTGCCTTCACACCGGAGTGGCTGCGCAGTCTGCCCTCGGACAACAAAAGCAAGCCTTGCGAGTCTGTCCGCTCCGATAATGCCTGTCTGGTTCTGTTCACCTCCGGCAGCACCGGCCAGCCAAAGGGCATCATCCAAGTCCACCAGTCGTACGGAACAGCCATCAAAGACTACACACGCAACTTCCGACTCAGCTCAAACACTCGCTACCTCCACTTCGATGACTACGCCTTTGATATCAGCAACCTCGAGTTCCTAGTCCCCCTGATTCTCGGCGGATGCTGCTGCGTGCCTCCTCCCATGAAGACCGCCGAGGACCTCGCCGCCGCCATCAATACCCTGGACGCAAACATCACCTTCCTCACGCCCACAGTCGCCATCAAGCTCGATCCCGCTGATGTCCCTGGACTGGAAACAATGTGTGTTGGAGGTGAACCCCTCCCGAAGGAGCTGATTCGGAAATGGGAGGCGAGCCCTACACGCCTCGTGAACCAATTCGGAATGGGCGAAGTCGCCATCTGCTGCGCGTACAACGACAACATCCAGCTCGAGCGAGGAGCCACCATCGGTCGTCCAGCGACCGGCGCGATCTGGATCGTTGACCCTTCGACGCCCGAAAGACTGCTTCCCCTCGGTGCTGTCGGCGAGCTCGTCATCGAAGGGCCCCATCTCTCCCGTCGCTATCTTGATAACACCGCGATATCACGCACGGCTGCTGGGTTCCTGCAAAAGACCCCTCGGTGGATGAGCCAACTGCACCCGTCACGCAGCACAAGTCGCATGTACCGCTCCGGCGATCTGGGCCGCCTCAACCACGATGGCTCCATCGACTACATCGGACGGAAAGACACCATCTTGAAGTTGGACGGGTGCCGTATTGACGCGGTCGAGGTCGAACACCAGGCTCGGAAATACCTCTCCCCTCGCGATGCAATTGTCATCGACCTCTTTGGTGCCATCGACGGCCACGAAGATCCCCGCTTAACAGCCCTGCTCTACCTCGACGACCACCCTCTCAGCACAGATCCCATTGCCAACGGCGAACCAGTCATCATAGACGCAGCCGCCGACCCGCTCGCCCAAGAAAGGATCGATACCATCCAGCACAACATCGCCCAGGTGCTTCCAACATACATGGTCCCGACTGTCTTCCTCCTCATGTCCTGGTTCCCGCGCACAGCATCAAAAAAGACCGACCGCAAGAAAATCCGACATATCGGGCAGAAGTACTACATGGTCGAGCGCGAGAAGCGGAGTAAATCGCCTTACTATGCAGTGCAGGCGCAGCTGCTGCCAAAGTGAAACACACATTAGCTAGCTCTTTCTATCTCAGACTCTTACACTATCTAGCTTGGTAGATCAGACCACTTTCCCTTAGCTCGAAGGATTCAGCATGACGAACCTACCCCTCATCCTCGTAACAAGTAATACACAACCACCCGTTATTGGTACGCGAACGCGGATACGCAGCCCCTCCCCTCTTCGTCAAGCTGGCCGCTGACGCAAACAAACAAACCAAGTGGCTTGCTGAGAAGTTCGAACCCCTCCCTACTACCCCTGACACTTCCTAGGCACCCACCAGTCCATCGAAAGTCGAGAGAAGTCTAGACCACTCCCGCCGCCAGCATGGTTCGTCTGTTCATTCCGCATTGGCCTAGCGCTGACTTGACAGGTTCATCACGCCATGCAGCTAAGCATCCTCCCGCCCCGAACTGGTTGGCCAAATCAAATCGTCGAGCTACAGCCTACAGGGTACGGTATCCATCCATCTACCCCTCTTCTGCAGCTCCCCTTCGAACAGCCAGATTCTTAGATCACGTTCAATCCTTGGAATCTGGCCAATACGGTACGGAGCAGTGCTCCGCGGAGGGAGCAGGGCAAGGCCAGGCCAGGCCAGGCCAGGTAGCCAACGGATCGGTTCAACGGCCCTGTTGGAATATACACCATGAGCATGAGACGGGGGCGTTCCCATTCATCCATGTATCTAATCGGAATAATGAGCCGTCCAGCGCTCGAGGTAGGTTATTCAGCCAGCCAAGCCAGAACCCAAGCGCCCCCCGCGCGCCCGCCCACTCACTCACCCCTCTCGCAACGCTCGGTCGCGCACAGGCCAGCCACAGAGAGGGTACGTACACAAGCTACCTGTGGTACGTACGCACGATTTCAAAGCAGCCTTGTGGGCAGCCTTCAGTTTCCTGCACAGGAACTCGAACAGGAAGCGTAGCTGTTCGAGTC
This sequence comes from Aspergillus carlsbadensis, assembly GCA_025688815.1. Classification (NCBI taxonomy): domain Eukaryota; kingdom Fungi; phylum Ascomycota; class Eurotiomycetes; order Eurotiales; family Aspergillaceae; genus Aspergillus; species Aspergillus carlsbadensis. The sequence continues at coordinate 91,386 of MU628173.1, forward strand.
TAGTCTAATGTACTGCAGAGCAGTGCAGACTATCCGATCCCGTCAATTCAATTTGCGCTAACCCGCTGCGGACCCCGGACTCTTGCTGTAAGTATTATCCCGCCGCTCGGACAGGAACTTGAAGGGACTTGAAAGGAAATAGATCGCGAGCGGCCCAGCCCAGCCCAGCCTAGCCTATTCCAGCGCAGTCCAGCGCAGTCCAGCCAATCAGACTGTAGCCTCCGCTTCATGTTCGATCATGTATGTACCGTACTGTACTTACATCCGTCACGGTACGTCGGCGCGAAGGCGCGGTTCGTCATTGGATCACTATACATAGCCATGGTAGCGAACGAATAAGTCAGCCAGTCAGTCAGTCAAAGAATGGAAGCAGCTTGGATTCGAGGGGCTAGCTACCGTATGTACTCCGTATTCGATAGAACGAGGCGTGGGATTGGCATTCTGTTCAAGTTCCTGTGGGACATGTTGGCTGACACGAGGACAGGGGGGTTCCTTACTACTGGTCGTCCCGATACTACTTACGTACCGCGGCTCAGCGACTGCAAGGGGAGGGCCTCCAAGAGGTGAGGGGTGACTCGGAGGGGAGGGGTGAGTGATGATGGAAAACAGTTTATGGAGGACTGCCTTCGTATTAGGACGAAAGACGTGCACACACTACCCCGGTACCTACGGTGGCTCTAGAACAAAGCTGGCGTTACTAAGTTGTCATCTTGTCATTGAAAGCAGCAATCTACATTACATGCATTAAGATCACATTTGGCCAGAGTATGTGACAAATTGCCAACCGCCTACATCCAAATCACATTCATGGTACTTTCTTACTCGTCTCGAGACACACTCGCCCGCAGAGAGATGGGCGCTACCTCCTTCCGCACCTGAGGCTCATGGTGTCTTCTTCGGCTTGTGGATCTCCGGCTCGCGGTATAGCTTTTTGATCAACTAGGGGAGGTTAGCAGGCGCTCTGAAGAAAAGGCGGCGACATACCCAGGCATCGAGACCAGCGTCGTTGGCCTTGAACTTATCGAGATTCTGATCGGTGTTTTCTATGATTGCCAAGGTGAGTACAGCGGCCCGTTGACAAGGAGCCTTTCCAGGGATGGGGACTGTACCTGTGGTGATGTTGACGACTTTCTGAAGGCTAGTGTCACTTGCCAATTGCTTGAGCCAATCAACTGCATCCGGGGAATTGCCTATCTGGCTGAGATCATACTGCACGGCTATATCAACGTCAGCAGGTGGTCAGCATCATTCAGGTTTGGCTATCTGTGTACCGGCTGAAACGTAGTTGTATTTCCTGCTTGTGAGCTCTCGGTTGCAACTCATGACTACATCGCGGAATGTTTTCAAAGGTTCTTTGGACGGTATTCCGTCTGTAATGGTCACGATCATCAGAGGACGGGGCAAGACTCCGCCAGCATGGAGTTTATCGTAGACCATCGGTTGAAGAATCTTCTTCTCCAGGTTGGTTCCGATCTCCGTCCAGCCATCGGGGGTGAATTCCATCCGCTTCGCAACCTCGGCTTCACGAAGGTCGTTGGCCGTGGAATCATCCTTGTTGATAAATCGCAGGTGGACACCGCTTGAGATGTTTGAGTCGGGCACAAGGGCTGTAGCAAGCCTGGTAATCCGTGTGACCAGTATCTTCGCACGGTCCATTCTGCCATCATCCGCCATGGAGCCGCTGTCATCTGGTACTTTGTTAGAGGTCGATAGAGTAAAGAACACGTGTCGGTGTCATGGACCTACCAATGTACAACACAGTCTGGTATAATGCCGACGCGGCCAATTTCATGATCATCGGAGGTGAGCTTAGATGAGTCGTCTGATCCTTCCGCAGAGTGGCAGCGAGCTGGGCTACTTGCTGGACGTACGGATCATTTGGCGGGAAGAAGTCTTCCAAGCCGTTGTTTTGGATGATGTTGCCAATGTTGTGCTGGAACTCTTCAACAGTTTGCGGGTCGTCGATATCCTACACGCCGTCAGTAAAAGGTCTCAGCTACAGGCCATGTCACCCACGGTTCCTGGAGGAGGTTTGGCGCCAGGCGGCGTGGGATTGGTCTGGTTGTATGCGGACCGAATAACGTTCTGAATAATGTCCTTGATTCCCGGCCATTTGTCGGCGTAGGCTAGAGCAAACATGACAGCGCTGACAAGCAATTGAGCCAGCGCGGAGCCGATTCCTCCTTGTGGTGCTTTCGGATTAAGAGCACTCTTGATCGCAGGATTCGTCGTCTGATCAGCAAGCGCGACAGCAGTCTCGCCGCGGTCGTTGGTCTTTGTCAAGGAAGCCCCAGCCTCGGTCAGCAACCGTACGACCTCAGCGTCCCTTCCCTGCGTAATCGCGACCATCAGAGGCGTCTCATTGTTCCAGTCCGGGCTGGAGGCATCGACCTGCGGCTTCGGATCCGCGCCTAGCAAAAGCTCGACAACTCGTGGGCGGTTCTGCTTAGCATTTGCAGCGAGATAGAGAGGCGTACGTCCATCGCGGACTGGCTTATCGGCTTGCGCTCCATTCTGCAGTAGGAGCTTCACGGCGCTGGGATGGCCATTCTTGACGGCAAGAGCGAGAGCGGTGAATCCATTGCTGTCTTCAGCGTCTATTTCGACCAGGGCGAGATACTTGATTAAGGAGGCTCGAGTGAGCTTCCCATCTTGGGCATCGCCGTGAAGGGTCATCTTGCGGTGGTGTACTTGGCGGGACTTCAATAAGCCGGCGGGATAGAGTATGGGGTTGTTCAGTCAATGGGAAGCAGCAGCCAAATAAGGGATCTTTGGCTCGCATTCGCTTTATCAAGGTGTGACTCGCAGTTTTAAGCTCATTTCCGCCCATGTCCGTACGATCTTCAAATATCTCACGCCTGCCATTTCGGTATTGAGACGTATTGTCAGTACGCTGTCAGACCACAAACTCGAGGTCGGCTGATGCGCATCTGCATCGCTCTAGACTCCAGGTGTTTCAGGCAGCCCCATCATTGTAACATTGCCCCGCGAAGATAACGCTGAAGGCAAACTGCAGATCGTCGGATTCGGCGGGAAACTCGTGTCCGATCGGTGGCTGGCTGATTGTTGACAGAGGACAAAGAGCTGTCACTTGCATGGCGCGGGGTTTGGCGTTCAGCTCTGGTCAAGTCGTGTTCGGATCCTGGACATGGGTTCATGCAGCCACAGACGCTTTGGGCACGAACAGGGGTGCGGTGGGCTGTACGGTACTGTATGGCGTAGCTGTGCTCTGGAGCCAGTGCGATCAAACTGGAGGCATGGTTCTTAACCCATCCTGCTTTTCTCTCCCTCTCGCCATTTGGAACCAGTGGTCAATTCTCGTCGCAGGCCAAGTTGAGACTGTTCTGACTCTCGCGGGCAGCCCTCATAGTTGGACCCCACTCCAGTCTCTCGAGCACCATGGTGTACAAGTACTATCCAATAACAGGAATAGCAGGAGGAAAGGGTCCCAATGGCGAGGTTCCCCCGCGGCAGGAAATCGACGCATGGAGCTCCAAGCCCGAGAACAGGACCCAGGTGGTTCTGTTCCTCAAGGCGTTGAGACGCTTGCAAGAGGTTCCACCGGAGAACCGCGACTCTTTCTTCCAAATCGCAGGTATGTTCTCGGTCATCACAACGCACATGGGTCCGAGCGACTAACGATTGGACAGGTATCCATGGTATGCCTTTTACCTCGTGGGATGAGCCAGATGTGACGATAGAGGAGGCGGACAAGAAGGGCTACTGTACCCATGCGAACTATCTGTTCCCTACGTGGCATCGACCTTATTTGCTGCTTTACGAGGTGAGCACCGACCAGGGTCAACTGGTTCTACGCTGACAAAGTACAGCAAAGGATATACGAAGTCATGGTAGACGAGATCATCCCGAGCTATCCAGAAAAGGACAGAGCGCCTCTTCGCGCCGCGGCCGACACTTGGAGACTCCCGTACTGGGATTGGGCCGTGAATCCCAAGGTACCTTGGCTGGCAGCGGAGCCTGAGCTCCAAGTGTCGCTCCTGGGGAAACTGGAAACATTGCAGAACCCTCTGTATCAGTTCCGAATGCCCAATGGTAAGCCGATGGAAGCTCATGGTGTCGGAGACATCAAGGCGATGGGTGAAGAGACTATATACTCGGTACGTTATTTTGGGCCGCATCTGCCAGGTTTCTCACTCACTCCGAGTTTAGTACGGAAAATGTTTGGCGACGAGCCGATGCCCGACGGAGGAGCAGACGCAGGCGGACAATAAAGACTGGATTCAGGGAGTTGTCAATAACGAAGGCGTGGAGAAATTCATGGTTCTGCACAGCGCAGTCGATGGGAAGGACTACGGTGCAGCCGCGGAGTTGGTATATCGTCTGCTCACTTACCCCATTGACTATCAGGAATTTGCAACAACGGCGGTCGACAAGACGGAACCGAAGATATCCGCAGATGTAAACATCGAGTTTATCCATAACAACATTCACTGGTGGGTGGGAGGCGACGGTGGCCATATGTCGCAAATTCCGGTCGCGACATTTGACCCGGTTTTCTGGCTTCATCACTGGTGAGCGAAGTCCTTTCTAGGAGCAGGCCGTGGCTGACCGGAACAGCAACATCGATCGAATCATCGCCATATGGCAGGAGCTTAACCCAGACAAATTCTTCACAGAAGGTTATCAGGGGGATTTCGATCAGAAGGTCATCGGCTTGCCGACGACAGTCACGCCATTAACGCCGCTTCGCCCGTTCCATAAAGATACGCAAGGCAACTACTGGAATTCGGAGGAGGTTCGCGACTTCCGAGCCCTCGGTTACACCTATCCTGACCTAGAACCCGTGAAACCCGGATCTCAAGCCGGGGTGGCCTTCGACGCCGATGCTTATAAAACAAGGCTCTTTGAGGGGATCACAAAGAAGTACGGTGTTTCCCGTCTCGAGGCCCTTACCCAACTCGAGCTCGCGAAAAATGGGGTTGGGAAGCCACTGGTGGAAGGTATGCGAGAGGTTGACGGAGGTGTTGCTGGAAACGATTTCGCCATCAGTATCCGTTACTCCAAGTAGGTCAGGCATTCTCGCTTCAGATCCATCGCTAACTGTGATAGGTTCGCTTTCGGTGGGCGGCCCTTCAATATCGAGATCTACCTGGAGCCCGCAGACGGCAGTGGCCGCCATTTCACGCCGGACGAATACGTGACCAACGTGTACAACTTCAGTACACCAGGAACAGTCAACGGCCAGGAGGTGTGCAGCAACTGCACGGATCTACAGCAACGCGACGTTAGACTGACCGCATATGTTCCCATCACGCCAGTCTTGAATCGCTTGATCCTCGAGGACCGCTTAGCGTCTTTGAAGAAAGATGACGTTGAGGCCGTTCTGAAGCGACTCTATTGGCAGGTGACGATGGTAAGGCAATATGAGAAGCCGTTGAGATCGTTTCGCCCGAGCTGACAAGTAATAGGCCGGTCGCCCAGTCCCCGAGAATCAGTGGACAGCATTGAACATGCAGATTCTCGTGTCTATGGCAGAGGTGTCTCACAGCAAGGATCCGCAAAAGCCCTCGAAGCCTGATGCAGAGCCAGAGGTTCTGCCAGAGGTTGGGCAACCGGATCCGCCGCGGCCATTGCAACCGCCTCAACCACCTCAACAGCCAGATCCGCCTAAAGCGCCAGAGCCTCCTCAGCCTCCTCAGCCTCCGCAACCTCCGCAACCTCCGCAACAGCCAGATCCACCTAAAGCTCTGGAGCCTCCGCAGCCTCCTCAGCCTCCACAACAGCCTGATCCCCCTCAACCGGAACCTCCCAAAGCGTAAGTATATTATGGCCGTCATTCATAACGCGGCTAACCTTTCACAGACCCGGTGTAACCGCAGGAGAATTCTTGAAGCTGGCACAGGAGGTAGGAATCGGCGGATCCATCGTCGTCAAGTCGGAGACCTTCGACTTAACCGAGCCGCCACTGCGGGACCTGAACCGCGTCGTGTTCATCAGCTTCGACGACACCGACGAGGACATGGACGACGACAATTTCGACGGCGTGGCTAGCATCAACATTATCAAACGGCTGCGCGAGATCCAGATCCAGACAAAGCCCGCTCTGGAGGGCTGGGACACGCATGCAAGCATCCCGTTCCCGAGCTGGCTTTCGGCCCCGAGTCTCACGGTTCGGGTGGAGGTTAAGGCGGGCACTTACGAGATATATCTGAACGACAACCATCTCTATTCCCTTGCCAAGAAGTTCGGCAATAAGAGCGTCACGCATGTTCAGTACGAGACTGAGACGGACCCACCCGCACTCGCTGGGGAATTGAGCGTGACGAAGCTCTAGCGTGGGGGGTGGCCGCGGCGTTTTAACAGATCTTTTAGGATAGTGGTCAATCAAAGTAATAATCGAAAGCGAGACCATGGTCCGCTGGGCTGTTATCTATATTCTCAAGAGCCTGAACGCGTAAAACAAACTAATCGTGATGAGCACCTGGCAGCAGGTTCAACTTACGCGAACTTGCGAAGAGCGCGTCTGGGCACCTGCAGACAACAACGCTTTCCCTATCTGGGTTATCAGGTGACTCCATTACAGGTGGCCTCAGGCAGCAAGGCCCCGGAACGATGAACAAGTCAAAATCGGTCATGCTTTGGTTTCGCGCATCGAAGCTGTCTTCTTAGAAGATTTACGTGTATTAGCTGATGTGGCGAGTGTGGATATATTCAGCTTTCTTCGCAGATTTTGGCCGAAACTGGTCCTACTGTTTCGCTACGCGCAAAATATATAGTTCGTCCACTCCAGTAAACCACTACCGATGGTGGCGATTAAGGGAAAGAATAGGGGTTGTTCTTACATGATGTATCATGAACTATACTAACAAGACGGACTGATACCGAGTCTGTTAATCGCACATGTACTACTACTACTAGCAGTACTAGCAGTACTGGCGTTCGTCGGTCTCGCTGGCTCCTGCCATGAGTTATTAACTTGAAATCATATATTTGTATTCGGTAGAGGACATCTGGGCTCTTATCTTAAAGATACCATCTTTAAGGGATCTATATTTCATAATCATACAATGAACAACCTGGATGCCTCTAGCATCTCCCTGACCCGTAATTCCCTTTTTCTAGAAGTTCTCGCACAGACCAGCAAGATTCATGAGCTTCGTTTCATCGACCATATTCCCGTTATATATGACGCCCTCTTCCACTACCAGAGTCCCAGACCAAGGAGATTCATGCTCCCGACTACACCAAAAACGACACCAACCGCGGCATTTCCCTGCATCAAGAGCCTGGACCCTCTGCTCTCACTCGCAGACTCACAATCGTAATAGTACCCAGCATCCCTGCCGCCATCTCCGAACCGGTCATCGAGCGGTCCACAGTCGAGGGGTAGAGTTGATCGAATATGCATGTTCTGTATACTTTCTAGGTTTGGAAGGTCGACGCTGGTAGGTTCTGTTAGACTCGACTCAGGAAGAGAAAAGTGGAGGTAACTTGGTGCACGACGTACCTTTCAAGTTCACCGATCAGAGCGATGTACGCAGAGGACGAGACCAGGGGTAGGCTCAGGTTCAATGGATGCGATGTGGCTATATTGATTGACTTGCTCGTATTCAAGAGCGAGGGAAGATCGATGCTATGAGTTGTCAGATCGAATCCCATGGGGAAAAGGCAAACCCGCTGTATATCAATGGGACAGCAAAGGCACATCCATACCTCTCAATCGCGCCATCAACTTCCAATGACCCATTCAGGACCTCCAACATGGGAAAGCTGATTGAAACCGGAGCCTCGGGCAGCTGCAATCGGAGCTGCTGGGATTGGATATCTGAGAAATCTGCGATGGAGACGAGTTTTGGTGCCGAGACACTGTGCGTGGTTAGGAATTAGTGCCGTGCCTACATGTCGCATCGGAGCGGTGCGGTGCGCTAGACTCACATGGAAGCTTTCGTCGCGATGGTGAGTCTGTTCGCGGCGACAAGCGACGGCAGCGTCACGTTGAGAGGCCGGTCGATGATGCTTTTGCCAAACTCCTCATCGCAGTATGGCATTGTGCAGATGTTCAGAGAGGTGTTTGCTCTTTCCAAGGAGTCGAGGACAATTCTGTTACTGGTTAGGGCTCTCCCTATAACTCAACTCCTGGGCCTGGGCCATGGGTTGATGGATACCTTGAATAATTCCCGATAACACTCACCGTATCCCCAAATCTCAGGGACGGAAGCAGCGCTTCACTTCCGGCTTTCGCCTGTCCCAGTCTGAGAGATTTCACAGTCTCAAGATCGGGCGCTGAGAAATTGCTCGCAACCAAGAACGGAAGTTCTATACTATCGATATATCTAAGATCGCGCAGCTCCACTGTTGGAATCTGCGGTACTGGCGCATCATTCCACCAAGCGACGAGGATGGATCGCGTTATGTTTGTGATTCCGCTGAGAATAAAGGGATCATTGTATGTGCCATTGATGAAGATCGAGCCATGGATAGTTGAGCAGTTGCTCGAGATGTCGGTCAGGTCATCCTGGCTCGCGACGTAGAAATCGCGATCGCATTCCTGCGCAAAGGCGGCTGGGAAACGCTACGTTAGCGATCAACCTTTGTCGGCTGGTTTGCGTGAACATACAAAGTACTAGCAGTGACGAAGTTAGAAGAGCTGTGCTCGCTGCGTGGGCCACGCGCGTTTTCATGCTGATCAGTCAGTATTATTCAATCCTGCGGGACATCAGGAAGGGATGAAGTGCAAATTTTAGGAACAGGAGCAGCCAGCAGGGTCAAAAGGGTCGCGCATGGCTGGCTCGGGGCGCAGTCTCCGGAGATGAAGCCCCATGTCGGCTAAAGGCGAAAAGCATTGCGAGTGGCTGAATCGCTCACGGCCAAGCCATTTTGTTCCTGGATGACCAGTTATTCGGCGTCGCTTGCAAGCGGTCCCCGTACCAAGACCGGTGGTGGGTATTGTGAGGCTCGGCGTCGAGGGGACTTCGGAAAGCGCCGCAACCAACAGACAACAGACAACAAGAGGAGGAAGGACCCCTGTTGGCTGCTGACGTTCAGGCATGGTGGTGACATTGATATCCTCCCCAACCAGTGACTTTCAGCTCCGCCTTTTCTGCCGACGGTCAGTGGACTCCTTGGATAATAAATGGGAGCTGATAATAAACTGACCACGCCCGACCGGTCTTGAATCATGGCCCTCGCCTTGCAGGGGCTTCCTCGTATCCAGATTTGGATCTTAAATGAAAGCAGATATCAAGCACTACTTTGTGGGCTAAAGGTTCCCCGGGTAAAGCTTAGGCGCTAATTGGGTGGCGAATGGGAAGATGGAGTCTTGACAGATGCTCAAAGCATGTATGTTGATTCGCTCGGAGTTCAAGTCACAGATAGGTTATCTACTAGTATACTATCACATCGCGTGGCTTATAATATCATTGTTATTTCATTAGCGGCCTAGCGCCTTTGCTAGGCAGGGTTCACATCGCTACAACTCCTCATGGAACCGGAAGGGCGGATATCACGTACATTAACTAGTATACATGCTCGGAACTATCAAGAGGCTGATACTACTCCAAGAATTCTCCCTACTTTGCACCGTTCCACGGACGCTCAACCACCTGCTATTTTTACACGAGTCGATCTAGTTCGACGCAGCATACGCCTGGTGGACCATGTCAAACGACTGGGCAAGGGCAGCGTTATCAGTCTGGACGGTCTTGACGCAGTATGTCAAAGCCTTGCTGGCAACATTGTCATAGAATCGGGAAGTCTCGTTGGAGACCATGTTGATACCGTCTAGTATCTGCCCGCGCTGGGTCTGGTTGAATAGATCGACGTTGTTGTAGAGGGCTTTATCGAGGTTCAGGCCGGTGATGGTGAGCTGCAGCATGAACACATGTGATCAGCGCTTATCCTCCCAGACCAGGGAACGTCGAAGGAGAGAACTGACCGAGTGGAAAGCCTGGCACAGAGTCAATTGGGTGGACTCTGGAATTGGGCGCGCAGGCTGGGGTCGGTCCAGAGCTTGGTCTTCGGCTGCGACGGCCTTGAGGTATGTAGAGACGACGTCCTGTATATTGTTAGTACATCGCCTTATCTGGAGCTTTAGTGATAGATCTCACATCAGCCTTGACACCCTCGCTTCCAGCGGTGACCTGGTCGAGGATGAGGTTCGTGTGGAGGTATCCTACTTCGAGTCGCGCGAGGCGGTTCTGAACAGAGGCGGCGATGTCTGTGGCATTGTTGCCCGCAGCGGATGCGCATAGGGCCAAGGAGGCTGAGACGAGGATGTTTATGAAGTGCATTATAATGGTTGGGGCGACTTGAACACAAGGCTGTTTGAAATGTTGGAAAGGTAAACTGGTTGCAGCGAAGCCGAAGAGCGCCCCTGGGGTTGACCCCCGGTTAAATGATGCCTGCATGAGAAGCCCGTCTGCCGCGGCCATGACAAAATCATGTCTGCTTTAGGGAAAGATACACCGCATTCCAGCCTTTTTGCTCCATGCGGCTGGCCTGTGGATCGCTGGAATCGTGATCAACACGCCGATCGGCGGCATCCTGAAGCTTGGGCCTTGGGGGGGTGAAGTTTGAACAACCCGAACAGCGCCTCTCCCAAGTTATCTGCCATGCCCTGGGGGATCCTGTTAGTTACCCAGGGTCTCGGTGCAGGATTTTACAGTAAATATTCATCAAGTTGCCGTACTGTTCATGGCAATGGTGTTGATTGTTGTTGGTCATTGTTGGTCATAGTGCCATACGTTGTATATCGATCGCCGAACCTGTGGACCATCGCTGGTCAAACCCCACCCATGATCAAGGAACGAGAGTCTCGATGCAGACCCTAGGGCATTTACAGCCAATCACCATCCCAATATCATCCTTATCCACGTTGCATTCTCCCCTGAATCGTCAACATGGCCGATCGCCCTCGGAACCATTCGTGCTAAACAAATATACATATCCGAACCACCGAGCGGCTCTTTCCAGGGCTTAAGCCTTAGAGCCCCGTAAATAGCGCACCTCATACTACTCCATGACCAAAGTAACATTGCTGTTGCTTTCTTCTCGCCAGGTCCCGGACACAAGATATCCAATTCTCATCTGCGGCATACTCCCTCGCGCGAGACCAGCCCTCTACCGTACGCATGGTTCAGTCTAGGAGTGGGTGGGAACGGGAATAACTACCTTTGTCAATTTGTGGAGTTCAATTAGAAGAGCACCATTGATGGAACCGCACGTACCTTCTGATACTAAAGCTGTTCGCGTTACCTATTGAGCCGTCGGGCTTTAGTGGCAGTTGTGTGTATGTGCCAGACAGGCCAAGATTTTAACCTCATCGCCACAGTTTACCTTATGGCCTGAAGAAAATTACTACTTGGTTGCTTTGTCTGCCTACAAGATATCAGGCTATTTCCTACACGAAACCTAGCTCAATTCAGTAAGCTGGTATGTAGTGCACAGTTAGACGTGAAGGGCGATCGGGGTCGATTGATTGATAGAGATAGCCTGTTCATCGAGGTGATGGTGGGCTGTTCTTCTATTTAGTCGATTCTTGGCCTCCATTAGGGATACCTGTGGAGGAGGATTGAGATAATGTGAGCAGGAACGTTATGTATCTCGGAGGCCTCGGACTCGTATCGATGTGGTGAATCGGTGCAGTATCTAGCGAAACCGGGACTTATAGACTCGATCTGCTTGGACCAGTTGCCCTGACCTTTTGACGGCGGGACAATATTGTCAGGACTGAAGGTGTACAGGGCAGTTAGGTGTACGTTGACGAATGCATCTTGGTTGGAGTCTCAATATCGTTATAATCATATTCCCAACAAAAGCAAAATCACACCTAAAAACAGCAGTCTATCCTAATAAAACATCATATGAATACAGTCTATCTATCCCTCCCCTTCACTCCCATCACCCCTCAAAGCTTTGCCTCATCGGCCAAACCCTTCGCAATCCCCCTCGCAATCCCCGGATCAACCCTCCCAAAAAGCGCCACAACCTCCCCCCTCAACTCCTCCTGGACATCCCCCAACGACGCAACAACATTCGCAACAAAAAGCCTCTTCTCCGCCTCATCAAACACCCTCGTCCACAACTCCCTCGGCTGCACAAAGTCCTCCTCGGTAACCGGGATCTCATTCAGCCCTAACACCCCGCCGGAGCGCAACCACTCCGTGTGTCGCACCTCCTGCACGGTCTGGCTCCGCACACCGGGACTGAGGCTGCTGCGCACGTAGTTCGGGTCGCCGCTGTAGTTACTTGTTATTGTCCCCGCGCCGTCGCGCGAGGTTGGGTGGTAGACGGGGCATCGGGCGCGGTTTGGGGGGAGGTGTGTGTAGTTTGCGCCTAGGCGGTAGCGTTGCGCGTCGGGGTAGGCGAACATGCGGGCTTGGAGGACTGGTAGTGGTGAGAACTGGATTAGTTTGTGGATAGAATAAGAGGACCAGGTGAGAGGAGGGGTTTGAGTACGTACTAGGGTCAGGTGTTGATGCGATGCCGGCGACCATGTTTGAGGGGGAGAAGGCGGCCTGTTCGATTTCGGCGAAGTAGTTCTCCGGCTGCAAATCAATCATTAGCATCCATCATCCATCGCATTACCTGAACCATGAAGAAAGAGAGAACGGGGAACACCCACATTCTTATTCAACGTCATCCTGCCCACCTCCACAAGCGGAAAATCCTTAAACGGCCAGACCTTCGTAATATCAAAGACAATCAACCCACTCTTCTCCGCCTGTTCGGGCGTCATAACCTGGATAAACAACTTCCACGTCGGGTAGTCCCCGCGCTGAATCGCATGCCACAGGTCGGCGTTGTGGAAATCGGAATTCACCGCCGTGAGCTGCTGCGCTTCCTTGGGCGTGAGGTTCGCGAAGCCCTTTTCCGGTCTGAAGTGGAACTTGCAGTAGTTGAAGGAGCCGTCGGGGGCGATCAGCTTGAAGGTGTGCACGCCGAAGCCCGGGATGCGCCGGATGGAGGATGGGAGGCCGCGTGAGCCGAAGAGGTGCATGAGCGAGTGTACGCTTTCGGGTTGGTTTGTGTGGAAGTCCCAGAACTGGTGATTGCAAGGTTAGAGGTGGGCTGTAGGGTGGAGGAGGGGGTGGGCGTACCATGTTCATGTCCGGGCGGTTGGTCGCGGGGTTCTTCTTGTGGCTGCGGTTGAGCGAGGGGAAGCGGATGGGGTCGCGGACGAAGAAGACGGGCTGGTAGAGCAAGTTTGAGATGATGAAGCGAGGAGATCATGGAACAAGCGACATACGATGTGGTTCCCAACGATATCATGGTTTCCCTCCTCAGTGAAGAACTTGACCGAGTATCCACGGACATCACGAACAGTGTCGGCACTGCCCTTCTCTCCTCCAGTGGTGCTCAGACGAAAGAGCAGCGGGGTCTTCTTCCCAACGCCATTGAGGAACTTGGCTGTCGTCAGGTTGGAGATGTCGTTTGTAACCTCGAATTCACCCCAGGCACCGGCTGCCTTGGCGTGGACGACTCTGGATATAATTAGCGATGTATCATACACGTAGGGAGGCTGACATACCGCTCGGGAATGCGCTCGCGGTTGAAGTGAGCAAGGGTTTCAAGCAGAGCAGTGTCGGCGAGGGTGACGAGGCCACCTCCTCCGGCAGTGGGAAGCGTAATGCTAACGGCGGGATCCACCAAGGGCTGGCCTAGATTAAAGTGGGCGGTTAGCAGGGGTAGTGGCAGAGCCAAGTCATCCTAGGAAGGTCTTACCCTCGGCCAATGTGAAGACAGGTTTTGACATGGCGACGGATTGATTTGCGTGGATGGAGCGGAGATGCGATGGAGTTATGCACCACCAGAACTTGGCGAGAGACAGCCCTATTTATTCTACGCATGGTTTATCTCTAGCCTGGAGTGATGTCAATGGTTATCTTCAAGATAGGAGGCTGCCGAATAGCCGTGCGATGGATCATCATCACGGCTGAGGTTATCTTGTGTGTTGGAGACGATCTCCAACTGAAGACTCCAAAAAAAGCAACAAAGAATGGGATAATGGCGCCCCCTCGTGAGGGGAATGGGCTGCAGCCCTCAAATGCTTAGCCCACGGGTGACAAACCCAGACTAACCGATGCTGATTGGCCGAATGTAACGTGAAGCTGACAGTTGGTGCAACGCCCGAGCCAACCCCGACGCTGCAGCCGCGCCGGGCGAGGACCGAGATCTCGCCGCGGTCGCCGAGTGGGGCCCGCTCTCGTAACGCAACATAAGCACTCCAAATAAACTCACATAGTGACGGCATCGCACGCGTAGGGCACCGCTTCTCATCAGCATTTGAGTCGCGGGTGAGATACAGCGTCTTTTGTCCACCAATCTCCATGTCTGCCGCAGAGCCGTGGTGCCCACTGCCATCTGCTCAGCATGAGGGGAACGCAGATCTGCCCTACGCGGCCAGGTTGCTGCATTCGGTCTTTGTGTCGGACGGGATACTGTCATAATATTGAAGGATTCATGGACTTCATCGAGTATATATACCAAGCTAAAGTCGGCTGGAATATTCTTCTTCATCAGCATCAATCGCAAACATCCATCCAACCAACCAACCATCTAATACTCCCTTCTCTACTTTTTTCTGTTTATCCCCTTCTAAGCACTCTAATCACCTAATACACCAATCAACATGCCTGGCCCAATCTCCAACGGCTCGCAATTCGACTTCATCATCGTCGGCGGTGGCACCGCTGGCAACACCGTCGCCGGTCGCCTGGCCGAGAACCCCGATGTCAAGGTCCTGATCGTCGAGGCCGGCATCGCCAACACTTTTGCCATCGACGAGATCACCACCCCCTCCAAGGCCTTTGGCCTCCGCGGCAGCAAGTACGACTGGGCCTACAAGACCACCATGGTGAAACGGGAAGACTACGAGCGCGTGGAGAAGCCCAACACCCGCGGCAAGGCCCTCGGCGGCAGCTCGTGCGCCAACTATTTCACCTGGATCCCCGGCTCCAAGGCCACGTTTGACGACTGGGAGGAGTTCGGCGGCAAGGACTGGACCTGGGATAACTGCGTCGAGTACCTCCGCAAGTGCGCCACCTACCACGATGACGAGAAGCTGTACCCAGCTGAACTGTCCAAGATCGGCACCGGGGGCCCCCTGCAAATCTCCCACGCCGAGCTGCTCCCCGAACTCAAGCCCTTCCGCGACGCCCTCACCGAGGCCTGGGTCTCCAAGGGCGAGCAGCTGACTGAGGATATCTACGAGGGCGAGATGCACGGCCTCACCCACTGCGTCGACACCATCTACCAAGGCCAGCGCCAGGGCAGCTTCCTCTTCGTCAAGAACAAGCCCAACATCACCATCCTCTCCAACCACCACTCTAAGAAGCTCCTCATCGACCCCGCCACCAAGACCTGCAGGGGCGTCCTCGCCGTCAACCCAGCCACAGGCGCCGAGATCTCCCTCATCGCCTCCCGCGAGGTCATCCTCTCCCAGGGCGTCTTCGAGACCCCGAAACTCCTCATGCTCAGCGGCGTCGGCCCCGCCGCCGAACTCGCAAAGCACAACATCGACGTCGTCCTCGACTCCCCGCACGTCGGCCAGCACCTCCTCGACCACCCCATCGTCCCCTTCGTGCTCCAAATCAAAGACGGCTACGGCCTCGACGACCACCTCCTCCGCGCGGGCCCGAAAAACGACAAAGCCATCGCAACCTTCGCCCGCGATAAGACGGGCCCCGTCGGCTCGGGCCTCCTCGAACTCGTCGGCTTCCCGCGCATCGACGAGCGCCTCGAGAAATACCCGGCCTATCGCGAAGCCAAAGCCGCAAACGGCGGCCTGGACCCCTTCGGCCCCGCGGGCCAGCCGCACTTCGAACTCGACTTCGTCGGCATGTTCAGCACAGCCTTCCAGTGGCACTACCCGACCCCGCCCAGCGGAACTTCATGACGGTGATCGTCGATCTCCTCCGGCCTGTCTCGCAGGGTGAAGTCACGCTGAACAGCGCGAACCCGCTCGTCCAGCCCAATATTAACCTGAACTTCTTCGGCGATGATCTTGATATCCTCGCTATGCGCGAGGGTGTTCGGTGGACATATGATGTCCTGACCAAGGGCAAGGGCTTCAAGGATATCGTTGTCGCCGAGTATCCCTGGACCATGCCGCTCGAGAGCGACGAGGAGATGAACCGCGCTGTGCTGGACCGCAGCCAGACTGGTTTCCGTATGTCCCACCTTTCTGCTTTCACACTTACCACTGTCTCGTTCCTTTAGAGCTACTTGTACTGACTCGGTCACGTCTTTAGACCCCTGCGGAACCGCCCGCCTCTCCAAGAGCATCCACCAGGGCGTCGTCGACGAGAAGCTGCGCGTGCACGGCATCCGCAACCTGCGCGTCGCCGACGCCTCGGTCATCCCCGTGATCCCCGACTGCCGCATCCAGAACTCGGTCTACATGGTTGGTGAAAAGGTACGTCGCACGCACCCAGGATATCTCTCTCTCTCTCTTCCCCCTCAAAGCCAGAATACTAACGATCATTCTTAGGGCGCCGACATCATCAAGGCCGCATACAAAGATCTATACGAGGCGAAGAACATCCCGTACTACGTCTCGAGCAAGTTGTAGATTCTTCGATGCAAGGCTCTGCTGTGCTTGAGTTGGCTTTTGCCTTGGTTTGGCTGGGCTTGATTGTGATGCTGTGCGATGCGATTGAGGCGAATGTGTACTATGATCTGTATTTATAGTTTGCTTTGATGCGAATTTTGGCCTTTGTGCTTTTCATATGAGTTAGAAGCACGCAGCGATGTTATATTATTAGATTGGGATTATAATGGATAGCTTGTTGATATAAATATTCGGCTTCTTCGAGAATGGAAATGGGATTTTCATTGATTCAGGATCATACCTGCCTGAAGTACATTTATCCCTTTCGTATTAAAGCAGCTCTGCTGGTTGAGTTAGTACTGTTCACCACACAGGCAAACGGTCTGACTAGGCGGCGAGAATAATCCATGTTAAATATAATCAATAAAGTCTAAGTTGAAGGTATTGAGACGAACGTAATTCTAGTACTAACTATGGTCCATCCATTCGACCAGGATCCCCACCCTTCAGCAACCTGACATTAGAACGGAAGCCCCGAATCAACACTGGGCCCCGTCTCATTCTGCGCAGCGAGCTGCTCATCCCACGGAATGAGTGAATTCGCATCGTAGACCGCATAATACAGCGGACAGCGCACATCGAGAACCTCTGACGGAATCGTCGTGAGAGCCTGCAGTCCCTCCTCCTCAATACCGGGCCTCACCCCATCCCCAAAAATACCAATCGTCGGGACCTGCGGCCACCCCGGTCCGGCGGTGGGATCCTTTGCAAAGTCCGCGTAGGCGGTTTGGAGGGCATTGCTGACAGCGGCCTGGAACTCCGTCGCGCCTTCGGTGCGGTATGTGCCGAAGAAGAAGGCGATCTCCGACGCGTGGTAGGCGCCGATCCCGGGCAGGAACTCGGTGTTTGGGAAGGAGGCATTGAAGTAGAAGCGCCAGGAATCCAACCCCGCGCGCTTGGTGTCGTTTGCGTGGACTTGCGTGTTGCACTGCATGAGGAATCCTGTTGCGATGCGGTTTATGCGCGCGCTTTCGGTGAGGATTCCGGGTGTGCCGAGCGGGTATGCTTCGATGATGAGATCGGCGAAGTCACCTAGGTTGATTGCTTCGAGCGCTGCGCGCGTGTCGTTGAGACCGATGGCGAACGGACTGGCTTCGTCGGCGGTTGTTCCTATCAATACGGGCACACGCGCTGATTTCCCGGCGAGGCGGTCGAGCCGTGGGTTATTGGCCCACGTTACGCCGCCGTCGGGGAAGCCATTGAAACTGATGGAATTGTTTGTGACGAGGTCGACCAGTTCTTGAGCTGGGTACTCGGATAGACAGTTGAATGCTGCATCAGGATTGGGGCAGCCGGCGAGTTCAGCGAGGGCTTTCCATGCGGCGATGTAGGCATCTGGTGTTTGAGGAGTTGCCGGGACGGAGATCTGGCTGGAGGTCATGATCGCCGCGTGGAAGGGGAGAGGGTCGGCAGGTGCGGTGAGGAGAGTATCGACGGTGGATGCACCGCCACTTTCGCCGACGACGGTTACCCTGCGGGGGTCGCCGCCGAGGTACGCGATGTTCCGTTGGACCCAGTCCAGGGCTAGGCGAGTGTCATGAAGCCTGCTCAGTATGTTAGACATCCCTCGGAACATCCTCCCCAAGTTAATATGAGGAGACTCACGCGAGGTTCCGCTCCTCCAGGGGAATGCTTTCATCAGCAGGGAAACCAAAAACATTTGTCCGGTAGTTGATGCTAACAAGTACTATGTCTTGGTTGGCAACAACCTTTGAGCCATCATAGAGTGGCAACGAGTTTGCGCCATTCTGCCAGCTGCCTCCATAGATCCAAACGAGGACAGCCTTTGACGCGGCCGATGCAGTTGACGGGGTGTACACGTTTAGGTTCAGGCAGTCCTCGCTCTCTCCATTCGGAACTACTCCCAAGCCTACTCCTTCGTAGAACTGAGCTGTTGCCTCACTAATCTGCTGGTAACATGCTGGGCCGTATTGCGAAGCATCGAGGGGGTCGGACCAGGGCCTCACCGGTTCTGGCAGGCGGAAGCGCTCCGGCTTCTCGGCAAAGGGGACTCCAAGAAACTTGTTGACTGTCGCAGTTGCAGAGGGAAGCGCAATCTCGGTGGTCGTTCCGACAATCGCACCGGAGTCGATAATGGCCGTAGGACGGGAATTGTATGTGGGTGTGCACGCAGCAGCCGAAGCCACGGCGACAAAGGATAAAAAGGCGAGCATGGTGATGGTTAGTAGTCACTGACGAGAATCATAGCGCAGCGTTGGGAATTCTGCTTTATAATGTGCCGCTGAGCAAGCTGCAAGCTGTGTCCCATCATCCGATGGAGCTTACTTAGTTCTATTCAGGGCCCCATCGCAGGGCTGCGCCATGTCCACTCTGCCCGGGGCCAGTCCGCTAGCGACTTGGCGTCTAGTCTGCATCAGGCCCGATCGAGCGCTGTCCCCAGGTGACAGGTGTGCTCTCCATCGAGTAAAATTAGGGCAGGCGAATCTGTGTCTGAGCCGCCTTTTTTACTGCTTGGGTGTCATTTCGTTGCTCTCGATGACCTCATTTTGCGCAGTATTCACCCCGTTTCGGTATCGCGTCGTCGCCTGAGCTGATGAACCGTTTTCAGCCCCAGTGCTGATCATGGGCGGAATTCCGCACAGCGGGATTCTTGATCATCGCTGGATGCATCTCAGGGAGTTTAACCTGATACCGGCTGAGCACGTCTGTGTCTGCATTTGAGGTGTGCTGAAGGTTCTCCTCGTATTCTCAAGGGACAACAGTTGCATGGCGATAGATCAGCCCTGTCAATGACTTGCGGGTGCGTAAGCATTATCAATGTGTTTGTCATGCGATCGTGCATGTCAAAATAACCTCAGTCAGCACCTAAATACTCCTGGTCCATCCAATCAAGAACCTTGGTGTCGTGCTAGTTCTCGACTGCTCCCATGAATTGAGATCTTGACTTGCGGTTGAGCAACATGAACACGTGATGGCCCGTCAAGCAAGCGATACTAGGTATACAATGGCATGTTTCAGGGCGCAACTGGACACCGAGAGCTCCTGCTACGTAGCTGGGTACTTACCTTGCACGGTAGGAGACACTGTTCTCGCCGCACCTTCCACATGTATATATTTAACCAAAGCGGACGGCGCGATGGAGCGCTGGGTAGAGAATCGCTCTTTCCTTTGGAAAGCAAGTAATCAAAGGCCGGGACTCGTCTGGTTTAAGCCCAACTATGACACAACAGTCGTGAAGTAGTAGTGGCGACCACTTGCTTTGGAGACTGTTGTTGCTGGTGGTGGGTTGATCGCGCCGGCAAATGCAGCCAAAACAAAGCCGGTCGCGCCAAGACGATTGAAACTGACCAATCGGACACCAGAGTCCGAACGCCGCGTGACCTGGTCCGAGGCCGCGGCGGCGCGTGGACAGCGACTGGCCCGGGATTTTGTGCTCTCCACCTGCAACAGTCTGGGGTGAAGGGCCTTCTTCCCCAGATCATACGCTGGACATTCCATTTCCATGCACAAAACCAGGGGAGATGCAAGTCGCTGCGCCATCATCCCTTGCTCAGATGAATCACACCCTCTGTCGGGGTCACGCCTGCGATCGGGTAAATAGCGGACACGCGGCGATCGGGACAATTCTCGCGAGTCGCGGGGGAGATTTCGTGGAGCCGTCGGGGTGGGGGGCAACTCTCCCTCTCCGATTCTCCTCTCCGACCGCTCAAAGTGACTGATAACGCACGCAACGCGGCACCTGCTCAATGGAGGATGACAACGGCCCAGACTCGTCCGGCTCTCCCGACCACGCGCCTCGGGGCCCGGAGGTCGGCCACGCGTGCAACTCGTGCCGAAAGCGCAAGCTCCGGTGCTCGAGGGAGTTGCCGGCCTGTCAGCACTGCCGGAAGTCTGCCGCCGAGTGTACCTATGAGACGAAGCGTGCTAAGCCCGGCATGAAGGCTGGCGCATTGGACAATATTCACCGAAGACTTGGTAGGCCGGCCCTTGGCTGCGACCTGCTCGGCCTCGCTAACACGTGCTCCGTCTAGACGCGTTGGAACGGTCGCTTGGAAAGCAGCAGGCTGCGATTGACAATATCGGGTCCGGAGGCTCGCATCAGGACGATGCCAGCGTCCAGAGTGTGCTCTCTGCTCTTGCAGCCACTCTGCAGGGCCTCGGCAAGCCGTCACCCTCCACATCATCTCAGAGTGGACCTCGGTCGAAACGGCGCCGTCTCGAGCATGATGACCATGGTGCATACCTGCTCTCTCGCGACCCACCGCTGCCGGATGACACCATCTTGAGCCACGTGCTTGAGGCGTACTTTATCTATGTCCACCCTTGGACCCCCATCATCCACGAGGCTCGGTTTCGTAGACGGTTCGTCGACGATGGCGAACGGGAGAGGCTGCAGCTCGTTATACATTCCATGGTGCTCGTCGCTCATGGGTATATCGAAGATCCCGACACAGCAACGTCACTCGAGAAACAGCCGAAGCAGTGGGAGGAGATCAGGGACTGGATTGTCGCTCAGGCGATGAAACAGCCTTCTGTTGAGAATCTGCAGGCTCTGGTGATTATCGCCTCTAGTGATGTATGGTTATCCCCTCATTTGACAAAAGACTTGCTAATATTTTAGATCGGCAATGGCCAAGCATCACAGGCGTGGCCGCTGGTCGGCTCACTATCTCGCATGGTCGAGTATCTCCAGCTGACTGTCGAGCACGACGAACCTGGACACCACTTGTTCTCCCAGCCATACAAGCTGCTCCCACCTGCCAAGGATTGGACCGAAGCCGAGGAGCGTCGTAGGATCTTTTGGAGTATCTTTGCGCTTGATCGATTCTGCTCTGTGAGCATGGGCTGGAACACGAGCCTCACGGCTGACGATGTCCGACGAAGGCTCCCATGCGATGGCATCACCTGGCGCAAAGAGAACCCCGTTGTGACCCCGTACTTTGGGATTTGGGACAAGTCTGCTGGTCGGATTGGAAATCCGATTGCCTTTCTCCCTACCCATCCCGTGTCCGTTCGGCCAACCCAGGACGAGGGCGAGACCCCTTCGGATGCTGGAACCTCACCGGGTGGCGTCTCTACAGTTGACATGTCCACAGTCGGAGCGTATGCGTATTGTCTCGAAGCCACCGAGTCGCTCAGCCGAGTCACGACCTACTTTTTGCAGCAAAAGGTCAACCTGAACGACCAGAAAGAGTTTGGCGCCTGGCTCACCCGGTTCAAAGAGCTGGATCTCCGTCTCGTGCATTGGAAAATGCTCCTACCACAGAAATGGACAGTCAATGTCACGCAGCAGTCAATGTCCAGAATGGATCCTAACCTCACAGTCGCTCATGTCACCCACAACGCGTCGATGATTTTGCTTCATCAACCCATCGCATTCCCTCTCCCCGAATGGCCGTACCGAAGCCGACTACCTAGTATCTGCAGCATGGACACTTGTCAGTCGGCGGCAATCGAGGTTGCCTCGATCACCAACCATTACCTCAAGAGCTCTCTCTCCACATCTCCCCTGAGCAGCCAGCTTGCATTCTGCGTGTTTATTGCCGCACGAGCACTGCTCCTCTATTGGCAACACAGCGCAGACGAACACGCCGTAGCAGCCGATTTCTGGGTACTGATCCAAAGCCTCGATACAATGTCAACTCGCTGGGCGGGCGTCCACGGGGCTGCACCAGCGAAGAACCTTCCTGCCAAGTACTCAGCGACCCTCGCCCAGCTGCACCGTCGATGCTCCGAGGACCAGTCGTTCAAGATCAACATCGCCGGATACACCACGGAAATCACGCACTCACTCGACGAGCCAGACCTGTCAGCGGTCCATCCGCCGCATATCCCCCTCCAGCCTCCATCCGCCACTACCGCTACATCTCTACAACCCATCCCCTCACAACAGATGCAGTCCAGCCCAGTTCAAGCGCGGACAATCGACGGCAATCTCCCCCCACCACAGCCATTTGCGCCGCAACGAATCCCGACCCTCACGCCCAACACTTTCTCCATGAACATGGGAATCCCCGAACAAGGGATGACTAATATGCTCCGGCCGGACTTCACTCCTGACTCAGACGATCCAATGGCGATTTCGCAGATGTTGCTTGATCAGCAGTTTACGGGGCTGGATCGAGTCATCAGCTATAGTGATGGGCTGTTTGGATCGGACTATGAGGGGCAGCGGTGGTGAATGCTTGCAACATCGACGGCACCTGTAGTCGCGGGGCTTGTCTAGACAGGGCGTGGGTTGTCCGGGGACATCCAAAGTAACCTGAATCTCTTCCCAGATATCCACGATAAGCAATATCATATGCAGAATGTATAATAATTTCAAATACTAACCCTGACCAATATGATTACACTTATCCACTTGCCCGCGAGCCGATCCGGTAGAACAAAGAAGCATCCATGGATAATATCGCATGGAACTGCCAAGCCACGCATCCCCCGAAGTTCCCACTAAAACTAATCTCACCCTTGACAGACAGTGTAACCTAGCTTTTCATTGTACAAGAACAAAGAAAGCAGAATAGTACAGAACAAAGAAAGCCAATCCTACGGGACCGGCCCCCTAGGCCGCGGGGGCAGGGGCAGAGCCAGGGACAGCACCCATCGACGCCAGAATCCCCCTCACCCCCGCGAAATCCAGATCCGCCAGCGTCTCCTCCCACAACATCTCCGTCGCCCGCTTTCCGTGCTCCGTGTACATGAGCGCGGGGAACCTGCACGAGCCACAAAAGTCAGTAAAACCACCACACACACAAAAACCGCAAGAGAGGAGTATAGAAACAGAGAGAGAGAGAAGAGAGAGAGAGAGAGAGAGAAATAGACTCACGGAAAAACCCCCCAATTACAAAGCCACGACCCATGACTCTCGCCCCCCTTCACAACCGCCGCATCAACATATGTCCACGCCCCCGCAGCAAGACTCCTCCCCATAACCGCGCGCAAAATCCCAAAGAGCACCTTAGTGACGCGCGAACCCGAGGCCTCCTGCCCCGTTTGCCGGACAAGGCCCGGGTCGACGAGGTTCAGGACCACGTCGTCGGCGCGCACGTGTTCCGCGAGCTTCTTGACGAACATGCAGAGGAGGAGCTTTGTCGTTGCGTAGCGGCCTTGGTAGTCCCAGTGTTTTGGGTCGTCGAGGGCCGAGAAGAGGGTTGTCGTCGGTGGTTCCTTGTTGGTTCCGGCTTCGGTGAGTTTCGAGGTGAGGGCCATTCCTGAGCCGATTATTGTGATCTTGCCTGGTTTCAGGTTGCTCGGTCCACCTGCACCTGCACCTGCACCACCACCATCGACACTAGCCCTCTTCTCGCGAAGCACCGGAAGCAACAGGACAGCCAAAAGCACGGTGGAGAGATAATTGACCTGAAACGACACCTCATGATTCGTCCCCGGAGCACGCTCGAACCTCGGATGCCCGACAGCCGCACTAAGGACCACGAAATCAACCCGGTCCAACTCGCGCTGACATCTTGCAACAAAGGCGCGGATGCTCTCGTACGAGAGCATATCGAGCATCCAGACATCGATGCGCGCGTTCGGGTATTGTTTGCGCAGCTTCGTCGCGGCGTCTGTGCCCTTGCGCTCGGTGCGTACTGTGATGATCAGGTGGGTGAGGTTGTATGACAGTAAGGTTGTTGCGGCGGCGTAGCCGATTCCGCTGCTTGCGCCGGTTATGATCCCCGTTTGGCCGGTGAGGTTTAGGGTGGGTGGTGCTGCGGGTTGCGAGGAGAACTTCATGCGCAGGGCGAAGAGGGGGAAGGGGGTTGTTGCGGGCCCGAGGGTCCAGGAGGAGCGTGGTGGTGATGGAGAGGACATTGTGGGTAGATTTCACGATGTGGACGTGGATGTGATGGTGGGGTTAGTTGAGGAGTGCGAATAGCTCGGACATTGATGGGGTTCGGCGCTCTACGATGGGGATTATATACGGCTTACGTTTGTGTGGAAAGGGGTCGGAGGTAACACAGAGAGCTGGCTACTGGTATAAGACATGATGGCTCTCATGGTGAGACTCTGCCAGGCCGGCAGCAAACGGATTCCCGAGAGACTCAATCGTGGACTCAAGTGTCCTTTATATCCAGTGGGTGGATTCCACGCTACGTGCCCGTACTATCGGACACTGACAGACTTGGAATCTTAACGGGAGAGCTCAAGAATGAGGACAATTCGCACGGCAGCCAGATTGTTTACCCGATCGAGCGAGGCCGACATGGCTACAAAAAGCAAGCACCGACCAAGTGACACTGCAGATCGGCCACGTTGATTGGCCGCACAGACCAACCCTCGGCGGCGATCATCACAGTCACACTCGGCTGATTGGCTGCGGCGGCGGTTCAAGACTCAATCTAACCGGAAGCGGGAATCAATTGGGTGGGGGAGAACAAAGAAACATTAGATAAGCGGTGTTGAGGGGTTGCGTAGGCCCCCCCCCGGGTTCAGTTTCCAGCGCCAGGAGCCATCCAGCTCCGCCCCAGACACACACTACTGACACTGTGTCATTCATTTCCCAACCCTCGAAAGTCGCTGCCGCCTCCAGTATTCGCCTCCCGTCATGTCTCGCGGCTAGCGAGCATCCCTTGGTTGTGTTTGAAACTATCCACTGAGAGATCGTCACTGCCTCGCTGGCGCCCTGGTCAGAGACTGTCTGGTCTGTGGGTGAGACAACAAAGCTCTTTGAGGCAAACAAACCGATAGACCAGAGTTACTTCATCCCATTTGCACTACGCCGTCGAGGACATTGTTGTCCCGATCAAGCTGGCAATCCCCAAATCCACCCCTAAGAGCCGCGTCACACCCATTCCACCACGCCGTACCCCGTACTCCAGTCCCCAAGACCCTCCCTTGATTGACCCTGAACCCTCCCGTGATCTGTCTGCCTGGGTGGCTCCACTACTCCTGCCACTGCTACTACCATGGCCACAGTCCAGCCACACGCAGCCGAATTCGGCTTCGCCTTCGTCACGGAAAATGGCCAGGGACGGCCCAGTAGGGCCACGGACAGGAGGCTGATCCGGAGCCGCTGCATGCGGGGCAAGAATAGGAAGATAGGGGTGTCACGTCGCGTGGTTGGGAAGCTTGCTCTGCCCGTTACTGGGGGTGGGCGCCACGACGGTAATAGTCACCGTGCCACTGGGGTCGGCGGTGGTGCGGTTGTGCTGCCCTCCTCTTCTTCCTGGGCCTCTCAGGCCTCGCGAATCCGAGGAGGAGTGGTGGGAAGACGCGTGATAGACCTTGACCAGGATGAGTATGCTGGTGACGATGATGAAGCCGCCGAGGATAAGCTGGCGGCGTTGGCAGAGGTTCAATCGCCGTCGCTGTCGTCACGAGCCTCGCCTTCTGACCTCGAGGCGATGCACCTGGCGTTTGAAATCGGCATCAAGATGAAAATACAGATCTTCTCCTGTACGTTTGCCTTCCATCCCCATTCCAATTCCCAGCACTCGACCCTGGACCCGCTTTTTTTTCTGAAACCCGCGACTCAATTTTGTGAGATGCGTCACTTCCTGATCGGGCCTGCTCTGCCTTGTGGACCAATGCTCCGACCAACCCCACTGGAACTACTCGGTCGCCTGCAAGAAGGACGAGACTAACCCACTGCTTCACCCCAATCTAGTCCTGCGCTTCTTCCGCACCATGATGCACCCGATCGAGCTCTTCGTAGACTACGACATCAGCCAGACGCAGTGGCTGCGCTGGATCTTCTCCGACCCCGCCTACCTGCAATCCTGCATCTTCATGGCCTTTGCGACAGGCGACATCACTCACCAGCGCCCGACCTCCGCGGCGACCATCTACCATCTGCAGCGCACCATCGCGTACCTCAACGACAGCCTCTCGAGCCCGGACCGCCTGGTCTCCGTGCGCGACTCCACCGTAGCCGTTGTGATAATCCTGACGATTTTCTCGTGCATGATGGGGGACAGCGAGGGGGCGCGCGCGCATATTTCCGGGTTACAGCAGATCATCCGCGTGCGGGGTGGGTTGCATACGTTTATTAGTGACGCGAAGCTGTTTATGAAACTTGGGAGGTGAGTGCAGCGTATCAAATTTAAGGCCCGAGGCGCAGTCGCCGACTCGTTCGGCGCATATTTATATTCATTTTCTTGTCTTTTCTTTTCTTTCCCTTCCCTGGATCTTCGTCCCATTGGCATTGTTTCTCCACCCTCCTTGATTTGTCAGGAGGTCATGATACCTGAACTACTCCGGTCCTACTCGCCATGGAGCATGCGCAATGCTTATTCAGTTCTCCAGAGTGGATCTCGTGTACGCCCTCAATACAGGCTCGCACGGGGGGCACATGTGCCCGTATCCGGCCTCGTACAGCCCGCGCTTCTACGACCTGGGCCCCCAGATCCCCACGACCTGCATCGACCCATCCATCTTCGGCGACGCGGACCCGCGCATCCTCACCGTCTTCCGCGAAATGCAGTACTACTCGAACATCATCAACAGCGCGCACATCGCCAAGCACCGGCGCCCCGCCGACGAGTTCCACAATACCATCTGCTCGTTCCAGTACCGGCTCCTGCAGTTGCAGGGGGTGTTTGATTATGACGATGAGAATATCGACGGTAGGTTGTCCGAGACCCTGAGGCTTGCGCTGCTTTCGGTTCTGGTCACGACTTTCCAGTTCCCGGGGGCGAGGTCGGGCTATCCGTATCTGACTGGGCGGTTCCGCGAGTGCTGCCAGGAGATTGTGGTCTGGCGCCACGGGCCCTCGAGGGATTTAATGAGGTGGCTGCTGATCGTGGGCGCGACCACTATTTTTGATATCCGGTCGATGAACGAGCAGTGGATGTGGGAGCGGTGGCGCAAGGATGTGGATCACCTGGACTGGAGTCAGACCAGGGAGCGGTTGAGGGAGGTGATGTGGATTGATGCCCTGCAGGACCCTGTCGGGCGCGACGCGTTCAAGCAGCTCAATAAGTTCCAGATGTTCATTCCCGTTTAGGCTTTGGGCGCGAGGCTTGGTTGCCAGAATGAGTTCGCAGAATCTCAGCCACGCTTGTTTCCCCGGCGTTTTCAGCTAGTTGCAGCGGCGTTAGGCCATTGAGAGTCTTTGCATTAATATCAGCTCCGTTATCGAGAAGGATCTTGACCAACGAGGCTTCCCCGTTAGTCACCGCGCAATGCAGTGGTGTAAGCCCATCTTTTCCTGCCAGCTCGCGATTGGCGCCGTGGTGCAGCAGGGTCGCGGCCGCCTCTTCACATCCTTTTTGGCTTGCGAGGCAAAGCGCTGTTCGCCCATCGCTGCTTCGGGCGTCGAGGGCGGCGTCACTTCGCACCAGGATTCCCACCACATCGGTATGCGAACCATCTACGGCTTCGTGTAGTGGAGTCTGACCCGTGTTGCTGGGTAAGTCCGGGTCGGCCTTGTGTTTAAGCAAGCGTTTCACGATATCAGCATGGCCACGGCCTGCCGCCAACGCCAGAGCGGTCCGGCCGTCATTGTCCTTCGCCTGCACCGACGTACGAGGATCCGTCAGCAGTGCTGCCACCACCGGGACGTATCCAGCCTTGGCCGCGAAGAGTAGCGGAGTGAGATTGTCAACATCTCTCTTTTCGGGGTCTGCCCCCCAGTCCAACAGCTCCTTGACAGCCAGGGCACTTTCACTCTGTACCGCGCAAAAGAGTGGGGAGTGTGGACTTGCCGGATCTTTGTAGTTCGGATCAGCACCAGAGTTCAGGTGCGCGCAGACCACGTCAGCCCAACCTTTCTTCGCAGCCTCCGCCAGCTCGATCCGGCTCGGTGGTTCAACGTCTGGGTCAACCCACAAGCCAGTGAGCCTGCTCAGCGCTTTTTTTTGGTCTCCATCTTCCGAGGACATGAACCACTCTCTGTCCACCACACTTTTGATTACTTCCATGTACCGACCTATCATCTTTTCTGAATAGCTAGTGCGAGGGGCGGCTTGCTGCGACAGCCATTGGATGCCGTCTATTGCCAAGTCCTCTGAACTCTTTTCGCGGACAGCATTCCGGTACAGCTCGGCCAGGGCGAGGACGATCTGATCGATATCAATTCCATCCCGCCCCTCAGGGTGGAGTGAGTGCACGCCTTCCTTGAGCATCGCATATATCCATTTCAGAACTTGTTCTGCCTCCTTCCATTTGTTCGCACGCCGATGCGTGATGGAGACTTGTTTGGCGGCCTTCAACGCGCATTTCAAAGACGACAGTCCCGAACGAGATACCACCGATGGTAGAATGCATAGGAGAGCCTCCTGGTCTGAGCCCAGTTCATTGTCGGAGAAGATCCTCGCAAGCTCGGTCATCCACTGGTTCTCCAGTCGAAAGTTTACGCCTTCTTCTTGTATCTTAAACGCACCAACTTCGTCCACCAGCGACAAGGCTGCCTTTATAAAATACCCAAAAATCTCTTGCGCACAAAGCAAGGGTAGCGGAGTTTCTACTGGTGTAGACCACATATGCTCTATCCAAGATGGCTTGGAATACGTAAAGTCTAGTGCGTACCAGCCAAAGAGTTGGAGCCTATGAAACCCAGCATATGGCCTCAGGTAGTATCCATATCCTGCATTATAAGACGCATCCCACATGGTACTAGGGTGCGCGTTCGCCGCTGAGTGTAGGTGAAGCGGTTTGCGGGACACGGGCATGACGTGACCAGGAGCCCAGAGTTTGATTTCTGCTGCCGCAGAGGTTGCGGCCGTGGAGACGATTCTTCGGACTGAACTATCGCTGCTCCGGGCATTCGCTTGGTCCTCCTGGGATACCAATTTCATCGACCACAGCCAGAGCCCAAGGATCCCTTCAAGCTCTACTTTGTTGTGAAGGGACCAGAGCCCAGTAGGCCGACTCGAATAAGGTCCAGCCTGATCAAACTGCAGCCACACGTCGCGACGCGTGCCGTCCACAGAGCAGCCATCGCACCGCTCTGCTATCTGGCAAATTATGGGCCACGAAAATGACTCGGTGCCACCCAAGTCCTTCTGAAAGGTACCGCTATTGGCAAAGATAGCGTTTGCAACCGTCTCCATTGCGGATCCAAGTTGCCGGGCTATACGGCGGACTTCGACCATCTCATCGCTAAGATATCTTGCCGGCGTTGAGACTTTGGACTGCAAGAGCGGCGACATGGTCAGCTCTGCCAAGCGCGTACGAAACGCCAACACTTTGGCCACGGGATTCGGGCCATCAGGCGCGGATGCAGGCCCGCGTAAAAACTGTGGCGAGAGACCGGAGCCTGCGTGGGGGCTACCACAGAAGATCCACATGCCACCAGGAGGGTTCAGATAGGCCGCGCGGGTGCCCAAGTCTGCCAGAATCTCCGGCTGGGCGATGCGCAATGCAAGCCAATCCAACTCATGGCCGATGACCCGGTCCGGGAACCGGCCGAGTCTGTTGGCGTCTCGCTTCAGCCTTTGCATGCGAAGTGCTGCCCGTGCCAGCGCCATGACCAGGATAGCGCCGAGCTGGGCGACAGCGACGGCTGAATGGATGGCTCGAAGGCCAGTGAACTGCACAACAAACCCCGCGACTGTCAGGGCGACGGCTGCCCACACGATAGTTTCCGCATGGTCGTGGCTCGCCCTTTTCCAAGAGACGGTATATTCCTCGAGGACAGTCTGTGGATCATCGCTGTCCGCATAAGCAAACGCGTCAAATGTCTGGTCCCCAACGACCTGGCCCCCTGGTTGGACCCAGTGGATCGATGCCCTGTCCGTGCCCCTTCGTTTCCAAACCTCTTCCTCCGTGCTCTGCCCGACCAGGAAGGCACAGAGGAACATACCTCCGCAGACGACAAGGGTTCCAACAAGTACAAGTGGGCAAGCGTACGGTTCAGGCCGGCGGCCATCCTTTTCCCACTGGAGGTGGTATGTGACGACGACGGCGAAGACGAGGACCCCAGCCTGTAAAGCAAACCCCGCCAGAGCAACAGTACGAAATACGATTGGATGCCGCTTCTGAATTCCAATGTTGAGAGACAGGTTGGGCGCGAAATGGCCCTGGGCAGGGTCAATGACCAGACAAGCCTGTCTGCCGCGGCCTGCCGGTGGCGCACGAGGCCTGTGGCCAGCTCGGAACCATTTCCCGCTGCCCTTTCCTGTAACATACTCTTGAAAGGTATAGATCCCCGCGGTGCCGTCAGAGAAGTCTCGATCATCAGGATCGTAAACCACCTCGAGGATCTTCGGGCGGCCAAAGACGCGCGCAATGCCTCCGTTGTTGTACAACTCGCAAACATCTCGGCTCGTTGACGAACACAGCTCGGCCTCTGCATTGCCTGCTCCCTCTTGTGCGCGACCGATGAATGCGCGGAGTGACGGGCTGCCGCAGACCCGGATGGCGGACACGACAGCCGTGAGAATGCCCATCGGTGCCATGGCGAAGATGAAATAATCGAGAAACGTAGTGCTCTCGCTGAGATACTGCTTGGTCACCTGCTCTCCGAATAACGCGAGAAACGGAGCGAGATCGGTCGCGAGGTTATTCGAAAAGTCGTCCCAGCCCGTCGCCGCCGCGGCCATCGGGAAGCTGCAGAGACACAGACAACAGGCTAGGAACATCATGGTCAGGAATCTGTGCTACTGGTGCATCTTCTGGAGGGAACGGTGGATTTGAGGAAGGGATTCAGAATGTCTGCTTCGAGGCTGAGTCGGGTTGAGCTGAGCTCCTGCACGTTGCCCGATTCGTATCGTCAGCGCGTAGCAGAAGAAGCAAAGAAAGCAAAGCTGCAGAAACCCATCTCGCTCCTCCAGTAGAAACCCGCCCATTTTCTTCCGACCGTCAGCGCAGAATTTCCCTCTCGGAGCAAATCGAGCCTATGGGGAGGGAGGGAGGAATCTGAGCAAAACTTGAACGCCTCTGGCAAACCGCCGCGAGATCGTGAGTCGCACCTGCCTATCCCGTCGCCATCTGCAGTGGCAGCTCACCCTGTTTGGCCAGATCCCTAGCATACACGCATGGCTAGAGGTTCTCAACCTACTGTATGCACGGGGTTTGCTTCCTCCCCCTCTCCTCCCCCTTATCGTTACTTCGATATCGCTGTGCTGGAAATCGCATACGAACCCAACTCCTACGCGCCTGCCGGGTATCTCTACGCTGAGGAATAAGCACCTCATCTGTGACGGTCCGTCCTTACACGTCGATGTCTGGCACTCCACGGCCTCAATACACTAGGGTGAGCGATGGGCCTCCTAGTCGGCCAGGTCTACTTCAAGCGACCCATTAGGTGGGATAGCCGAGCTCTGCGGCTAGCGATGAGCCATAGATACCCAGAGAGTGTGCTTTTGGGACAATAAGTTCATGCCAATAATCACACGCCACGTCTGAGAGTGCCTTGCAAGACAACCAAGGCACAGCCTTGCCTTGGCGTTGGGCTTTGATGCCGCAGCCGCAGCTGGTAGCTTTGTCGACTCGGGTTATAAAGTGCTGAGCACCTGCGCGGGCTTCTTGGTGCCGATAGCGAAGCTGCCACAGATGTCGGCGCACAAGGAACGCCATGGCACGATCCCCCGTTACAGATATGTTTGCCGAGATGTGGAGAATCAGTTCATCAATGGCCGTAATTTGGTTGCCAAATCACGAGGAATTCATCCTGCTCTGGAAAGAGAATACATTCAATCCACTGATGCTGGAATGCCTTCTCAATCCTGAGATCATGTACGTCGCGTGCCGGATACGGAAATATGTCGTCAATGGAGATGCACGGGAAGCGAGCAGGCTAAAGGACGCTTACAAGGACACCTTGACCATGGAAGCTGTTGCAGTGAGTATTATATGCTCGGAGCTTACTCGCCCGAGTCTGGGGACTGACCTACATATGTACAGGCCGCAATCATCGCCCAGATCGCCATCACCATGCTCAGCCTTCCCAACTTCGACAGCGTCCATTGGGCCGCCACAGCCGTTGCATATTCGAGCCTTGTCTGCGGGATACTGGCGACATTTCTTGCTTTTATCGTGCAGCAGATTTTGAGCGACCTCCACAACGCCGAGGAAGTGCGCTCGTGGCTTACGACCACTCAAAGATCCTACCGCCTGCGCCAGATACTTTACCCCCAACCTCCTGATACCAATGCGACAGGGCACAGGATCCCCTCGCTCAGGTCGGCGGTAATCCTGACGACCCCGAGCAAGCTGCTCAGGCTGTCAATTGCGGCCGCCTTTATCGCGCTAGGCATCTATCTGGGCTGCGTGTGGGATGCAGAGCTGGGCAACCTGAAAGGACGCGACGCGAACTTGGGAGTCCTGCTCGTTTTCATCATCGTCTCGTTTGTCATGCTCCAGGACGCGTTGCTGCCTTATTCAATGGTTTCTTATAGCTCGTCTAGGTCCACCGATGAAGAGGTCCAGGATCCAAGTGGTGGTGCGTCTAGTCCTCGGCTGGGGGGCGGTAGTACTAATGGTGTGATGGTTGGGGCAGACGACCTGATGAGAAAGGCACTTGAGTCATCGATCCGTGCCCAGGAAGAGAGCCTAAAGGCTCAGAGGGCATTGCTGGGCTTACTAGATGGTCAGCCATCTGGCACCACGCCGGTTACAGCTGTTCCACGGGTGTTGCTACATTGACACCTCGCTTGGCCAACTCCCTGACCCCCAGGCTGGTGTATGATACCTGAGGAAGCAGTATCAGCTCAGTTTATCTTCTGATAATCCCGTACGAACAGTAACAGACCTCCGTCTTCTCACTACACGTGCTCTGCAATGGACGCATTCCATCGTTCTGCTTAGTTTCCCAGCTTTAATACTACATCTCCCGGTCTACCTGTCCATCCTCCTCAGCGAACCAGGACAAGCGCAGCCCCAGCAACAACCGACGCAAGCAAGCTCCCAACCATGCCACCCCAACCCCCAGATGCACCAGTACCACCAATCCTCTCCGCCGCATTCGTCTCACTGGGATCGGAACCACTATCACCCTCCTCCTCACCCTCATCATCTCCCCCTCCACTCTCCGCCAAATCCGACGGCTGGTGCACAAACCGAATCAACGCGAACTGCGAATACGCAATGTACTCCGTCGTCTCACTACTCGGGAACGTCGTCGTCTCGACCGTTGCTGTCGTCGTCGCCGTAATAATCAGCATCTCCCCCTCCGTCGTCTGCCCATCGTTCCCGGGGATCCCGGTCGTGTATGTCGCGACGTCGGACCCTCCGTAGTAGGATCTGCACCCAGTCGAGAAGCTGTAGTCGGATATCGCAGAGAGGCAGACGCCGCCTCCTGTGAAGGCCGTTGCCGATCTTTCGTTTCGATTCTGGTTAGCTGGCTCTCCGCGCAATAGAGCAATAAGGGGACGATGGTGGGAAAGGCATACTCGGGACAACACCAAACCGCCGTCTCGCCCACATCCAACAAATCAATCAACACATCATGATTATTATAAAACGTCGGCAGAGCCCCATCCCCCGTACCACCATCCTCATCCTCATCCTCCTCGTCCGCAGTCGGCGTCGCAACAATGCCCGACCGCGAAACCGTACTCTCCCCACGAACCGCCACGCCAACAGTCGTCCAATCCGCAGGACACGCAACACCGGGCGAATAATACGGCCCGATCAGGCCATCGCCGGGGATCTCATTGATTGCGAGCGCGGTCTCAAGCGCGCCGGAATCTGTAGGTGTCGGCGCGCACAGTGCTTCCGTGTTCTGGTTGCAGTCGAAGTACAGGGGCGCGGAGGGTTGCACTGTCCAGGCGAGGGCCCAGTTCGTCGAGGAGAGGCAGGAGGCGGGGAGGGTGAAGTCTGTGGGGAGGGGGCCCCAGTTTGTGATGGAGTATTCGAAGAGGGAGGAGCCGGTGGGCATTTTGGCGAGGGCTGGCTGGCTGGCTTTCGAAGCCTGGAGGGCGTTGTGTGGAGTCGAAGACGGTTTGGGAGGGAGTCCTCAGTCAGGGACCGAGAAAGGATGGGATTTCCGTGCGGGGATCGGCTTCTGGGGGGCCACGCGGCCTTTATATCAAGATTTTCACGCGATCTCATCTGGTGTAGGGGTTTGGGCCTTAGCTTGCTTGACGCTCTTGGCCTCATCAAAGTACCTGCTTGGCGCGGCGCAGTGGCTTGTTTGGTGCCCTTGGCCCGGCGAATACGAGGGCAGGTGGCTCCAGGCAAACCAACTCCAAGGCGAAGACGAAACGACACCTGAGGGGTTTCGAGGCGCATGGGTGGCAGCCAAAAACGAAGACTGGGCCAAGCGTTGGGACATAAAACCCGCGCACAACCACCATGAGAAGGGTATCCTATATCTTTCTACACGGGCCAGCCACCCTTCTGATCGTGAGCATATATATGTTATCAGATCTCAAATTCATATCAAAACATCTATAATCAACATGCACAAATCTATACAAGGCCCAAATCCAACAACCGGTTCCCAAACTCTATCAGATAATAGTCCCCATAGACAAGCCCATGATTCGCGTACCGCCGGCGCGCACCCACGTTATTGTTCGCCGTGCCGTTCTTCAGAATCGAGTCGAACGTCAACCCAAGCTCTGTATCGTCCACGCGGAGGTCCGCGCCCTCGCCGGTGCCGCCACCGATGAATTGGGCTTTTTCGGTCGCGAGGCAGAGGTCTACTGTGTCGCGGACGATGTCGATGGCTGCGGTGAGGAAGCGGCGCGAGAGATTGTCTTGGCCTAGGGCGATGAGTGCTTGCGAGAGGATGAGGAGGCCGTTCGCGGCTATGACGCCGGCCGAGGAGTCGCGGAGGGGATCGGAGGGGTTCTCGATGGGGGCGTCGAAGTCCCAGAGTGGGACGTGGCGACCCTTTGTCGTTTTTCGGGTACCGGGGAGTTGGAACGGGCTTTGCGTCGTGGAGGTGGAGGTAGTGGTCGAGTCACGCTCGATCTCCACGCATGCGGGGGATGTATCGAGTCGGTGGAGGAAGTACTCTGCGACGCCGCATGCCGCGTCCAGGAAGGTCGTGTCCTTGGTCCACATGTATGTCTGCGCGTATCCGAGGATCGCCCAAGACTGACCCCTCGCCCAGGTCGATTCATTGGCGTAGCCCTGCGCTGTCCATCGCCACTTCAGCTTCCCTGTTGCGGGCTCGATGTTTGCGACGTGGCAGGTGGAGTACAGCTGACCCTGATATCCAGAGTTTGGAACGACTATCCCGTTTTCCGGACGGAGGTGCGTTGTAAGAAGTTTCCGAGCGTGGCTTGTTGCGATCTTGGCCAGGCTCTCATCCTCTGCGTGTGCTGCGGCGTAGTACAGGAGGTCCAGGTTGCAGAGACTGTCGATGATAATGAGCGAGTTTTCTGTCTGGTCTATCACCGTAAGCTCCTTCTTCACCAGACAGTCCCAGCTCCGGATCGCGCCGGATGAAGGCACATATCGCGTAGCGAGGCTTCGAGCAGCTTGGGTTATCGACCGGAGGCTCTGCTCGTTCCCAGTCAGTTCCCAGTCCCGTCTCAGCGCCGGCATGACGATGAATCCGATGTCATGGGTATCCGTTCGGAACGCCATGCTGTGAAGCGACCTCGACCACGCCTTGCACAGCGAGCGAAGTTGAGCACGGAGTTCCCGCACTCCAATAGTCGAGAAATCAGACCCAACCTCGATGGACTGGGGATGCTTGACGGATCTCTCCAGCAGCGCATACAGGCTCCCAGGGAAGAACCCACACGTCCAGAACTCGGGGTCGCGAAACTCGTATAAGTCCGCATTTGGCCCGCTCTGGGGAACGGTCTCCGGGTACGATAGTGGCACGCCGTTGGGCTGGCTGAACACGCTGGATTCACGCATTGAGCGCGATGCTACCCGGACTATCTTGGCTAGGACGTTCTCCTCGAAGAGCTCGGGGATCTGTGTCTTGAAGGCATAGTTGCGGAATGTCTTGGGGGACTCTTCCTCCGGATCGGTCTGGTTGTCTGATATTGAGGTGATGCTGGAGGCCTTGCGTTTCTTTGCTGCAGGGCCACCGAGGCCGGGGGAGGAGGATGTACTCGGGGTGCGCGAGGACGAATTCGACATGATGAACAGTACCTAGATATCCTTCGACCTTATCGATATCCGGGACTTTATCGCAAAGAAGTACCAATTCTGCACAGCATCCCCTGACTCTCGTATAAACCCGGGATCGATAAGGACAATCGGCGACAAATGCCAGGGTAGAAAACTTGGGTACGCCATTCCTATCCGGTTTTGTCGAGTTATATTCCCCTCATTCGCCAAGTCGGCCAAGTAGGACTGCATTCAAAAGCGAACAGGCAGCCTGGGGATATTCCGCTGTAATTCCTCCGAAGCCCGAGTGCGATCCTCCGGCCCCCGCAAAAAGCCCACCAGTCAGCGGCACCGTCTCGTTCGGCGTCAGGCCGGCTCCGGGGCCGAAGGAGAACGCCAGACCCTGTTGCTGGTTGGAGAACTTCGATGGAGAAAATTGTCAAGATGTGATGGAGGGGAATTCTACACCACCAAAAATCCCCATGCAAGATGCCACCGCTACACGGCTTCAGTGATAACCCATTCGAGACACGGTCGGACCTCGTCCGAGCAGCCGTGGCTCTGCTCTCCGCACTCGAACCGCACAAGAGCAAAGGCAAAGCGAGAATCAAAATTCCTGTGGCGACAGCAGCTGGCTTTGAGGAGACGGCAGCTCAGCTTGAAGGTTTTGCGCGCCCATTATGGGTCGTCCCATTCCTGCTTAACGAGCCGCTCAGCGGTACAGTCGGTCTGGAATCATGGATCCACGGCCTCATCACCGGGACAGATGCAGAGTCTCCCGAGTACTGGGGTGACCTGGGTAATTTCGATCAGAGGATGGTTGAGATGGAGTCGATAGCGTGTGCGCTTCTGGCAAAGCCAGATTCGATTCTTGGATCACTGAGCGAGGGAGCAAAGACGAATCTCGCGAAATGGCTTCGACAGATCAATCACAACAAAATGCCTCAGAATAACTGGCTGTGGTTTCGGATTTTTGTGAATTTAGCGCTCATCAAGGCACTCGGTGTCCCGCGAGAGGAACTGCAGGGCCAAATCGACCAGGATCTCAAGACTCTCGACTCGTTCCAGCTTGGTGAGGGCTGGTCGAGTGACGGGCTCTGGGGCGACGAGAGGAAGCAGGCGGATTATTACTCTGGGAGCTTTGCCATCCAGTTTGCGCAGCTGCTGTACATCCGCTTCGCTGGCGACGAAGATAAGAATAGGACTGAGATGTATCGCCAGTCAGCGAGAGCATTCGGTGCTTCGTACTGGAGGTATTTTGACAAGGACGGTGAGTCCGCACTTTTTCTCGTGCATAATATCTGGTAGACTGACAATACCCAGGCGCGGCCATCCCATTCGGCCGGAGCATGACATACCGCTTCGCCTTTGCTGCATACTGGTCTGCGTTGGCATGCGCGGGCATCGACCTACCAGCACCATTAGAGAACATTGGCATTGTGAAGGGCCTACTCCTCCGTCATCTCCGTTGGTGGTCCAAGCACCCGGATATCTTCAACGCAGACGGCACACTCAACATCGGATTCACCTATCCGAACATGTACCTCAGCGAGAACTACAACTCTCCGCAATCCGTTTACTGGTGTCTGAAAAGCTTCATCGTGCTGATGCTGCGAGAAGAGCACGAATTCTGGAATGCCGAAGAGTTGCCACACCCGGCATCACTACTTTCTGTCCAATCGCTACCCCAAACCCAAGTCGTTTGGCCCCCAAGACAGATCCTATGCAATACTCCCGAACACCATTTCCTCCTGTCCTCGGGTCAGATGACCAGAAAGTCGCATAAAGCACGCGAGGCGAAATATGGAAAGTTCGCTTATTCCTCTACATTCGGGTTTAGTGTACCCTGTGGGCCGCTTCTAGAGCAGATGGCGCCG
The DNA here is from genome assembly GCA_025688815.1 of Aspergillus carlsbadensis. NCBI lineage: Eukaryota > Fungi > Ascomycota > Eurotiomycetes > Eurotiales > Aspergillaceae > Aspergillus > Aspergillus carlsbadensis. The sequence goes on from MU628173.1 coordinate 129,693, forward strand.
GATAGTACGTTGAGTGTGTCCCATGACGGGGGCGAAACGTGGAAGGTGAGGTCGGAGCCGCGCAGTGAGCGGATACTACCTATCAAAACTTCGGCAGCCACCCATACTATCTCGGCTCTGGCTAGTCAGTGGCAGCCGTGGACGTATCTGGGTGTCGCCATCACGAGTGTATTGATTCCGCCGACGGAAAAGTTTCCGGGGTGGCATGTTCGAATTCATCGGGTGCAACTCAACGGATTTGATCAATCCAGTCTGGCCGCTAATGCACTAGAGCTCGTGGATAGTGGATTCGCCCTTGACGCAGAGACTGCCGACGGCGGGTTCATTCCCAGCACGGGATCGTTGGTGGGCACGGAACACGGATGTCGCGTGGACGGAACTGGCTGCCTGTTGACATCGGGTGCCGGGGCCGTTGGAGTCGTCGACCTGACCCCGCAAACCGAGTTCTCTGTCTCCCAGCCAGGGGGTGTTGACAGCAAAAGCTTCATGCTCAGAGCCGACCCGAACACAAACCTAATCGCGTCGAGAACATTTATCCCTTCCGTACGGCATGAGATATCGCCGGCTGGCTCCCACGGTGCCCGAGTAGGCGAAGCGACGAGGGACCGAGAATTATGGCTTGCAACTGGCGTATTTGCCGTTGCCGACGGAGCCGGCATTGGCCAACAAGAGGTCCTTGATTTGTGGCGTAGCCGGCCGAATCTTAGAGTGAGACTTGTTGATGGTGACTTAGAGATCACAGTCTTGTGACGCAGCTTTGCTCCTCCCCGGATCAAGGCAGGCACTTGACCAAGTTTGTAGTGTCTTGGCAAAACGTGGGAGGGAAAGGCTTCCCTTGTTGTACAATAGGATATCCAGCCAGTTCATGGTCCACGTTGAATCCACTCTATATTGAACAATCCAAACACATTGCGATTCTCAAGTTTGATTGGGCACTTGTTTTTTCAACCACAGGCAGTTCGGTCCGGTAATCCGTCGCCAGTGAACGGTGGTTGCTCGTCCCAAATCGCGGACACGGAAGTATATATATCTTTCCTCTGGGTTGTCACATCCAACTTGAAGTGCCATTCTGTCCATTGCAGACTATACGAGGGCGCGTTACCTTCTTCAAGTCGATTGATTACTTCGAATACTGCCAAAGGAGGCCGTGAGTCGTGACTCGGCAACATCCACCAGGCCCCGCGGGCGCGGAGATACGGATATGGTCCGATAAATGACGCGGGCCCGTCGGTTGCCTGCCCGACAGTTTGTCAAATTATTTGCTTGGCATTCGTCCTTGACCACGGTTCGCCACGAGGTCAGTATTCAGTGTGCACCACGAGGTGGGCTGGTGATACCGCTACTTTTGGACAAGGCAGTTGGGTGTTCTTCCCGATGTGGAAGCTGCAATCAGCGATGGGCACCGTCATTCGTGGAGTGACGAGTTGCAGAGTCATGGAATGGGCCTCGGAGTTGACTTTGGACAACCACAGCCGGGAATCTGCTGTGCCGACGGTGGCAGCCGGCAATGCGCGAGTCAGGGGCGAGTCATGGATATTTCCTGAAACGGGGCGACGCGTTGTTGGGGCCCCGGGGGTTTGAGGCGATGGGGAATGCCGAGACCGCTCGTGCGAACTGGCGATTTCGGAGCGCGGGGAAAACAAACCCCAAGATCGATTCTTGCAGCTGACGGGTTTGCAGTGCCCCGTTCTCCAGGTTTGGATTTTCAGTTGAAACTTCACTGAGAAACCGAGTGTCTATCACACTGGGAACAGAGTTTGAACACAAGAAGCATCTGGCCCCATGCCAAGCGGACACGAGTCTCAGGGCCGGGGTGATTGGCCGCGAGACGCGCTCCTTCGAAAGTCAAAAGCCCCTAAGCAACACATTCAGGATTTAAACCAGCCACAGTGCGCCCTCGGCTTCGTTTGCCTGGCCGAAGTTCGAAGCCTTTGAGTCGGAAAACCCCCCTCATCGCCATCGCGCCAAGAGGCCACCGCTCGTGAAGACGTGATTTCTGTGAAAGCCGGGACCGAATCGGCGTCACCTGCATTATTTTAATCAATTCAAGTGGCTCCCCGCGATTAGACTAGACCATACAGGAGCGTTGCTTGGGGCTCCTCCTCCACACTTGCTCCAGGTCCCGGTCGAGAGGTTTTGTGGAGATCTCCCCAGCCGGCTAAACTTCGGGCAAAGTCAGGACTGAGTGCTGGCGCTTCTCCTGTGCGAGTCCGAGGAGTACAAGACCTTGACGAGGACGTTGTGGTAGTGGGATTGTCTCCTGCGTACCAGATTGAGAACGGACAGGAATATAGCGCACAAAAATGACGGCCCGAAAATCCGAGGACCACGCTGATGGCGAGTCGGCAGTAGTGGCTGCAACTGAGAAGAAGACTTGGTGGAAAGATCCTCAACTCCGTCGCCTCAACTTCTGCCTGCTCTCGCTGACACTCCTTTGTAAGAAGCCTGACTGTCCCCAGGTGGCCATGTACTAACCCCCTCCTTATGCAGCCTCCTCAAACGGCTTCGATGGCTCATTGGTCAACGGTCTACAGTCCCTCGACAGCTGGCTTGATTTCATGCAGACACCTGACGGCACATGGCTCGGATTCATCAACGGCATATACTCTGTTGGCTGCCTCGTCTCACTCTTGCTCGGTGGATGGGGATGTAACAAATTCGGACGAAAGCCTTGCATCTTCATTGGCATCGTCTTCCTCACGGTGGGCGGTATTTTGGGTGCCGTTGCTCCCAATGACAGTGTCTTCATCGTCTCCCGTGTGATAATCGGTCTCGGCTCTGGCTGGGTGAGCACTGCCGGGCCCCTGTTGCTGAGCGAGATCGCCTACCCGGATTTCCGAAGTGTCACGAGTGCGCTGTTCATGGTTGGATACTACATTGGTGCGGTTATTTCGTCCTGGGTTACCTTTGCAAGCCGCGATTATACTTCGTCGTGGTCGTGGAGACTGCCCACGCTCCTCCAGATCCTTCTTCCCATCGTCGCTGTCCCGGGACTCTTCATTACACCAGAGAGCCCCCGTTGGTTGATCGATAGAGACCGTATCGAGGATGCTCGCAAGGTGCTGGCGGATCTCCACGCCGGTGGCGACCAAACCACCCCGCTCATCTCCTCCGAGGTGCACGAGATCCAGGGCGCAATCGTGGCAGAGAAGGAAGCCAATTCGTCCGCAAGCTACCTCGACATGATCAAGACCCCAGGCAACCGACACCGTCTGTTAATCACAGTCACGCTCGGTTTCACCTCGCAGTGGTGCGGCAATGGAGTCGTGTCCTACTACCTCGCTATGGTCCTTGACACTGTCGGCATCACCGAGACTAGAGATCAATTGCTCATCTCCGGCTGCCTTCAGATCTGGAACCTGGGATTCGCCGCCGTCGGTGCCTCCTTGATTGAACGCGCTGGCCGACGTCCGCTCTTCCTCACCTCCGCTGGTATTATGTTGACCAGTTACATCATCATCACCGGCCTCTCCGGCGCGTTCGCCGAGACCGGCGCCGCTGCAACGGGTACAACTGTCATCCCATTCATCTTCATCTACTTTGCAGGATACGACATTGCGATGTAAGCCGATCCAACTTCCTCAACTTCCCAACTTACCCCCTTCATGGCTAACACCATATCAATAGGACCCCTCTCCTAACCGCCTACCCCTGCGAAATCTGGCCCTTCGCGCTGCGCTCGCGCGGCCTCAGCGTCGCGTGGCTCTCCGCGATCTTCGCGCTAATCTTCAACACCTTCGTCAATCCAATCGCGCTGGCTGCCATCGCATGGAAGTACTATTTTGTCTTCGTCGCCGTGCTCGTCGTCTACAGCTTCATTGCGTTCTTCTTCTACCCGGAGACTAAGGGCTATAGTCTCGAGCACGTCGCGTTTGTCTTTGATGGCGAGCAGGCGGCTGTTGGGGGTGGTCTTGGGGAGAAGGCGGCTATTAAGGCTGAGAAGGAAGCGGAGGATACGCAGGTTGAGCATGTTTAGATTAGAGGATAGATGTGTATGTGTGTAGACGATGGGTTAGATGTTACGATCTAGACATGAGGAATGTGTTCATTATTGACTTGACCAAGGTTCCTTTTCTATTGCCTCTGAACACTATGTCAGACAATGTGCGCTACGAACCAGCAATGTGGCGCGAAAAGAGGCCACGGGGTTTCGAGAGTAGGTACAGCTTCAAGACAGGGACAACCTACAGGAAATAAATGATCCACTTTGTGCCTGGATTTAAATGTGTAACCAGAGGCATAAAGTGGACTGATCACTAATCAGCCATCACCTCACAGTCCTCGTATTATTCTCCGTTCTGTCTTGGCGGAGCGCAAGTATAATCGACAACGGAGTTGATCGTGATATCGACGATGACAACGCGAGAAGCTTGTGGATATATCCCAAGTACTAGATCAGCTATTCCAACCGCTGGGCGTGGAAGTATAGTTGATCGACGCAAAGAATAGAGTACCCATAAGATCCTAAAGCTCGGCCTTAAGCGGGCCGGAGACTGTGGTATATATCCGCGACAGCTGCATTCTTACTTGATTACTATTCCCATCAAGGACCTCGCCTCTCTACCCAGTCTTGCCTTCCGCCAAGTGTTCCCGTGGGGACATATTCTTGCTTCCCAATTAAATGATGAGTAATGGAATATACACTGTCTTAATAGGATCTATAAAGCTTGCGTTCCCTTCCCTTCTTTTTCCTTTTCTATACTGAGCACATACATACCTTCAAACTTGAGCACCGACATCAACACCCCAAACCACACAATGGACCTCTCCCAAATCCCCACCGGCGAATTCGTCATCTACGGCACAGTACATACATACCTTCCTCCCCACATTCCACCCCCCGTACGGAGTACCAGTATACTAACAATCCCCCCCTCCCTCACACAGCTCACAGTCACCCCAGGCACAGAAACCAAAGCCACGGCCCTAATCCAGCAAATCGCAAACGAGGTCAAATCCCACGCGGGGACCGTATACTACTGCATCACGCAGGATCCCGCGAGCCCGCGCCTTTTCCATGTCTTCGAGAGGTATGCGGGCAAGGATGCGTTCCTGGCGCACGCTCGGCTGCCGCTTGTGAGGGAGTTGTTTGGTGGTGTTGTGGAGGAGTTTAGGCCGGTTTTTGTGGAGGTTGCCCAGAAGGCTTGAGCGGGTTTAGCTGGGGATTTGGATGTATACTATGGCAGTATGAGAGGAGCTTGGCTTGGTGACAGGGTTGTGTGGTAGATTTGCTTGTTTAGCTGGAGGGTTGTGTACGTTCTGATAATTAATCGTCAGTGCCTATTCGACTAATCGATTTTCTGGTTACCCTTACGAGTAGTAGCTGGCAAAGAATAACCCACTGCGTCTTCCGGTGGAGAGACGGCCCACACCAGAGTCGAGATGAACAAAGGCAGTATGATCCCCGGTAGTATGCAGTCCAGGAACTATGGACGGGATGATCTTATGCTAGGTCATTTGCGAAACAAGATCTGCCGTTCCCTACTAATGTCCGCGATTGAAGAGTGCGGTCTGTTGCCAGGACTTCCAGAACCTCCCGATGAATCGGTCTTGTCAGCATGGTTCATACAGGAGCAAGCCACTATAAACCCTGAATGACATCGGTGACTCCATGGACCCTACGTTGTACAAAGGGGTTTCAAGTCATCAGGGAGCGGCCCGTGGCCATGGAAGTCGTTCGCGGCTCCCAATTCGGGCAGATCACCCGCGTCCCCACGAACTGTTGAGTCTGCTAAAACCGCGAAGAGACCAGCGAAGAGACATGCCGAAGCTACCTGGTCAGCAAGGGTCTTGTCGATGAAGAGAATCAGAACATCCGAGGTCCTAATACGTTTGTCACTGCGTGCATGATGACCAGTCGAGTCTAAGCTTCGGGCAATGGATCGGGCCCGATGACCCTAAGAACCCTCGGAATTGGTCTTCGGGTAAGAGAGTGTGGACAACGTTGCTGGGTTCTTTGCTCACCTCCTCGGCTTACCAATCCTATAAGCCCTCAATCCGATCTACCCAATGACGGCCAATAATCCATGAAACCCTCTTCGGCCCGTTACAGTTCTGCTTCGGTGAACCCATTGTGCGGGACCTCGACATGTACATCGGCTTGATCTACTCTACCTCTGGATCGAAGTCTTCCCCATCGTCTTCGAAGAGGTTCACGGCTTTAACATCGCCGGACGCGGCCTCTCCTTCGGTAGGATCGCCGGCCGCTACGGAATGGTAATCTCGTTCTACTGCACCTGGAAGTACTTCTTCTAGTAGGATACACTTTTTCATGCGCTCGTACTTTTGGTGCTGGGTTGCCGCTGTTCCACAATTCAGGGGAGGATCCTGCGTGTACGTTGCTGGGGTGCCCTGCTGTCCACGGGTGCTTTTTGTGCCTGCGCCGTTTGTTGCTGAGGCATGGAAGATGCTGAGGATGGCGAGTGAGTATGCTCGGGATCTTCCATGATTATAGAGAATAGAATACCTCCCAAAGCGATGATATCCTTCCTTGCTGGATCTGGCGATGTCGTAATGGCCTCTGGAGCGTGATGGTGAGCTCGTTGTTTCAGAGAAGGTTCTGGCACAGTGGCATGTTAGCCAGGGAGGTTGGCTGTGCAACCCCCCAGCTTGTTCTTTACCCTCCACGCAACCATCTTGGCCATTCATTCTGGCCCTGGCCCATCGTCCCAGAATACCAAGGCTACTGTGACCACGGGGTCTCTTTCGTCTTGTCGTATGTGCCATGACCTGGATTCGGGACCATCGGCTCGGAGGAGCTCTCAGCGACAGCAATAGCGAAAGCGACAGGATGACGACCACATCCAATCTTGGCCAGTCGCTCGCCACCAAGACAAGTCAAATATCGGCTTTATTCCCCGCTCGACGGCTGAATTTGACCCTTATCAGAGCTCGGACGCCACGTTCCGGTGGGGGAGGAGTGCTCGGAGGGACGATCGCCCGGGGTCCAGGAGAGCTTGTCCGAGGGCGGAGGCCAACTGGAGAAACCCCGCACTCCGCGTTAAGCTGTCCGGGGTCTCGCTCGTCGTACGATCCAATCACAACCATCCCGCATCACGCCTGGCCGAAGTCTATGCCTCTATATAAGATGGGAAGAGCATGGCGATCATCGTTTGAGACTTGATCAACTCCACCTTCACTCCCGCGCGACGTTCAGGATCGAGAGAACGCAGCGACCGCGACCGCGACCGAACCACCACCATGACCGACGTCGCTAGGGGCAAGACCTCGCTCGATCAGCCCATGGCTGTTGATGCACCGAATGCGCCTGCACCGTATAACGAGGCGAATACTGTTGAGGATACCGAGAAGGATGCTGCTCCTCTCCCCAGCTCCGCGAACAAGCCGAAGCCTCGCTCGCTGTGGGTTGCGTGGCTTTACCTCTTCGACTGGTATCCGAGCCATTATTCCAAGGAGGAGAGAAGGCTTTTGTTCAAGCTGGACTGCGTTTTGCTTCCACTTTGCTGCCTTATTTGTGAGTTATCGAGATCTGCCCATGAACCGATCGCTGACTCTTGCAGACTTCATCAAGTGGCTTGACCAGGTCAACATTAACAATGCGTACAACTCTGGCATGAAGGAGGAGCTGGGACTCTATGGAAACGAGTATGCGATCTGCTCAATTCGCCAATCCCTTGCAATATTGACCAATGTGATTTAGATACTCGCTCTTCGGCACCTTCTACAACATCGGCTACATGGTCTTCGAAATCCCGTCGATGATGCTCATGTCCCGCCCGCAATTCTCGCGATACTTCCTGCCCACCATGGAAGTTTGCTGGTCCGTCCTGACCTTCGCCCAATGCCGCCTCCGCAACAAGCACGACATCTACGGCCTGCGCTTCCTCCTCGGTGTCCTCGAAACCCCCGTCTCCTCGGGAACAATGTACGTCCTCTCATCTTGGTACCGCGGCGATGAGCTCTTCAAGCGCGCCGGTGTCTGGTTCGTCTCGAGCAACCTGGGTTCATTCATGGGCGGGCATCTCCAGGCCGCGGCGCAGGAGACACTCGACGGTGTCCATGGGATGTCCGGGTGGAGATGGCTGTTCATCATCGATGGTTGCATTAGTCTGCCCATTGCTTTTATCAGTTTCTTCATGTTCCCAGGTCTGCCCTCTAGCCCGAAGGTCTGGTGGTTGACCGATGCGAACCATAAGCTGTGTGTCTCGCGTATGCGCAATGAAGGTGTGCGAGAGAGTCGGAAGATTGGGAAGCGCATGCTTAAGCGTGTCTTCACGCACTGGCATTTCTATATCGCGGTCTTCACTTATATCTTGTGAGTTCAAATTTCCAGCCACAGCCGCAAGCGAAGACAATGCTAACCATTCGAACTCTATCTAGCTTCCAATGCACATCCTACGTCGCGGGCCAGATGATCCTCTGGCTCAAAGAAGAAGCCGACCTAAATGGCACCTGGACCGTCTCGCAGATCAACCAGATCCCCACAGGTGTGCAGGCCGTATCCATCTTCGCCGGTATCCTTGCCACCTCGCTGGTCATGGTGTATCCATTCTGGGCGGTCATGTCGGTCGTCGCTTCGATACTGCTCTTCGGAAATGTTTGCCTCCTTGTCTGGGATATTCCGGTCGGACTCAAGTGTACGTCATCCCTATCACCTTTTGCTTCAATGGCGGGGGGCATTTGACTAATTAGCTGCAACAGTCACCGCGTACTACCTCCTTGGATTCACCTCGTGCGTCACGCCGATATTATTCCCGTGGGTGAATATGGTAATGAAAGATGATTCCGAAGCTCGAGCGTTTACATCAGGTGCAATGGTACGCTCACTTACACCTTATCCTCCCCCTTCTTCCCTTACCGTACTAACACCCCTCTCCTAGATGACATTCGGTTGGGTCTTCTTCAGCTTCTACCCAATCACCGTCTTCCCCGTCGTCGAAGCCCCCAAGTGGCGCAAGGGATACACTGTGAACACGGTCTTCGTGATCTGCTGGTGGACGATCTTCATGTGCGGCCAGTACCTCTGGAGACGCGACGTCAAGGCCGGCAAGTACAGCAGTGGCGAGTATGCGGTTAAGGATGGGGACGAGGAGGAAGAGAACACCATTAAAGATGAGAAGAAAGAGCCGCTGGAGCATGTGGAGTTCTCTCCCGGCAGGGAGGGGGCCAAGGAGGGGAGGGTTTGAGGCGTGGATGGGATGAGATGTGATCTGGGTAGTTGGGGGTGCGGTCTTTTTGTGTGAAGGGGATTGGCATAAGGGGTAAACTGTGTTTGAAGGAAGATTATTATGGTCGGATGTGTAGTGCACTAGGCTAAGAATCTAAGATGCCGACGATCTGTTTATGACCAGTCATCGAACTGCGGTATCCGGTTTTCCCCAAGATTGCGCACGATGGAACGGAAGGCCCGAATTATAGACACTTCACAAAGACAGAACATCGCGCAAAATCTCCACGCACGCGCCAAACACCATTTTTGGCTTCCTCCGTCCGGCGCATCGTAACCCCAAAGCCAGCCACATCTACATTCCTTGTGGCCCTGCAATCTTCATTCGACCCCTCCAAGCAGCCGGGAAGACCATTAAAGAGCCCCAAAACGCCTTGAATTCTTCAGCCCGATGCTCCCAAGCCAAAGGAACCCTCCCTGCCCGTGCCATCGCACTCCACCCAAACAACGCATGATATAGACGAATACTCTTATACTGGGTTGGACTCCGGGACTAGGATCCTGGAGAGATACGATGACGCGATCAATGAGCAACATCTTGCGGAGAACAAGGTTCTAGCGGAGGCAAACGAACGGCTCCAGGCTCTGATTCTTCCGTGGAATGCTGAAAACGCTACTCTAAGGAAACAGGTGGCCGAGAACATGGAAGATTTGGTCAATCTGCGGCGTAATCAGAAGAGGTGGGAAGGGGACATGGAGAACGTGCAGAGGATAGTGAGTACCTGTAGGACTTTTGAGGAGGTCGCGGGTCTCCTGTCGGCACTGGAGGAGAAGGATTGATACGTCCCTGAGAAATAGACAGGTGGAGAGTGTCACTGAGTGGAACACCCGTCTTACTGGGGATTTGGTAGTTTGCTAAACATCTCTTGTGATAGGCTGGGCAGCAAACCTGGTGTGAATTCAAGCCTCGCCACTAAGACTAGAGTCATTATTCTCACTAGAGAGGTTAGAGGAATTCACTCTACTAAATGGGGGTTTGCTTCCAACTTGAATAATGTCCATTCACTCCTCAACAATATGGATTTTGAGACCTTTTTTTCCCCTCGCGGACCCAGCCTCTCTTAAGCTGCCTGTTTCCCACACCACCAAATCTCCTTTCCAACACATTCCTCCATCCAGTACCTAGGTACCCATTCATCTAATTATCTATTGCTGTTGTTTTTCCCAAAGGGACACAGAGTACGTACACCTATCTTTCCTTTATGTTCTGAGCCCGCTTGTCTCCGATATTTATGCTCTTCGCCTACCCGCGAACAGGAGTAACACAAGAGAATCTGGAAGCCCGCTGGACACAACTTACCCTCCGTCTAGAAAACCAAAAGGCCCTTCCCAAGGCTTGACCCCGTTAACATGTCCTACACGAGCCCCAAGCCTCTTTTTTGGTCCGATCGGGATACGGCTAGGCTCGTGGATCTGCGAAAGGAGCACCCCGATAGACCATGGGACCAGTTCTGCGCGGTAAGAAAGAGCTCTGTACTACTCCTACACCTTGGCTACTTAGCCCTCAGTGCGAGCCTCGAGAGATACTCATAGCTCTGTTCTAACACTTTCTCTGCTGTCAGGTGTTCTATCCCGGGTATCCGACAGCCTATGTGCAGAGGCGATTCGACCAGGCTCGGCAAAAGCAGGAGGGTCCAATGTCTCCCGCACCTCCGGTCCACACTCGGGATTCGTATCCGGCGGCACGCCGTGAGGACAGCTCGCAAAATGGGGACGGAAGCCAAAGCAGAAAGCGGAGAATGAGTAACGCCGAGGCTGAGGACAAGGCTGGTGCACAACGAGCGTCCAGTGTTAGAGATGTTGAGATGGCCGATCAGAGGAGCACGGAAACCACTGGCAAGGGCGTCAGGAGCGACAGAGATGTTTATCCAAGCAAGAGGAGCAAGCCGGATACCCCTATGGAAGGTGACGCCTCAGAAGATGGCCCCATCCGCAACAACATCTACAAGAAACAGGTGAGTGGCTAACTATCTCGACTCCATACCTGAGCCTCTTCCAACCAAAGTACTGACTTTTGACAAGCTGGATTCCCGCGTTCAGCAGTCATCTCTCCCTCCGCAGAAGCCTTCCAAGATGACAGGCACTTCTTCCCCCCTCGTACAGCCTTCCAACGGAGCACAGAAACCGCCAGGAACTGCTCATATTATTGATCTTTCTGAAGCCGAACCGTTACTCCCCCCCTCCGCGTTGCCACTCGAGAAGTCGATAGGAAATACTGCCCATAAAACCCCCAAAAGGTCCTCGCAGACTTACAAGTTGAAACCATCCCGACCTCTCCCTCCAAAGACATCTGGCCACAACAAGGGGTTGCGGGCTTCTAATCATTGCGATCCATCCAAGACCGTTGCGGAACCTGCCCGTTCGACAAACGCTCCTAACCTCTCGGCTGTACCTGCGAATGCGGACCCCGTATCCGACCATAGGCAAACTGCAAGTGCAAATCCCAATGCTTCGAACTCCCTGAGGCTTCCTGAGGTCATTCCAGTTCTACCCTCGGGTGACCAGCGTAGTCATGGTGAGACGGCTGCTGCACATCAAAAGATTCAGTCAATGGTTGTCCCGCGGGTGCCCCATCGCTCTCAATCACAACAGCAACAACAGCAGCAGAGCTTAGCCGCGTCTACTTCGGAAAAAGAGGACAAAGCAGAACATAGGGAGGGAACAGAGAAGCCGGATAAAGAAGCGCCACCATCGGTCACATCACTCGGAATGCCTGAGAAGGAACCGAAGGATACTTCTTCTACAGTGATGCAGGTGTCGCAGAATGACGCCGCTGACTCCGGTCACAGCGCCGAGGCTCTGTCCCTCCCCTTGAAGGATCCGCAGTCAGCTAAATCTGACGCAACGCCAGAAATCCCGGCCGGGTGCTCCACAGAGTCTATAAGTCCGCCACCACGCCTATCAGACTGTCCCGCACATGAAGCCCGACTGTCCACATCTCCCAAGCTTTCTACGCCCACACAAACCCTCCCGAGACTGACAGCATCTGATGCCGATAAGCACTACCATAACGGCATAGAGTCAATTCAGTATGGTATCAGCCAGTTATCGAGATACTACACAGCTATGACTGAACAACAGGAGGGCGAGATCAAGAGGCTTAGAGAGGAGAATAAGTCTCTTTGTGCTCATGTTCAGGAACTTTCGTCCAAAAACCATGCACTTGAAGCGCAGTTGGCAGCGAGGTTAGAAGAGTTCGACAATCTTAACGAGTCGTGGGAGGAGTTTATACGACTGGCACACAATGTTCGGAAGTCCTTTGGGAAGTCCAGCAGTCCAAAGCCGAGTGAGTCGCCTCCCAGCTCGCGGGACTGAAATATGGCGTGGGACGGTCTGGTTTTCTTGAGTTTACGCATTCAATTTCCCCTATTCCTCCAGATGCACAGTGGGTTCATCCGGTCATGGATAATGTCTTCCTCTTTTGGTTCAAATCAATTACGACTGAACAGATGATAAGGTTGGCATCTCTTTGACTAGCACCTTGATGCTATACGATGGGTTTCATACACCGTACTGCAAATATCATCGTCTCGCCAATGAACTACATTGAATCTCGCTTGGACAGAGGATTGCCATGTTAATTCTGGAAGCTCGTAAAATATTATCCCAGAGACCCTGCGCCTCAATTCTTGGTACTCTTCCGATGATTCCTCCTAAGTAGCCCGAGGCGTTCTTCCCACATCCTATGTTTTGAAAGCCTCTTTGTCTAGAGAAGGTTCCGGCACAGAAATAAATGCTTCCTTTATAACTTAGCTATGACCTGTAACCTCTACCCTCTGAAAAGCCCTTCTTCTGAATCAAATCAGTCATCCTGGTGAAGATGGCGATGGCCGCCTTTTCTTCCCGAGATGCGCGCTCATTCACAACCTGCGCGGTCCACCACCAGCCAGCTCCCGCGTCTATCCAGTTCGGTCTTCCCGATGTTCCTCCCCATCCCCTCTCCAACATCAGCTATTCATCTCGCAACGCGGACTGTTCTCCCTCATCATTGTCATTTCAATCTCTATTAGGCCGATGACGAGAAGATAATCCGGTTCCCCAATATCTACCCGAAATCAATGACAGCGCCCTGACCCTCCGCCACCCCGTTCCCTCCCCAGTCCACGGCCACAATGCCCGGCTCACTCATGCCTTGGAGCAAGGCGGAAAGAAACAGGCTGATGACATTAAGAGACCAGTACTCCGACCTGACCTGGAAGCAGTTCCACAAGGTGACCACGGCCCTTCCTTCGCGTCACATTCCCGGCGTTCCTTCTAGCTCGTTTGCCGCTACACAACAGAAGTCGCTCGTGTGTTGCTGTTGCTAACGTCGTGTCTTGCCATTACTCTAGTTGGACCTCTTCCCCGACCGAACCAATCCCGCCGTTCAGGCCATGTATGCCAGGTGCAAGGCCGAGCGGGTCGAAGAAATGAGTGATGTGGAGAGCGAGTCGGAGGATCGTACCGGCGATGATGAGGAGGATGATGGTGTTGCTGAGCCAGGCGCTTCTCAGGACCTGTCCAAGGGCACCAGGCCGATAATTCCGCGATCAGCCCCTGGGAAGAGGAATTCAAGAGCACTCGTTGGTTATGGTACCAGCGACAGCGAGACTGACGCCAAAGGTACGCGCGGCGATGGTGGCTTGTCGGAGGTATGTGCCTTGACCAAATGCTTTTTCGTCTATGGCATCCAGCTAATACGCAGCTATTGCTTAGTTTGATCCCCCTACTCCCCAACCGAGAAAGCGCAAACAGCGTCGTGTTGCCCGGAATTCAAGCCCTCGCTCTAAAGCGGACGATACTCCTGCTTCCTGGCTGTGGTCACAGCCGCCGGAGAGATCAACAGCGACGAGCATCACGACCCCAGACACCAAGTCAGACCTCCATCTCCATCCTTCGACTCCGGCAAGGGAGTCCCGCTCTAGCATGCAGTATCCTGGCACACCCGATACGTTCCAGTCGGTCGGCAATCCACAGTTAACTCTCGGAGAACACCTCAAACAAATCCAAGTGCAAAATACTGCCATGCATGAACAGCTTGAGGAACAGATCAGGGCACTTAAAGTGGAGGCGAATGCCGCAAAGGAACGGTCACATCAGGCGGCTGCCCTTCTTATAAAGCTACAACAATTAGGAGGCATGCTCAACCTTAGTCCCTCCGAAGTTTCTGCGCTGATCGACGTGATCAAGGCGACTGAGTTCAGCGGTTCTGGTACTTTCATGGAATGAGACCGAACCGTATGCGATCAGGCCAGTTATACGCGGTGTTGATATAGATTTACATCGAGAATCGGCGGAATAGCCGTTCGAAACAATGTCATTTCAATTCCTAAATTCAGAATAACTGTCCCATCTAGTTGGTGGAATCTCGCACGAGGCTTTTGCCAGTAATCTCCAAAGCGCCAGTTGCCAACGGCAATGCAAAGTAATCAGAATCAGCTTCAGTTTCAACGTGGCTATTTACCCATGACCGTTGGACTAGTTTCGGTCACCTCTTTTCGCCTTGAGATGAAAAGCCCTGCTGAGATCCAGGTATGTTCACCGATCTGATCCACGAGGACAGCTTGGACGAGTTAACTTGCAGGAGCATATCCGGTCGTTGTAAGAACATTCTTGCTGTATCTGAGTCCGCTCTGGCCTCCGCGACCTGCTGTTTAAGCCCTGAGATCCGCTTTATATTCGCGTTCTTCTGGTCTTGGAGCGCCTTGAGCTTGTCCTGGAGTCCCTTGGTCTCGTCCTGGAGTGCATCAATCTCATTCTGGAGCCTCTTGAGTTTTTCGGCCTCACAGCCGGACAGTTGTTGGAGGATTCCTCCTAGTGTTTGTCCCGAGGCGTCAGGCGTGGGAGGATGAAGTCTGCTGGTACCAGTATCGTTGGTTTCAGTGGTCGGTGCTTGAAAGAGCTGTGATCCAGAGATTTTTGAACGAGGCTTGGGGGCCAGCTGAGGCTTAGCTGAGACATGGGGTTCAGCGATTTGAGTCGGGTGCTGAGAGCTTTTTGATGTTGTCGCCGAGGACGCCGCGGGCGTGTCATTGCTCGGTGATGGCGCGACTAGCCGTGCCTTCTTTCTCGCTGGAGGTTCGCCGGGATCCACTATAGACCGCGCCTTTTTGTTCCCCATGGATGCATTTCCTGTCTTCGTGGGCCTCTGCAGGAGCGAGGAATTGTCTGAAGATCCTGTGGTCCGTGGCTCGTTATCTCTGTTGGCCATGCTTCCCGTTTGTGCTTGAAAGGTATGCGCTGATTTTGTCTTTTCATTCG
Organism: Aspergillus carlsbadensis; assembly: GCA_025688815.1. Classification (NCBI taxonomy): domain Eukaryota; kingdom Fungi; phylum Ascomycota; class Eurotiomycetes; order Eurotiales; family Aspergillaceae; genus Aspergillus; species Aspergillus carlsbadensis. The sequence continues at coordinate 145,120 of MU628173.1, forward strand.
TCGAAGATTGGACAGGTCGAGGCACAGTTCGTTGGACGCCTAGCTTGCGCGGGAGCTTGAGGGTCACCAAACCTTTGCGGTCCCCGGTTGAGGATGATGCTGTTCCAGAGCTTGTCATGTTCAAGTGTTGGAGCTAAAAGGGGATCACATGTTAGCCAATGGACAACAAGTGAGGGTGATAAGTCCAACAGCTCACCAGCCCCGTTTCGCCACAGGGGTCTATGTTTCCGGCGATATATTTGCTAGCGCTGCTTGCGGTGGCGCTGTCTTCCCTACTCTCCAGATCACCGCTGGCTGCTTTCCTCGCCCCCTGATGATGATCCGGATCCAAGTCTGTGCCCGACCTGTTGCCCGCGACTATTCCCGAGCAACCGCCCTTGGATCCCTCGTTCTCTGCGTTGGTGATTCTCTGTTCGGTGTCTGATGGTTTAACAGTCTTCCACTGAGCCCGGAGATCGTCGGGTGCCTGGTGCTGAAAGGACGCGGCGTTCACCTAAAAATACCACACAATAAACAAGTCAGAAGTGATGGCAAAGGTGAAAAGCAAAGCGGAAGACTGTCATACCCCGAGAAATCTACGGCAACCAAGGTGGGAATCTTCCCGACCGAGAATTGTCTGTTGGTATTTTCCTCCATCGCTCAAGGCGGGCCCGAGCAGAGTGGCACTTTGCATGCTGCGGGGAGGTGTAGAGCTAGGAGATATAGGAAACAACTTCTACTTTTCCAAACAGGGTTGTGATGGCGGTCGTGTTTCTGTCGCATTGCCACAGCTGTTGGGCTTGCTATGAACGTCGAGCGCCATGACAGAGAAGAGTAAAAAGGTTCTGGCTCTTTACTCTTGCTAGAGAGAAATTCTTAGCTTGCACAAAAGCGGAATTGACAACACATGCAGGAAAATCCCCTTCTCGGAATATGGCCTGGGATGTTGGTAGGAAGTTGGTGGTCCCTCTGCGGAGAGGAGTGTAGGTGCCCGCCGCAGTGTTAAGACACACACCCAACGCAAATTTTCAGGTGTCAAGATCCCGCGTCATTGAGTACTTGCTGCATACCATTACCTATTCAGCTTACTGGAAGAATCATCAGCCATGCATAAGAAAGGTTAGAGATAACAACGAGACTAGTAACCATATGAAACGAACACCTTTTGTGTTATAAGAGGATTGACGCGGAGCATGGGTGGAACCAGAGTTTGCAATACTTTAGTCAAATGTTGAAATTCAGAACAACCAATCTCAATAATCATCAGTATGCTTTTTTTCTCCCTTTCCTTATCCGAAAGTGTGTATCCGACCGCAAAGTAGCTAATCACTTAGGACAATCACACTATCTTCGTCAGCACCTTCATTCTCTCGATTGCTCTGAAGTGCCGAAGAATCCTGAGGCTCAGGCGTGTCCATCGCTCTCATCCACGTATATAATTTTGACATGTCAAGTCCAAGGAGCTTCTCGGGCCGCTCCAAGTACCTCTCCGCCCTACCCGAGTTTCTCCTAGCTTTCGCTGCCTGCTCCTCAAGCCTTGTGATCCTGTCAGAAATTGCGTTTCGCTGCTGTTGGAGGCCCTCGATTTCGTTCAGGAGTCTAGTGTGCTTATCCACTTCGTTGGAGTGAAAATGCCGAAGCGTTTCGCCAATGTTTTTCTTGTCGGGGTCCGGGGCCGGTGTGTAGAGCTCTCTGTAATCCTGGGCTTCAGCGAGCAAGCCTGCGCGAGACTTTGAGCGGAAAGGTGCTGAAAGCGGGACAAGGCGTGAGCCTGGCTCATTTGGTGAATGATGTCGCGATTTTGATGTTTGGCTTGGGCGTTGCGCGTTTGTGGATGCAGGGATCAGTGGGGGCCCAGAAGACGATGACCACAACACAGTGCGATGGAATCTTTTGTCACCCCTGCTCGATAACCCGCGAGCTTCCCGCGCCCTTTTTCTGAATTCCGCCCCGGTCACTGATTTGCGTTTCAATATGGAGGTGTTTTTGGATTTTCTGTTCGACGGCGAATGGGGAGAAGGTGCCACCGCATGCGTCCGTGGCCGGTCAGAGGTAGCTCGAGGATGAGGGTCTATCAGCTGCCCGAGTAGCCGTGGAGGAAGTTTCAGGGTCACAATTCTTCTCCGTGTGTTTGTTGAGGATTGTGCGTTATTGGAAAGTGTTGCGTCCGACCTCCGGAGCTAAAGAGGAACGAGTCGTTAGTGAATGACATGTGCAAGTCAGAGACGCCTGGTCCGGCTTTCTCACCTGCATGGTCAGGCCATCACTCCCTCCGCCTTCAGCATCCAAGGCGATTCCGCTAGCTTTGGCAGGCAACTTGCGTCGACTAGCATTGGCACCTCAACTGCTTCCGCTAGAACAGCTCTCGCCACTGTCGCTGCCTTCCTCGTCGGTATCTGCTACGCTCATGAGCGGAACACTCGCATTTCCGCCCATGCCTGTGTGATCGACCCGCTCCGCTTCCAACCCATCACCGTTATCGCCTTCGCAACCGGTATCCGTGGTCCCAATTTGTGTTCTCTGGTGTTCGATATAGGACAATTGACTAGAGAGAGCATTAACCGATCGGCCTGGGAAGAGACCCAGCTAGAGTACGACAGAGTAGGAAAGTCAGCGAGAGCGAGACCTGAATGGTATAAAAAACGCCATCGTACCTTGTGGAATTCAACCAAGCTCAAATGGCAGTACGTCTGGCGCAGATGCAGCAGTCTCTCTCTCTCCTCGTCGCTCCAGGTCATGCCTCTGGGCCTGGTGGGATGTATTGAGGAAGGGACAACGCAGAGCTGGCTTTCAGACGCGGTCGTGGACGCGAAGATTTCGTTCTCTTTGCGTGATGTTGTGGTCTTGGCGTTTCCGTTTGCTTGCTATAGGTGTTGGGTGTGCGATCGACGGTGGGGACTTGGACGGAGGAAAGGAAGTTCTGTCTGTCTTTTCGTTGCGACGAGGTGATTTCAAGTTGAAGAGAAAGGACATGGGTAACGCAGGCTGGAAAATCATCTTATCAGACAGTCGAGACATGATGGCCGGGGATGCTGGTAGGAAGTTGGTGGTCTTTCGTGAAAATGAGTCTCGCGGGGTTGCTGCATGGTCTGGCCAGCGCATTTTGTGGTCCATCACAATTTATGCAGGCCAGACGCTGCCAGCCGCTGTGCATAACATGCAGCAGAAACTTGGGACAACCAAGCGCTCGCGTCATGTCTTTACTGGAGGCTACAACATCTTCATTACTTCTATTTGCACACACGAGGAAGAAGTACTAGCGTCTCCAGCACATTTTTCTCCTCCGAGGACGTGCCTCGGATTCAATCCCATTTAAAGGCAGATATGTCCGGAGTGTCCTGGCATTTCGACGACGCCACTCTGATTGGTTTAAGCCGTCGACCTCTGGTGCAGCGCTAATCGGCTGCGGGCAGGGCCGACGCGAGCCTGGGCGCGCAGGCTCAAATCTTTCAAGTTGCTGGCTTCACCGCTCGATCTGAAACAGGCTCAACTTTTTCTCAACCGTGATGAGCCAGGACCCCGGGTGGGAGCCTAACCTAACCTAACCCTTTAATTCTCTCCAGAAAACTGCAATAACGTGATCTTTTTAACATCACGTGGCTCCGTTGCTCACTCAGTTCCTTGCTCATCTCTACAAATGTAGGAGGAGGATGTGATCGCGGGGCTTCCAAGCTAGACCTCTGCCATCTAGTATGACGTATTTACGCGCCTGTTTAGCTACGCGCTCAGTGGCCCCCTCAGTTGCGTCCTTGGATGAATGCGTGCTTGGATACTTTATTACTGCTCCTTGCGAGATCACTGCACTGTTGATTTGCTCTCCTGACGTCGGCACCACGAAGTGGCTGACGTGGTACTATGTATGGGACCTGGAATTTTTCGGTGAAAACTATTTGCTACGTGCAGCTGCTAATGGTAGACTTGCAACAGAGTAGGGAAAGGAGCACCTCCATCGCTAGTTCAATCGCTAGTTTTATCCAACATCCGATGTCATCAAAAGAGCTCGGATATCCTCATAGTATAGCGACCATGTGCTGGTAGCTTGAACAAGTCATTTTCCTCACTGAAAGCTACCAGACTACACCTCTTACAGACCAGCAGATAGAATTGGGAGTCAAAACGAGAATACGTGTTCTCATTGCGACCTTTATGCTGTTTCCTGTATCCAGTACCCGTGCCAGATCCCCAAGCCAATCTCTAGACCGATTAAACATCGCACCGGGCAGCTCCTTCGCAACCATTTGGGACCGCAGCAGTATTGTCACGGTCAGAACCCGAGCCGATTGAAGAAAGAAGTTTCGACAGCAATTCCTGCTGTGAAGGATCCGACAGCAAGGATCGTACCTCTGAAAATTCAAACCTCAGCGAACCGGATGAGGTCCTCTCAGCTAGCATCTTAGCCATGTCTTCCTCCCTCTTCGCTAGTATGGCCTTCTGGTTGGCCGCCAGTTCTCTCTTTCGCAACGCCTCGATCTGTTCGGAAAAGAACTTGGCTTCCTCCTCATATTTGCTGCGCTCGGCCGCTTTACAGGCGTAGGTCCTTTCCAAGGCCTCCCTGTAAGGTGAAGAAGTGGCACAATTCTCGTCTGAATGATCGCATGTGGCAACGCCATAGCACTCGTCCGTGGTGTTGGTGACAGTGTCAGCTTGGCCTGCATCGAACGGCGACGTGGAAGATTGAACACCCGGTGCGGAAGGCATCTTGGAGGTGGCTAGGATGCGCAACGTAGTCAGTTTGGGATGCCAGGTAACCCATACAAAGTCGAGAAACATACCGTTGTAATGATAAGCGCTTTTTTCAGACTGCGCAATGCTTCCACTTAAAGAAGTTCTGTTGGCCGCTTCCAAGGACAAGCGACCAATTGGCTCAGCTTCAAACTGTGGCCCCTGGAAGCGGCCGCGTGTTGTGATATAGTTGCCCTGAAGCCCATTGAACGCGGGAGATGTGGCTCGTAAGGTTATGCTGTCCATTGTCACGGACCTAGACCTACGCCCCCTCTGAAATTTTGACAACAAATCTTCGAGAGACGGCAGCGCAGGCCCTTGAGCTACCATGCTACCATGTGTACTAGGTCGATGAGCATTTTGAGGAGCATTGGAGGAAGGGTCTTTCTCGCTTGCCGGGTCTGCGCCATCGAGGATCGTGTCGAGTGTGTTGTTCCAAGTCTGAGATAGGGGACTTTCCCATTCACCCTGGTGGTTCGCTGGACGTGTTGGAGATGAGGTGTCTTGGGATGATCGGCTGTATACCCCTCCCTCAGTAGTCTTTCTGGATCGCACGGGGATAGACTTGAGCACGGTAGAAGTCATCAGATCACCTGTTGAGAAGGAAATAATACCAGGACGACTGCATCAATGACTTACCACGCTAAATTGGCCCTTTTCCCCCGAGCCTCTTCCACCCTCGACATCACTTCCCTTCCCTTGTTCTTGGTCTTCGTCCCTTGTACCATAAGTCGCCTTGCTTCCCCGGTCGCGCCCCTTGGCAGTTGCTCTAGGCTTCGTCCGGTTATACTTGAAACTGCCCGTTTCGACGGCCAGCTCACCCCCTTCCTCCTTCTCCTCCGCCTCTTCGTCGTCGCTGTCGGGGGTTCTGTATCTCTTGCTCTGACCTCTACCCTGGGTCCGGGATCTGATCGTAATCTGCGTGGCAGGAGCGGAATCTTGGGGAGATCGGTCCTCGCTTGCTGTCCAGGTTGGGTCGCTATCTGCACGAGAAACAGTCACAGGTATAGTCGTGGCAGCTGAGGCTCTCGCAGACGATTCGGTAGGTTCCCCGCGAAGCCTTTGCTGCAAGCGGGAGTACTGTTGACGAACAGCATGAGCTGTACGGCCGGGAAATGGATGCAGCTGGAGGCAGAGCAGGCGGGGAGAGGTTAGCAAGATATTGTCACGAAATGGTAAAACGGAAACCAAGACTCATTGGGGGTGAACGGCTGTCTTACCTTAAGGAAATCCAGCCAGGAAAGATCTGGGTGTTCCTCTCTCAGGCGAGCCAGTCGCTCTTTCTCTTCGTCAGTCCAGGCTTCGCCTGGGATATTGGAAGCGGGCATCTTGCAAAACTAAACTTAGAATAACAATATGGGGATGGGACTTGGCCTTGTGGTTTGGAGAATGGGTTTTCTTCAGGTGTGTGGTGAATCCTCTTGTTGTTGTTTTGGTGTTGTCTTGGACGTCCACGACTGACAGTGTTGAATCGGACAAGAAGCTTGGAAAACGAAAGGGAGGAAAGGCGGTCTGTCCGTCTTTAATGGTGGGAGGAGAAAATGAGTAGTAACAGCAGGAAATAAAAAGATGTTCCTGGTTTAGGTAAAAGTCGCTGCTTTTGTACATACGAGGGCTGCTGCATCCACTACACCAAGCAGGAATTTCCAGGTGTCAAGCCCGTGTGTTGAAGAGACTTCCCCACGCCCTAGAATGTATTGCTGGACTTCTTACCTTGGGCGAAGATGAGTAGTTAGAAATAGCAGTGGTTTAATAGCGCATGTACTAATAAAACGGGTACATAGTAAGCAAAGCCTTCACAGGTGCCATAAGCCCAAGTCCTTTGACCACAGAGGTTATAAAATTACAAGCAATTCTAACAGTTTTTGAGTTAAAGACACTAGGCTTGGATGGTTCTATAGTTAGATGGATTGGCATACAAATATGTATTCTGAAGATATGTTTCACATCAACATGCGTACCATGTAATAAGCCCTCAGCGAACGCTTCTCCAGAATATATAAATAAGGGAGATGAGGCTTGAGCACTATCATGTAGCATACATCAACAGTTTTAAGGCATAATTTAGCGCTGCAAAGGGCTTTGAAAGAAGTGGAGTCCCCGTTTATAAAGTCCTAGCGGATATGTAGCTTGCAGGTTCCGGAATCTACATTCTTCTAAATAAGATATCAACTTTTGGGACATGGAACTAAGTTAGTTGAGTATTTTCTATTAACGAAGCTTGTTTCCATGTTGTTTCTGCTGGTCTTATCAGAAGGTGACGGGGGAAGAAGTCCCAGGGGTACCAGGCACTTAATCTGTTCTACCCATCAGAATAAGACAGAGGAGCTCGGATATGCTTGGTTGCCACCATAGTTATATCAGTGGTATGATGCCAATCTTGAACTGTGGAGACAATGTCAACACACCTTGTGAAACTCAGCCCATGGCAGATCTGCATACTGTCTCTTCAGCCGCATGAGCCTCTGCCTTTCTTCTTCAGTCCAGCGAGCGCCCGTCATTTCAGGAAAATAAAATGAGAATGAATAGGGTTGATGGCTAGATGATCGAAGGTTATTAAACCAGGAGTATGCATGGGATAGGCTTTAAATAGAAAAGGAAACAAGTGTAGTATATCTATCCTTCAGAGAAGGCGAGAGGAGAAAAGGTAGCACAGAGAGATAAAAAGATCTCAAGCAAGGTCGTCTTGCTTAGGCTACCAGGCAAATACATGCGGGATTTGGGTGAGCCAGGTAATTGAGCAGATTATGTGGCCTATCCACTACAGGCACCACACCTGGAAACAACTCTTCTTTTCTTAATTTGCTCTTAAAGTCCCCCTTTTACACCTTGTAGGTTTTTCTCCTTAAAAGTTTAGGCTTATTAGGTGTTGCAATCCCAGAAACCCTCTTACGGTAAATAGACATGTCCTCTTATTCCCACCACACAGCTGGTAGTGGAAAATCTCATGGCCAAGGCAATTCTAGTATCTTGAAAAGGCCCACGCCAATTCTCCTTTTTACCCAATAGCTTCTCAATTCTCATTATTTTCAGGCTCTCAACTTAGGTCCATAGAGTTAATCAAAGGATCATTAAATAGTAGTTATAGTAAGAGCAGTGTTCCTACACCTGTAGCTTGCTGCTTAGCTATAGATTGTTTATGCTACGCAGGCGGTATCTCGCTGGCTACTAAGCCCTTAAACTTGTTACTCCAGCTAAGGTGAGGAACAAGTAAAAGACTCTCCAAACAATAGAAATGCATATAATGGAATAAGCCTATTGCCTGGCTGCTTGGCCATCTGTCCTGCTGGTGTGATTTGGTTGCGCCTGAACACACCCTGACAACTCGCGCTTTCTCCATGATCCTCAAGGCTTCCAGGCATACTTCCCTCTCAGAGGCTCGGCAGTCTTTCATCACAGCGCAATAATGTTGTAGTTGTTTGCCATAGGGCTCAGGAATAGAACGGCTTCAAGGCCAGGTTTATAGCATATAAATTGGAGATATATAAACTAGGCTGTCAGACTAATAAATACAATAAAGATGAAAGTATAGTGCATGCTCTAAACGAAATGGAACCCCTTGCCAGTAATAACAATAAAAAGCGACTGAAATTTGAAAAGAAACTTGGATTGCATGGTAATCCAGCTAGTCCCTTCGTGTAAACCTACTAGCCATGTCACTAATCTTCTGAATGTACTCCTCCATACCCTTGTTATCCTCCCTGAGCTCCTCCAGCTCACGCTTAAGACTATCACGTTCGGCGATGGCCTCGCTTAGACAAGATCGGAGGGTCTTCGCCTCCAATGTGAGATTCTCAATTTGGGTCCGTTGGTTACGCGTCATATCCTCAACAACAGCGTCAATTCCACGAGACATAAATTCATTGGCTCTATTAAAAAGCTCAACTGCCGGGAGCTTGAGCGCTTCTGCTCCGGAGGGCATTGGTGCAGGCATCTGAGTTGTCTGGGGCGTTGGAGCAGCGATTTCAGTTTGAGACGGAGCAGAGATTCGTGTCGCTGTGCTGTGAGGCGCGGTAAGAGGGTTCTCATTTGGTGATGAAATTGGAATAGAGCTCGTTGGCATCTTTTCCATGGCGATAGGAGGCCTGGTTGAGGATTTCTCGGTATTGTCTGAAGGAAATGGAGCAGGAGAAGCTCCAGGGACAGCTTCACTTTGCGCCGCAGGGGTCGATGGGGGAGTCCCTTTATGAGCTGGGACTGATGGAGGTGGCATGGATGGTGTTCCAGAGCCCGCACGAGCCCCCTCACGCGGCGGGGCACTGCCCTGAGGCGTGCTTACCATTGATGGGCTACGTGAAGCCTGGTTTACACTTGTAAAGCCGCCACCCTGGCGGATTGGCTCCGGTGGTGCAGGGCTGTTGCTGCCACTCGTTGGCTGAGCGAGAGATTTGCTAGTGGCGACAGCATTCACCGGCGTCGCTCGAAACCTCTCCGGTGGATGTAGAGCGGCGCTTGGAGAAGATTTCGCCTGAGGGGTCTCTGGCTTGCTTACGGTCTTTGGCTCGATTACGGTTGGTTTGGTCTGTGGAGTGTCCCCCGGCTTCATAGCGGTGGGAGTGGCTGGCGCTTGTTCCGTCCCTGCTGAACTAGAATGGGGTGTTTGGAACCATCCCTGTGACTGAGATGGTGTGGGCTTGGTCTAGACCGATTAGCAAGCTAATTACAGTTAACTCAATTCGGGGAAGGTAACTATACATTTGCAGAACTAGAGTTGCAGTCCCAAGGAAGGTCTTCGCCCTCGCTAGACTCGGAGTCGGAATCCGTGTCCCGATGGTCCGCGCCATCCATTATTCGACGGGACTTGCGAGATGGCTTTGGGGAGCTCAATGACTGCGTAGGCGAGTTTGTCGCGGCTGGGGCAGGTCGTTTCTGTGGAGTAATGTTGGGAGTGCTCGTAGTTGAGCTTGGACGCTTCGGCTTCGGGCGGACACGCACATGCCCGACTCCCGGGCGCGGACGCCCATTTTTCAATCGGGAGTATTGGACCTGGACTGCTGCAGGGCTGCGATTCGGGAAGAGACCCAACTTGATATTTGACCGTTAGCATGAGGTGTTGGTAAGTGGTCGAGTCGCGAGTACCTTGTGAATATCCTTCCAATTCTCGTATTGCGATTTCAACTGCAAGAGCGTCTCGTTTTCCTCATCACTCCACCCGAGGAGGTGCTCCGGCCGTTTGCCTGAAGACATGGGCCTGATGTTGCCACCGGTACTCCGTAGTTTAACAGAGTCGGAGGAATGTGGATTATGCAGACGGGAGATCCGCCTGCAAGCTCGAACAGAATTGAATAATGACAGGAAATCCGAGGTCTCCTGGGACGCGCCCGGCCCCCTGTTGTCTAGCGTAAACGTAAACGTGCTTTTGTTTAGCGCCGACCTTCACATCACGTGTCGGCCGCCTGACTGAGGCAGGAACAACCAAGTAGCCACGTGATCCCTTGCAATGCTCTGCCATTCATGCAGCCTTGAAACATCTTCACTTTCACCTCATTCCTTTCCTTTATTCTAAAAATAGCTGCTTCTGTCTACATGCAAGATGGATACGACAAGGTTATCGATATGAAGGTAAACCCCTGGGAAAAGTCCATGGTTGCCCATCAATATATATAAGGAAAACAGGATCTATAAATAATAACAAAACTTATGGATACTCTGCACAAGGCCGCCGTGTAACAATCCTCATCATAGTATTGACCTGGTCACAGAAGCCCCTGTGTAACGTCATGCCGGTATTCCAGGTAAGCTGCCATCTGACGAAAGTGGTATTTGTTGACATGTTTTCATTTCAAGAGCCTCGGTTTTTTTTACCATCATGGTTGACCACCCGCCCTGGGTCACGCCCAAAGAATTGTCTGCCTCTGTTTTATTGTCACAAGGCGCCAAGCAAATCTATGCCAACGTGTGCTGACTCCATGCTTCAGTGATAAAACTTCAAGACACTGCGGCAACCTTGACAGAGCTTCCACGTCCCTGCAGCAGCACAGCGCCCGGGACATTTTTTATCACAATCTCAATCAAGCCGCTAAACACCGATGCTCTTAAGAAGCATGCCTTTTCCATTTCAAGGCTTGGTTTATTTACTACTCCCTGAGCAACTGGAGGATGTCCGCTTTACCGTTCGTTACTGCAAGCGACATTGGAGTTTGGTGGGCATTGTCTAGTGTCGCACAGAAAGCCCCACTGTCAAGCAGTATCTCGACAATCGCCGTATCTCCCCTTTCTATCGCGTTCTGCAGGAGCGTCTTCCCAGTTGAATCTGTTACCATAACATCGCTCCCATGCTCAAGCAGACGTCTTACTATTGTTGCTGACTGGTGTTGGACTGCAATCGTGAGCGGAGTGCAGTTTGAGGCGTTGGTGTTGTTGAAGCTATCTGACTGCTCCATCAAGATACTTGCCGTGGATTCCTTCCCACTGTACATGGCGAGGTGAAGGAGCGAGTTCTCGTACCAGTCGCAGGATACATCGACATCCACCATATCCATGTGAGACATCAAGATGCGAATCACCTCATCATATCCCCACCTTGTGGCGCTCATAAGTGCCGTGCTTCTGTTTCCATCATACACTGTAAAGTCTAGACCCTGGTGGTCCTGCAAGAGTTGTTGGACAGTTTCCGCGTCCCCCACAGCGGCAGCTGCGAGTACCAAAATAGACGGGGACATGTCGGGAATCAGCTCCAACCCTTTCGAGAGCAGCAGGCTGATGCAATCTAGCTTTCTCCGTGTGACCATCTGGATTAGCATGACTTCTAAGCTGCCAGCAGCACCACGGGGCATCTCCGGGTCGAAATCAAAGAACGTTTGCAATATCTCCAAATCAACATCATCACGCATGGCCGCACATTGAATTGATGTCTGGCCATATGTATTAAGCACATGGACCTCAGCTCCAGCAGCAAGGACTGCTCGTATGACTGCTGGGTGCGCTTTTTCCGCAGCGGTGTATAGCACGGTCTCGCCGTTCGCGTCACGCAGGTTGATATCCACACCATGTTCAAGACAATTCTGAATTAAAGCGACACAACCCTCCCAGTCATCTCTGTGGTTACCCAGTACATAATAGAGCGCAGTATTCCAGATATGACTGCGAGCGTTTGGGTCGAGCCCCAGATCGATGAGGAGGCTGATAACGCCCACTTTGCACCCTAATGACATCGCATGATACACAATTTCAGAGCTGTTGAGCGGCAACCCATTCTGTACTAAAAGCTGGAGGATGCTGGGGTCAAACGCCTGGCTGTGCTGCCGCGAAGGTTCTTCATTATTCGGCCCAATTTCCCAAGCTGTGCAAAAATACACCAGGAACCCAATATCGTCGTCTGGGTACTCAGCTGGGCTCGCACCCTTATCTAACAGCATCTGAACCATCTCGAGATTTCGGCACATTCCGGCTATAAATAATGGTGAGCTGAATGCGCCCTCGCTTGAGGTGGCAGGGTCCCATGGCGGTCGGCCTTGCTCAAGCAGCAGCCGAACTATGGCGATGTTGATTGCACGCTCGATCAGCCTAGGCGATGGCGAGGCGCAGTGAAGGACGCGCTGCACTGTGCGCTGGTTACCCACTGTTGCTGCCCAGTCGAGGACTGTAGCGTCGTCTTCAAGGCCTTTCCGGTAAAGGGCCGAGCTCAGACAGTTGTGGAGTAACTGGCAGGTGGCTACTAGTCTGCCCAAAGCTTGAACGGGGACGTGGTCCGATATAGCCAATATAATCTCGTCTGGCAGGTCAAGAAAGGATGCCATGGTCTTTGGAAGAATAGAATTTAGCTGAGTTGCTTGAGTGTCCACGCTCCTCGGATCCCTCGGGCGCGAGCGACCTAATATAACTCGCCAATGGCTAGCAAATACGAGCTGACCGCAGGACAAGGTATTAATTCGTGTACCTAATCATCTCAAACTACTTCCCTCCCTCGAAGATAATCTTCTGCGATTTCATCTGGTTGAAATCATCATATCCTTGCAACGCCTCCGACAGCGGCCGAATATCAGTCACCATGAAGCTAGTCGACCAGTTAGCAAGCCACGTCCCTTCACAAGCAGTTGAATAAGGGCAAACTCACTCAAGAATATCCTGCTTCTTCTCCAGCAGGGCAAGCGCGTCCTCAAAAATACTCCGCACTGGGCACCGTCCCATCTGAATCTGCAAGTTCTTGCCATATGCCTCGTTCCCGGTCCAGGGGATCTCCCCATTATGCACCCCCACACTGGAGATCTTGCCCCATGGCCTGAGCATCTCAAAGGCCATGCGCAGCGCCGAACTATGGCCGACAACTTCGATTGCCACATCCGCGCCCCTCCCCTCTGTTAGCTCGAGGACTCGCCTCTTCAAGTCCTCCGCATCCGTTTGGAAGTTCCATGGTTCCGCGCCCAACTTCCCGGCCAATTCCAATCGCGAAGGCACGCTGTCAATCGCAATGAGATGCTTTGGCTCATATTCCAGCGCTGAGACAAGGGCACATATCCCCACCGGTCCACAGCCAAACAGGATAACTGTACTATCCCTCACGACGCTCTCCTCCACCCCTCGGAACGCATTCTTCGCAGCAAAGAATCCCGTTGGGAGAATATCTGCCATGAGCACCAACTTCTTCTCATCGATCGCCGGCGGTGCAGCAACGAGCGTCGTGTCAGCCAGTGGTACACGGACATAGTCTGCCTGCGCACCATCGAGTATAGCACTTCCGTACAGCTGGCACGAGGCGCATCGAGATGATGTCCCGTGCTTGCAGTAGAAGCAGGAACCGCAGGAGATGGTGAACGGGGAGACGACTCGGTCGCCGGGTTTGAACTTTGTCACCGAGGAGCCGACGCTGCTGACTTCGCCGGTGAATTCGTGGCCCATGATGAATTCCGTGCCGGATGGTTGGTGGCCGCGGAAGACGTGGAGTTCACTGTCGCCTTGGTTAGCTTCTCCTCTCTATTGAGGCGTGTCTGCAATGTTTTCAAGTCATGGGGATGGTCAACGTACCTCCCGCACAACGCCGTGTAGCGAACCTTGACAATGACATCGTTGGGGTCGACAACCTCAGGAATAGGGCGCTTCTCCAGCGCAACCTTGAGCGGACCCTTGAAGACAACTGCCTGCATCTTGCTCCTGTTGAAATGTTCTTTGGTGATTTCTTTGTTTTTGACAGCTGTTGTTTCTTGATCGCGATCTGGAGCTATGATGGCGACGGCCAGCTTAAAACCCCAGGCCACCCCTCGGCATTTGGACCTCGGCTCGTCCGGGGTTGTCTCCAGAGCAGACCATGGTTTCGTTGGTCGGAGAGTACTCCGTACCCGCGCGGGGTTTTGGTCTTTGGTCTCCGGTTTGGGGTTATTTAAAGATGAGTCCTGGAGACGTCAAGGGTACAACATAAGATGGAGGACGTTTGGAATCGTCGTGTCCTGGTGAAGTGTTGACGCTGCTGACACTGCTGATCTTGCTTGCATCTTCCATGGGTGCTGGAGATGAGCCTGCCAGGCCTCAGGGTTTCATCCTGCTCAGCATACAGCCGTTAGAGCGAGGGCTCTGTACATCGAAGTACAACAGATCCAGATCTACAAGAGGTTGACGGTTGCGGTTCGAGAGTCGGCTTTATGTCTCGGTCGCGGGGTACCTTGCAGGCATCCATCCACCACCACAGTCGTCGACAATCCATTGCGCGATTTTCAAATAAAAAGGACAAACGTCAACGCCAACACACAAAGAAAGCACCAGGACTCAAGTTGCAGCTTCCATCATGAAATGCGGTGTGCCTCTCCCATCATCATCATCCAGTCACCCTGCATCGCCATCAACCCAAGGGCGCATCAGCACCAAAACCAGCCGAATGAACGCCCGCAAAAATATCGCGCAAACCCCGTTTCCCCCGTCTAGTCAGCTCTAGTCAGGAGTATTGGGCAGGAAATTTAACCTGTTCCGGAATAGGGGCGTTTCGCAATGCATTAGAGTGTAGTGTGATTGGCTGCGGGTGTCTTGGAAGATGGCGCTTCACGGCTTCAGGTGCAGGCATCGGAAACTTGAAATGGCGCAGGCTGTGGGTTATGGGACTTTTGGAGTTCACGATGGTTTTCGTGTGGGTTTTGGGTTTTCTTATATCCCCCAAGCGACCCCATTTCTGTCATGATTGCAGAGCAGTTGTTTTTACGTATTTGTCCCTCGTTTCGAGATCAATTCACTTTCGGTCCAAATTGCTCATAAAATGGCGCCAAGCATAGATTACCCCGCACCGCTCCCCCTCTCACTCTCACTCTCCAACTCCATCCCACAAAAGCAAAACGCCATCAACGTCAGCGTTGTGGAAATCCTCGAAGATGACGCTGTCGAAGACCAATCCCATCAGGACAACCACAATGTCCATGCTCGGGAGCCGATAGACCCCCTCGACTCCGCGCGAAAACGTCTCCGCAACCACCTAGGTCTCCCCGCCGAACAGGGCGCACCCGTCCCTGACCAACCCCGAATCCAGCCCCTCTTCTTCATCGAACTCGTCCCCGACAGTCGAGCCGTGTCATGTAGCCTGCCCGGGTGTACACATGGCGCTCTACAACCCGGCGAGCTGCGCCTCGCGCTGAATCCGGGGATGGGTGGGGATATGTGGTTCCGATCAAGCTCCGGTCTGTCCTCTTCCCCAAACCACTACTGTTCGCCGTGATCTTGAACCAAGGAGAGGTTGCTAATGCAGAGTATATAAGAGCAGACTACTACCACATCCCCTGCTTCGAGCTCCTCGCCGACTTCACCTCCCCAGCCTACCTTGACCGCATCCAACCGCTCACCCGAAACACATTCAAGCTCCGGGGGCTGAAACCCTCGTCCGTCTTCGACGGGTCATATCTCCTTCCCGGCGGTGTTGAACGACTTATACTCGAATGGAAAGTCACGCGCGGGAAAGCGATCGATCAGCGCGATGGCGTCTTCGATGAACGGATGTATAAACTAGAAGAGAGTATCCATGAGCTGCTTTACCGGGCAGGTTCTAGGACGTATAAGCCGATCAGGAGACCCGGGTTACTGGATCAGTTTGAGTTCTATACGCTTTCGAAGACGCTGGCGCCGAATGAGTTTGAGTATACCGGTGGGAGGAAGGAGGAATGGAATCTGTTTGAGAGTTTTCTTGGGGAAGAGGATGGGGTCCATGATTTGAGTGGGATGTTGGAGAGGTGGGAGAGGGCTGTGGTGAGTTTATGTCTCTTCTTTCGTAGAGGAGATCGGATGCTAACAGAGTTAGGCACTCGCCTGGCAGGATATGAGATCGTCATCGTCCACTTTCAGCGCGTCCAGTGAAGAGGAAGATCAACCGGGTCTCAGCCCGACGGGAATCAAGGCGATCAGGCGGTTATCGGCGATTCCCACCCCGCAGGTCGGATTTAATCGCCTTTCCTGCTATCCGTAACGAATGTAGTTGAGTCGGTTCAGTGTTTTTGAGCTTTTTGGGTCCTGGTTTGGCGTTTGGCTGTTATTCCGCATTTGCTCGGTCTGGGTAAAAGCGATAGAGGTATTGATTTCGGCTTCGAATGGAAAGCGTTTTTCTCTGTGTGATCTTGCGCCTGCTGTACCTCTCGCATCAGCTTCAATGTGTGTCCTAGCCTCCAATGGCCTTCTTGAGGGACGGCAAGTCTCCAGATCGACAAATCGAGAAGCTAGCTCCACTTTCGAGAGCTTCCTCATCCCCAGCGGCTTCACTCATGACAGGAGCGTTATAAACAACGACAAAAGCGACCGCAGCCTGCTGAAGAGAGCGCAAAATTTCGGTCACTTGGCTGACGGGGAAAGACTACTCCAAGTACTATCCTCTCCGGAAACTTGGAAGACCTCAACGAAACGTTCCACAAATCAGATCCGACGTTGTTCACCCAGTAGGATACCCACGAACCCTCCCAATTTTTTCGCCGCCCGTTTCGATGGCCCGATTCCCACAGACATCCAGAAGAGGCAAGAGTAGCGGAGGCCTCGGCAGCGTCCGTGATAGCGTGCTTACCCCAGGTTATGGTCCGTGCAACAGTTCTAGATCCAGCCGGGGCTGCTCAGCTGATCGCTTGGAGAAGCTTTTCAATATGAGCCTCCTCTTCCCATTGGACCTGCCTGTCTGTTTATTTGTCGTGCCCCAGGAACCAGTTCTGATTTGGTTATCTTTTAATTAGGCGATGCCATCCACATGTGCCGCGGTCGAACCCCGCATCCCTGGTTTCAAGGCTAAGACGGTGGCTTGCTCGCCGGGGCGTAAATGGGGCCTTGGGAGTCGAGATGTTCCAGGCTAGTGGGGGCTTGGGAAGATTGTATTCTTTGATCTTATGAGGTCGACCTCGACAGCTGCCGGTGGGAAATACTCCGGACGGCGTTGCTTTCTCTCGATCGGATATTCTCCGTGGAGTTTTGTCGTTCCCCCGAGAGAGAAATCCAAGGAACTGAGTTCCATCTACTACTAGTAGCATGGAGCAACCGGAACCACTGATCTTGGAACATGTCAATGCTCGATGCCCCTATCAACGCCCATGAATTGGGCAATGGGTCCATGGATCCCGCTCGCAATGCGAGATCATCTCGGTCTAGCGTTCCCCCGCTTAATATCCAGAGCTCCAGCAAGTTCATCGCTTCCCCTCCAAATCTCCACAAATCCAAGACAAGAGCTCAGATACTAATAAGCACTAGAGCTGGCTAAAGACCGAACTTGCCTGATTCACCCATAGTTTCAGCCATCGCCTTGTCTCCATTCGCAACAACTTGGCCAGCATCAGAGGCTGCCGAGGGCCATGTGGGCAGCAATGCTCATTTCAAGCTGAGCATATAAGAAGCTCTGGGAGCGCCGCTTGTATCCCCAGATCGTCCACACAATCACTCCTTGCACAACAGCCAAAATGAAGTTCTCCGCCATTCTCTCCGCTCTCACCCTTGTCGCCCCTGGCGTCCTCGCCTCTCCCACCCAGCGTGACCTCGCTACCATCCAGGGCGTCATCACCGACATCCAGGGCCAGGTCAACTCCCTGCAGACCGCCATTGAGGCCACTCCCCTCGACGCCGACGCCATTGTCTCCCAGTCTGATGCCCTCGTCTCGACAATCCAGGACGGCGCCACAACCGTGAACGGCCAGCCTGTCCTCACCCAGATTGAAGCCCTCGGCCTCGTCTCCCCAGTCCAGGACCTCGCCGCCGACGTCGACACCACGATCCAGGCCCTGATCGGGGTCAAGGATGAAATCCTCGACCTCGGCGAGGGATGCACTACCCTTGAGGCTCTCCAGGCCCAGGCCGCCGCTGCCCAGCAGCTCTCCGACGCCATCGTCTCCAAGGTCCCCGCTGCCCTTGAGGACATTGCCACCGAACTCGCTGCTACCATCTCCACTGCCATCCAGAACGGTGTTGATGCCTACGCTGGGTCGTGCGATGGAACCGAGCCCACCTCTACCACTACTACCTCCGAGCCCACCAGCACGACTACCTCGACCACTCGCACCGCTTGCCCTGCTCCCACCAACTAAGTGGCATGACCTGGTGTTGCGGCTCGTTGATACGAACTGATATCAACGTGGCTTGGGAAGAAATGATGTGCTGGAATAATGTGAAACGTGGACCTGTATGACACTACCTCAGCAAAAGTTCTAGACCTAGAACTCTAATATAGTCACTGTATAATCAGCCAACCTTGACTTGCTTGATCTTTTTCCACCCTGTAATCCCATGTCAAGCCTTGAACGGTAATCCTCTTATCGTCCCTTATCTCATAACAGAGTAGCAACCGAAACGGGAAAAGAGTAAACAGGAGATGTCTATCTTGAAACATCAGTCGTCTTTCCTTACACCGAGTCTTCGATTAAAGTTTTCACTATTTCTGCCGATCAGGTATCAACTCCCCTGGCGATCGACCCCCTTTGCAGTCCAAACGTATCGTCGTAGTACGTTCGGAGTATACGGTTTGATAACGCCCATCTTTGCCCTTCTCGTCACCATAATGGCAGAGTGAGGCGGCTGAGGAACGCTAGGATGCTTCTGCATAACGATGTGGGAACTTCCCCGCCCTTTGATCCTCTTAACTCTGAGTTCCTGTATAGGGTATCCTGCACATCCATGGAGGGGAGATAACATTTAATACTAGTGGTTGGTGTGGTGGTTGTGATTGGGGTATTTCAGCCGGATATATATTTCCGCTCGCCCAGGAAAAGAGATCGCGCTTGCTTCACTACAGCGCTGCTTCGGTCTCTAACAAGATAGGTAGGTAGAAACTCACCCCATGGAGCAGATTAGATTACTCTGCATCTAGCTCGTTAGTATTGAGCTCCAGTCACCAGTGGTTCCCACGCCGGTCCAGCACGCAGCCGTAAGCTGGATTGACAGACTCCACGACAATATGGGTCTAGTAGTACCTCCCGAATATTGCCTATGATCGCTCTCGATCGACTGCGTATCTCGAAATGAAAAAGATGGCTGAAGGCTCACCGTCTACGGAGTAATGGTGGGGAAGTGGTGTTTTCACATTGCAACAATGTGGAAGCCAGCGCTTTTGTTTGTTTGCTTACTTTGCAACCACGTGCTGAGGCTTTTTCCAGGGTCAATGGCTAGATCTCTTGAATGCATCCATCTTCGTCGACCTGCGAACGACGATGGCGAGATGGCGTCTTTCGCCCACTGGAACCTCGCCCTTCCTTAGCGGTCATCTACAACTCCGTCCACACAAATGACAACGATAAGAGCATTGTCTTTCGGCCGGATCGAAACGCGGAGACCGCAGTCGCTCGTCCCAAGGGTACGGTGGCGCGCGCTAGTCGAGCGACTAGTTAACCCCAAGGCACTTTCAGGCAGACATGAGAAGCGATTCGAGAATGACGAAAGTGCGAGGTGGAGATGAGAAGGGGGTCGGTGCCATCCCCCGCTGCACATTTGGTCACATTGCAAGACTAATTTGAGGGGAAACCCGGTCAGCAAACGAGCTAATTGGCTGACATGCCCCAGCGCACCCTCACACTCCGGCAATCGCCTCCACACGCGTTGACTGTTTCAGTGTGTCCGACTGCGAGCCGGGGTCCGGCTGCGGCTGCCTCCTCCCAGTCTCCGCCCCAGTCTAACTGTCTGACCCTGACGAAATAAAACCCTTGTGACACTCAGCACGACGAAGCTCCCGAGGCACATACTCAATCGAGACCTTGATGCGAAAGCGATGCGATCGGAGAAACCATGGTGTTCTGCGGGAAACCAAGTAAGGGATGTCACTCATGTCGCACTCGCAAGATCCTGTGCGACCAGGGCCGACCGGGCTGTTCGCAGTGCCAGCAGGGCGGCTGGGAGTGTCCCGGGTACCGCGACACGCTGTCTTTGATGTTTCGCGATGAGAGTGAGAGGGTCATTCGAAAGGCGACGACGGGATCGTCGTCGAAGCGCAGTCCACAGACATCGAAGCGATCAAGAGCAGCCCCAAGCCGTGCGCGATCGAGTCGGGGGAAAACCGTCAGGGACAAAGGGCTGGAGGAGGGGAAGGGGAAGGGAAAGGGGAAAGGGCAACCCCGCAGTTCCCCAAAGGATGAAGATTCCGACGACGATTCCAGTTCTCTCGCCTTGACGTCTACAACACCAACGACGACGATTTCGACGATCAGTACACCGGAGACGATATTTATCGAAGAGTTAGTGACGCGACAACCACAGTCAATACAACCCTCCTGGCAACCGACTCAAAATGAAGCGATTAGTTGGTTTCTTCGGCATAACGCGTGGCCTGGCGCCCTGTTTATGATCGATTTCAACCCCGACGTTCTGGCGCAGATGAATATGTCGCCGAGTGAAAAGGCGCGGATGGCCAGCATAATCTCCTGTGGAACAGCGCTGCTTGGTCGATTACGGAGGTCGGCAGAGATGAAAGAGGCTGCAAGGCAGGAATACGGCCACGCGTTGGGTCTCTTGACGAGAGCGCTCTCGAATGAGGAGGAATCAAGGACGAATGCAACGTTATCCGCGGTGCTTTTGATGGCATTATTTGAGGTGCCCATTTTCACCCAGGACTAAAATACAATGGTCTAACGAGGTTCAGGTTATTACTAGTCGATCGCTTGACGCGATGGAGAAGTGGACGAGCCATGTCTATGGGGCGTCTACGTTGTTAGAACTGCGCGGTCAAAAAGAGCTACAAAGTCCAGAAGGACCCAAACTCTTTATCCAGTTGCGCTTCCAAATAGTGAGTTGTCTCGTCAACGCTTTTAGTCTCTAGTGCCCATCCTCATCTTGCAGATTATGAGCTGCATCCAACGAGGCCTCCACGTCCCACAATCCGTCCTCGAATGCAACAAAATCGCCATGTACCTCCGACCCCAATTGGAAGCCTACTGCGACCGCATTACCCACATCTCCGGCCGACTAGCGAACCTCCGCGCCGACATACTCGGCGGCATCCTCACAGACACCGAAGAGATCCTCTCGCGAGCCTGCGCGATGGAAGCAGAACTAATCGCCTGGCTTGCAATGGCTCCCCCCGAATTCCCCTACACCGTCATCGAACACCCACCCTCAACCTACTGGACTGAATCCTCCGGTGTCCGACCGCCTCTCTACAACGACGTATACCACCTCTACCACGACCTCTGGGTCTGCCATACCTGGAACCAATACCGATTCACGCGTATCCTAATTTGCGAAATCACACTCAGCTGTCTCCGTCGGCTGCTCAGCTCGTCCCACGTTAGCGCACCCAGCGAGATCCAGCGGCAGATCAACCTCCTACGGAAAACAACCCGCGAACTCGCCCTCGATATCTGCGCCAGCGCGCCATACCACTTCGGTGCAGATACTATCACCGGCGGGGAGAGCCGGCGAATCCCCGACTCCCAAATCTACGTCGGCGGCATGCTCCTCCTCCTCCCACTCTCTATAGCAGCAACAACAGAGAACAGAGAACACTCGTTACGGAAATGGATCGGGAACTGCCTCAGCATCCTCGGCCACGGAATGGGGATTGACCAGGCCTTTGCGATCCTTGAAAAGCTAGACACTGAAGCCGGATGGTTCGAGGACTTGAAAGACACAGAGAACGGCGTTGTCTTGCTAGACACGAATCGGGCGAAGGATAACCAGATTCTATTGGGGACGTGGAATTCAATGATCAATGCGAGTGTCTCGAATAGTTATGATGTGTTTGATACCGGTGGGAGCTGGAATGTGAATTTTCCTGCCGTCCGGTGGGAATAGTATAATAATATCCATATTCTCACATCGAGATCTCGCGCCATGCAGGGGGTCTGGTGTTTTTGATTCCTGGAAAAGGTTTCGCCTACTTAGATGACAGTTGTCGGTGGTCTACGGATACCATAAGAAATGTCCACTCTGCCATCAGAGACATGCCCCCGCATGGGACCTGCTGATCTTGGTCGCTGGGGTCAACCGGCCCTAAAGGTGAAAGGGCTAGGATCGCGAGCTTTTCCCTTCGCCACCGCGAGCCCAACGTTCCACAGGCTCACTTTAGAACAGCGGCGGGGATACGCACAAACTCCACCAGGTTGTTCTCATGTCTTCGTCCATGTCTCGACGCACATCGTTGCCGACGCACGTTAGGGTCCTCATCTCAACAGCCCCCGAAGTAAAACACCCGTTCCAGTGGACATGTGCGACTATACTTTTCACGTCGAGCAACCGTCATTCATGATCCACTCATCCACCTCCGTTCTTGGAAAGGACGCTACTTTCCCGGACCTCAGAGCTCCCTTAAGGTTTCCTGGGCAGTCTGCGCGTTGCAGCTCAGATGCCGCGCCGCGTTAATCTCCGCTCTACCAACCTGCCATGCGGGGCTCAGGGTCCAGGCGCGGCGACATGGCGATGGACATTGGCTCTCGGTTTGTTCATTGGCCGTTGCGAGATTGGTCCAGCCGCACAGGATGAGCACCTTTGTCCGGGGTATCACTGATTCTACTATTCTCGAAGATGTCAATGAAAGGCGATCGGACGGCAGTCAGGTTCATGGGGCTTTGGTCGCACCTTCCCTCAATACTAACCTGGGTCGCCGCTTTCATGTTCTACTGCACAGAGTGTCCTTATCCAGCAACAGGAAGGGGCAACGGGTCGTCATGGATACCGACACAGGTCGCTCCTTCCTTGCACGCAGTATACTCGAAGGGCCGAGGAAGGAAGGAGCGACCGTGGGAATCATTCTTGGGAAGGAGCGGTTGGCGATGTCGGATGCCCTCAGTGCAGAATCTTCCGACGCAGACTTTACCACTACTTTCTCACTGTCTCCCGGCTTCGTCAGATCAACGCAGTCCAAATGACTCCTTGAGTGATCGGCCCAAGCTACTGGACCGTGCCTGGAACATGGGAGAAACTATCGCCAATAGTCTGTAACGAAAATCCGGGAACCAGGCTCCGGAGCGGCGACGCTTTTTATAAGTTCCGAGGCGACAGCGAAACTGGCAGAAACGTTCTCGAAACTGGGGCGTCCATTTTGGCGTTTCTCATCTGAAAATAATGAACTTTGTTGGGCAGAACAATGGGGACAAAGAAGAGACTAACGTCCGCTAGCTGCCTCGTGCCCATTTCTCGGATCCTGCGGCGATCACTGCTGCTTTTTGACGGCTGGACTTGTGGCTCAATTCTGTGACCTGCAGACTGCGTCGAGTTTTTCTGTCGAGACCAAGTTTCAGAATCCCATTTTTGATGTTGGTCATGACTCGGGGATAGATCACAATGCCTGGTTTATTTGCTTTGTTAATGGAGTGGCTGAATCGTGAGAGAAATCGCCAACAACGAAGGATTCAACATTTTCAACGCACGAGCTACGGCAAAAGCGAAGCTTGCCAGCTTTTCTCATTGGATCATCTTCTCTCCTGCTCCTTCGGAAATGCACTTGGCACGAGGATTCCCTTCCTCAACTGGCAACCAGTCTGGGCTCTCCCCGCGTTTCCATCTCCACTAGGAACAATGGTGGCTCTAGCTCGCAAATAAATCTGAGGTGGGAAGAATGTCAAGATCCAGCAATCGGACCCGCTAGCCTGAAAGGTGAGATGCGAATCCAATCTTGGGGCCAAAACTTCAAATATTGATCCTGCGATACCAGATCGATTCAGATGCGGATCACTCCAGCCAATAAGACGCCATTCGAAAGGTGAAGCCAAAGGATTGAGTCGGGGAATCTAATTCCGGGATAGGCCCCTGTCGTTTGCTTGCTTGCTACTTGCAGCAAGAAGTCAGCAGTCAAATCCGTTCCTGGTGCATCACCTATCCCGGAGGAGGCAAGAAACTGGGATCTTGAGTTTGAGAGTTAGTGATTTCGATCAGCATCGTGAGGTTGGATTTAGGTTTCGTCCAGGAGTCGCCGATGCCTGTCATGCTCCCTTATAAGTATTGTCCGTTGGAAGGTGAGGAATCATGTTAGCTTGAGCCTCCCGAGTCCGTTGTTTCGTCGTGAGGCTTTTGAGTTGAATTGTGCACCTTCGACTGTACCAATCGCGCCGCTGAGGTTCCTGTCAAGATGGACGTTTCGGTCTTTT
The DNA here is from genome assembly GCA_025688815.1 of Aspergillus carlsbadensis. Lineage (NCBI taxonomy): Eukaryota > Fungi > Ascomycota > Eurotiomycetes > Eurotiales > Aspergillaceae > Aspergillus > Aspergillus carlsbadensis. The sequence goes on from MU628173.1 coordinate 169,260, forward strand.
TCTTCGGCCTGTTCCTGGGCTTTTTCATCTTCACGATGGAGGGAGTTGTCCGGCAGACCATTCAGATCTGGAAACGCACACACAAATTCGTCCAGGCTTACTTGTGGATGATCTGGTCCGAATCAGTCGTCAATCTCGTCTTCGCCGTCACCACTCGGATGCAGCTTGACGGCGTCATCGGGGGCTCGTGAGTCTCTCCCTCTTCCCATTCAACACCAAACTGACTTACATTCCTTGCAGTGTCGGCTACTACTTCAGTACTGTCCTCCTCTGGACCATCCAGACCCAGCTCCTGTCACAGATCATCGCCAACCGAATCGCCCTGATCATGGTCAGCAGAAGGAAATCGCTACAACTCCGCTGGGGCCTCTTCATCGCCATCGGCCTTGTCAACATCGCAGTCGCGGTCATCTGGATCCCCGCGCATCTCGACTCGGCAACGGACTTTCAAAAGAACCTCAACTTCATCTTCGAGAACGTCGAGAAGAGCTTCTTCCTCATTGTCGACCTCGCCTTGAACCTCTACTTCCTCTACCTCGTCCGCTACCGCCTTATCGCCGATGGTCTGAATAAATACTGGACGCTGTACAAGTTTAATATTGGGTTCGTGACTGTCTCGACGACCATGGATGCGTTGCTTTTGGGGTTGCTGAGTCTGCCGAATCAATATGCGTACGTTCCCCATTTACCCTCTCTCCTTGTTACTTCATCATTAACTAACACATCCAACAGCTACGTCCAATTCGCCCCGGTCACATACACTGTGAAACTATACCTCGAACTGAAAATGGCGCAGCTCATCTCCAAAGTTGTGAAACGGAGCATGAACCGCGTCGACGACTCGTCCACAAGCCAACACAACTCGAGCAACCGCGCCCCGCTGTCCCACTCGTACCGCACGTCGACCATCAACAAGAAGTCCGCTCTTCGCGAAAACTATGACATGTACGAGCATGAGATGAGCGCGCATGTTAGTGCTGGTGGCCGTGGGACTGGTGAGGGAAAGGCTGGTGGTGATACTGGTGCGACGAAGGGACAGGGGATTGGGATTGTCAAGACAATTACGACTGTTGTTGAGTCGGAGAGTCGCGAGGGGAGCTCGGAGGCGAGTCGGTCGAGGGATGGCGAGGTTTAGTCTCTCCATTGGATTTTGGAGGGGGAAGGGATGTATACTACGGCGGACGCCTGATCATTCGTTTATTTATTTCTTATATATATTTGATACCATAGAGCTTTTAAAGTAGCCACATTATTTCCGGCGGGAGCTTCTTATCTAAAGGCTTTGACAGTCAGGGTAAACGGTGTACGTACTTTGTTGGGATGCAAGGGGTTTCTTCCCCTGCTTAAAAATCGTCGAAGCAATGTAGTCGGAAGCCACAAAATCAGGGCGATGATCTACAGTCTCTGGCCTGCATATAAAGGTACCCACCGAACTTCGGACAGTTGTGGCAGCCTATTGCGGCATAGCTAATCTACCTGTCAAAATTGCAGTGGGTAACGTTAGATGCAGGCTAGAGACTAAGGTACGAGGACTGAATCGAACAAGTCTCCTAAACTAATGAATCTGCGGCAAGTTTAACCCCTGCACATATTTTGTCTCATAATGACGGCCGCTTTCGGCAGTTGAGCAATACTCGTTGAAATGTGGTCGTGCGAGGCGCCTGGTTATGCATGAAGATCTGGGAACTCAATATATACATACAACCCTTGAGCGACACTCGACCCTCGAGTACAGATTCAGCACGACCGGACCGTGATTGGCCATATTTAACTTAGGGAAATAATTTCGCTCGATAGGTCCCATAACACCATGCCATCATAGAGCTGTAACCAGCAAACAAGCAAAACTCCGTCCGCGGTGTCAAAGTGCGGTTATACACCGGCATCCGGAGGATCGCAGGCCGGGTCCGAGGAAGACGGGCCGGGTCGAGCATCGGCCTCTTTTCTTCCATGTGCTGGCGGATCTCGGTTCCGGTTTGCATAGAGTATTTCATGGCACCCAAGTTCAGATGCTGAGATGATGGTTTGATTTCTTTCATGATGGACGCTTTGCTGTTTTTGTTGCGAGTTACAAAGAACAAAGGTAGTTTAGTTTAACCCTGGATTTAGTGATCGTGAGGAGAGGTAGCTTAAACAAGCCAAGGCCGCCATCTTTTGAGTTTCCTGATAAAGTAAGTCTGCGGATGAATTAGTCAGCCACATGTAGAGGATAGCCTCGGACCGCAGGCCTCGGTAGAAATGCGGGGAGGGATCACCTGCGCATGCGGAGAGAGCTCTACAGTCTTAAATCTTATTTATCGTCATCCCACCGTCGCTTGAATGCGCCTCATTTCCTCACCTATCGCAATCAAAAGCCCCAATAGAACAAAATGACTGCCCCCCGCGGAATCTCCACCGTCCCCTTCGCGGAGCCGCCCTACCTCCGCGGCCTCCCCTCACCGTACTACACAGAGGGCCACAGGCGGTTCCAAAAGGCCGCGCGCGAATTCATCTACGACAACCTGCTCAAGCATGCGATGGAGTGGGAGAAGGAGGGGACGGTCCCCGAACATGTGTTTAAGGATTTCTGCAAGGCGAATATGCTCCTGCCGAATCTGCCTGCGCCCCTGCCGGTTGATTGGTTGAAACGGCTGGGGATCCATGATATTTTGGGCGTCAAGGTTGAGGAGTGGGATTATATCCATACGGGGATTTACACGGATGAGGTATGATTTTCCCGAGAGCGGAGGGTTGCAGTGGAAAGGATATCGGTGTGGCTGAGGCTAATGTGAATTGTGCGTGGTGTAGCTCGCTCGGTCGGGTTTGAGCGGTCCTGGTGGCTCGCTCAATGCCGGCTTCGCGTTCGGTCTGCCGCCGATCATCAAGTACGGGAGCAAGCAGCTGCAGGAGAAGTTCCTGCCGGATCTGTTGACCGGTCGCAAGCGCATCTGTATCGCCATTACGGAGCCGGATGCTGGGTCTGATGTTGCGAACATTACCACCACCGCGACCAAGTCAGAGGATGGGAAGTACTATATCATCAACGGGAACAAGAAATGGTACGCTCAACTTACCTATGTTGATATGGATGAAGGAGCGCTGATGAAGATTTGTGTAGGATCACAAACGGGATCTGGTCGGAATACAGCACAATGGCCGTTCGAACTGGCGGTCCCGGCCCCGGCGGCCTCTCCCTCCTCGTCGTTCCGCTAAAGGGCTACCCAGGCGTATCAATGCAGCGCCTCAAAGTCTCCGGCCAGGTCTCTGGCGGAACAACTTACATCGAGCTCGATGACGTCAAAGTCCCCGTCGAGAACCTGATCGGCCGCGAAGGCGAGGGCATGAAGCTGGTCATGAACAACTTCAACCATGAGCGCCTAACCATCGCCGTCGGCGTCACTCGCCAAGCGCGCGTCGCGCTCTCAACCGCTTTCGCCTACTGCTTGAAGCGCGAGGCCTTTGGGAAAACACTCATGGACCAGCCTGTCGTTCGTCATAGACTTGCCAAGGCTGGTGCAGAGCTCGAAACCATGTGGGCGTTTGTTGAGCAGCTGCTATATCAGATTGCGAACTTACCAAAGGAGCAAGCGGATCGCGAGCTGGGTGGAATTACCGCGCTGGCGAAGGCCAAGGGCGCGATGGTGCTGAATGAGTGTGCGCAGGTCGCGGTGCTGCTCTTTGGCGGCGCGGGCTTCACCAAGCAAGGACAGGGCGAGCTCGTCGAGGCAATTCTGCGTGATGTCCCTGGGGCTCGGATCCCCGGTGGTTCTGAGGATGTGCTGCTTGATCTGGCGGTGCGCCAGCTGGTCAAGCTGTACAAGGCCGAGGAGGCGAAGCTGGGCAAGTCGTCGAAGATCTAGACTCGATTGTATTCTACCATGTGTATCGCTGTTTGAATAGCCTTTAGACCATGACATAACATTTACTCGTTCATCTTGGCTTTTGCTTTTCCGTGTGGCAGCACCGGAAAAGGACCTGCGTCAGATCTGTTATCAGCCTGCAGAACCAAGGTGGCACAGTTCCTGCTTACTCCATCGAGTAAAGCCGTTGGAGAAGTGTCAAGGATCAGCAAGTGAGCTGTCCCGAAGCTATCTAATCGCCTGCTGACGCGCTAGCAGTGTATCTCCAAGATAACAGTCGGCCGATCCAGTGGGACCTTATCAGCTGCAGGAACGGTCATGCATGATAGGAGAAAGTTGAAGTACAAAGTCGAGATCAACTCCAATATGGATTTCGAGGACACACAAGCCAAGCAATATGGGCCTTCGCGAGCGACTACAGGTGAAGCAAGGCGACGCCAGTCTGGCGGCTGAGGGCGTTGCCTCGAACGCAGATCTCGATCCGATTCCTCTGGGATCCCCGAAACGCACGTGGGAATGGCCTTCTCTGACCGGGTTTTGGATTGCGGAGGCGTTTAGTATTAGCATGTATCAAGGTAGGCTTTATGATGCTGCTTTTACTGTATTATGGACGTTTCTGACTGGTGCAGTGACGTCGAGTTCCGTGAGCAAGGGATTGAGCGCCCCAATGGCTATTGCTGCTGTTATTGTTGGACACGTTCTTGTCTGTATTCCAGCCATGCTCGATGGGTAAGATCTGTTTTCCCTCAGTGACTATCGACCTGCTGACTGTCCAGCTACGTCGGCGCCATCTACGGCATCAACTTCCCCGTCTACACGCGCGCCAGCTTCGGCATGCGAGGCAGCTACTTCGCCGTCTTTGGTACTGCCCGATACTCCCCTCACAATACCCATACTGTTTCTAATCATTCCAACTCTACAGTCCGCGGAATCGTCGCCATCATCTGGTTCGGCACACAAACCTACCAAACGGGCCAATGCGTTTCAACAATGATCAGCGCCATCTGGCCCTCCTTCAACCACTTCCCCAACCGACTCCCCGCAAACGGGCCCATCACCTCCGCCGAGTTACTATGTTTCTTCCTTGCAATTATCCTACAGTTGCCGCTGTTATATTTGAAGGTCTCGAAGCTGCGATATCTGTTCATCGTCAAGATGTGCATCATGCCCATCTTTGGGATTGTGCTTTTTGCGTGGGCGGTTAAGGCTGGTATGGTCTCACAACATACCAAGTGGTGGAATGATGGCTGATAGGTTCTAGCAAATGGATTTGGACCTGTCTTCTCGAAACCAAGCGTTATCCATGACGGGACACCGGTCGCTGTTGTCTTCCTCCAATGTGTCACGAGCGCCATCGGCCCGAAAGCCACCCTAGCCCTGAGTACACTCCCTTCACCCTCTCCATCAACCATATCCCCTGTCTAATAATGCAATATAGACATGCCCGACTTCACCCGCTACGCCAAGAAACCCCGCGAAGTCTTCTGGACACAAGCCGTCGGCCTCGTGATCCTCGTCTCACTCTGCGGCGTGCTCGGCGCCACAGTCTCCAGCGCAACAGAAGTAATCTACGGGAAGCAAACGTGGAACCCGCTGGAAGTTGCCGTGCTGTGGGATAACCGGGCCGCGCAGTTCTTCGCGGCCGCATGCTGGGCTCTTGCCGCGATCGGGACCAACATCTCGGCGAATAGTGTCTCGTTCTCGAATGATATCGCGCTGTGGTTTCCGAGGTATATTGATACGAGACGGGGCGCGTATATCTGTGCCGGATTGAGTATTTTGAGTATGCCGTGGTATATCCAGAATTCGTACGTTCTCCCCTCTGTCCTCCCCTCCTCTTGCATACTCCGTGCTTCGAGCCCTATAGATTGGGATACAGGACAGTCACTTACAATGTGACTTGAATAGGGCAGCCTCCTTCTCCGCCTTCCTAGGCGGCTACTCCCTCTTCCTTGGCGCCCTCGCCGGAATCATCGTGGTAGACTACTGGATCTGCCGGGCCCGCCGCCTCCGCCTGCGCTCCCTCTACGAAGCGCACGGAACGCACTACTTCACAAAAGGCGTCAACATCCGCGCCCTGATTGCATTTATCTGCGGAATCGCGCCAAACATGCCGGGCCTCGCGGCTGTCACGGGACAGAAGGGTGTTCCCGTCGGCGCGACGTATTTGTATTCGCAGAGTTGGTTGGTTAGTACGGTTGTTTCGGGGTGTGTTTATTGGGGGCTGTTTCTTGTGTGGCCGTTTGAGGTTGATGATAAGGTTGTTACGGTTATTGAGGGCGTGGAGGGGGTTGAGAGGGTTGAGGAGGGGGTTGTTGTGGTCAAGGCTTGATGGTAGATTGTTTTGCATACCTTTTGAAAGGATAGCTTGGTTTCAAATTTGGTATAAACACTCGATTTTGAGAAGAGAGAAGATGAATAACCGTTCGGGGTAAAGTCATGGAATTATCCGAGAAAGAATGGCACATTTGGCGCTGTGGACTGCGTCCGTCCTCGCGCTATGGGGGATGGTGGCTGTTTTGCTCCACTGGCCAATTGTGGCCTTTAGTCAAGTGGCGTTAAGATGAATCACTGCCCTGGTGGCTCTAGATGATGAGGATGTCATTTTAAGCTCATATAATTAGGCCATCATCCAACTACGATTAGGGTGTTGAGGGGGACAGGGCTGGTATGCGATTAGATAGGCTTGAGAGGTAGCAATTTGGTTGTTTTATGAAAAACTAGAGCCCGAAAGCAAGCGAACAGAACGACCTTGACCCGATGAAGAACCATATCATCACTGGACTAAACCGAGACTGAGCTGTCATGTCATTCCAGATTGACACCAAGTTCCCGGACGCGTTGCTGGTAGTCTGGGTCGACCTCTTCTTCTGAATCTTCCTCTGAATACTGTCCTGAAGGAAAAAGCTCCTCCAACCGGGGCTTCAGATACTGTTCGATAAAGTCATGCAGCCCATATCCGAGCTCGTCGTATTCCCTGGTAAACTCGGCTACCAACTCCTCCAACTGACCAATGAGCTCGGCCTCCTCCTCATGTATCTCTTTGATTTCGTCGTTATCCATTTGCTCGATTTCTTCATATCCCCAAGTGCATAAAAATTCCCTGTCTTTGTGGCACGTGTGGGTTATATCTAATGGGTCGAACGTGAGGTACCGTATCGTTTGGAGGGCAATATCACGCCTCTGGTCCTCCGAGACCCGTCCAGGTGCAACATCCTGGAGTGCATCAATCATAGCGGCGAATGCTGTGGTAGAGGGGCTTAGGTATGCCCAGCAGGAATCAACGTATCGGAAAAAGCCGTGGAGGATCTGCAGGTACGAGGAATAGCAACCACCATTCGAACACGCGCACGAACGGCTGTCACGAGAGTCCTCGGTGATAATTAGACAGAGAAATTCCACAACATCTGGCTGCTGTTCCATCATGAGCGATCTAAGATCCTGTCCTGTTTCGCGATTGTCCTTATACCAGCTGCAAAGGTTTTCTCCAAAGGCGTCAACCAGACTGAGGAAGGATGGGCAGCGATCTTCTGAGAGTTGATAGAGGCTAGCCCCTCTATAAACCAACCAAATCGCGCATATGATGAGCTGATAGGGAACATGATAATTGGAGTAGTTGGAAAGATCCATTAGGGGTCTGATGCTATTTCCATCACACTGGTTCAAGTCCGTGAACCCGGCTGCGTAAAGACGTTCGAAGATGGTAATATCATTCTCTGCATAACTGTATACCGAGGCTTTTTCCTATTGCAGCAACTGCAGTTTGATATTGTGATCGTCCAATGCCTTACACACGTCAAAAGCCTTGGTATCTAAGAGGGCGCTGGATGGTAATGAGAGGGAGCGCAAGACATCGTGCGCGAGGTGCTCGACGGCCAGTTGTTGCAGCTTATGTCGAGACTTGGCAAGGGCGGAGATTGTCCTCGTTAGAATGGGAATGTCCTTCAGCCTCGCTGCTTCCCGTAGACAGTCTAGGTCAATAGATTCGAGATATTCGAGAAGTATTGAGGCACATTCGTTTTCTCCATACTTGCAGGCTAGTTTGAAACAACCGTCGACTGGTGATGTAAAATAAGAGCAACCCTCGAGCTCGCTTCCTGTGTGCTCCAAAGGCGACTCCAACAGGATTCTCAGCCCTTCAGGCCATCCCAGTGACAAATACAGAATATGAAAGTATCCCATAGCTGTCATCAGTGAGTCACTAGAGCCTAGGCCACCCTGTGACATCAAACAGCACCCGAGGGCTTCTGCTGATCTAGATAGAATGGCAATCTCGACCTCATGGAGTTCGAAGCCTACAAGGTCAGTGACGTGTCATTTCTGGTGTTTTTATTTTATACATACCATGAGGGTTTCTTGTCAGAAGGAGCCGCGCTATGGCCATAGATGTCCTAAGGTTCCATCGCTCATAAGATCTGTACGTTGTGATAGAACTGAAGTACCCACCAGAGTTAAGCAGGAGTTCGAAACAGCCCAGGAAATCGACAAATGGGCCCGACTGACCCTGCGCCTCCCCAAAGGGAGAATGATGAATAAGGGCATCTGCAGCCGTTCTGCCACTGACGGTGCACTCGCGAGAAGGTACACCGGCATCAATTAATGCCTTCATCAACGGCTCCAGTTCGCTCCAGGAGTTCGAATCTTGCTCAAAATAAAACCAAAGAACAGAGGAACTAAGTGCCTATTATGTAGCGTAAGTGCAAGTTAATTGGTAACGATGCCAGCAAGTAGTAATATTTAACTGAACTTACATGTAGGATTGTGCTGCCATCTTCGAGGCGATCGGTTGGGGCGGCCCTCCCCTCTTGGAACATCCTCAAAAGGGCCATCTTTACCCACTCTCCCAGGCCACCGGTGCCCGCTACAGAATGGTATCTCCACCCAAGGTCCTTTATAAGGTCAAAGGCCGGAGAATCGGAGGCCACGACAGCCTGCAAACGAATCACTGGACTAAATGCAAAGGAGCCCGCACCTCTCGTCAAGGTCATCATGACCTGCAACGACAACCCGAGGAACCTGTTGCAGAAGGTATAACTCCCGGCGAGACCTACTGCTTGCTGGCCGTCGACATACAACAAGCAGGACTCTTCGTGCAACGAATATGTTGAGAATGACAATCCGGAGAAGGACCAGAGCTTATGATAGCCGCCCGTTGAAGCTAGAAACCGTGGCTTCCGACGGCAGGTACAGTACTTCAAGATCTGCTCTATTTGCGAAGCAGGCATTCTTCGCTTTCGTCGCAACCAGATATTCATGAGCTGCTGTTGGTCACAGAGGTCTCGTAAGAGACTTGGCTCGGGCATTGTGAGAGTAGTGGGTTTGGTTGATTGCGTTTGGCATTGAACAACGGCTTGCGAGGTAGTGGGTACCACTTGCTGATCAACGACTGTGAGGATCTTTGTTGTCGTAATGTCAATTAATGATGTTCGGGATATCAGGGCTTGTATCTGTCGCTGTTGTTGGTCCATAAGGGCACTGTATGATTTAGAATAATTCGCGTATCATTTCTCTAGGATAGGAGGAGAATTTCTTATGATTTACCTTTGAAGAAGCTGGAGAGCCAGACTTAGGTTATCCTGCAGACCAGATACCAATCCAGACAATGTGACCAAGGTATCTTTCTTGAAAGGATATGCCATTCTCTTCAGTAGCCAGTCGCGTTTCCGCGTAGCAGATGAACCCGAAATGCTCGGACTGTTCGATTTGCATTCCTCCAACATCTTCTCCAGGCGTTCACATGCCTCTCTGCAGGATGCGAGATTGTCGAGTACCAGGAGGCGATATTGATCGGAAGGAAACTGCAGATTGGTTTGGGGCGATACGAAGCCGTCGAGAAGGCGTAAAGTGTTTAGAAGCCCATCAACTTTGGTGGTAAACCGGCGAATCTCATCATCAAAGTCGCGCCATGGCCCGTAGTAGCGAGCGAATCCCTGGCCAAGGGTAAGGCCGAGGGAGACTACGCCCACCACGCCGGCGCTCACAGAAAACGGGTCGGTCATTGAATGCAATCGCGATGGTTGGGAGTGGCAGAGAACGGAGGGGCCGACGGATGACGGTCTGCTTATGTTGTGGCCGTCCGAAATCCAGCCTTGTCCGCCTGGACGATGGCATGGATGGTGTCCTGGCCCTGGTTGGCTCCACGTCGGTGATGCTGTGGCTGAGAGAGGCCGACCAGGGCACGCAGCCGACCAGTGATTTTATGCCAAACCTGTGGCCCAGCATGACTGCGCCGACTTTCCAGACCGACTCTCGGTTCGGCATGCATGGCTTGTATCACCTATTGCGCCCAATCATTGATATCATATCCTCTGATCCGATCGGAAGGGGCACACGATGGCCTCAATCTGAAGCACCGTCATTAATGCCCCCGAACGACTTCGAGCGTTTTTTTATCTGAATATAAGATCTCTCTGCATCCATCCAGAGGTCCAAAATCTCCGATCCCACGTCTAGTCGATCGCCTCACACTGAGAAAAAGGGGACATCTGTCCGCGGCAACCTTCACGGGCGTACGAATGCGGCTGTGCTGAGTGGCAAGGGCAACCTGGTCAGCGCGAGCAGAGGGCAGCTTCACCCAGGTCATTTCGCGAATCTCTTCTTCTCAAGCACACTGAGCGATCTCGAATACGTGCACGAGAGGAACAAACACTCACTATCTCAGGCAAGGCATCGAAGGAGAAAACGCTTCAGCTTCAGCCTCATCATGAGGCCGCTGCACGATAGATACGAGCCAACTCGTATTCCCCCACTGACTAGTCGCTGGTCGTGTGCTTGCAATAAATTATGATGCGTCTCAAGGCCTATCACAAGAGATCGGGAGCAGGAAGTCGGTGACCTGAGGTTGATTGATGGGACAGATAAAAGGAAGGCGCGACCCCCCGCCTCTGCCACCCCGGCAACCCGCACTGATCGCTGTTCATCATCGCCATGCGCCGCCTAACAAAGCACTTCTTCCCCAAAAGCAGTCGTGAAAAGCAAGAAAGGACAGAGCTCGATGAAGCGAGTCGCCTCGTGCAGCTGCGATATCGACTGGGAGCCCTGTATTTCGACGTATCGCGACCGGTCAAAACCGACAACTATATCCGCGCACAGGTCCACCGCTACACGAAGGGCGAAGATGGAAGTCGAGTACCGGATGTGAGTGAGGAGGAAAAGGGATTTGTTAGCGCGGGGCATGTGTCTTTTGGTTTGATGACCTCCCTTGCTCACAGTGGTCAGTCGCTAAGCAGGTATCGATCATAGAGCCCTACTGGAAGAAATACTTCTTCAGGTCCGGCGCCGGCAAATCGCTCGACGAGAAGCCCGAGGCGCGAGTCTTCACGGAGATCGAGAGCGACTCGCGGTATCTAAATATGCATCCGGCGACCATCACGGTCGAGGGATTCGGGCGCGAATGCTGGAACTATGAGCAAACGGTCCGGAATCCGTACAATATCGAGACCACGACAAATGAGTGCAAGCACACATTCGCTTTTGCCCGGTTGGAAGAGCGCATGGTTGAGCTGGAGAAACAGGCTCAGCGAACGATCGGCCTTGATCGCGCCGCGGATGATAAAGAGGTTATGGAGTTTGTCGGGGATCTGGGGTGTGTACTGGCTTTGACTTCGCCGAACAGAAAAGGCGTAGGATATTGGCTAATACTACTCGTGTGTATAGGACGAGCAAGAATATCGGTGGAGGGAAGTACAGCCAGTCCTGGTGGATCCCACAACTATACAGTGTGCTATATCGCAAAGATTGGTTGATGGACATCAACAGACTGCCTCACATAGCACAGGAAGTCTATACGGAAAAGGGCTGGGCATCAAAGGCCAAGCTGGGGCAACATGAATTCTTCTACGCGATGGTCCTCGCCAAAGAGCTCCTGCGCCGACTCGAGGTTGACGACAAGTGGTACCCAGAGTTTGCGAACGCGCTCTGGGTCCAGCTCATTGTGGCTGACCAGTGGTTTCGCAATGTGCAGTTGAAGGCAGTCCGAACGGTGTTTGAGCCATCAAAGCCAGCGATCCCAGCGACCGATGAAGAGGGCAAGGCTGTCGAGATGACGCGATGTGCAGGGGATCGAGCACTCGAATGCGAGCGGTACGACAAGGCGATCGAGCTATACACTAGAGCCATCGAGCTGGACTCGACGAACGCAACGACCCGGTGTCAGAAAGTCCGGGCCCTGCTTGCCAAGGGGATATACTCCGCCGCGGTGCAAGAGGCCTGCATTGCGGCGCGTGATGCGCAAAAGAGCAAATGGGCATGGCATTATCTCGGGCTCGCGTACTTGCAAGCTGGAGCCTTTACCCGAGCGAAGGCATCATTCGAAATGGCGCTTTCCCTAGTTGATGCCGGACAGGTCCCCTCCGGCCTACACGAGGCACTCACGAAGGCGCAGGAGGAAATCGATAGCGGAAAGGCTCCGTATGAGAATAAACACCCCGTAGTGTGCTGGATGGGGGTTTCCACCATTTCCCAGCAACAGATCGAGGGGATCATCCGGTTTGCTGAAGAGATGCAATGGCCATATCTCGACGAGGTCCGCGAGCATGTACAGCGGGTGTGTGATGACGTTTCAACGGGCAAATGCTGGATAGCGGTTCTGCACGACTGGTTCTGTGGGCTGAGCTTACCCGGAGCGAGGTTCGCGCATAATATCATGCCTGCCTTGATCTTCTGTAGTCCGTCCAGACCGGAGGCGCTTGAGTACTACTGTCAGTTTGAAGGTGGGACGACAGGGGTTGTCTTTCAGGATAAATCGTACTGGCGTGTCCGATCGATCCTGGGAAGAGTCCTTGGCTGCCTCCCTGGGGTCACATGTGTCGGTGGATGGACTGGTCCATGTCCTGCCACTGAGGGAGTTGAGACGCCACGAACGGTTTACCTCGCTGCAAAACAGGTGGCACCGGTGGAGATGCGCAAGCTATCTTCCCACCAGGATTGGGAGTCAAGGCAAGCCTCTACTTCTGCGACTGATATCAAAGACGATGAGCAGTGGGTCATTCCTCAGCCACCTTCCACGCGGTCACGCCAATGCAAACTTCTTTCCATCAGGCTAGAAAAGCTCCCGATAAGCAAAGAGCTCCTTGAGATCGAGAAGCATGAGAGGGGCTGGGACAGCAAGCGAATGGAGAGCAGGAGGGGGTTTCGCGCGCACGTCCGCGTCCATTTTGATGCACACGGCGAGAAGCCGCACCAGGAAGAGTACACCCTACTTCACAACTCTATATTTGTCACCCTTCCTCCGTGTGTTCCTGGGCAGGACAGAGCACATAAGGAGCATGTGAGCCGGCTGCGCGTCGTGGACATTGCGGTGGAGAAGCTGAGAGAGACTGCGAAGAGGCTATCCCCGGATAAGACACTGATCATCAACGCCACTGGGGAGGGTGCAGAGGTGGCAGCGAGAGCGTGGTGCACAGAGGTCGGAAGACATGCGATTGTGAGAAGGGCCGGCGGCCCCTGTGTGGCGTGTACTCTTCGAGGGGCGAGCCGTGTTGGATTGGGCGTGGGAACAGTTATTTGGGTCTCTTAGGCTCTGTATATGGTGGGCAATAGCCTATAGGACAGGACGCCTTATGTTGCCACCATAGTCTGTGGCATCCCGCTTCGTGCTGTTTCTCCGTGGGGAGGACATCTGAATAGCCTATCCACGAGGTGCTCGGCCTTGGTATTCTCCTGTCAGAGATAATTGGGGCGAACCTTGCCTCATAGGCCATGCCATGGTCGGCCTTATGTCTCAAAGGTCGTATATAACCAAGCTTTGTGTCGCAAGCAGTTGAAAAGTCTCATAGTTCACCACCCATTCTCAAGCTTTCCCAATATGGAGCACCTCACACGCAAAGAGTACACCACCTCCCGCAACTACACCTACACCTACTACCACATCCTGCAATCCCCCGAGAAGCCCACTCTCCTTCTCCTACACGGCTTTCCCGACGACCACACCCTCTGGGCCCGCACGCTCCCCTCCCTGCTCACCTCCGGCCACTCGATCCTCGTCCCTGACCTCCTCGGCTACAATGGCACCTCCAAGCCCACAAACACAGAAGCCTACAACTCAAAAGGCCTGGCCTTCGATCTCGCCGAGATCCTCGAGCACGAAAATATCGACAAGATCATCTCCATCGGACACGATTGGGGCTCATACATGGCGCAGCGGATGTGGCTCTGGTTCCCCCAGAAAGTCGCAGGACTCGTTATGTTGAATATTGCATATGACCCGCCCGCGCCGTTCGATCTCGATGCTACGAATGCGGCTATAGAGAAGGACACGGGGCTCCCGAGGCTCGCGTACTGGGAGTTCTTCTCCTCGCCGGACTGCGCGGATGCATTGAGTGCGAATATCGATTCGTGGTTTGAGGCGTTACATGGCGAGCCGGACAACTGGCTCGAGACGCTCTTCTGCCACCGGAATGCGTTGTCTGATTTTGTGAGGCAGGGCAGGCATGTTCCGCTTCATGAGTATGCGGAGCCGCTGCGTGAGAACTGGGTAAACAATTTCGGGAAGTTTGGCTTCGTCGCACCGCTGCAGTGGTATCTAGTCAAGGTCAGTGGGATTCAGTGGGAGGTTGAGAAGGAGCTTCCGAGGGAGAGGTATGTGATTACAGTTCCGACGCTGTTTATCGGTGCGAAGAAGGATACTGTCTGTACGACTGCTGCGATTGAAGTTCCCAAAGGGCAGGGGTTGCTACCAGAGCTGACTGTCAAGGAGGTTGATACGGGGCACTGGCCGATGCTGGAGGCGCCAGGGGCTACAGGGGATGTTATTGTGAAATGGTTGTCGGAGCAAGCATAGTATGGTTAATAGCTCGTTTTAGAAGAGAAATAATCAGACAAACTCCTGCCCCCTGGCTGCCCTCCCAACCCTCGAACTAGCATAAACCCCCTTCTTCGCTGTGCGTCCGCCCATCCTCAGAATCCCAACAAGATGATGCACGCCCGCAACGACACCATCGATGACCTGCACATCAGGCCCAACTGCCTTCTCAACAGCAGCTTTCAACTTGGTCATCCCCGCGCAACCAAGGGTAATCGTGTCAGCGCCCCGCTCCACCAATGTCTTCGCCGCGTCGCACATCGCGCCCAGAACAACATCCTCCCCCTTCTCTTCAAGACCGAGTACACCCAGTCCACAGCTCTGTACACCAACAGAGAATCCCTCAAGACCATACTGCCGAATCGAATCCGCATGGAGAACAGCCGAGCGCGACGACGTAACCACAATCCCAAACCGTCCACCAAGGGTCCTTGCCGCGAAGAGACTCGCTTCCATGATCCCGACAACAGGCGAGGGCAGTTCCTCGCGAAGGGCTTTGATGAGCGGGTGCTCGCTGTAGCATGCGACGAGAAATGCGTCGTATCGGTCTGCGATGGGGAGGATTGCGCGGATGGACTCTGCGGCAGAGAGCACGCCGTCGAGCGAGCCTTCGACGGCTGTGGGTGCTGGGATGGGCGCTGTGAAGCCGTCGACTTGTACGTCGGGTGGGAGTGTCGGAGTCACCATCTCGATACACTTGTCTGTCATGTATTTCGTCGAGTTTGGGTTCACTAGTAAGATACGGAACTTCTTCGCCTGCTGCAGTGGGAGAGCCACGCTCTCCGCCACAGCCTCACGATCTCCATCCCCACTACCCTCAGCAGCAAGCAGCGGCGGCTCAATGACGCCCGTCTGCTCCGCCAAAATGCGATAATGCTCAATGCGCCGATGCCGCCCAAAATCAAACGTCCGCTTCTTCCCCGGCTTACACAAATCCAGATCACAGTCCGCAAGGATAACCTCATCCTCGACGGTCTTACTCTCCGCCAGGATCCGTCCCTCGGGGTCAATGATCGTACTCCCCCCGATAAGCGGGTATTCCCCGTCATCCAGCCCGCACCGCGCAGACGAGACGCTGAACGTCGCGTTCGTGTAGGAATGGGCTTGCATGACGAGTTTGTGGTGGAATAAAGAGAACGCCTCGGCTTCCTTGGGGTCCATGTCCGCCGCCTGGCCCCAGAACTGCGGCGCGAAGCCGTTGGTGTTGTACCCGCAGAGCACGATCTCAACGCCCTGCAGGCCGTACGCGCGCCAGCTCTCGGCCCACCGGCGGTCGTTGCAGATCATCATTCCCAAGATCGGGTCGCCCTGTGGACGTTCTGCGGAGCTAGGTTCAGCTTCGACGAGCCCGGGCACGCGGAATGCCTTGAAACCCAGATTCCCGGGGAGGAAGTACCGCTTCTCGAGCTGGTTGACGGCTTTCGGGTCGGGGAGGGGCTCGAAGTCGCCTGGGAGATGGATCTTGCGGTACTTGGAGAGTATGGATCCGGATTTCGCGTGGTAGTAGATGCAGCTGTTATAGTGGTCTCCATTGTCCGCCGCCTCCGCAAATCCAACGCTGATATCAACCCCGAGTTCGTGCGCGACGTCAAATAGTGCCTTGGTATTCGCCGCCGTACGGATATCGCCGTGCTCGAACCAGGATTCTAGCTCGCTCTCGTCGAGGATGAGGTAGCGCGGGAAGAAGGTTGTGAATGCGACTTCGGGGAAGAGGACGAGTTGTGCGCCTTGGGATGCTGCATTGCGCAGCAGGGCGATCATCCGGTTCAGGGTGTGTTCGCGTGTATCCCATTTGTTCGTCGTGCCCATTTGGGCGGCGGCGAGGCGGACGGTTCGTGGCATGGTTGCTTTACTTTCAAAGGTTAAAGGAAAAGACAGTCGTTTGGAACAAATGGGTATCTTTGGATATGATGCCTATCTTTGTCTTCGATGGCATTGTGAGCGGGGAAGTATAAATGTGTAGATCGGAGAAATATCCGGGCTTATCTCGATGCACTTGGGCTGGTATCTTATCATCGGCCGTTGGAGAAGTTGGAGAAGATAGCTGCGATAGCCGTGCGAGATCGGCGAAGTGATCGCGAGATGTTAAATTCGCGTTGGTATCTGGCTGTAGGACGGAAATTCAATCGTAGAAGACTAGAAACCATATGGACACCATGGCGCTGGACATTGACCTCATCATCACAAACGCTACTATAGTACAGCCACCCCCCCCCACAACGCTCCCCCTCCCCCTCCCTCTCCCCTCACCACGAAATAAACCTAACAAACACACAAGGCAACAGCATCAGACACCCTCCCAAACACAGACATAGCCATCTCATCCGGAAAAATCGCCCTCCTCGGCAAAAATCTGTCCACGCTCTTCCCCTCATCCCCAACGCTCTCCGCGGACGGCGCCTACGTCCTCCCCGGCGGCGTCGACAGCCACGTGCACCTGCAACAAGACAACAGCCCAACAGGCGATACCTGGGAATCCGGGACGCGCTCAGCGATCGCCGGCGGCACAACGACGGTCCTCGCATTCGCGTCGCAGAAACGGACGGATGAGAGCCTGTTTCCGGTTGTGGGTGAGTATCATGCCCGTGCGCGCGGGAATGCCTACTGCGACTATGGGTTTCATCTTATTCTTTCGAATCCGACGGAGAGGGTTCTCGGGGAGGAGTTGCCTGTGTTAGTTAAGGAAGAGGGCATCACGAGCGTGAAGCTGTACATGACATACCAGCCCATGCGCCTGCGCGACTCGGAGCTGCTCGATGTGATGGGCGCCACGCGCGCGCTGGGAATGACGACGATGATCCACGCCGAGAACGCAGATATGATCGAGTGGATGACGAAGCGGCTCGAAGCGCGCGGACACACGGAGCCATATGCGCACGCGCTTGCACGGCCCAATATCGCCGAAGACGAAGCGACGTATCGCGCGCTTGCACTGTCGGAGCTTGCGGATGTGCCCATTCTCATCGTGCATATGAGCTCCAGGGTTGCGGCGGGACATGTCCGCCGCGCGCAGACGAGGCTGTTGCCTGTGCATGCCGAGACGTGTCCGCATTATCTGTTTTTCACGAGTCAGAAGCTGAAGGGGGAGGGGTTCCAGGGGGCCAAATGTGTGTGTTCGCCGGCGCTTAGGGAGGATCCGATGGATTTGGATGCGATGTGGGAGGGGTTGGTTAATGGGACGTTTACGACGTTTTCGAGCGATCATGCGCCGTCCAAGTATGTTTCATTTTCCACCTTTTGGGCACCGAGTGCTCTTGGTTTGGTTCGTGGTTAGTTGCTTACGTAGGGTCTAGATTCGATCATCCGCTGGGGAAGAAGAAAGGTACGGCGACCTTTACACAGATACCGAACGGACTCCCAGGTCTCGAGACGCGCATGCCGAGTCTCTTCTGCAACGGCGTTCTTACGGGTCGCTTATCAATTCAGAAATTCGTCGAGCTGACGGCCTCGAACCCGGCGAAGATGTACGGTCTCTCCGATCGCAAAGGGACGATTGCCCCGGGGTACGACGCCGACCTTGTCATCTGGTATCCAACCCCCGAACAAGCGACGCAGTTGGGTTCCGAAAAGTCCGTCATGAAGCCCTTCACACTCACGAACAACATGCTCCATCATGATATCGACTACACGCCCTTTGAAGGTATGCACTTCGCCAACTGGCCGCGGTATACGATTTTGCGGGGGAAGGTTGTCTGGAATCGAGATGAGGGCGGGATTCTGGGGAAGAAGAGTGATGGCGCGTATCTGAAGCGTGGACGGAGCACGTTGAGTCGGCCGCGGGAGGTGTTTGTCAATGAGTTTAACCCGTATGAAGCCTGATTGTGAGATCTGATCTGATCTGAAGCTGAACAAATGAAACGACGTTGTATGGTATGCTGAGCTGAAGAAATAGTAAATAGTAGTAGAGGTATATGACAATTGGCAACGTGAAAGAAAGACAGATCAACACCCGCAACACAGACACTCGACACACTCAATGCAGCACTCGCAGGCCTCCTCGCAGAGGAAGCAGCAGCACAATGTCATCAAACTAAGCAATTAGTTTCCGCTATTTCAATTGAAGGAAGGTACGAAACATACCAAGCAGTAAGACAGCCACGATCCTTCTGCTCTGGGGGCGGCGGCGCAGTCTGGTACTGCATGGGCGGATAAGCCTGCGGCGGCGGAGGACCGTATCCCTGCTGGGGAGGAGGGTAGCTATTCCCAGATGTTGGTTAGTTTTCAATTTCCCCAGTCTTTTTCTCCGGAATCTCTCGAGACACGTACTAAGCTCCAGGAGGAGGCTGCTGCTGCGGATACGACATGGCGATGTGATGTGAATGTGAGTGTGCTATGTGGACGTTCAACGATGAGCCGGGGAAAGAAGGAGTGAGAACAGATTTTATTTCACTGATTTCGAAAGTCGCGGAGGTCGGCTTGACGCGCAGGCAGAAGAATAATTCTCAGCCTTGCAGTGCTTGGTCTCCACCGGCTGCCTTGGCTGTGGGTGATCCGACCGGCCACTGTTCCACTGCAGGCGCGAAGTTGTAGACACGCTTTGCAGCTGTTTCACGGCAATTTTGTGGCAATTGAATCAAGGCTTTTGCATTGATAAGATAGACTCGAAATCCAATCTGAGTATGACTACCCTTCTCCCCAACCCCATCATTCAATGCCTTGCAACCCCATCCCATCCCCATGCCACCTCCTTTCTGCAGAACGCACACGTTATCCTCCCCATCCACTATCGAAAAAAGAGCCAAGACCAGAGAAGCTAAATGCAGCTAAGCAGCCCCTTAAGGCTGGCCCCACCAGTCTCAGTATGCGCCCGCTGGTTGGCTGCAAAACGGTGTTGCCTAAAGGTCCTCCAGTGCCTCCACCGGCCAGTCAGCCCTGCACTGATCAATAATTTGCACAAATCCAGGGAGAAACTCATTCTCCATAAGCCGCTGACTGTTCATAACTTTCAATGGTTCCATTGATTGGATTGATTGGGTGGGCTTTTGGATGCATGTGCCGAGTGCCGAGTTCTTGCCCCTTGGCTGCGCGTTCCTGGTTCACCGACAAAGACTGGGATAGACACGAGTTGTAGAGAAACAGTCGGCTGGTGTGCAGGAGCAACGAGAATGTGTAGGTATTTTACCTGGTCGATGCTATATTTCTACCTCGACTACCAAGAGAATTCCCTGAAGACAGCCATGCCATCTTACTGGCAATTGATGTTCTCTAGCGCCAAAATAGATTTCAGCCAAAGTACTCCAGTGTCCACAGACACAAAACCTGGACGGAGTTAAGGGGGTGATAATGCACCGTCGGCCAATATCTTGCCAATGTTAGGTCTCTGATCTACGGAGCAGTATCCAAAGTTCCAAACAACTAAAATTTGATTAAGCTTCTCTGTCGATCAGCGGCGAAAGCGGCCAAGGTTTTGACCAGCAAGCCGATCTGCGACGATCCGTAGGCGCCTTTCTGCGGCACAAAAAGATAACCAGACGATTACGGTTGGAGGGATGGATATTGCGAAGTCGATGTTAGCTAACGAAAGTGTCATGATGTCCATTGGAGAGTGTAGGTTGTTACTTTCATCAGAGTGGATTCAAATTTGACTATGGTTGACTGCCTGAGTTTAGTGGAAGAACACACCTACTGCAGTCTGCCCAGACCCCTGTAGGTACCCCGTGAGGTTGACCGTGGAGCGACCATTCAAAGATCACCAAGCACAAGTCAAAAGCTTGGTGCTCTCCCCGCGTCAAACTCCATGTCGAGTTCTCCCCACCCCGACCTCCAACGACAGGCTAAGATGAGACCCTGCTTTTAGATATCGGAGCTCATTCCCGTCCTCCCAATTTATTCCCTCTATGCATCGCTATGCAGCGCACAACCTGACACAAAGCGCCAGAATGTAATTGAGACTTGACCAGAAGAGGCCTATCCGTCCCGCATCCGCGGCTCCTCGTGCTTGTCAGGGTCTTTCACATGTCAAGTGCCGTGCAATGCGAGTGGTCGACTGCCCATCTATGTCAGAGCGGCCGAGTCAGATGAATCTATACCGCACGTCTTCGGATTTAGGGTCGGTGTTGTGTTTTGTATAAGATGCATATGAGATATGCATTGCATTGGGTGTAATGACTTGAGCTGGTAGCTTTTGTGTCAAGTTGAGATACGATATGCTGGATCTGGTATACGCACATGGAGAGGGGGGTATTGCTTCTGATTGAGATCATGTTTGGTAGAAAGGGGTACTTGTAGTACGCAGTTTCAACATACATGGACATGCACATGCCCTTTCATAAAAGAAACGCTCCCACTCTCACAAGAGTACTAGCCGCTAGTTGCTTCTGCTATGTACTCCTGAGGATGCAGCGCAACGACGGCTGTAGCATGTATACAGTAGTCATCTGAAACCATTCACCTCCAACATCTTTCATCGCCACGCCTAACGTCAAACCCCAACTAACACCCCGGATGCAAGCGTCCCCGAGCCGGCAAAGGCCCTTCACACCCGGAAACACGGATCGAAGCGAAAACGCCTCGTCTGAGCATCCTGACAGACATCTCCAAGTCATCATCCTCGTCATCCGGAGTATGAACATGGATCTAACTCGTCCAACGAGCCCCATAATCACCACAAAGGGTCCATGATCTACACCATCTGCACCTGGGGCATACCCCGACGGCAACTAGGCTCGAAGGAATGCATATGACCACCGCCAGTCTGCTCCTCCCTCCCCTCCGGCTCGCGGCCCGACGGTAACCCTAGTCTTGGTGGAGGGGTAAGTATACGGGGAAGATATAGGTATCTGGATACCCATGTCGTCTTGATGCCTCTCAACTCATACCTACCCAGTTCCATAAAAAGCACAACTCTCAGGACCCATCAAGACCCAGTCTCCACCCAGAAACCTCACACTCCACCAGCTCACCGAGAACCGCAACCAAGATGATAAACCTCACCCCGAAACCCACCCACTCCATAACCATAACAATAAACGACGACGCCACCCCCCTCGGCGAAACCGACCTCGCCCTCCACGAGCTCCGCACAGTCGCAAAAGAAGGCATCGCCCTCGCCGCCGGCGCAGCGGCCATCCTCCTGCAGATCGCCCACCCCATGGTCGGGCAAGGCGTCGCAGACCACAGCACCTTCGCCAGCCGCACGATCAGCAGAACACAGTATACGCAGATGTACATCTTCACGATGATCTTCGGGACCCCTGAGGAGAAGGCGGCCATGAAGGCGTGGGTGGACCGCGCGCACTCGCGGGTCAAGGGCGAGGTGCAGAGCGGGGAGAGGAAGAGCGAGGCGTACGATGCTATGAACCCCGAGCTGCAGCTGTGGGTCGCTGCGACGATTTATGCATCCATGGTGGGCATGTATGAGAAGGTTTATGGGGAGATCCCGCCGCTCAAGGCCGAGCTTGTGTACCAGGCGTATGCGTGCATGGGGACGAGTCTGCAGGTTCCGCGCGAGATGTGGCCGGCTGATCGCAAGGCGTTTCGGGTGTATTGGGATGATATGATTGCGAATAAGCTGGCTGTTACGCCTGATGCGCGCGGCGTGTTGGATGAGTTGTTCCATCCCAAGGGACTGCCCCTATGGGCGCGGCCCATTGCGTGGGTGCTCCTGCCGATTGTGCGGCCGTTGACGATTGAGCAGCTGCCGCCGAATATCCGCGATGGGTTTGGGCTCAAGTCGACGAGGTCGACGCGGGCGATTGCTGGGTTGTTCATGTCGACTGTTGCGGTGACTTATCCCATCACGCCCGGGTTTATTCGGCATTGGCAGAAGACGTATTCGTTGCGGTTGCTGCGGAAGAGAATGAGGAAGAGAGGTGGGAAGCTTGTCAAGTTGTGACTTTTGCTTGTTACTTGTTTAGTGTCGCTTCTTATTCGACAAGGGCAGACTGTAATGCGATGATATCCTTGTCTTCTCAGCCTCCGTGTGCCCGCTCTCGGCGTAATTGTAGACAGCGCAATGACCCCTGTTAGCAGTCGTAGCTAGTTGCGACCCCCGCATCCTATATACGATTCTTACTCAAGAAGTCTGACACGCCCACCAACAACCACCGTCGCCCAAATGTGGGGAAATAATAAAAAGGCTCTATCCCGTCAGCCGATGATGGCCCTTCGCATCTCGAAGTTCTTATCACGAACATAAGGATCCAGCGCCACGCGACAGAACTGCACACACAATGAAGCCGCTGACCACAGCACCGTCGCCATCGCTATCGCCATCACTATCACAAAATGATTCTCAAGCTCCTATCCCTCCTCGGACGCCTGGGCGCCCACATGGCCTCGCTCATCATTGTAGGCCTCGAAACAAAATTCATCACGGAGCGTCTTTGGCTGACGGATCTCCTGGTCTACATTGAAGTTGTTGCGATCATCAGTGTTGTAGCTGCGCTCGTCCCTCCGTACCCGAATTTTATATATGACTCGTTCTGGGCTGCGGTGTGGATTATCGCTGCGATCTTTGCTTTGGTTGCTCCGGTACCTGGTTCTCGTCTCCTGTTGCTTGGGTGAGACAGAGCTAATGTGATTGGTATAGTTCGCCGAACCGAACAGCTATGGGTTGCAGCCTCATAGCCCATTAGAATGTGCAACGTACAAGGCCGGAACAGCCTTTGTGTTCATTGCACTCTTTTCATGGCTCGGGAATGCCTTTATGGTATGACATTCTTGGATACGAGTCGGGTCACGTCAACTAACCTTCACAGGGAGGACTGGATATCCACGCGCTGCTGGCTTATGTGGGCAACCGGTACTGGGGTCGTCCGTGAGTGTGCCGTATGTGTAGAAAATCAAGGGTGCTGACAAGCCAGACTACACTTCGGTCCTACAGAGAAGGACCATACTGGTTCGCTAGAGGGAGCTCGGAAGGCCAAGTCCGTCATTTCATGCCTGACGCACAAGCTCCGCTAACACCTGCAGGGGCCTAGGACACTCACATGTGGCGAGGTGGTTCATCTGTTATGGTTCCATCGGGGTCGTCCTCCTTGCGGTTGGGATACCTGTCATGTATGTCATTATCTTTCTTCAACACTGTGTAGAGGCTAACCATGTGGTAGGGTAATCTACGCAGCACCCGCGTTCGCCCGCTACCTCATGCAAGGCATCCCCGTCCCAGACAACGTGCGCATCCACCTGAAGAACCCCACAAACAACAGCATAGGCCTGACCCTCGAAAGCGACGTCTGGGCCCCTGACCGGGGAGACGTAACCTTCTACCCAATGGACGTGACCTTTTTCTCCAACGAGGAATACCCAAACTTCGACCCGATTGCATCCGTCAGCCTCCCGCAGCTGAAGTATAAATCGGGAGAACACATCAATATCCCCGAGCAGAGTCTTCGGCTTGAGGATCTAGATGCCTTCGCGCGGTTTATTGAGCACGTGGCGTTCAATTCGACGTTTATGTTGGGTGGGATTGCGCGTGCGAAGGTTAAGATTGCGATGATTAGTACAGAGGTGGATCTGTACAAGTCTGTCGCGTTTCCAGGTTCGTCGTCCGGTATATATATCCTTGGCTATAGGCTAATGCAGGCAGCGTTTAATGCGTTTCCGACGATAGAGTTCAAGGAGATTGGGCTCAAGAGCCGTGACACGAATGGGTATAATCTGCACGCAAAGGTTGTTCTCGACAATCCCACTCTGGTAAGCGCGACGCTGGTAGGCCTTCTCTCCCTATGTAGGTTGTATAGAAGACAACTAACTGATAAATCTAGGGCGAGGTAACTTTAAACGTAATGGTTGGCGACTTCGTCATCGGCGAAGGCCGAGTCTCCGTGGCGAATATCATCCCTGGTAAGAACACATTCGACGTCGACGCGAAGCTTAACGTTACAAACATCCGGGACAACATCAACGCAATCATGGCGATTGAGATACCATACCTGAAAAAGGAGCAGGTTCTCGTCTCTGCATCCGTTAGTTCGGTCGTATACAAGGGCCAGCATCTGCCATACTGGGAGGAAGCGTTCGGTCGGCTCGAGATTGCAGTTTCTCGGCCGATCCGACCGCTCGTTCGTAGTGTCCTTGACACTGGTTTTTTGGGAAGTTATATCAATCCTATTGTGAATCGGGTGCTTAATATTGTCTTGGCGAACGTGAAGGAGATGGATGATGATGATCTCGACGCTTATGCGGAGAGTCTGGGAGAAATTGGCACGCGCGCGCTGAGCCTTCTTTCAACGCTGGGTATCTTGTGATTTTCATAGTGATTCATCTTCCTTGTCTATGTGTAATGAGATTACCGACCTTCCTCTCTTCTTGTCTCATATCTCCATTCAACCAACATATGAAACAAACACGACTCCAAAAACGCCAACATGCCAAAGAGCCCTCTATTTCTTCTTCTTAAACCGCGAAAAGAACCCCTTTGACTCCTTCTCCTTTACCTGCATCTTCAGCGTCCCGATCTTATATTGGTACGCATAGCGTTTCAGAATATTATCGCCGTGGTATTTGCGGTACTTCTTGCTCGCGTCGGTGCCGGCTACACCAAGGAGAACTATTCCCGTTAACGTTGGATATTCCCTCTCCATCTCTGGTAGAATCGAGTGTAAAACATACTCTTCTTCCCTCCAGGATGTTCCTCTGAGAATTTCGTCAGATCGTACACTGTCCCGTCGATCGCCAACCACATGTCCCCATCCTTGTTGTGCAGAACTAGTTCGTCGAACGTGTAGACCTTGTTCAGATCGACCTCGATGGGGACCGGCTCGGTGGTTTCACCATCTGTGCCTTCTGGCTGTGTGATGACTGCCGTCACTGTTGTTTCGGCGCCCCCCTCTGCTTTGGGCTCGGCTTGTTGTTGTGACGGTTGTGGCGTTCGTGCTGTCGCCGTGTCTGCCATGCTGGGACTGTTTCTTATTGATTCCAAAAATCAAGTCTTGGAAATTACCCCGGATTTAAGAAGAAGGTATCTTATTTATGAATGCGGGCGCAAAGAGTGGTTGGCTGTGGCGGCAGTTTTCATGTGTTCGCCCTGGTGGTCTCGGCTCGTACTGCGGCCGAGGCGAGGAGCCGAGATGCCGCCGCTGCTTGTTGGAGGAGCGATCAACTCCAATCATTGAATCTGAATAATGAATCGTGCGAATCAGGAAGCTTTCATATGTTATTGTATGTTGTTCAAAGTGGCTGGAGCCAGATAAATGTTGGCGCTTGATGGTCAGGTGCTCAGTCAGATATAACAGTAGCTGTTGGCATTTTTGTGTAAGTCTCGCCTTGTTGGAGCAGCCAACAACTGACATAGTTTTTGCCAAGGGGTCTTTAAAGGCGTTACAGCCACTTGCGCCTGGTTATTCACCTGGATGGCTACCTGTTATCACAGCTACGCTTACCACATAATTGGTGTTGCTAATGGCCAACGCAGCGGTCTCATTTCCACCTGCTTCAATCATGATTAGAATAAGAGCCGCTTACTAGGCACATGGGCTGTTAGGATTCATGAGTAGGAGAGGCTTGCTAGAATGGTGTCTGTATAAAGCAAGTGCACACACCTCTTAAAACGTATTATTACTAAACTAGATGAATTCGCGTTAGCTATATCTGTAGGTTCATACTCTAGAGATTCTTTAGTAGCAAGAACTTGGACAGCTAGGTAAAAACAAAGGTAGTACAGTATGGTCTGTAAGTACTAATGCTAAGCCATGTACTTTATCCCTTAGCTGTAAACTGCAAGAGCAAGAGGGTGATTAGGAGCACCTATATTATGATGAATTTTACCTCTCTTTCCCCTTCTCCCAATCGCCAAGTGAGTAAGGATCAAGGATGTTCACTAGTGTGTATGTATCTGGATATAACTGAACTAAATGTTGAGCTACTATTCGTCGAATTACTAACTTATTATAGTCCATATCTTGTAGAATAGTAGTGATAATATACGCCCTAAGATTCGGCCAGGGGTATATATCCTAGGCTACTGCATGGATTGAATCCAAGTAGTCATTTCGGCCCAAATGAACCGGCTTCCAAGGATAGGGAGATATAGCTATGGGTATGAGGACAGATGATATATCAATGGCCACACGAGCTGTATGAGAATCATAACACCTTGATTTGCCACTAAAATCTCTATCCCGTAAACAAAGTACCTAACAAATGACGCCCGCTCCCGCCTCCCTAGATTCCCCCCCGGCCCCTGGCGTCCAACTCGCCCAATCACGCGTATTGCAGGTTGATATACTCCTCATTAGCCGCCGCCGCCTTATCGCCAACCAGAGTCTTGCCGGGGTGATAGAAGTGAAAGACCGCCTGCACAAAGAACATGGGAATCGTATCAAAGATGTACATGTAGATCTCATGCGAGTACAAGTACCCATCAGTCCCCTGGACGTACTCAATAATGCGAAAGACACAGCGCGCAATGACGAGGGACGAGACGAGAAACAGGACATGCAAAAGACGGCGCCACTGCGCGTCGACAAGGTTGACGCCCGCGCGCCGCAGGCGCACCTGGAAGGTCCCGGAGACGACGAGGAAGAAAGCGAAGAAGATTAGCTGCACGACCAGGCCGACGACTAGGATCTTCTGTCCCAGGCTGCGCATGCTGTTGATTGTTTGCATGCCGCCGCCGGCGAGCTGTAGGAGGAAGGCTGTCACGTCGCCGGTTACGAAGATCTTTGTTACCTTTGCCGGGCTGACGATGGAGAGGTGTGGCTTGCCCGTGCAGGTGACGATGCGGCCGTAGATCATGTAGATTGTTGCGGCGTAGAGTGAAGGTGGTAGGATGATGAACATTGACTGGCAGATGTAGGCGACTAGGCTGTCGGGCTTGCGGGCGGAGATTAGGCGGAAGATGTAGCCTAGTGTCATCACTGAAACGGTGGGTTGGTTAGCTTTGCAATCTATATATGTTCTGTGTTTTGATGGCGGGGGGCCTTTTACTAAAAGCGCCGATTAGAAACGCTGTAAAGAACCAGGTCTTTGTCCGGACCATTTGCCAGAGGTGTGCAATTGCGCTGCCTCCGAAACATAACATGGCTATGATAGCGCCTGCGCTGTTTGGCTCATAGGGATAGTAGCCTGAAGATCCCAAATTTGTGTAGATTTCGCTTCGAAGGTGCAAACTGGATGAGAAAGAGAAGGAGGGAGATTGCTTTCTAAACCAACAAGCAGAATAGGAAAAGAAAAAGAGTGTGTGGCTGTCAATGCCTCAAATTGGAGAACTAGAAGAAAAGAAACTGTCTATAGATAGATAGCGAGAGTGCAGAGCAAGTTCTGTTATATGCAGTCCCCTATGGTCCTCCTGGCGCCCTGTGGAACAATATTGAAACTAATAGCATCACCCACTTGCTCGTTTGGATACGAGAGCTCGATGCTTGTTGCCTATCATGATACTAATTATACACCATTCGCACACACTCATGGTTCAAGGGGTTCAACCTGACTGTTCAGGTGGACTCGGGAGGGCTCATCAAGTACGCGGACAGAGCGGCCTCTGATTCGGTACGCCTGGTATTAAAGTGGGCTGGGCATGGCGGGTCCAGGTCCAGGTCCAGGGTCGCCACAGCCTTTTCCAGGTGGAGACGATGAGCGTGAAAAGAGAGTGGCATCTGCAGTGAAGCCTCTGATAGCTTTTGCAGCTTCTTTGCCTCTGGAGAACCGTTGCTTGGGAGAGTATGGAGTTGAGTCTACTGGCAGGTGCGACCAATGGGGAGCTTTAATTTCCGCGTTTACAGGGCTGGAGGCATCAAAACTTGAAACCCCCTTCTTTGACGATGGCACATTCGAATTGTAGTAACTCTGCTACAAGAGAAATTTTGTTATATGTAGAATAATGTGAATTCCAGGTACGAAAACGAAAAATCAGCTAAAGGTAATTTGTCTCCATGTCTCAAGGACTGCTCTGGACTCGATGGTTTGTTCCGCGCGCCAAGGCCAAAACATATATCACTACTAAAGGTATCCAGATATACCTTAATTATTCCGTTGTTGGCAGCTTTGCCTTTTGCATCTAAGTGTTGATTGCTTGACTTTCTAGAAAGTTCTATTGCTGATGAGAGACTTATATACGGCGCAGTCAATGCAACGCTCTCCCCAAGGATATATTATCGCCCTTTCCATTATGAAAGGCCTACCTTGGCCTCTTGGTGCCCAATGTCCCCCTCGTCCAGGAACGGCCCCTCGATCAACTTGACCTTTCTCCCTTCCCACCAGGACATGACCCCCGCCAGAAGCGAGCTCAGACAGCCCAGACCGATGAAAAGCCCGACGCCATAGCTTGGCCGATTGTGCCGGTCATAGGCCCACATGAACGAGGCCATGCCGACCTGGAAGAGTGTGTTCAGCAGCATACAGACGACGACGAAATCCATCTTCCACTCGCTGGTCGCCGGCGCGGTCCTGCCCGTCAGGGTTTTGTGGTGAAGAGGGATCTCGTCAGAGGAGGAGGAGGAGGAGGAGGAGGAGGAGGAGGGGTCGCCGCCCTGCCCCTGCATCCTGAACCAGCTTGTATTGCGCTTCGCAAGCTGGTCTATCGACCGTCGCGATCGCTCCTCGTCGCCGAAGCGCCAGCCCAGGAGCCAGTATGTGTCGCGGATGCGCCACGGCGCCAAGCCCCACGAGGTCAGACAGAATAAGGCGTTGAGGATCTGCGAGTCAATCTCGATCCATTCTTCTTTCCGCTCTTTGCCCATTGATCCGACGTTTAGCAGGAGGAAGAAGAGCATCGCGCCCCAGGCGATCACGTTGAGGCCGTAGATGGTGATGAAGAAGCCCGTGGGCGTGCAGAGGAATCTCCACACGACCAGAGCCCATTTCCTGCACGTCTCGCCCCATGAGAATTTCCCTGCAGGAGGCTGCTGAGTGTGGTCGCGATCATGTTCCGCCTCTGAAGCAACCCTGTCCGACCCCCCTGCAAGGCCCCCTTCTTCTCCCAATGGCCCAAGCGCAACCGTGGGTGCTGTGGCCCTCCGCGGAATCTTATTTTCAACCGTCTCTACCTGCGTGCTAGATCGACGTATACTGCGACCGTGGAAATCGAACCCGACGTCGTCGGGCGACCGGAGATCCGTGAGATTCGGCGCGTGTGCGATGGCTGTCCCCGTGGCCTGCCAGACTCCCGCCGCAGGATTGTAATCGAGGACTCGGGTGGCGGCTGAGGAGATCGATGCGGAGCGCAGGACTCGTCCGGCCTGGAGCAGTGGCATTGGGGGTCGAGTCCAGCCCGGTCGGTCCGCTGTGGGTGATTGCGCATCGGCCATTGTGCGCGCGCGGTGTTTGTCGTTGGAAAATCGAGGTGCTGAGTGTATTCCAGGATAAGATAAATGATCGTGATCGATTCTGTGAGATGGAAGACACGGGGTCGTGAAGGAGACAAGAATCAAGATAAGGCTGATCAGAAGAGCTATTTAAACACCAAGATCAATACGAGGTTATGTACGAGTACGAGCACCAACGAAGACCCAAAGTCCGGCGATCGACCCACAGTGGCTGCTCAGAGATTTCCGACTGGATTCTCGACCCGATCGGCATGGGGCGGCGAATTGGGCCAGGCCCTTTGATTTGCCCGTCCCCCTTGCTGCCTCCCATGGCGCCCTGCCGGCAGGGAACCACGGGTTCGATCACGTTGAGTTTTTACGACAGTACGAGGGGGGCGTGTCGGTTTAAGCATGTAGCAAGTGACTCTGTCGATCAGAGATCTCGATGAACTGCCAAGAGAAGCATCCATGGGTGATATACTGATGTTCTAGGCTCCCTTCTCCTCCAGACTTGGGGTGCACTTGGACGAAAAAGGAAAGAGCTACCAATCAGGTGCAGGTGTCCAACCCGTTGGTCCACGGCCAAGGGAGGGGAGTCCGCACAAAAGCATGCTCTTGTCCAAGGGTGGTCAACTAATACCACAATTTACGACGTATGCAAGAACCAGTTATGATATTCTCCTGCTTTCAATGGACAACTTACATCGAGGAGACCCAACCCCATGTAGGCCGTATTATTCTCGAGTATGGACACAATAAATCATCTCCAAGACCAACACATGCCATGGCCACGAGAAGGTAAGACTGGTATCTCGCCGTCTCCCTCCATCAACAACCACGAACCTCTTTCATATGTAGCACACCGAGAACTTTAAGCCCGCAAAAGCCATTCCATCCGCAGCAGCGCAGGTGGTAAAGACCGCAAGGCCTCAAGTTACCCAGCCTTAACACCAACCTCGGAGTCACGCACCACGAGGCCCTTTTGCAAGATCGCCTTGCGCGGATTCTCCGCCTCAAAGATCGCCTTGAGCTCCTCCAGAGTCTTACCCTTGGTCTCGACGAAAAACCAATAGATGAGAACAATCTCAATCGCGATCCAGACAATATAAACCAGATAGAGCTTCCACCCGATCTTGCGGATGCCCACACTGACCCCGTACGTGTTGGTCATGGTGGCGATGTTCAGGAAAACAAACTTGATCGCCGACCCTTTCGCACGGGTCCGGTTCTCCAGGCACTCCATGGGGTACAGGGTTGCCGAGGGCGTCATCCCCATCGCGTACGAGACGCCGAATGTAAAGATGAAGACGATCACCGCGTAGGACAGGTTCGGCTTGGTGGCGGTCTCGGCGGTGAATGCCGTCAGGAGGATGTAGGAGACGAGGCCGCCTAGGAGGCCGCTCATCATCATGTTGCGCCGGCCGGCCTTGTCGAGCAGGGACGCGCCATCATGGATGCGAGCCAGCAGCAGATGGCGTTGATGGCGTTGATCAGGAGCTGCGTGTTGGAGCTGGTGATGCCTGCGTTGCGGATCATTTCGGGCTGTCCCGGTTGCAAGGCACAATTAGCGGAGGGTGGTTTGTCTTGGGAGACCACGCGATCGCCGGGTAGACAGAGGATGGTATTCGGCTGGTAGTACGTACCATGAAGTATGAGACGACGTTATTCCCGGACCACTGCCCGAAAAACGCCGTCGCAACCACGAGGCCGATTCTGTATCTTGCCGACCTCGTCGCGACCAATTCGCGGTAATTCCACCAGCGTCCATTATCCGTCTCTTGATGGTCCTCGATAATCTGCCTATACTGTAGCTGGACGATAGGAGCTTCTGCGGCCCCTTCACCGTGGTACTTTGTCAGGATGGCCAGCGCCTCATCATACCGGTCATTGGCCACAAGCCAGCGAGAGGACTCGGGAAGAAAGACGATGAGGACCATGGCGAACGAGGGAAGTGCGGCTTGGAGGATTGTGGGAACGCGCCACGCCCACGACGTGGTGAGGTTCCTGGGACTCTTAGCCTTGTCCGGTGCAGCAGCATCAGAGGGGGGTGGTTACTTACAGGTTCGTTCCGTATGTTGTCCAACTAGCGAGAATATTTCCAATCCACCAGAAATTATTATACCTACATGCCCGTTAGATTGTCCTGGTTCATCGAGACCCAAGTAATGCACCCACATCCCCGCCGTCAGGCCACGATAATCGGGATGCGCCAGCTCGACCGTGTAGGCTGGCGCCGCCGCGTGCGCCACGACAGCACCAAAGCCCAGTACAAAGCGACCGCCGATGAACTGGCCCAAATTATTGGCAGCCCCCTGCACCGCCGTGCCGATCAAAACAATCAGACAGCCGATGAAGATACAGGCTCTGCGTCCCCAGACGTCCGCGATATACCCGCAAAAGGGGAAAGCCGCAATCTGGGCGATGTTGTAGATGATGAAGACAACGCCCGTGGAGGAACCGGCGCCGTTTAGGCCAAAGGATCGGTGATACGGCTCCATCGCGTTAATGGCGCCCATAAGGGATCCATCTATCAAAGGAGCGGTGAGTACGGATACATATATGAAAATCAATCGGGGAGACCGCAGATCTCACCATAGCCCTGCATGGTGGACACAAGATAGCCCACTGTCATGACGACGTAAAGCCGAGCCATGCTCCGAGCCGATAGCTTGGCTTTTGCTCGGGGCGCAGCGTCTCCATCCTGGACAATGGAAACATGCTGGGTGGCCGGCTCTTTCTCCTCCGCAACAGTGGGCGAGACAGGTTGCTTTACAGGTTCCATCGTGGTCTTAATTAGATGCACGTGCTGGTCGGCTTGGAAGGTTGGGAACTGTTGTTGATCAGGTAGATGGAAATCTAGTACAATTTATAACCCGGTAGGAAACGGGCTGAGGTCTGGACCTCCCTGAGCTCCCCGGACCCCGTACTCACTCCAGCAATCAGCTAATTCCCCGAGATGCGGAGAGGGAGTTGTTGGCCCACTGGCCCCCTGCTCTCGCCCGTTGCTCTTGGTGGCCAACCCCATGCAAAGCTTCTGGCTGGGAAAGCCACGCGCTGCAATGTCCAAAAGCCGCCCGCTCACCACCAAACGCATGAGGAAGGGTCTTGGGAATTACCAGTTGGCCATTTTGGGCAGGAGTTTCATTCCCCGACGGCCACTGAGCACTGCGCGAGGTTCCCAGGGTCGCACTTTCCCACCAGTCTGCTTGATACTTTGCTCCGACTGGTTCGAGACCTCTCAAGGTCCATTTGAAGGCGATATTTTCCACGGAAAATCATATGGGTTGCTCAGATAATCCCAGTCAACGAGCTCCTGGTGCTAGTGGTGGTGGTGATGGTGGTGGCCCCCTAGCGACGCTTGCTTTGCTCTGTGACGCCAATTCTCAGGGTGATAGACATGTCACAGTACGCATATTTCTCCATGGAAAATTAGGCGTCGAGGCGAGCTTTTGGCCCTTGCAGTGGCGGCCGTTCGTTAGTCTCTATCCTCTGTTCGACCTCCCCCGGAATCCGCATCAGGGAGCCTCACGATCACCCAGTGCTCCGAGCTCTGGGCCGTGCCCTTAGCGACTACGTTCGGGATCATGATGAGCTACTGCCCAGCTATGGTTGGGTTTTGGCTACATTGAGATCCCACGGGTGGTGGCGTGAGTAGATCCCGTATGCATGACGCCTGCTGGGGATAGGGGACCGACGATGAACCTCCGCTGCAGCGTTCGTCTCGTGGCGACCAACATTGAGTGACCGCGGGGCTGACTACAATGCGGCCATCCATGATGATTCGGGGTTTCCCCTCGAGATCGCGTAACTTTGGATGTCTTTGCAATCAAGATACGAAGAGGGACATTCGGAATCCCGACCACCGTTGCGCTTCACAAGAAAGGCAATAAAACGTACTGGCAAAATTCAGAGTCTGCTTGGTGCACGCCTTCCAAGAGCTCCTACCTTTGGTGTCGCGTATTACTTGCGTCTATGCTCCGCAAACTGCAGTTTGACCACATGTCATCCCGGGGCTACTCCACGAGCCTAGTTTGTGGAAGCCAGCCTCTGGGGTTATCCCCTACATCTTTTGGGGTTGCACTTATAGCAAACAGGGTTTCCCCGCGCCTTTCTAACACCTGGATCCGCTCTCACCTCTCAGGACATCCATTTTCCGTCGGCAACGGACAATGTCGCCTGATTGAATCGGCCAATGGCCGCTCCATTGCGTTATCGGGGTGATCGAGACCGAAATGGTTTAAAACGCTGACGCTTTGCCGTGGCTCTCCGTCTTCTTTATTCCACGGACTGCTCCGAAGTCAGATGAAAGACATGCGGGGTTGCTGGTGGCGCCTCTCCAGATTGGCTACCCCGTAGCAATCTCACGCTGGGTCTAGGTACGTATCTATTGTATTCCCCACGGACGGCGATTAACCCTTGTCCAGACTAGACCAATGGAAACTCAGGCACAGCATCCATGCAGAGGATTAGATACTATATGCGGTGGTGAATTCCTTCAAGAATCCGTCTTCTCAAAGTATAACCGTGGATACTACGATGCCACAAAAAAAGGGCCTACAAGTCTCTGTCCTGCCTTGCATGTAAGCAAATAGAAGACCAGAGCAAAACCTAGGGAGACTAGAGCAGCAGCGTCTAAACCGGTATCCTGCAGATGAGCTGTCAAAGCAGGCTGCCAACCATATGCCAAGTTCTTGGGGTTTGCATGAACACCTGCACGCTGCTGTGCGGGTCATGTGGAGGGATGATGCTCCCTCAAACAGGTAGCTTCTGCGTGGACGGCAAGCTGGTGCCCTTAGTATTGTTGACAGGTGTGGTCGGGGGTCTGGGCGGAATCGGAGCGGCGAGATGGGGACAGGGGTCGGCAACTAAAGGGGAAGGCGAACTATTCCGCCGCGCATGAGCCAGGGGGCACAAAGGAATGCTCAGAGACAACAGTCGTGGTGTCTGCAGCAACGCGCATTATTTGTTGCACGTTCTCCACGGAACAAAACGACCTCGTCATGGCCGATTTGAAGATGAGAGTATATGTCGCCCAATCATAGGCTGCTCGTTCCGCGTATAATGCTTGGGGATCCACCGGTGGCGTGCAGACTCGGACACGGTCTGGCGTCCTCCCACATCTCATAAGTTTTGTCGTCATGAGTAAAGGGCATTGTTCCAATTGTGGCGCGGCAGTCCCTTGGAGATACCAACGCGGATGACCCTGCCTCACTATCAGTACCTCTGCTCCCCACACATCTCATCTATTTTAGGCCTGACTTTTGCTGGAAATGGTCCTGGGAGACTACAATTACTTGGCGGGCCCACCATAAGGGGGGGCGGTTACCATTATCATTCTCTCCTGAAGAAACGAAATTCTCTAACCAACTGCCCCGGCTGGAGGGCCCACGTAGGGAATTCGCCTTGTATTCGGTTCCATCAGAGATGGAATTTACTTTGCTCCTTAGCTTTACAGCTGACTACCTTATTTCCCCCACCCACCTAGGCAGATTACGTGCCTTCCCCGATTGATTCACAATGGGGTTTAATTTCGGGGTGTATGGGGAAGAGAATCGCTTTTTCTTGGGGAAGGAAGATCCTTCTAGTTCAATGAACAGAAATAATGCTTCCTGTACCCCAGGATTGTGACAGGATTCGATCACTCCATGCGTCTCGCTCGAATATTTCTCAAGGTTCGGGTCAATTTCCACCGTAGCAAGCGAGATGGTCTGTCTGCCTGGCCAGGTACGTACGAGGAGGGTCCTTCGCACCTGTTTGCAACATCATCACCTGCCGCAAATGCGAGTTCCTCGGAAACAACGATGTATCATTGATAACCTCCATGATCCGTACCTAGTGGAGTAGAGTGTGGAGAAGGAAGAGTGAACCGTTGAAAGCGTCGAATGTGCCCGTACCCGTAAACCATGCTTCATCGGAGGGAAGCTAATGGTGTGCAGTCACGATCTGGAAAGGTAGATAAATCACCAAGTCCTCGCTGCCTCGCATCCTCTCTCCTGGTGTATGAACCCTCCTCCTGAATATCCTTTGAGCAGAAACCCGCGGCTCTCCGGCTCCAACGTCATCATGAGAGCGTTCACTTTGGCCGCCTATCTTTGCGCCTGCAGCTCCTCCGCTGCATCTCTCAATCAGTTGAGTTGCTTAACGAATGCTGGTTCCTTGAGTGCTTGATGCTAATACCGCTGTAGAACCTCGACCTTCAATGCACAGCGCGTGGAGCTGGGCCAGGGCCCTACAATCCCCGATGGCCCCTTCGCAGAGTTCGAGCTGACGCCCAACACGCCCTGCGCGACCGTGGACTACAGCGCCAACGTGGCCGGGTTCCCCGTGTTCGACGTCACGAGCCTCTCGGGTCCAGCTGAGATCGAAGTCAAGTACAGCGAGCAGTTCTCCGGTCTGCTGGAGCCCCTGAGCGACGGGCCCAGCCTGTTTGTCTCTAGCAATGCGAACTCCTTCCGGGTGGAAATATTCAATGTCACGCAGCCAGGCCGGCTGCGCTCGTACCTGATCCAAGGCGGCCAGCGCTGGCAAAGCATCCGGTTGCTCTCCGGCGGCACGGTCAAGTTTGGCACGGTGGGCTTCAAGTCGACCGTGGGGGAGGTCGATGTTCCCAGTCTTCCTGGAACTTTCCGTTCGTCCAACCCGGCCTATGATGCGATCTGGTCCCTGGGTGCACGTGCGGTCTCGATCTCGTGTTATGATGCCAATACGCAAACCTCCATCTGGAAGGTCTCGCAGGACGGAACGCTGGTATCGAGCAGCACTCCCAGCTACACGGCTCTGGCGCACAACTTCACCGAGTACGACCTGGAGTTTGATGCACGGATAGTCCGTGGAGGATTCGTCTGGGCAACGGGCTACAACTTTGGAATCCGGTCGCGAGGAGGCATCCTCCTGAATCTGGCTGGCAACTACCCGCCAGAGACGACATTCAGCAACACCAACCAGACCCTGTTCCCGCCGTCGACAGTGAGCCTATCGTACGGTGTGTCTTTTGTCAACCAAACCACATTGTCGTCCTACCAACTTGACCGGTTTCCCGTCCCCTTTGAAGTGCAGGAGGGCGCCTGGTACCGCGTGTCGACCAAGGTCCGGTCGGGATATCTCTCCGTCAGCCTCAACCAGGCGCCGGTATTCAACGTATCGCTGGCCAGCTACACCTCGATCACGGGTAGCTCCATCCCCAGCTCGGGTTCCTTTGGGTTCGGCGCGTGGCAGGACCAGTCTGCCTACGTGCGCAATGTTACGGCCCGTGTTCTAAACGTGGTCTGGAGAACTTCATCTGCTGGGATCCAGGGTTGCACTCTGTAGGCTTGGGGTATAAAGTCCAGCTCCAGCCAAGCGGTTTATCTAGAATTAAGCATCCCAAGACAGCAGACAAAAGGCAAAGGCCCCTTGAGAGTACTCATTGTCGCCCAAATTAATCGTCAATATGTCCCAGTTGGTCCCTTTGAAGAGCGGCTACTATGTCTGGAAATATGTTCCCTCAATCGTGGCCGCCGTCATCTTCCTCATCCTGTTCTCCAACGTCACTGTATACCACTTCTGGAAGATGTGGAGGTCACGGATCCGATTCACGCTTCCGTTCGCCATTGGAGGGATCTGTACGCACCCCCATCTCATCATCAATGATCAGTCCATCATGCTAACCAACCCTCGGGCCTCTAGTCGAAATCATCGGCTACGGCGCCCGCATCGGCTCACACAACGACACCGGCAAACTAATGCCCTACTGCATCCAAGCCGTCTTCATCCTGCTCGGCCCGGCGCTTTTCGCCGCCTCAGTCTACATGATCCTCGGCCGCATCATCCGCAGCGTGCGCGGCGAGAACCACTCCCCCCTCCGCATCCCCTGGCTCACCAAGACCTTCGTCCTCTGCGATATCCTCACGTTCATCATCCAAGCCGGCGGCTCCGGAATGATGGTTAACAGCGACCTCACCAACACCGGCGAGGCCATCGTCATCGCGGGGCTCGCCATCCAGGTCGTCAGTTTCTGCTTATTCCTCGTGACGGCGATTATCTTCCACGCGCGCATGCGCTCTGATCCTGATCCCTCCCCCGCCTCGCGCGATCCCAGCCATCCCTGGCGACAGCACCTGGGCAGTCTGTACGCGATCAGCGGGCTGATTCTTGTCCGGTCGATCTTTCGTGTTGTCGAGTATGTCATGGGGAATGATGGGTACCCGTTGACGCATGAGTGGACGCTGTACATCTTCGATGCGGTGCCCATGTTTGCGGCCATGGTGGTCTTTGCCGTTTGGTATCCGAGTGACCTGAAGCCATTTATCCGCGCGTTGGATTATCCCGCGGATGAGGCTGGTGAGGCTGGTTTGTCTGCTCAGAAGGTTTAGAGTTGCTTTTATGATATCAATGACGGGTTGGGATTGGAGTCTTTATTAATTTGGGCTGGTTTACTGCGTTCGCGACCGCTTTCTTTTACTGGCATTACGACTCTAATGCCTTTTTGTTCCATATAGACTATCCCGCCGCTTCTTAATCTCATAAATCACTTATCTTGTATCATCCTATATTTCATTTACTTGGGACATTTATAACACGGTAATTGCGTCCTGAGCCCCCTAACGCATGGCAATAGTCGTTATCTCTTGTTCAAGTTTCCAGATACATTAGCTCAGCGTTTTGGTAACCCAGAGCTCCTCACATGTATCTCCAATGTGATACATTCCGCGTCGATGCGTCGAACAGGTATATATTTTTAAGCTCCAAGATGATGTGAACCGCTATAAACCCAAGGAACGCCGGCATCTACAAATTTCTACGCCAGGTACCAGCACCGAGAGAAACCTTGACTGTCCCTGGCCGCGGAATCGTTATTATGCCCATGAGAGATAGAAGAAGAAAAAAAACGAAGAAAGAATAACGCCTGACATGCAACGAACCCCTTTGTGTGATCATGCAGCCGGGGTGCCAGTCAAGTCAGCTGGGGTCCTCATCTGGGATGCCTGTGGAGATGCAGAGTACGTTCGAAGGACCTCGTTCGGCCACCGGAGCCAGGGCTCCCAGGCATGTCCCAGATATGCATTGACGGAACGAAGGATATACTCCCCACTATCCCCAAAAAGCCAGATGCCAGAGTGCATATGCAAGAGGGCACCGTAGTAGGCGAGGATGACGAGCGCCTCTGGCCGGCG
Organism: Aspergillus carlsbadensis; assembly: GCA_025688815.1. NCBI lineage: Eukaryota > Fungi > Ascomycota > Eurotiomycetes > Eurotiales > Aspergillaceae > Aspergillus > Aspergillus carlsbadensis. Next base: position 208,237 of record MU628173.1, read on the forward strand.
CTCCGCGAGCCGATCAGAATACTCTGGAGGGATCATAACCGGCCAGGAGATGACGAGGCTCGTGGCGCTCAGTTCCGTCGACGATACTCGGTTCGCATTCAGCGTTTTCTGCAGGCTTTCGAGGGCCTGTCGGTATGTGGCTCTTGCCGCAGGGTCGGAGACCGTGCTGTTCACTAGCGATAATAGTTCAAGGCACTCATCTCCTGGTGGGCCGTCATCCAGGGCCTGGCCACTTCTGTGCAATGTGTCCTTGAGAGGGGTCTCCAATAGGAAGTGCCATGACTGTGAGGTGATCGCGCGGATGCCACGGTGCAGATGGAGAGACTGGACGAAATCGTCGAGGAAGTCGTCGAAGCTTTCGGCACGGAGGATGAGCTTCTCGCAGAGCGTGTGGTTCGCCAGGCACGAGGCAAAGATGAACATTGGCAAGCAGTTCTCTGGATTGACTTCAAGTTTGGATCCATTGAACGCGGAGATGGCGTGGGTCTGCAGCTGATCCGCGTGGTACTTGTAGTGTTTTTGCTGGTCACGGCGGAGGATGCTCAGATGCAGCGCGGAGAAAGCGAGGATTTGATCCATGAGATACGGCGCGGCCAGCATGGAACCCATCAATCCGATCGCTCGATTTCCGGAGACGATGTGATCGAGCCCGAGGGATACTGAGAGATCCTGGACAAAGTGGTGGAAAAGCTCCAGGTGCAGTGGATTCACAGGGGGGCTGTCAGTGCCACTGCCGCTCCCGGCTTGTGATGGACTAGGTGAATCGTTTGGAGGCTGTTTATCAGCTCTACCAGCCGATCTCGAGTTCCTGGGGAATTGCTCCAGGATGATATGCGCTTCTGATATCATGCTCGCGTAGGAGCAGGCCCGGCGCGAGATGTTGCAGTTTCCGCATGTGGGCCTGCCTTCGTCGCACTGGGATTCAAAGGTCAGCATCGGACTGAGTGGCCATGTCTGACACGCTTGAGCATATTAGGGGGACGGAGATACCTTGATGTGGCGCCTTTTACACTCTATGCAGCCCAGCCTTGATTTCTTGTGCGGCTTTCGTGCCATCGCTCCAGCCTTTCCCACGAGGATGCGCGGGGAGCAAGGGAAAAAAAAAGAACCAGTCAGCAAACCAGGAAAGGGGAGGTAAGCCAGGAGAGTGGGAAAGACTCCGGGGACTGTGGATGGCAGAAGGAGGACGTGGACGATCTGGAGGCGAGTGGTGGAGATGCACAACGGTCGGGCCCGTTAGTCAGCCTGCCCTTGTCCTGGACGAATCAGCATTGAGCATGCCCCACCTGGCACCCCTCCTAGGTGCATTGCACAGTGAGGACTATTCAGGTATTACTATTAGTATGGAGTATTTAGAGATCTTTTATCACTCCTAGTCCCTGTCACAATATATATTACATTTATCTACTCTGTGAAAGGTAAATACCAAGTTCCATGGATGCTCGCAGACTGCCACACCACACTAGTAAACATATTATAAAAGGGCCAAACACCTGATCAGGCAGCCGTAAGATAACAAGTCTTTTCCACCCACCCCCTTCCTCCCTGCGTCCATTGGATGAGTTTTCGAATCCTTATACAACTGTCCGATAATAGAACTAGCCTGTAATGGTCCAATTCCGCAGAACGATATATTATCTTGTATGTTGGCCAAACATCATCTATAGACGAATTTAATCCTCAACTTTAAACAGTATTTAGAGCCTTGCAGGAAAGCCTGTCGGCCTCTCCGCCGGTGACAAGCTTCTCAGAGGTTGGTGGAGTTGTTACACAGCATATTCAGCTGGAGATACAGGCTGAGTATTACGCAAGCTTGGGAATTCTAGGGGTGCGCCAAAAATAAGGTATACAAGCTACACTGCCATGTGTTCTGAAATATCCTCTACCAGGTCGCGAATGTAAAAAGATCCTCTTCCCTCTCGATCCTGAAGTGCTTGCAAGCACTTGGGACAATTATAGCCGATTTCCAAATCACCAACAGTATTATGCTTTTGAGAGCGCTTTTCGCAGTGGGTAGTTACCTTACAGCTCACGTAGCTGGGCAAGCTCTCGAACCTTGGCCAGCAGAGCCCGGTGCTATAGAGGGGCTTTTCGACGTCTATCAGGTACGCTAACCTACCTCCCTGTCTTTGTGTTGAGCCTCCACCGCCCCTTGGGTACTTATATGTCTGCAACACCGAGATCTGATCACAATTAATGCAGTTGACTCTCTACGGCTCCGGGAATCTTGAAGAAACCGCGCCTATACTCAAGGGGCACTGTTATTCTTACAACGACCGAGGGACAAAGTAAAACCCTGAAGAAATTTTTTTCGTGGAGACCTGTAAGCTGATATTCATGCAGAAAAGTCCTTGCCTATAGAATTGTGCCATTGTTCCCGCTCGCAGGCCCCGTCACTATAGTGCCGTTCAGGTATGCATGGCGCAGTCTCTCTATACATGCTACATAGGTATCTGACAATCCTCCCAACCACAGGGGTCTTCGGCTAGAGCCGGAAACTGAGTTGAGCCCTTACATGGTGGGGCCCACTGCTGGAATAGTTCCTTGGCAGCCGGGTGGTTTACTGATGACGCTTGGATCATGGTGTGTTTATTAGCAAGGTCTCATTCGAAACTACTCCGTGGGCTTGTTTTACTATTGGCCGAGCAAGTTAGAAATAAGTAGCATCACCATGGACTCAAAGCATGGCCTGTCTGTTCACATTGAGCACTGGGACCTTGATGGGAGATAAGGACAAACTTTCTTAACCTTGCTGTACTCGTAAAACGCCTGAGGCTAGAGGAGGCTTATAGGAGTGTAGTACTTGAGTTTCTTATCTAGTTTGTGTAGTTCAATTACTGCTTAACTAGGCATTTTAAAACTAAGACTAGGAACTTACTCTCCCTGGCTATACTAGCTTAATAGGATACTCTCTATAACCCTGGATTCCTAATGCGCAAGCGCCTAGTCCTAGCAACATGTACCACAGGAGTATAATTATTACTTTGGCCCTCTCATTTTTTAGTATTGCCTATAACTTTAGTTCTTTCAAGGCCAGGTCCGCCAAGTCCACTAGGGAGGAGTTTTTCCTAAGATATAATAGTAGTAAACTGTAAAGGCAATAAGCCTAGACTTATCTATAAAGCTATTTTAAATTTCAACCTTTCTAGCAGGCTATATCCTATTGCTATTATACGCTAGAAGTGCAAACAGGAATAAGCAGACTCTACTACAGTACTACCTTTATATTTCTCCAGGTTATTCAAGTTATTATAGACTATGAACCCATAGCTATAGCCGACGCCAATTTATTTAGTCGGGCAATAGTAAGCTTCAAAAGGCGTGCGCACTTGCTCTATAAAGACACTATCATAGCAAGACTCCCTTACACGTGCATGTGGTCTATAGATGCTATGTCGCACACTCCACTTCCTCAGTTCCAAATGCCAAGGGATGGACATTGCTCAGCCGCGACTGGGTTGGCGGGGGTTGCAGTGACTTATGAACCGCGGTGACTCAATATGGCTGGAGACTTGATTCGGATCGACTGTTTTATCACAAGTCCAAGCATCCTGGCTCGCGTCTATCCCAACAGCCTTACCTTTATTGGACCGTGAACAGGGGGTCCTTGACCATTTGGCTGGTCGGTGCGCTGACAATATTGAGCGAAGGTCTGGTCTGTCCTTGTTCGGTTTTAGGGATTCTTCAATAAGTTTGTGAGTTTTGAGAAGCTATTGCTGATCCTCACGCGCTCCGGAATGTTCGTGGTCCTTGACAGTCAAACAAGTTACAACGCGCCGGAAACATTCCTGATGTGTCCAAAACCAGGGATGGCTCAGCCATCTCCATCTCACTCAAAGGTTGGCGCGATCCAGGGCTTTGATGAATACACGCTCCTTGACGACAGATCCAGGTCGACCGATATGTACGCCCTTTTGCCAGTGCTCTTCGTAGCCGCAGTAGCTGCGTTTACATTTGATGAACTTTGGGCTTTGCAGAATTCTCTCTGGGAGCAGTTCCTCTACCCCGCGAATCTACAACAGATCAACGCCACAGAAACCTCCGTGTTTGCGGAAGATGTATGTATCCCACCTGATTGTCGTTGTCTCCGCTGACTCTATCTACCTCTACACGTACACAGGTCCAAGGCCGTGTGGATATAACCCGGACATTCGACGGGCGCGAACTCAACAACGAATACATCTTCGGCCTCTTCTCAGACCCAGAGCACCTGAGCCTCGTCGGCATCCCCATTGCATACAACATTACCCAATTCGCCGCAAACGAGAACATCGCGTCCGCAACAACAGTCTTCACCTTCAACGCCACCTCGTTCAATAACACGCTCGTCCCAGTGACCATCGACACGTGGATCCTGTTCGGCCCCGACGGGAAAATCGCTCAGTACGACGCGACATTCCGTTGGTTTGGGTGGCTGCTCGATACGCTCCTGGAAGCCGCGGGGCCGATGCTCTTCAACACGACGGATGCCGCAGCGACGCAGACACGGCTGGGCGGGCTTCTCGCGGAGACGATCTGCCAAACACACGAGGATTATTGTGTGGGCGAGAATGTGCAGTATTCGAGTAAAGCAGCGTGCGTTGATTTCCTGGTGAACAAGACCCGGTTCGGGGAGGCCTATGAACTCGGGAGAGATACGCTGCTGTGTCGCGAGGTCCATGAACATATGGTTCGGTATCGGCCGGAAGTGCATTGCGCGCATATTGGGCCTACTGGTGGCAATTACTGTGTTGATGACAAGACTTATGCGGCTGTTGTTACTGAGATGTATTTCAGCGAGCCGTTTATTCCGGCTGGAGGAGCGATTTCACAAGCTTAAAGTGCTACATAGGGTCTGGGCTCTAAACAACGACGGGCTCGATGCGTGTAATTCCAAGTGCTTCAGAAGAAAAAGACCGAATGTGACTAGTTACTTATAGAGTTGCTCACTTTAATACATCTTGAGTACATCTTAAGTCGATAATTTCTAGTAAACTAGTACCGCTAAACTGCTGTTCGTAGAAATCCATAATACTCAGTTCAGAGTCCTCTTGACAGGGGCCTGGGCATTATCTTTCTGATCCAGACAGAAAGACACTCGCTCTGAGAGGGCCATTATATATTTGGGACAGTCACTCCTACTTGATTCGTCCCTATCTACGAACTATGCATAACGACGCATAAATCACCTGAAATTGGTTGAGCAGGCCGAGGTCGCTTGATTGATCCCATGCTCACCCAGTCAGTAACGATGCAAAGGTCGGCCAGTACTCCTGTACTACCTCCCCAAGATGGCTTCTTCTGTAGTCTGGTTGCTTCTTGGTTCCCTTGACTCGTAATTACCTCCACCATTGCTAGGATTTCTCCCTATGTCAACGGCACGATGCTTCGCGAACAGAGTTCTGGATATCAATCAAAAACCAGGGCAACTAGCAGTGGACTAAGCTCATCAAAAATAGGCAACCCTCCCTATGTTGCGTCAGTATCATAAATAGGTACCTAATACTCACAAGCATCGGTCCAGAGGGGGGAGAACTTTGCGGGTTGTTGGTTTCATCGGGGCCTACATTTTGACAATCTCAAACTTCGATCCATTCAGGGTTATAGATCATTGAGCATCACTGCTACGTAAATTGGAAGAGTGAAGTTGATAGAATAATCCGGTACTTGTTCACTCTTCGCTTGCTTTGCCCCCGGGAAAACACCACGGGGTGATCGTCGTTAGTACCGAGCCTACTACGCATTGGGTATTCCTTGCGAGGTGGGCCCGGCTCTTGGGGATTGGCTCAGGTTCTCGTACGGGCTTTGCACTCAGGGTCTTGACTACTGACCATGCATGGATTGGGGAGCTGGGGTTCACATGCCCTCGGCTGCGTTTGGCGTCTAAGCGAACCTTCTTGACCAAATGCTCCTCCACCTCTTCCCCAACGTTTTGGGTCCTGTACCAAGTATTCTACCCCTCCACGTCACCTCACATGCGGATTCGTTGGACTTGGCTACCCTCGGTCCCTGTGCCTGATCTGGTATAAAGAGGCCTGGCCTCGAGCGTCCAGCCCTGCCAGTAGGTAGATCCTCAATCAGAGCACACACCACATCGCACTACCAAATCGAACCCAGTCTAGCAACCGGTGACCAGTAACGCCAACCACCCTTCAAGATGGGCTGGGCAGCCGAGCACAACCAGCATTCGATGAAGTCCGACTGGCACCAGAAGGATAAGAGTACATGGGACTTCTACCAGCGCTTCATCGACTACCTCAACGTCAACCCCATCTTCCCACACACGCCACTCCCAAAGTATCCCAAGACCGAGAAGATGCCATACATGTCGCAATTGTCGCAGCACCTGTTTATCGTCATCTCCGCCTGCATCCCCATGCTACTCCACCAAGCATGGGTGACCCTCACCGGGCACCAGCTCGGGAAATGGGCCGCATTCTTCCTCTACAACGGTGCCTACACGGTCGTCGCCGTCCGCGAAGTCCGCCTGCTGCGCCGGTTAACCTACAAATACGGCTGCCTCGACGGCGACGTCGCCGACCGCGACGGCATCCCCAACACTGCCGTAGGCAAGATGATCGCGTCCCTACACAAGACGACGGGGTTCCGCCTCGCCCTGGCCATCCTCATCACATACAACCCGGCCGTCCCGCCCCTCGCCGCGGTCAGCGACCTGTCCACGTGGGCGCCCTTCGTGACAAAGCTCAGCCTGTACGGCGTCATCCTTGACTTCTGGTTCTACACCTACCACCGTGCGTGCCACGAGGTGCCCTCCCTCTGGAAATACCACCGCACCCACCATCTCACCAAGCACCCGACAGCCGTCTTCTCGGCCTTCGCCGACGACGAGCAGGAGCTCATCGAGATGATCCTCGTCCCCTTCCTCACCTTCGCAACGCTCTGGGTCGTGGGCCTCCCGCTGGGCTTCTACGAGTGGTGGTTCTGCCTGGAGTACGTGACTTTCGCCGAAGTGCTCGGCCACAGCGGGATCCGCGTGCACACGATCGTCCCCTCGCCGATTACGTGGTTGCTGCAGCTGTGCGATGCCGAGTTGGCGGTTGAGGACCATGACTTGCATCATCGGCGCGGGTGGAAGAAGAGCTTTAATTACGGGAAGCAGACGCGTGTTTGGGATCGCTTGTTTGGGAGCTGTATTGACCGGCTCGAGGCGAAGATGGATAATATTGACTACGGGACTGTGGTGTGGATGCCGATTTTCTAGCATGTAATGCTGTTATGATGATTACTTTTCTTGGTTGGCTAGCCTTTGAGGGGGAGATATTTGCAATTACGACTTATGAACAAGTCCTCGTAGAATGAGGAGCAAGCACCTGGTATATTGTGTTGGAGGTACATGCTGTACAGAATCATTTAGAGGCCATTGGGTAGGAATATATATAGTAAGCAAGTCCATGTCCTTAGATATCCGATCGAATATGTCTTCCGAAAATCAGTCATACTTTCGCGGGCTTGTCCAGTTTATGACTTGGGGATGTCCATTTACCTGTTGGCCACATGCCTGTTACTGCCCACACTGCACGACAAGCTGTTTTTCCCCTTAGGGCAAGGCCAAATCCCACCCGGGCAGGTCACGAATGACTCTCGAGGCCTACAACGTTGTATTTATGACCGTCTGAATATCAGCTTCCGCTTGGCCCGCCCCCGATCTTCAAAGGTGTTGGAGTGAGCCCTGATTGGCCTATGTATTTGGAGGAGTATGACCCCCAAATGGGCCAGCTCGTTAGGGTGAGTGATCAACCTCCATTGACTGTTCATGGAAGGTTCCTCCAGGCTCCAGACCCGATGGTGAGGCTCATCGCACGATCCTTGCACTGCACCACGATACAACACTATAAAGTCCCTCGAGAAGTAAGCTTTCCACTCTCCAGAGACATTGATTTCTGGACATCTTGCATGCCTCCTTGGTGGTCCATACTGCCCTGCCCTCGTGATACGATACACATGACCACCCTCGCTGACTTCGACAACGCCGTGGAGAAATGCAGGACGATCAGGTTCCCCGCTCGCTGAGAGAGACGTCGAGCCTGGTCGCGTCTCCGACGGACTCGCCACCCTCCACGCCCACCCCGAACGCCATTCAGTCGACCATACCTCGCTTCATGACAATCCAGCAAACAGCGAGATAAGTGAAAAGATCGAAGCCCCGGTTCCCTCTGTTCCTTTAAAGCGCTCGCCATATATCGTCCTCTTCACCCTGCTGTACGGAGCAGCAGCGTTGTATTCGTGGGTCATCATCTGCATCCTCACCCATCGCCCAATCAATGCAAACGGCTACGGACCCGATCAACTGGATGATATCCTCGAACGTCGCAGAATCGAGTACACCGTGTCTGAATATCTGGACCTGCTGTTCGCCAAGAGCGAGAGATATCTGAGGGGAGCGAGGATCGTCCAATCTCTAGTATCTGTGCTCACGATCCCCTTGACATCTGCCGTCTGCTCTCAGGCCGCTGTGGTGTATCTTCAGCGCAGGCGCGGCGACAGGCGGCCAACATTGAGACAGGCAATGGCTCTAGCGGACAAGGGCTGGGCGGACCTTGTGCTTTTGAAGAATCTGGTGTTGGGGGAGAGGAGGAAGTACTGGTCCTCACTACTGCTGTTTGCGGTTCTCCTTCATGTTCTGGGTGAGTTCGCCTCTGCGTTCAAGGTCGATAGCTTAGTGAAGCTCATTGTCGTCCCCCTCGCAGGCCCCGCAATCGCCCTCGTCCAACAGATCTTTCTCTCATACACCACAATCAAACGCTTCGCCTTCTCCGTCACCCTCACAACCATCACCGACTTCCCCAACCTCTTGCCGGACACCGGACACGACTACGGGCTGGATACAACCAAGCTCCGAGCAACGCTCGCATCCACCGTCAACACCGCCGTCCAGCCGCGTCTCTGGTCCTCCAGCGATGCCGTCGTTACCCTGGACGATCGTCTCATGGGCACTCTCTCGGCCTTCCAGACAAAGTCTCGGAATTCCCTTGCGAACATCTCAACTATGTCGGATCCGGTCTGGGCAGAGCTTCCGACGGGCACGAACACGAGCTTGCTCCGCCAGATGGCTCCGCAGATCAACTCGACCGCTATGTGGGAGGGAAACCCCGCCGGTGAACTTCCGGATGATTGCCACGCGTCGTCTGACGCCCTGTATCTCCGGTATGAGTACGACGAGGGTGCCGAGGAGGACGCTGACGATCCACTGCGGTACAGCGTTAAAATCTGCATGCCCGGAAATATATCCATCTCGCCATGGAAGAACCAGCCCTCCCGACTCGACTTCGCCGAGGAGCTCTACTTCCAAATGAACTTCTCCGGACAGCCGTGGTAGAGCACCGAGTATACCGTGCAGCCAGGGGTATACTCACAGAAGCTCACGCTCAGCACAACGACAGGGTACTTTGAGCTTCCCAACTACGACAATGACGGCCTCCCGGGGCCCCTGGTTGAGCATAGCCCGTTCACTAATAATAGGAGCACCGCCGCCGCCGCAGCAGATCTCGCCCGGCGCGACCTGGCCAGCACCACGGCATGGAATATCCTCAACATAACCCTGCAGGGCAACAACATCGACAACAAAGGGCCGCTCTACTACATCGCAACCGCCCTCTTCGGCGAGGGCTCCTTCGCCGACATCCAGCACACCGTGCTGGCCGCATACGCCAGCTCGGGAATCATCGACACCGGGTGCATATGCATGATCCCGTTCATCTCCCTCCTCGACGACCCCGACTCTTCCGACAGGGTGAACCCGGGCTCGCCCTGTCTAACAGCCCACGGCCTCTCCAGCAGCAGCCATACCACCAGCGGCAACGCCTCGGAGTCCGCAATCCGCAACAGGAGCGCACTCCACGCCCTTGCCGCACAGTACCTATTCCTCTTCTCGGGCCACCCAACCTCCAACCCGAAGGCCGAACGCGTGCAGAACGCATTCGCCTCGGCTGCGTTCCTAGCGACGGATATCATCATGGAGAACAACGCGCGCGACGTTGCGTTTTCCGGGATCGACATCTCGTACGATATGGGCGTTGATGTGCAGATCCCGGCGATCTCGCGCGCGGGCGTCGTTTTCGTGTCGGTGCTGCTGGAACTGCATCTGGTCTGTCTGCTTGCGTTGGCGGTGTATGCTGCGTGGATTCCGCGGTGGACGGGGACCTTGGATTCGTTTGCTTTGATGAGGGTTGGGGCGGCGATTGGCGAGAGCGTGCCGCGGCGCGCGACGTGGCATGTTGAGCGGGTTGAGGTTCTTGATGAGCTTCCTGGGTGGATGGGGGATGGGAATGGGAATGCGGTTGAGCGTGGGATTGGAAGATTGGAGTTGGGTGGTGAGAGGGCGTTACGGAGGACGAGGCAGTATGAGGGGTATGATACGGCGCGTAAGGCGAAGGCTACGAGTAGTTACGACCCTCGGCCTTCCGCGGGTAAAAGACGTCAAGGGTATCACTTGGCTGTTGAGCGAAATGGGTAGTTAGGATGCTATCAAAGAGCTCGCGAATAATCATCCATCCGTGTTTAGAGGTCTTCAGTAGGCTCCAATGAACTTTCGTGAGCCTAGAGGAAAATGGACGTTGGCATGGAAAAATTCCGTACATACTTGCCAAACCGCCCAATATATCGCAACCATCAAATTGATTCTCTCCAGAACACAGGAATCGAGACTAGCACAACAGGGCATACGGAAACCCAGTGCCCCAAGCAGACTAAATCTCGCGCATCCATCCGCCCCAACATCATTCAACATCCCCTGCTCAAAGAACGCCAGATAATTCGCATAATCCGCCTGAACGCCCTGCCCATCAACAGCCGTATCCCTAAAGCACCTGGCCGTCCAGTACGGGCTCCCCCACGTGTTGCTTAAAAAATGCACACAACCCTATACTCAGCGCAACTTCCCGCCCATCCAACCGGTTCCGGTGCTAAGTCTCGAACAACCATTCGCTGACGAAGACCGGGAAGATGGGGCCGCGCGAGGACTCGGTGCCCGAGCAGATGCACGACGTCAGGGTGTGGCCGGTGGCGTTGCGGCCGCGTCGAGTTTGGGGGACTAGTATGTTGTGTCAAGGAATCCGCCTTGGAACATTACTGGGATTTTGGGATCCACACCTGCGACTTTTCGTAGGACGGCCTTGCTGTAGCACAGAACCCAGTCTACACCAGCATCGGATAGGGAGAGCGGGGAGCCGGGGGTTGATATGTCTCGTTGTCGACTGGCTCGTTTATAGGCTCGATGGCGTAAGATTCCGGGTGCCCGGACCGTTGAATGTACGCGAGTACTGCATCCACTGCATCTAGAGAGTCATCGAGAGCGGTTTAATTATGGAACCAGTCATAGTGTCCTTCGGCCTGCCCATGTCGAATATCATTCGTCCCCCCAGGCAGGGCGTGCAGCTTAATAATAACACGCATCTGGTACCTCTCGGTAGTATACGTTGCGATGCGCCTCGAGTACTGAACCTGGCTCCCCGAGTACAACTTTGAGCCGGGCACCTGGACCCAGGCAGCGTATGAAGTGGGGATCCGCAAGGTATTCACTTTGGCAGCATGCAACCGATCAATATCGCGGGTCGTGATGATGTTGGCATGTCGGGCCATGGCAATGTTGTTCGGCGCTAGGTCTTTCCCTTTTTTTCTCCCTCGGGCCCCCTGAGGTATGAAGGAGTATATAATACCCGCATGTCTGCCGTGCTTTGGGGCTACCACTCTCTCTAGAACCTACAGGATACATTCTGCAGGAACTATCCCCAAACTGGCAATGGTAATGGATATAACAAAAACCTCCATCTAAACCTAGAATTCATATCGAACATTCAGAAGGGGCAGCTGATATCCGACAGCGCACCGAGTCGGGCGATGTATTCGTGTAGGTTGGACTAGCCGGTACGCACGACTGGGCAAGCATTTGCTGGAAGTTTTAAGCACGATTAGCAGCGGCCAGGTAAGTAACAGGATAGAATCACGAGAATGCCATGGTAAGGATACACGGACAATCTAGGCCAAGCTGGCTGGGCAAGACCTAGTCTAGTCGCTACGAGAAACACAGTAGTACAGGGCTGCAGGCCCGAATGACAAAACGGAGGAGGCTGTTGATCCTAAAACCTTCAAGCAAGCTAGCTCATCAGGTGTGCCACTAGTACCAGGCGTTTTGGCTGACCTACTGGGGTGTTAGCCTGTCAATTATGGATCGACGTGGAGACGCCTGGTTGTTCCAGCAAAACAAACCCTCCCTAACTTACGTTACTGCTGGTATAGTTGTTTTATTTCTTTATATGCTGTGCTTGAAGGAGATATGATTCTTTCATAGTCTGCTAATATAGTGAGAAATTCTCTTGCTAGACTTCTTGCAGTATCTTTATTCATATTCTCAGTTCATAGTCCATCATAAAGGCTGCCTTTACTTCAAGTCCCTTCATAGTCAATAGGAAACGACATCTGGAACACGGATGTAGTACAGCGACTGATATCACATAAAAAATATAAAGGGCAGGATCTTAAAAACATCCCTGTTAGAAACAGCCTTTAACAGTTAATATGAAAGACCGTCTCCATCGTTAGATGGAATTAACAAAGCACAGGTCTTCAAGAGCGAACAATGCGCCTTCTAGTACCCGACAAAGACCTTTCTATTGCCCATTGTATGATAAACAACAAACACTTTCTTTATTATCATTTGATTGAGCGCTCACCGTGTAGATCTATAAATAGCCCTCTCCCATCCGTCCAGACTCCATCCCATCATTCTCATCATCACTCATCGACTCAACACAGCAACTTTGTTTCCCAAAGCTCGCTGTCTTAACATTCAACTACAAACTACAAACTATAAGCTACAAGCTACAAGCTACAAGCTACAAGCATTCACATCAACCCACTTACGTTCAACCTACCCAAAACCAACTTCAACATGTCTTTCAAAGGCTTCGGAAAAGGAGGCGACAAGAAGAAGGACGACGGCCGGAAGAAGGATGACGGAAAGAAGAAAGACGACGGTAAGCAGAGCTCCAAGGAACAGGGGAAGGCCAGCAGCAAGAGCGGCACCGAGTCGCCCAAGCCCACGCCCCTGCCCCCGCGCGTCTACACGACATACAACAACTACACAATAAGCAGCCCCAGAAGCCGCGCGAGCGAACCCAAGGGCACCCCGCTCACGGCCAACCCGGAATTGCTCTACAAACCGGCGCCTCCAGGAAAGGAATCCAAGCCATACAACGACTTGTTCAAAGGCCTAAACACCGACACCCCCGTCGCTCCGCCGTGGAAGAAGCCTCCGCAGGAGAGCATGGGGTCGGCCTCGCCTGCGTCTCGGGGTAGTTCGCGCGCACCCAGCGGGTCGCCGGCTCCGAGTGTGCCGCGGGCATCTCCGGCTGCTACGAGTCGGAGCGCGAGGACGCCCAGTGGCTCGCCGGCTCCTGCCCCTGCCCCCGCGTCCAGGGGCCCCACGACTCGATCCGCGGCTGATGCGGCGGGGCGGAAGCGGTCTCCCGGGACGCCGGACGCCGGGAAGAAGGATGACAAGAAGCCGAAGAAGTAGTAAGCGGCTATGTGGTGAGTTAATATCTGTCTTGGTTGGGGTTTAGTTTCTTTCCTTACGCTCGTTTTGTCTCGTTTTGTTTCGTTTTGGTTATGGCGCAAGGTTAGTATGAGATGGAGCCTTTTAGCAAGCCCCTTAGTGGGTAACACGCATCTTGGTGAATGCTGAGAAAACAGGAAAATAATAAAAAAATATTCTTCAGGTCTTTTAACTTGTTTCTATAATCTAGCCTGTACCTTTTTTAAACCGTACTTGGTACTCATGTAATACCGCCTTATCTATAAGAATAATATTCCTCCTGGCAAAGAGATGTGGTATTATGCCAAGAGCCACTCGTAGTTTATATATCTTGTGATATCAGTAGTTTCCTGTAGCTTATAATGCGGATCAAGCAGTGACAGAATACAGACTTGGATGATTTGAAAGGGTATTAGTTACACGTCCTCTAATAGCTGCTTAAGACATCCAATCTCATGCTTCCAGACCACAACCCTAAACCCCCTTCAGCGCAGCAACCCTATGCCGAAGGGCCCTCTCCATGGGCCCCAGCCTCTCAGGCGTCAAATCAAACCCATGCGGCAGCCCCGGATACACATGGACCTCAACCTCAACATCGGCCCTCGCAACACCCGCCGCAAACGCCACACATTCATCCCGAAAGATATCCAGCCCCCCAACGTCAATATACGTCTTCGGCAGCCCCTCGAAGCTCTCGACACGCGCCGGCGCCGCATACGCCGAGACCTCGCCGCCCCCGGCCTTCTCCGCGCCCAGATACGCCCGCCACCCGATGACATTCCACGCCGTCGGCCAGAACGTCAGCGCGTCGACCGCCGCCCGCGGCGATGTGTTCCGGTCGTCGAGCATCGGGTAGATGAGGATCTGCTTCGCGATCGCGGGCGATATGCCACGGTCGCGCGCTAGGATCCCGAGTCCGGCTGCGAGGCCGCCCCCCGCGCTGTGGCCTACTGTTGCGATGCGGGCGCGGTCGATTCCCAGAGTATCGGCTTGTGCGTGTAGCCATTTTAGGGCTGCGTATAGGTCTTCGAGGGCAGCTGGGTAGGGGTGCTCTGGCGCGAGGCGGTATTCTACGGCGAAGAAGGGGATGCCTGACTCGCGGATGTAGCTTGATATGTACCGCTCCCATGTCGTCGCGTCTCCGTGTATGTAGCCGCCGCCGTGGGCGTAGAGCACTGCGGGGCCGGGGGAGCCGGGGGGGGAGGTGGCTGGCGATGTAGACGATGATGGTGATGATGATGTTTCCCGCACGGCGAGGCGGGTGATCTTCACAATGTGGCCGTCGTAGGAAGGGGTTTCGTACGTTGTTGATTCGATTTCGGGGTCTGCGGGGATGGTCTCGGCGACCGCATTTATCATTGTATTCAGCATCCCGCGGACGCCCTCGACGTCGTCGGGTGCGAGCTTTGGGGCAGCGGCGAGGCCGGCGAGCACTGGGCCGAAGCCTGGGGCAACTTCTGGGTGGAGGGTGAGCGGCATGGGGTGTGGTGTTTCTTAGATTGGTCTTGGTAGGATGATAGTTTGGGTGCTTTGGGCTTTGGCAGATGTTGAATCATCATGAAGTAGCGGAATGCTGTCTATTTGTACCCCTCCCCAAATCGCTACTCTGATCAAGAAACAAAAGGCAGTCCTCAGCCGACCACACTTAAAAGGCCGTTCCTTGGTAATGATGCTTAACCGAGGCCATTGCGTGTGCCCCGCACCAGAAAGCCAATCACACTGGCCCGATCTTGAGGCAGAGAACGGCCAAGAGATGGTGGAGGATTTTAACACTGGAGTTCACACGATCGAGCCAATCGCAATACCCCAATATTGCCAGCCAAGAAAAATGAGAGAGGCTCACCCTAAGGCGCCCTACGCAGTACTATGTTGTCGTGGCGTGTAATTGGGAAATCTCAACCACGAACCGCCGCGGCTTTAGATGGGATATGTAGCCGAGCTCAGCCGTGGGGCAGGTTGCCAGCTGTAGCCACAGAGGGGCTGAGAGTGGTCAGCAGTGATGGATACATCCTGTGCGATTTCAGACTGGTCGTCTCGCCCTGGTTGCAGGTGCGGCCCCTTTCTCATGGCTTGTTACATCGCAGCCCATATAGACTCGGGACCTGTGAACATCAATACAACCCCATGACTCCAGAAGAGTTAAGGCGTCGGTCCAGCAGAGCGCGAGACCGGTGGCCCTGGAGGAACATACGGGCTTGACGGTGGGACGCCTGGCGAGGCCACCCTACCGATCCGGGGGCGGAGTTAGGTGGTGTGGGTTGCCTACCATGGCCTCATCTAGCCGGACAGTGTGCATGAGGTCGATTCATCCTCTTATGGCATGTGCTGTCCTTTTCGTATGCATATCTCATGCAAATGTAATCCATAAATAGCTCGCGTAACCAATCGGCTAAGTTATTCTTAGTTTACTTTACTTGCAGTGTCCATGTTTTTTGTATGATGGACGCCCTTCTCTGCTGCCTATGATTCTAATTGCAGGGGGCTGCAGCAGTACTAGTCTAAGCTATCCATGTTGCTATTAAAAGCAAATAGTGCTCAGCCGCCTACCCTGTCCTTAAAAGCTTGTGATGTTTGCTATTACCTCTTAGGGCAAGCTTTCGTTAATGCAGGAATTCCATTGCCTAGTTAAGACGCGGGGGGCCTTATCACTCACCATCAAGCAGCCCTGGTAATTCCTCAAGATGGGACAAACAGTAGCAGTATATACACCTAGAGAGCTCCCAGCACGCCATGTCAGCTAAACCATCTAATCAGGCCCTGTGATTGATTATGTCCTGGGAGATCGACTCATGTTTGTCCTGCTACATGGTATAGTATGGAGTTTAGGGGGAGCATAACAGGCACAGGGCACCATCAACTGTTTTCTTATTCTGGTGCCTTAAGCAATCTCCCGAGAACCCACCAATGCATGAAATTTCCACAAGAGTCAGCGAAGTCGAGCGCCAGAAAAATCTCAGGTGTGCTGTTATAACGGTCTCTGGAGGAGGCAGAACATGTCAGGGGATGGTCTAAACCAAAGTGAGATAGAGGAGTACGATCAAGAAAAAAAGAAAGCAGTCAGTCAAGTCAACATACATTCGAAAAGACGCCAGAACAAAATGAAAGAGCAAAAAAATATGACAAGGGTGGGATTCGAACCCACGCCAAATTAATGACGCGGAAACTGATGAGATCAGATGAGGGATCCGAATTGGGAAACCTTAACCGCGCGCCTTAGACCGCTCGGCCACCTTGCCTGCTGATGGAAAAGAAGGGCGCACTTTGGCTTGATATCCCAGAGCCTTTTACGGGCAAAACTTCGTTTCGCCACGACTCTAGCGATGCCAAGACTCTGACTATATAGCCGACCCAGATGATTCCAGGCTCTTTATTCGGGTTAAGGCAAATGGTCATGCTTAATAGTATCAAGAGAAGTTGTGTATTCATAACATGGGGCAGATTGGTTTAATTCATGGTGTTTAAGGGTTGTCTCTGGTTTGATCTTGGTCCCCCGTCTGCTAACCCTGCCTCTATATATATCCCCCCTCTCATTCTCGAGTCTGCCGGTACAATCCAAATCTAGGACATCGCAGCATCCAAAATAATCCTCAAATACCGCCTCACGGGAAACTCCACATTTTTCTGAGACACCTGCAGGATGATGTGATACTCCATGCCAGTGACCCCCGTATACGCAAGCCAGTGGTGCGCCGGCAAGTTCAAGATACCAGGTTTCTTCGCGTCAGGGATGGTAACCTCAACCCTCGGCCCAAGCGCGACGTCTTCAAACCCGGCATCGTTGATCGTTAACTTCCCATCTGTTCCTGGTGGAGCCGAGAGGGGCCGGATACTGCAGCGTGGGACTCCATCGACACCGATCGGGTGGCTAATGGTGGGCTCGAGGTACTGGTACCACTGGAACTCGAGGTTCGAGATATCACCCGGATGGTCTGGATCGTAGGACTCCGACGCATCCAGCGTTATAACCTCCCCGGACACGACCTTGCGGGTTAGGGAAGCTGGGCCATGATGGCCCTCGACAACGGGGACGGGAGGATGCCTTGCGGCGGCAAAATCAGGTGTCAACGTCCAACTCATCCGAGTTGCAAAGTCATTCTGGAAGTGATCACGCCACCGGGCGATCGTCCCCTTCTGATTTGTGACCTTGGTGCCGTCGGGGTTGGCGACTCTATCAACGACATCAGCGTAGTGCGCACTCCCCACGTTAATCGCCCGATAGCGCCCTCCCCAGCTCCCAAAGTCCGGCCGCTCCGGGTGCCCAAGGCCATTCTGGATGAGGTATAGAAACGTAGGTGTGTCGCCCTCCATGATATGCTCTGGAGTTGGGTACACATCTCCAAGCGGACCCTTTTGGATATGACTCCGTAACCAAGATTGGCTCACTTTCGACAAGTCGCCGCCAGAATGAGGATGCGAGATGCCTTGCCAGGCAGACATATCGAAGGCCCCGAAGCCGTGAATCGACGAGATGTAGAAGACGTCCGGAAAGGTGTTTCGGATCCACTCGCCGGTGTCATCTTGGTCTGAGATCGTGTAGACTCGTAGACGGGAGTGTAGTACAGCTTCTTCATTTGGGGACTTGGTCTTGCGGATGTGCTGCAGCGCCTCTGCTAGCACGTTTGTCCCGCCCCAGCTGATTACCCAGAGCGGGTCGACGGACTCTTCGATTCTGTCGACGAGCATTTTGGCACCATCGCTGAGGGGTAGTGAGAGTGCTTCTTTTCCGTACACCTACAATCGTCAGTGATCAAGTCGCTGATCGGGGGGCTTTTCCCATACATACCGAGGCGCCAGACGTCACAAGCTCCATCAGGTCTTCCGCTGCTGGATATTGGGCCTCGGGGTGAACATGCTGGTTCAGATTGCGAACAACCTTCCCATACGCTTCGACGATCTTGCGCATGGACTCGGGGGCCGTTCGAGTTGGGAGCCACGCGGAAGTCACGGCGCAGATTCCGCGAGTCTCGAGTTCGTTCGCGTAGAGCAGGTATCGGACGAGGGACTCCTGGTCATCGGGCTCATTTTCAATATCGGAGAGAATGAATACACGAGGCTTCGATGGGAAGGAGGGTAGCTTGCTGAGGTCTGCCATATTGGTTGCCAGAATTTGAGAAAATCGTATGATAGTGAGGCGACTACCTGTAATAACGACGACCTACATCACGAAAGGCCTTTACCAAAACAAGGCCGACACATGCAAAAGTGCGGTTCAGACTTGGCCCCCGCATATCGGGCGATCTGGGGGCGAGCCAATTTAACCGGGCAAGTGGGAGCCGTAGGCTGGGCCTTCCTAAATCGGATTTTTGTATACGAACACGACATCGAGCCAGCCAAATGAAACCTTGTCATCACAAGAGACTGAGTAAGAAGGAGCAGATAGCACTAGTTGGTAATGGAACATGAAGGATCCCGCCAATGTCGTCTGCAGCGAGGTCGCGTATTACTCCTTCCATTTCCTACATGGCCTCCCTAGGAGTTGACAGCATGTGGTAGGTAAGGGGTGCACCGGTACACGGCGGCACTCCGGCACTCCGGCTTGGGGCGGAAGAGAAGAGAGATTGTTGTTCCAATGCCGGAGACGTCAGCTAGCTACCTTTGGGTTCGTACTTTGGAGACAAGGCACTGATGGGTCGATGGTGTCGAGTGAAGCCCAAGAGAAGAATGCAGCAAGAGAACGAGCATTTTGACCTAGGCCTATAGGATCAAGACAATTAGGTTTCCTCAACAAGAAGCATCATTGGTCTAGTGGTAGAATTCGTCGTTGCCATCGACGAGGCCCGTGTTCGATTCACGGATGATGCACGATTCTTTCTTTTTATTTTTCTCGCCCCAGAGGTGCCCAAATAGTTCCACTCGGTCTGATGTATCTACGGGCAGTCTTTCTTTTTTTATCCCCTTCGTTATCGCTTCTTTATTCAACGATATGTTCACCCCTCGCCCGAGACAGGCACCTTTAGCCCCTGTTATGGCCACACCACCGTAATTCGGCTGCAGACATCAGTGCGGACATCATTTACTCGGCTGGAGAGTCTCATCTGGAGTATATTCCGCCGGGAAACACATAGAGCCTCTGACTACTCATTATTTGAATAGTACATGACTGGGCAACATTCCAAGTGCAAGGTTAGCATGCTTCCCCAAGTCGGTGGTGACGCGAGCGCTAAATCCGGGGTCAGTGGGCGGGCTTGTTCTTCGCGATGGAGGCCAGTATCACTCGCCGGCGGGGGTGTGTCCAGATAATGATGGGCTGTTGTCAGTATCGTAAGCTTTCAAGAAACTAGCACGGTTGTTTCATTCTGGGGTCCGGATTTCGCCGCAATGCACAGAGGCTTAGCAAAGAAAATGCGGCACCGCTCCCAGTATCATGGTCATGCCCTGGGGTAACTGAACCTCATTCTGCACTGCTATCGAAGCTAGATGAGGTGGGTGCTAGGGCTATCTGGGCCATTGGGTTGGGAGCCGGGCTAAAAAGCGAAAATTACCTGATTGGGCGAGCCTACCCCCGTCAGGCGCCAAGTTGATGTTGGGGACAACACTTGGCCACTGTTGGAGTAACTCACTCTATCCACCTGACAGGGATGATCTAGATCCTTCACCCACGGCGAGGAAAGTCTAGGCTATATTTCCTCGCCAAATGAGTCCTTTAGCCGGAACCTACTAAGTCTCATGAAGGTTAAGCGGCGGAGCGTCAACACAACTGGCTACATGCCACAAGTGTGGAGAGCAGCAGGCCAATGCCACGAGCCTTCCCCGGGATATTAAGATCCGACACTGTCATATGGTACGAATCGAAAGTCAACATCAGCATTCTCGGGAGAGTGCAGGGCGAACACGCGCTGCTCCAGCCCCCCGCAGGAATGCTCCGAAACCTGGGGTGGCCAATGCGGAGGTCTGGGTGACTCTGGGCCCCGGGGAACTCATTATATGACCTTGTCAAGGAATAACGTATATAAAGCGTTTCCCGCCTCTCACTGTTCCAGCTTCGTGGGCTTGACTCTTGGCCTTTCAACACACCCGCTCTTCATCTTTGCTTATCATAAACCATGGCAGCCGAAGCCAAGACCGAAACTCAAGGCATCGAGCACCAAGAGATCATCGGCGATGTCGCAACCCGAGCGATGAAAACCACTGCAGAGGCCGCGGCCCAGGGCCAGGGAACGACCGGTTACGAGTCGCTATCGATCTGGGAAACGGTCAAAATGTTCAAGATGAACGCGTTCATCTGTTTCCTGGTCACATTCAGCGCTGCGACGGATGGGTACCAGATCGCGTATGTCTCTCAGCCGCCGCAAAGCCACATTGCCAACAAACGCCCTTACTGACCGTTCTACAGGTTAATTGGAAACATCATCGCAAACGCCGGCTTTGTACGGAAATTTGGAACGGACACCAACGCCGACGGCGAGACAGTCCTTGCCTCGTCGATTCTAAGCGCGTGGACTTCGATCGGGTCCGTCGGACAAATTATCGGTATGACGACCTTGCCATTTCTGTCAGATCGATTCGGGAGGAAGGCTGCCATGTTCTGGTACTGGCTTCTTCTCGCTCTAAGTGTGACTGTCGAGAGCGTTGCCACAAACTGGAAGTCCTGGCTTGTTGGAAAACTGCTTGGCGGTATTGGTGTTGGATGTCTGCAATCGACGATTCCCACCTACGTGGCTGAGGTTGCGCCAGTGAGGATTCGTGGTGCGTTCCTCATGTGCTACAGTCTCTGGTGGCTTATCGGGCAGTTCTTTGCCCCTGTTGCGCTGCAGGTGATGTCGACCTATGACCCGGATAACTACCTTACCCCAGTGTATACACAATGGTCGCAAATCGGCCTGATGCTCATCATTTACCTGGTGATACCAGAATCCCCAGCGTGGTGCGCGTCCAAGGGCGGAGCCAAAGAGGCCCAGGCGAAGAAGGTCCTCCGACTTCTATACAAGGGTGTTCCGGATTTCAACATCGACCACCACTACCAGCTGCTCGTGCTGAACATCGAACATGAACGCGCGCTTGCTGCAGAGCAGCGGAACGAAAAGTGGTATGCCATCTTCAAGGGCACCGACGGCTTACGAACAATCGTGTCCCTGTGGACACTCATGGCCCAGCAGTTCCTCGGTCTTGGAGTTTTTCTGACCTTTGGAAGTTATTTCTTCCAGCAGGCTGGCATTGAGGATCCGTTCAAGGTTACCTGCATTACCTCGGGGATCAACATCTTCTTCAGCTTCGTCGTGATATACCTGGCCGAGACTATCGGACGGCGATGGCTGGCGTGCTCGGGGACAACGCTGTGCTGGGTGTGCAATGTGGCTGTTGGGATTCTGGGCGTGGTTCCTCAGGGGAAAGTCACGAATAGTCTCCTGATTCTCTTCGCGTGCTTGTGGAGTAAGTCCCGGCCACAATCCTTCCCCGGATCTGAATCCACCCCATAGGATCCATCCTGGCCACCAAGCAGAAACTAACAAGGGATTCCTATTCAGACGTCGGACTCGTGGCCAACGGGGCAACTGGCTGGGGTTTCATTGGAGAAATCTCCGCACAGCGCCTGCGGCCATACACCGCTGGATTTGCCGCAGCATCGACGTGTGTCGTCGGTGTGGTATTCGGCGTGTTGGTTCCCTACATGGTGAATGCGAACCAGTGGAATTGGGGCCTCAAGACGTGCTGGCTGTTTGCAGGACTGGGTTCGTTCTTTACTGTCGCCATGTGGTTCTTGATTCCAGAGACAGCTGGGTACGTTATCCGCGATGGCTTGTGAGGACCTATATTGACATTCACTCTAGGCGTTCGGCCGCGGAACTCGACGAACTTTTCGAGCGCAAGGTCAAGCCGTGGCGATTCCATAAGGAAACGACCATGACGCAGCGCCTGGTGGAGGAGAAGGCTCAGGCGTAGGGGATACCTGGAGGGCAGGGGAAGCGAGCGACTGGCGAATCTGTCCGGCACGAGGCTCAGTTGACAGTGGTGAGTTGGAGTAAATCTCCAATCGCAAGCGTGCCAGAAACTCTGGGGAGCGAAAAATCATTGATTGGCTCCAAGTCAGACCGCAAGTCCGGGCACCGGATCCTTAGTCTAGTCGAATATGGTAATTGCATCGTATTAAGTCGGGCTTTTGCCTCTTCTGTCGAATCTGGATCCGTTGAGGCATTCGTAGAGCGACCAATCAGTGCTCCCATTTGGGTGATTATAGGGGTACGAGTTGCCTACTCTGACGGCCCCCATGGGGATTACCACAATCTTGTTAATCAGGCCTTGGACCCCGGTTAAAATGGGGGCTTCCACGGCTAATACCCCCATGGGTCTGCTTGGCTGAAGCATTGCTCGGTTCGCATTTCCCCGACAGGACATGCGCGGGGAAGGATGGGCTCAGATGTTAAAGCCCAAGGACCGACGGCGTCAATATCGCTCCCAGTAAGTCCTCAAGCCGGCTGCTCGTACCACTCCAGAGTAGCGCCACCATGACGAACGCATGCATTACCGACGTGCGATTCGAGCACTACCCCGCCAGCAAGAGAGCTCTGGGTGTCGACGATTTCAAACCTCGGATCTCATGGCGGTTCATCGACGTCGAATCGAATTTTGAACAAACAGACTATGAGATTGAGGTATCCCGCGGCAACACCTCGAACTCAACGACCGTCGACGTTGTCCATGTGTCGTCGAGTGAATCGTACCTTGTCCCCTGGCCTCAACCGAATAACCCACTCGTCTCCCGGGACAAGTGCTCGGTGCGGGTGCGTGCTTGGGGCAAGGAGCAGCTCAACCCACTCCCCTGGAGTGACCCGGCCGAGATCGAAGTCGGACTTTTACAACGCGACGACTGGAAGGGGAATCTGATTTCTGCGCCATGGTCTGGCGAAAATCTTGACAAGACCCAACCAGAGGATCTGTTCCGGAAAGAGTTCAGCTTGTCCAGCAAACCAGTCTCTGCTCGTCTGTACATCACTGCGCTCGGAGTATACGAGGCCGAGATCAACGGAAAGCGAGTCGGCGACCACTTCATGGCCCCGGGATGGACATCGTATCATGATCAACTGCATTATCAGACCTTCGACGTGACCGACTTGCTCGATAGCAATGCCAATTGTCTCGGGATTCGCGTGGCGGAAGGGTGGTACAAGGGTAGGATTGGATTCGTGTTTGCTCGAAACTTCTATGGCTCTCGCACGGGAGTTCTCGCCCAGCTTGAGGTCACATATGAGGATGGGAATATGTTTACGCTAGGTACTGATGGTACATGGACTGCACATCAGGGTCCAATCCAGCAGGCAGAGATATATGACGGAGAGGTCTATGATGCTCGTGCGCAGATTGAGGGCTGGTCCAACACAGGTACAAACGAACTGAAGAACTGGAAGGCGGTTGACCTCCTCCCGCCACTCCCCGCTGAACAACGACTCGTCTCTGGCTCCAAGCCACCAGTCAGGCGGCTGGAGACGGTCACACCGCAGAAAGTCATCAAAACCCCTTCAGGTAAAGTGATCTTGGACTTTGGGCAGAATCTTGTTGGTCACCTTCGGGTTGTGAAGGGCATTCGGGCTCCCGCTGGCCATAAGCTCATTCTTCAACATGCTGAAGTACTTGAGGATGGTGAACTTGGCCTACGCCCACTCCGAGCATGCAAGGCACACGATACATATATCTTCAGAGGTGATGCACAAGGAGAGAAATACCAGCCACGGTTCACATTCCATGGGTTTCGATACGCGCAAGTTGATGGCTGGCCCGCAGACGAGGACATCATCACCTCGATCGCAGCAGTGGTCTGCAACTCGGATATGGAGGAAGCCGGGACCTTCCAATGTTCGAATAACAAAGTGAACCAGCTATTCTCCAACACCAAATGGAGCATGCGAGGGAACTTCTTCTCCCTGCCCACAGACTGTCCCCAGCGTGATGAACGACTAGGTTGGACGGGTGATCTCGCCCTGTTCGCGCCTACTGCGACACTGATTTACCAGTGCGTTGGTGTCCTCAAGGACTGGCTGCTGGATGTGGCGTTCGACCAAGGTAAACGAGGAGGTGTGCCACCTATGGTTTCGCCGAATTGCCTGGCAGGAATAAAGACCTGGGGAGATGTCTGGCCGTGCGCAGTCTGGCATGATGTGGCAGTGTTGGCTCCCTGGGCGCTCTGGGAGGAGACAAAGGATGTCGCAATCCTGCAGCAGCAGTATGAGTCCATGACAACGTGGTTGAAGGTGATTCCACGGAATAAGGACAGACTAACCCACCTATGGGATCTCAAGGGGTACCAGCTCGGTGTAAGTTACTAAATGACACGTCCTATTCAAGGGGAAAAGAGCTGACAAATGGTTGCAGGACTGGCTTGACCCTAATGCCCCCCCGGACGATCCCCAAAAGGCCGTCACCGACCCTACCCTCGTGGCGAATGCGTTCCTAGCGAGGTGTCTAACATTGATGGCGCGAACAAGCACCATACTCGGTCATGCGGAAGACGCAAGCTACTTTGGAGACTGGTATATAAAAGCCCGGGACGAGTTCGTCGAAGAATACGTCAGCCCCAGCGGTCGCCTCGTCTCAGACAGCCAAACAGCCTACGCGCTCGCCATCTGCTTCGACCTCCTCTCCCCAACCCAAACAACAGTTGCCGGGAACCGCCTGGCCGAGATCGTCCGCGCCAACCAGCTATGCATTGGAACCGGATTCGCAGGCACGCCCTTCGTCTGCGAAGCCCTCGCACGGACAGGCCATGCAGATACAGCATACGCAATGCTACTGAACGAGAAATGCCCGTCGTGGCTCTATCCCATATCCATGGGTGCCACCACCATTTGGGAGAGGTGGGATAGCATGAGGCCCGATGGATCGATTAACCCTGGCGAAATGACCTCGTTCAACCACTACGCGTTTGGAGCTGTATCTAAGTTCCTTGTGGAGCGACTTGCTGGGTTGCAGCGTGTTAGTCCTGGCTGGACGAGGTCGAGGGTGGAGCCGTTACTTGGCGGATGGCTTACCTCGGCGAGTGCGAGTCATGTTACCCCATATGGGGTGGTTTCTGTGTCTTGGACGCTTGAGAAGGAGGAGAAGAGTACCGCCACTGGTGAGATGGGAGAAGGGAGGAAGTTTACGTTGGACGTGGTGGTTCCGCCGACGACGGCCATGGAGGTGGTGCTTCCCTCGCGTGGAGGAGAGACAGTTCAGGTTGTGGGCTCTGGGAAGTGGTCATTCTCCTGTGTGGTATGATGATGTTCGATACAACAATTAATCCATCCATGGAGGAACTTGGAGCGCATCGTACCACCAACCTGAGCCACCGGCGCATGAAGTTCACACAGTGGACATGTATAGTTTAAAAAGTGAAAAAATCAGGTCCAATACTGCCTACGCTATGGAAACAAGCGAAGTAAGGACCTTCCATACTGCTGTAGCATAAGCCCTACGACACATCCAGTTAGTCGTCATGTGACTGTTGGAGACGTCGTGTTCTTGACATTCTTACACTTCCCCTCCACCTCTCACGTAGCGTTGTCTACACGTGCTTAACCAGGCCCATAGCTGCTCAATAATGTCTGCACGTGAGATACGCCGAACCAAACGGCCGCGAGTATCGCTCAGTTGCATTGTCTGCCGCCGGCGCAAAGTCCGCTGCGGCCGCGAACATCCGCAATGCGCAAACTGTGACCGAATGAATGAGGAGTGCGTCTACAATCCCACAACTCACAATGAGCTCATAGGCCATGTGGATCAAGTTGCCACAGTAGTCCAGGATAAAAGCCCAAGCGGCCCTGAGCCCCATATGAAAGCACTCACCTGGGCCCATTGGACGCCTGGGGGTACTGGCAACACAACATCTCGAAGCGATGAGCCTCGGTCTCCTTCTGTGGCTGGAGCTTCTGTTGCGGGTTCACAATCACGGTTGACACAGGCGACCAGCAAACAGGCCACTATGGATCACATCGCGATGCCGCATGTGGAAGAGGCCGTGAAGGTACCTGTCGGTCAGGATACGGCCACCAAAACAAGAAGCGGGACATCAAGCGTCATGCCAGATCCCCCCACACCGGAACCACCTTTAGCAACAAGCCCTAGCGCCTCCAGAAAGTACCAAGATAGCCTCTGGGGCAGGAATTATCTCAGTCTGGGACGAGGCGGTCGCGCGCGATACATAAATCAAGCGTTCTGGGGCATCGTTGCTGGCAATGTGAGCAGGCGCCACCATTAAGAACACTCATAACTGACCCTGCGGCAGGAAAACCGGAGTGACGACTTCTTCGACGAGGATCGGAACGCCGACCCTGAGCTTCCCCCTTCCCATATTTCCCCCGTGGGCATGGCGAAGCTATTGAGATCTCTACCCGTAAAAGCCGTGAGCGCTGCTCTGCTTGATGTCTTCTTCCTCGCAGTGTGGCCCTTGGTTCCTCTGGTGCATCGCCCTACCCTACAGGTAGATTACGACGAGTTCTGGGACTGGTGCCGCGATAACAAGAACAACCTACCTCCACAGAAATTTCGTGATGATCCAACTTTCTTCTGTCTGCTATTTGCCGTGCTGTACTGCGGGGCAATTGCTGCACCGGCGGCTAGCTGGACGTCTGGCGCCCTGAAAGGTCAACCCAGAGAGACAACAGTGCAGAGCCTCAAAGCGGCCTACGAGATGAGCCTTTCTTCCTGTCAACACCTGGAACATCCGACACTAAACACCCTAGTTTCAACATTGCTCACTTGGCCGTTTCGGGACTGGCCGCGTGAACCGATGCGCGAGGTGCTTGCTGTCAGCACGACCGTACAACTTGCGCAGAGTATGGGCTTGCATCGGGATGGTGCCTTGTGGCCCTCACTTAGCCCTGTAGACCGGGAGATCCGGGCTCGGGCGTGGTGGTATATCGTCCGATTAGATGTTCAGTCGAGCATGTCAGCTGGATTGCCTCTTTGTTGCGGGAGCAAGGCGCTGGAGGCTGCTAGCATGATCACTGAGGTATGCCACGAACACAGCGGCGATCCGAATAGCGTATCTTCGAAGCAGTCGA
Source organism: Aspergillus carlsbadensis (assembly GCA_025688815.1). NCBI lineage: Eukaryota > Fungi > Ascomycota > Eurotiomycetes > Eurotiales > Aspergillaceae > Aspergillus > Aspergillus carlsbadensis. The sequence continues at coordinate 235,741 of MU628173.1, forward strand.
TTGCCGTCATGTTCGCCATTGGGTACTCGGAAACGGCTCGCTTGCAATCAAGAACCATCGCGCTACTAGAGACTGGACGGAGTTTGACACGAGAGGAATTCGACGAACTTGAAACAGCGGCCAAAGAGCATCAGCAGAATATCAACAGCCTTATCTCCCGGATACCAGCACAAGGGATCCCTGAAAGGGGATTCATTCCCTCCCGCTTAGTAAATGTATCTCCATCCACGCACCCAGAGCTTTACACGGACGATGCAACTCGGCCTACGGTCCTTGGCGCCTGGACACGAGTCATGTTGACCTTGCTGAAGTTCGATGCCGCTATACTGCTACACAAGTCATTGTTGCCGCTGCCAGACAGTTCAGACCCGCTATCATGTAACGCATGGACCAGGTATGCTTCCCTATCTCTCGCGAGCTTAGCATCATGGCACAACTTATTAACTCGAGCTGAATAACCCACTAGCATACTGCAGCTTTGCCTGAGCTACTTTCGCATTCTCCTCCCAATCTATCAAGCTCCAGCCTTTTGCCCGTACACGTGGTTCCACCGGAGCTCTATCGGGCCTCTCCAATGTCTATTCCTCACCTTGACTTACCTCAATTCCTTCAGGGACAGGCAGTCAGCAGAGACTCCGGTGGCCCGATACTATGTCGACGAGATCCTCGAGCATACCGTGGCTTTTTACCGAGCCGTGGACCGGTCCTCTGAGAATGATAGCCTCGCCTCCGGGACTGGGAAGGGACTATCATGTCCGCGGCTACCGCAGGCTCTGCAGACTCTCGTTGACCTTCACAGCCGCCTCGATTTGAGAAGCACGACTCCTCCGCCTGTGGCCGCTGGAAAGCAGGCAGGACTTACGAGCACCATGTCCTCCATAATCGATAATGTCTCACTCCTTGAAGCAGAGTTCTCCGCCAGGGTTACAGAGCTGGCATCATCGCTGACTCCCCAATGATGGATCCGATATCCGTCTAGCGAGCGTAAGGGATGGCACAGCTAACCCCTGGGCCGGTGGCCGGTCGCTCCTTCCTTTTCTTACTCTACAGTTGTCCGTGGAGGAAGGAGCGACCGTGCATCGTACCTTCCGTATTGGGCCACTGTACGGATCGCTCCTTCCCCCGATGGTGCCCAATCAATGTCGTGGAAATAGCCCGGGTCGTTCCTTCCTTATTCCTGTCTTTATGTCCTAAGCAGGCGCGCCGCGGAGCGATGTGGGCCGCAATCTTCCTCGAAATGTCGCCGGAGCATGAGCGCTGCTAGTAAAATTCTAGCAGGCTCTGTCTTGAGGGAATGTTGGCAGGTAATTCTTGTGCCATTGGCGCTTTTAGGGGACGGTGGAAGTCTCAAGTTATGGGAGTTTGAAGGCTGCTCAGTATTATAACCGCCGCATGTTCTTGTAACGGGAATTATGAGGTACAACTTGAAAAAAATAATTACTTAAATGCAGCCGGAAGCGTGGTCAATCTGCCCATCTCCGCAACCGTTTCCTCCCACAGTTTCTTCTGCACCTCCTGGCCCGCCGACGACATAATGTACGGTGCTTTCCTGCGGCCCACGTTAGCCATTACTTCTCAAGCCAGTTGCAGACTAGACAACTCACTCAGCGACCGTCTTATCATTCAAAAACCTACCATGCGACTCCGCACCCGCGACAAGGGCACTGTGCAGCACAATCCAAGCACCAACCTCCACAGACCGCGCAGCGATAGCCTTGACAACATTGACAAGAAGGCGCAGATGCAGAGGGAGTACATCGCTCATAGACGTATTCACCATACCGGGACACATCATGTTAATGACGACCTTGTCTGGATCGAGACGTTCCGCCAGACTGTACATTAACATCACGCATAGGAGCTTCGAGTCGCCGTACCGCTGGAACGGAAGGAATGCCGCTTCTGTATCCAGATACGCCAGCACGCCTTCATCCTCGGCGAAGGAATGTTTCTGCACACTTGACGACAGATGCTGCCGGCTGCCCACCCAGGTGATCCGCGCAGGGGACCCAGTCTTCTCCGCACCGGCATAAAGATGCGGCAGGAGCTCGGCGATAAGCAGCACGTTGGAGTAATAGTTCACCTGGGTAGTGCACTCGTGCCCACTCGGAGTACGTTCGAGCTTGATGAGGCCAATACCAGCATTGAGGATGAGAAAGTCGACCACAGGGACGTCCGCGCGCAACCGCTTCGCAAACGCCTGCACGCTGTCATATCGGTCCATGTCGAGCTCCATCACCTTGATATTAGCGGTGGGATTGTTGGTCAAAATGCCGCGGTCCTGGCGGAGGGCTCTGGCGCACGCCTCACCCTTGGCGGTGTTTCGGACGGCCAGGATGATGGTTGAGATGCGGAGGCGGAGGAGCTGTCGGGTGATTTCGAGACCCAGGCCTGCGCTTGCGCCTGTGACCACTGCGGTTTTGCCGGTTAGGTTTATACCGCTGGGTAAGGGTTGGATTTTGGGCTGGGAGAGGGCGACCATGCTGGAAATGGGATGTGAGATATTAAGTACAGTATGTGACTGGCAATAAGCCTCAATGTTGTGCAACAGCAAGAAAGTAGAGATAATAGAGGTAATTATGCCAGACCTTTCAGGTTATATCTGCTACAAATCAACATGGATTGTTAATCCCAGTGTCCCTCTTGGAACCAGGGCTTACAAACTGCTTGGCCTGACTCAGCATTCGGCCGACGAGATTCCCAAACGGGAATCGCCTCGCCCGAGCTGAAGTGGGCGTCGATGGAGAATACCAAAAGGCGTTTGCCATTGTTTTAATTACTCCACTGACTCAGTTCGCTTCTGAACAAGCCAATGTATAGAGACTCACAACTGTGATAAATAGAAAGCAATTAGCGTGATTCGATATGCTGACGCCTGTATCAGCGACTAAGCAATGAATATAAAGACCATATTTCCATTGCAAGTTCCTCTCCCGTAACCCAATCTAGCTTCAACTATGCATAATTCCTCACTGCCAGCATCACACAGAAACCTGCTTGCCTCCATCAACAACCAGCGACACCCCGTTAATCAAGCTCGCCTTCTCCCCAGCCAGGAACACAACCGCCTCGGCAATCTCCTCTGGGCGCCCCCAACGTTTGACAGGGACGGTTTGTATCAGCTCCTCGTAGTTTGCTCCGCGTCGGATAGATTCCTCGACCACTACTGCTATCAGCTCAGGGCCCGGGAGTGTACTGACTACTCACGAGGCGTCTTGATCAGCCCGGGAAGGACGCTGTTCACACGGATTCCGTCGGCTGCGTAGGCCAGCGCATCGGTTCGCGTCATGCCGAGGATACCGGTCTTAGCTGCAGAGTACTAGAGAGATGGTAGTTAGATATATGTAAAGGAAAAATCATTTGTGGAGCTGTGGACTCACCCCGCCAACCGTCGGATGCGACATGACACCAAACAAGGACGAGATATTCACGATCGAGCCGCGCTGCGCCGGTGCTCCGGTTCTATGTATCCCAGTTAGAGGAATACGCCTTCTAAATCGAGCGCAGTGCCACCCATTATACAGACCGACTCTCAAGCTCCATCCCCTGCCGCATCATCTGCCTCAACTCGGCTCGCTCACACAACCACGCCCCACGCAAATTCACATCAACAACGCGATCCCACGCCTCAGTAGGAAGTTTATGCGTCCTTACGCGCGGATTGCTCGTAATCCCCGCATTGTTAACGGCGTAGTGGATCGCGCCGAACTCCTTGACGCCGGCCGCGATGAACGACTCAACCTGTTCCTCAGAGGACACGTCTACGGCGACGATTACGGTGCGGACATTGGCATTCCGCGCCGCTAGCTCTTTAGCTACAGTCTCAAGGCCTGCATAGTCCAGGTCGCCCAGGATTAGGCGCGTGCAGCCCTCTTGGACGAAAGTGTGTGCCGTTGCGCGGCCGATGCCGGATGCGGCGCCGGTTATGAGGGCCACGCTGGAAGGTGTGTCAGATACTGGATTATAACACATAATGGGGAGGTATTTACCCTTGCATGTAGTTATCCTGAGTGATATTTAGGTTAATGTGATATATGTAGAGAATCGCGCGGGTTGTGTAGATGAAGGAGTGGATGCCGAGGGAGATAGAGGGAAATGCGGGGTTTTAACGATGCCCAGCACGCCTGCGCCGAGGATAGGCATACAATGCCATGGCTGGTGTACTAATGCGCAGGGATCTGTGCTAGTCGACCCCGCACTCTGCGAGTCATGCTGAGATTCCGTGCAGCAGGGGACCTTTGGCCTCCAGTGCCTCTTATACGGTCAGTAGATGGCAATGGGGTCTGTTCACTGACAGTAAATCAACGACTATGATCAGTAGTAGCCTTATGAAGCCCTGTTTGAATTTGCCAACCATGCCAACGAGTAGCTAGTCATGATATGTACAGCCCAATGAAGGCTTTGCGCGTAGAATTTGCGGTTTTGGTAACCAAAAGCTGACTTGGGTAGTGATAAGGCCATGTTCAAGAAGGACAAAACTCAAATAACGACATCGCTCATAGCTCATGATCGAAAAAGACGTAGAATAATAATTTGTTTTGGAAACTCTTGATGTTCCAACACTAAGTAGATTTTACTATAGTTTTGAGATCCGTCGTAATAACAAGGATAACATGGACGGAGGCAGAAATCATACAGGTCTATCAAATCTAGGGGTTCAGACAGGTAGGCAGCCCATAGAAATTAATACCACTTCCCCCTCTTGATTCCACTAGAACACCCAGCTATGATCTAAGATTTAAGAAGGTACTTGCAGGCCAGGAAACACTCTTATCAAGTTTCTCATTAGCTAAGCCAGGGGCGAGAATAGATAGAATGCCATGAGGCAAAGCAGGACCGGAGCTTAAGTGAACCGCACTACTCCAACGGGTTATATGTAGTCTCGAAGGGCCAAAAGCGAACCACAAGTCTCCCATGCTCCCCTCAGCACTTGTCCTCGCGAACAATCACATTCCAATTAGTCTTGTGGAAGACCTGTCCAGCAGTATACGCCGAGACCCCACTGCCGCGTTTACACTTGGCCACAATATACTTCGCCCCATCAGCGATGCTCCCAAACGAGTTCAGCGTCTTCGGGCTCCTGCTCTAAGAGACCCCAAAAAAAATAATAGTCAGCATAATAATACCAAGACACGCAGAGGAGGAACGGAAAAGACCCCATACATCATTACACCAATGAATCCCCGAATTATACGAACAGCTCACGCGCGCACAGCGGCCCGGCCCCGCCGCCGCGCGCGGGTTGCCGTTGACCTTGCGGAGATAGGTGATTCCCTGATTGATGGCGATGGATTTGGCGAGGCCCCAGGACCCGAAGCAGTTGTACTTTGAGCCGGTGAAGTCGGTGCGCTTTTCGAGGGTGAGATCGGAGTCGAAATCGAAATCACGCTCCGTCAGTTCGTCGGCGTCTTCTGCTTCCTCTGCCTCGGGGAAGTCCTCGTCCCAGTTGGGGTTCAGGCGGAGCAGTTCTGCGTGCACTTCCTCGATTGTCCCATTTAGTGTCACCAATTCGCCGCCTGGAGTCACTTGGACGTCCCATGAGGGGGTGAAGAGCTCGTATCCGTCCTCGGGGGACGGAGTAGGGGATGCTAGGACAAGACCCTAGGGAGACTGTTAGATGGAGGTGACGGTTGGGAAGAGTGTAGAGCTAGTTACTTGGAAGGTGGAGACGCAGAGAGCGCCTAGGATGATAAAGGACTTCATGATGATGAAAAGGTCTAAAGGTGTTGGGAACAGTTTTGATATAGCAGGCGGCTGTGCTTATTCTCTGGCCATTGCTGGTTGTGCTCATCCATATCGGAGGCCGTTCTGGCCTTTTATATCTCGTCTCTGGAACAGCACTAGGATCCCATCCAGACGACCTCCTTCCTGCCAAGATTCATCAGAGTTTATCGCATGTTAGAAGCTGTGACAGGTCCATCACAAGGACATTGCCCTTCTTGACGATGTTACGCTGACTGCATTTCGCCCGATTCAACCATTCCTAATAAAGGACAGAAGCCGGCTGCGCTTCTTAGAAAGAGATCCCACTTGAACACGAGGTAGCATTTCAACTGATTGCCAAACCTTGATCTGCAGCTATCTTCACATCAATCGCCCCTTGCCTCGGCGCTTGGGGAGCCCGAGTCCCTTCTTGGCGCAGGTAAAGACCGGGCGCACGGTCTAGGATTGCAACACCAACCCCTGCCGAAGCAGGAGGAGAACTACTCGGTGTAAATAGTCGATTGGCTCGGGTGATCTGAGCCGGGGTCCCTTGCAGCAAAGTTGGCGCGCAATGATACCGGATACGGAAGTCGGCGGCTGGCCCCGGATGGATTGAAGAGATGCCGGGCACCTCGTTCGCCGAGGCTCGCGGTTTGCCAAGACACAGGAGCTAAGATATGGGGATCTAGATCGCCTAATCTAAGACAACATGGTCTATCTCGGCCTGGGCGCCAAACGATCCTTGCCGTCTAGCGTGGGTTTTGCATGATCTTCTCTACTTTGACATTGCCCGATGGCACTGCGTGGTTTACAAAAGTGTTCAGCCATGCTATCTTTGCCCGACTGCCAGGCAGACGCCACGGGTGTTGACAGTGACGGTAGCATTGCCCCTCGTCGGATGTTTCTCTTCTTTAAGAGGCATCTCGCGCGCTGTGGGCAGGGACCGTGTATGCCGATGGTGCTTGCTTCTACTTAAACATGTGTTGTTGCGCTCACCATCAACCAAAAAACACCGCCCCCAACGCAACCCTCAAACCAGCAACATGAAGCTCTCTATTATTCTCCCACTCCTTGCAGCGACATGGCCCTTGGTTTGTTTCACTTCAATGTCTCCCACATCTACAAACGACCAGACTGCTAACATACGAACATAGGTATCCGCCAACCCAGACGCCCCAGAGGGCTACGGCGTGGACACCATCGAATGGGACGTGCAAGTGACTCCCAACGGCGAATTCGTCACGCTGAACGGCACGCTCGAAGATGTCCACGCGGAGCTTCTCGAGCTAAACCCTCGCTGGGATGAGGAGTTTCTCACTGACGAAAACGAGGGCAACCCCCTCGCCAAGCGAACGGACTTCTACGGCTCCAAGACCGTCTGTGGGAAGTTCGGGTCCAGCGCGCGCTTCAAGCCGATCCAGAACGGGATCAAGTACCTCAGGGGTGTCAGTGGCCACCCACGAGCTGGGCCCGGCCCGGCTAAGTGTGCGCGGGTCAGCTGCTCGTATAACTCCGCCATTTGGTGGTGCAACGATGTAAGACTTTCCCCGCTTGTGTCTGGATTACGGACTGGAAAGCCAGGAAATCCAGCCTCTGCAAGGATAAAAAGCTAAGAGGTGTATACAGTCCAAAAGCTCAAAGACGCTCAACTCGTTTGGGAGCATTGCGGATGGAGCTGCGTACGTGCTAAGCCATTGCACTGTGAGTGGTCCTGGGATCTCGAATCCTTCAGTAAACGGACAGGTGTTCCACAAGACAAACTGGAATGTTTATGTGCGGGGTGCAAGTTGTTGAGTGGCTTGTGGCAAAGCGGTTTGCGACTCTAGGTGCTATCACATGATTAATTTTATTCCCTAGGCTACTATGTATTCAGTGAGAGCTTCCAGGCATTTGTCTATTATCTCATATAGGTTTACTGAAGTAGAATGAGGCGGTCAATAATACATTATAGGAGCGTAAGGCGCACTTACAACATACTCAGGAGAGATCAGCGCAATGTACAATTGATGAATGACATTAAGTCTAGGGATGTTAGCATGGGCCTGAAACATGAGAGAGTACTAGTTATCAGGCAATATCATGGTACTCGGGATACTGCAAGGTGCGCTACTAGTAGTAAGTTCTTGAATATGTATCAACGTGTGCCTTGTTTACTCAAATTCACCCGAGGACCTTTGGATAAGAGATAATCCCTAAAGTATTAGCAAGTCTTCGGGAGTGTAGTCGATGTGCTGCCCATACCCGTACTAAAGGATCGTTCCCCGAATTCTCAAATTGCCTCCAGGAAGCCGTAGGCGGCTATAGGTACGGTTGGCAGGAAGCGCTCCGCCAGGGTAACTCTGGCATTGCCAGGCAGGGCATGTGTTAAGGATGGACACGACTCGATGGTAGAGGAAAGCCATTAGTCATGAGAGGAAGTGAAACAAAAATATAGGGAATCATGTCTTATCTTCCAGGTCGAGTAGAGGTTGAGATAGACTCTGGGAAACTAAAAGCAAGATCTGGACGTTCAAGCAGAACAAGCCAAGCGATGTCTTATTCTTTTTAATTAGGTCAATTAGTTACCTTTTGCTTAAGCAGCTCCGATCTTTGGCAGGGCTCGCTGGGATAATGGGATGCCACTGAACTAGGTGTGAGCACTGGGTAGACCCTGCCCGAGTGCGAGGACGCCCTTCAGTGTCATTGGGTTGATTAAGAAATCAGGGCGTCTGGTTTGATGTCTCGAGTGAGCCTGGATATTGAGTAGTGTGGTGAGCCACAATAGCAAAGACCTTGTCTAGGTGCGGATGGCATTGCAACGGTCGATGAAACTCGGCTCGCAGTCGACGTATCTTCATAACTACCACCACGACGTACAACTAGGATGAGCTAGGTCAAACTGTTCAATCTGATCAGAAAATATACATCGGTCGCGAGCTCGCTGTTAAACAATTTCCGAGCCAACCGCTGACGCTATATCATCTCAGAAGCCGGTCCTTGAACGTTTGGCGCACATAGAACGACACAGAGCACACTTAAAGTAATGATGAAACTTTGCTGTGCAGATCACCCAAGTCGTGATGGCGTAACGACAAAATGTTTCAGCCTAGCGTTGAAGGATTCGATTGCCGATCCGGTGACTGACGTCGTCTGTGCGTTGCAGAGTTCGGACGTTGCTGGACCTGATGGTTCGTACAAGGCACGCTCGACTGATTTTCCAATTGGATGGTTATGCGCTTCAGGAACAGCGTGGACGACCCTGGACCCTGAAACCTTGGAGCACTGGGACGCCGCATTCGGGCAGGTGAGAAGGGACCAGGGTCGCGAATTCAGCAGGGGAAAGGGATCGCCAAGGCGACACGCGGACATGACGTATAAAACAAGCATTACAAGGGAAATTAGCAAAGCTTCTTGGTGCAGGGTCTAAAATTATCCTCCACTCAAACTCCGCTTGCGGAAGCCACAATTTTGTGATACGGGATATGATTGGCTGTAATGTCCCACAGCCGCTGAGTTAAGCAGCTAAGACTTTGTCAGGCGTGATCGAGTCCTTGGCGCCGTTGCTCTTCCTCGCCAGTGTTCCTCGCCCCGGTCGCATCCTCCAGTCTTTCGTTCCCTCGCAGCAATCATGCGTCTCTTCGCGTTAGCGGCCATCGCGGCTTCAATGAGCACGATCTCAGCCCTGCAAATCGACCTCAATGACCTTGGTATGCGCCTTGTTCTCCTTCCCCTCATTCCCCGGCGATCGCCGCATTCTCATGCACATTCCAGACTCGATCAAAGACGCCGCGTCGAAAACCGCCTATGGCTCGATGACTTGGTATGCCGGCAACGAAACGGGCCAGATTCCGGGATCGTTTCCTGAAAAATGGTGGGAGGGAAGCGCCCTGTTTATGAGTCTGATTCTCTACTGGCATTATACCGGCGATGCGCAGTACAACGGCGCGATCATTCAGGGGATGCAGTGGCAGGCGGGGAATGGGGATTACATGCCTGCGAACTATAGTAGTTATCTGGTACGTCGCCCGATGTTTGCTGGTTCGGTCTTCGTCGGAATTATACTGACTTGGTCAGGGAAATGACGACCAGTTCTTCTGGGGCTGCGCAGCCATGACCGCCGCCGAAGTGAACTTCCCCGAAGACGACGCCGACGACGCTTACTCGTGGCTCTCGCTCGCACAAGGCGTATTCAACTCGCAGATCGCGCGCTGGGACAACCAACACTGTGGCGGTGGACTGCGCTGGCAACTATACCCGTACCAGGGCGGATACCTCATGAAGAACTCGATCTCCAACGGCGGTCTCTTCCAGTTGGCTGCGCGCCTCGCTCGCTACACCACCAATGATACTTATGCGGACTGGGCGACGAAGATCTGGGACTGGTCTGCTTCTTCGCCGCTGCTGGATACCAAGACCTGGAACGTTGCCGATTCGACGGATATTAATGATAACTGCAGCTCGCAAGGGAATAACCAGTGGTCGTATAACTATGGGACTTACTTGATCGGTGCCGCCTATATGTACAACTACGTTAGTTCCCCATCTCTTTTGGCTGCGCGCATCAGCTAACTGTTCTGTGCCAGACCGAAAAAGCCGAATGGAAAACCGCCGTCGACGGCCTCCTCGGCAAACTCCTCGACACCTTCTTCCCAGACCAGTACGGCGGCGGCAAGATTTTCGCCGAGTACCTCTGCGAAGCGAAAGAACTCTGCAACTACAACGAAATCCTCTTCAAGGGAATCGTGTCCTCGTGGCTAACATTCACCTCGCTGATCGTCCCGGAAACCTACGACCAGATCTACCCAAAACTGCAGACCTCCGCCCAAGCCGCCGCGCTCTCCTGCAGCGGAATGGATAACAACACGTGCGGCGTGCGCTGGTACCAGTCAAAATGGGACGGCTGGGTCGGGATGGAAGAGCAGATCATCGCAACGGATATCCTCTCGTCCGTGCTCGTTTCCGAGAAGAAGGTCGCGCCGCTGAGCTCGACGACCGGCGGGAACAGCACGAGTAACCCCAATGCCGGGACGGGCAAGAATAACAATAATAATTATAACCGCCAGAAACCGATCACGGCGGGCGATAAGGCCGGCGCGGCGATTCTTACGGTCGGGTTCGTGGGGCTCTGGGGTGGCCTCATGGCGTGGATGGTCCTCGGTGGGCCGTTGTAAATCCTCTCGTCGCTTTTCCTTTTAAAGGGTTTGTTCTGTACTTGGGTTTAGCCGTGTATATTTGGTGGTTTTTCGAGGAGTTTGGTGCTATTTGATGATATCAATCTTCATACAGGTTTAATTAATATGAATAGATCATCATGTTAATGAATTTGGGATCTGAATGGGTGGAAGATATATTTTCGGGACGGTACAAGGGAGGGAGGCGGGTTATAGAGGCCCATGACAAAGACTCAACTTCGACATTCGCATGGGCAAACCCAGGAATTACGCGAACAACAGTAGGTATCATAAAATCATAAAAAGCAATCAAAGCTGCAAGGAAAAAAAAAAAAAAAAAAACGAATCTGAACCTTGTTACCCTCCTTTCAACCCGCTGCTCCCCAGATCCGAACCAAGCCCAGGCCGTCGGGACCAGCCCACCACATCAACTTTTCACTTAGCTCAAGCATAACTAACCCCCTTGGCCCCGCGCCCCCTACCAAAGAACCCATACGCCACAACCGCCAGACACGTAACAAAGGTAATAAACATAAACGCGCTATCGGCTTTCGCAGAGACACAGCGGCTCTTGATTTTACTCGTGGTCGCCCAGCAGTGCCTCTGGCCGTCGGCTTCCTTGCACCCGCCGCTGAGTAGGCTGTTGTCGTAGATCGTGAGGATGTCTGAGCAGGTTGCGTTGCGGAGGAGGACGGCGTAGGCCTGTAGTCAGTGTGAGATTTGTTAGCGCGGTTATCTTTGTTTTGGGTTCGCGCGATGGGCGTAGTGGAAGGTTATCGTGCTGAGGGGGGCTGGAGGATATGGGAGGTGGGGATGGGAGATGGGCGGACGTACAATTCCAGCCGCTAGCATTGTGATCGCGGAGAGGCCGTCAAGCGCCCAGGTGATTATGCCTTCAAGCGACGAGACGAAGAGCGAGGCGACTCCGACAAGGGCGACTAGGGTGCCGAGGGCACCGGTGAAGGCCGCATAGCCTGTCGCTGCGGGGACGGCTTCGATAGAGGTGTGTTGGCCGCGCGCGAGGTCGACGGAGATACCGAAGACGATGACGGCGAAGATGACCTGGAGACGGTTGTTTGTTAGCGGTTGTAGAGGGGAATAGGAGGGAGGAGTGTCTGACTTGGAAGCCACGCAGGATCGCGGGGATGAGCTGCATTGTGTGTTTGGGATTTCAGTCAGTGATGATGTTGCGATTCTGTCTGCCTGCGACTGGAAATTAGAGTCGAGACGAGGAAGGAATCTGGGCATGCAGCGGGTCTTTATTAAAAGACCGCAGGGCGGATAGCACGCCGGGCGCGCTCATCTTGGGCCGTCTCTTGTTGTCCCTTTGTTTCATCTGGGGACGCAGATGCAGGGGTTTCTGCGGCGCAGTCAGTCTGTTGGCTGTTGGACAGGGCTGGGGTTTCAAGCAATCAAGACGCGCCAAGGGGAACCAAAAATAACAGTCTGAAGGATGGTGAGCCAACAATAGATGGCCCTAATCGCTGGCCACCGGAATGATTAGGGTGCGGCGTTGCAGCGCTAACTGTGGCGGCGCTTAATGAATGGCCGAGGAGCCTCACGCTTGTCAGCTTGGCAGTCATGGGTTATTGGAAGAGGCATCTGTGATCTGGCGATCCTCAACTCGTTGGGTCAAGAATGCTGGCGAAGCGCTGCCAAGGAGATCTGGGGGTTGAGTGTGAGAACGCTGCGAGCACAGGCCAGACGTTGAAGCGACAGAGAAGACCTCTGGGGCAGTGTGTTTCACAGCCTGTCCCCTGCCCGCTACCCTGAAACCGGCGGCTAACTGTGTTTTCTCCTTTTTTCTGGTTTCTAACCAGAGACTGTTTCGCGCCAGGTTTGCCTCCTCTCTCAGGCCCAGTTGGGCTGCATGTTGTACAAAAGACGTGCGCTGTACGTTTGGGAGCGAATAGTACTTTTCCCGATCGTGTCGTCCCTGGGAACACAACCAAGATATGCAGTATGTTTCCCCAGATATCGAACCCTGCGATACCCCTGGCCGGCTACAGTCGTTTCACAACAGGGCGGTCGTTGGTAAATCCCGCAAATTGGTACATAGTACTTCTGTTGGTGATACCGCGACTATGAAGTCTTCGCGGGGATCAAGTGCACAAGCTCCAACATTTGAAAGGCGCCCGCGAGGATCAAGTCGCGAAAGACGGCAATTCACGGGGGCGCAACTTGCAATCGCGTTTGAGTAGTGCCAATATTTTGAGATGATCTTCAGGGTGCGTGAATCTGCCTGAGCAGCAGGCTGGATCGAAGTGCTACGGTCCGGAGTGAGGATGCTCTATCTGTGTCCCTCCTTCGGTAGGGTTTATTCCGTAGTAGCAACTGGGGGTTGTCTAGGGAAGCTGTCGTTCTTTCTAGCGCCAGCTAAGAGATGTCTTGGTATGCAAATGCCTTTGCCAAAATGCCTAAGAGGATCGATCGGTAGGAGGCGTTAATAGCCCAGAGTGTCGCACAGCAATGACTCGGACGACCCTGCTGATGGCAACATGTTGGAGATTGCGCTTGTATCAGTCGTTGCTGCCATTCTCAACTGTCAGGGCTGGGTTAGGACAGGCGCGAAGTGGGAGGAAGGAACAAGTGTGGCTTCCTCTTGTTAGTGGATATCCCGTGTCGCTTTCTACGTGCTCTATCATAGCTAGTAGGCCGGAGTTGATATCGAACGATCAAACTGCAAGACATCCATGCCCCAGCCAGCAACTGAGCAAGTAGGCCTGTGTGGGGTGAGAGCGCGCCTACCATCGCCCATCGAATGATACTAAAGGTCCTAATAGCTGCGGAAGAGACACTTTGCTGATTAACCAAGTAATAGACACTGCTATGTTCTCCGACGCGTTGCAAACCTCCATAATTAACATCTTCGCCCGCCCTCGCGTTATTTCATGTTTCCAATTGCGCCGCATGAAACTCCAAGGTCGCACATGGAGCTTGCATTTCCACAGCACAACACATGGCTCAGGCAATGGTGGTCGACAAATCATCTACCGGCCGGGGGATAGTCCGTGAATCAATTCGGACTCAAAGTATACAACATGATACCGAGATATCAAACCATGTATATCACCCTTCTAGCCTGGTCCATTTCCACGATCTGAGGCGAACTTTCCAGCCTCTGTGCATGGAACGGCGGCAAGCCAGACCCACGGTAAGCTGTGATATCGAAAATTGTCTTCAGTTTTGCTCGTTGAATTGGGGTTATGTGGGGTACTGGTGATATCGACAACGGCCAGATTGAATATTTCCCACTCGTTTCCCAGATGGTCCTCGTCTCGTCTTGGTCGCATGACAAACAGGTGAATATATACCCCCGTGTGGCATGCTTGACTCGCCTCCAGCCAACCTCATTTAAACCCTTCCCAGGTGAGATGGTCAACGTCATGACCGGTCGGAAATTCGTATCGCGCTGGTCCAGGAAGACCAGAAGACCATATATACCAGGCAAGCCCCTCCAGCATGACACGGGATACTCTCAGTGCCAGGAAGTCAATAAAGAATAAAGCACAAATTGCATCAAGAACACTCGCAATATGGGCGGACCCAAAATCACGCAGAAGCGTTTGTAACCTCCGCGATATATCATCATCCTAACTGGACTGAACTAACAAGGTCGGTCAGACAGCGCCATTGCGGCGATCGCCTTTGGCGACAAAGCCCGCGTCTACGCGCAAATCGGCTCCTGCGAGATTCTCGAGTACCAGTTTGACGGGACGAAATGGAATGAGGGGCCCGTCGTTGCAAAGGCTAAGGAGGGCTCTCCCATAGCTGCAGCGGCCAAGGGGACTGACTATGTAGGTTATCTACTGCGTTTACCCTCGGTCGCAGCGAGTTTAATCGAGTGTAGATCTGCGTCTACTATGTCGATGAAGAGAATATCATCCGAGAGGTTTCCGGCTCGAGGACCTGGAAAGAGGGGACGTTGAGCAGGCAAAATTGGAAGGTGCATCCGCCGTCGAAGCTGGCGGCGGGCTGGTACGACGAGCTTGTGCGTATCTACGCTCAGGCTGAGGATGGATCTCTCTTGGAATTTGGTTTGTGTCCCTCCCCAACTGGCCATTCCTGTCTTGTCCTCTTGCTGCCTACTAACTCTGTCGGGGATGTATTCGGTCTGGGAACGTGACGAGGAAAGGTGGAAGAAGCCCAAGTCCTACACAGACATCAAGCTATTCCCGGGTCCACACCCGCTCAACACGCACTAGCTGACTGCGCGCGCGCAGGCTATACTGCCGTGCTGGACACGCGCCAGTTCATGGCCGCGCACGCCGAAAAGCTCGAGGAATCCGCCGACAGCTGATGCAAATGGCAGCAGACGCCGCACAGCACGGCCCGCCCGTGATCCAGCTAGTCCAGATCTCGCAGAGCGACAGGGGCTCGCGGATGCTGGACACGCACATCGTCAACCCCGACGTCAAGGCGTCGACGAACATCGCCGTCGTCGGCCCCACAACGCAGCTGAACAATATGCACCCCGACTACCTGGGAGACAGCGTGTTTATGGACCTGGATGACCTGCACTGGGAGGAGTGGTGGTTTAAGACGGATATCCTTGGGAACGGCGGGGAGTTCAAGAGGGGTCGCGGTAGCGAGCAGATGTGCTGTGGGCCGATTGCGGCGACGCAGGTTCAGGATGAGCAGATTAATGTCTTTGGGCATTGGTGGAATGACCCGTACCATATCAATGGCTGGAGCCATAGTGGTAGAGGGGCTGATTGGAATGCTGGTCTTGTCAATTGAGGGTATTGTCTTTTGGGGGTGTCAAAGGCGGCCAGAGTGTTGCAGCTGGTGTTCGGGCTGTGCTGTAGTCTTGAAGCCTTGTTACTATTTTGACATTTTCTTATTTTAATCAATGTCTATACCTGATTGACGCCCTGTCTGCATGATGGAACCCAGACCGCTCACATGGGTCGCCTTATCCTCCCTCAACTATGTGAGAATAGGAAGGCTTCGAAGCTTACCTGCTAGTACCACTAGTAGTATCGCGTTCGTGACGTGTTTGGCCTTGAGCACATGTGAAGACGTTCCTCCGTAAAATCGAGCAGATTTCTCGCACGAGGTTGGTGGGTTGAAGAAACTGTGAAATTAGTTCAACAGCCGTCTCTACAAGCAGTAACTAACCTCTGCAATAACCCTATGAGGAAAAAGGTAATTTCTGCAAGGTAAAAGAGCAGTGATTCTACTGTAAACTTTACTAATTATAGTGATTGCTCAAGGATTCCATGCATTGATTCTTAGTTATACAACGCACATGCATACCTCAATCGCCCCCAAGCTGGTGAAGATTATGGTATGTATCCACTGGGCGTTTGTGGAGCCTCTAGAGTTGCTGAACCTGAGCCTTGATACTCCGGGTGCTCCGTATCTACACGGACCAGCCAATCGGACCTCGGCCGGAACTGAAGTTGCCCTCTTGTGAGTGGTTCGTACGTGTTTGAAGACCAGGCTTAGCGGCGGGGGCCGTTTTAAGGACTTGGCGACATTGGCAGTGTTGCAGTGCAGGAGGCTTGAGTCTTCACAGCAAGGCACTGCGCTGCACTGCAGATCCACCTGCCTGACCCATCTTCGACATTCTATCCATAATTCCAGAGCTTTAGCCTTCTCTAGACTCTACTCCTGGTTGTGTAACTGCGGCGTCGTGTCTCTAATCATAATTCCGGGCCGAGCGGGCGGCCGCCGTGGCCGCCATCTCGGTGGAGTCCCGCTACTGCGAGGGAGTCAGAACTCTGAAGGCAAAATGGGATTAAGAACTGGGTAATTTCGCTTGCGGCGATACCTCGGCAAGAGATCTACAAGCTCGAGTTCATTGATTAGGCCCGCCATTTCGCATGGTACCATCAACGTGACATCCAACATCCAACAAGGTCATTTGGAGACGGAGGCATTTCCGGGACTCGCCATTGCGGTGCTCCAAGTGGCCGTTTTGGGCTGCGGCATCGGCATCGGCCGGGACTCCACCCGCCATGAATGATCAAAGCCGCTGGAGTATCCGGAGTCAGGCGTGCCACCTTCTGGGACTGGGAAGAAGATACCAGTGGTGTCGGCCGCCGGCATACTAATCGCAAATCTCGTAAATTTAAGCGAAACCCGCGAATCCGCTTGTACGGCACACAGGAACGAGGCGGTTCGAACTGCAGGAGGCCTGACGTGCGCGAACCAGCCAATCAATCAGCCCATAAGACGCAGTGACAATGTAGATACCCTTCTAAAATGGAATCGCGGAACGATCCTTCACACATGCATCGAGCGACTGAGCCTTCAAGGCATCCAGGAAAACCGCTGGGGATCATTTCGCGCTTAATTCCTAGTTTCTGGTCTGGTTGGGGGCCGAATCAAGGGCTGAAATTGGAGCAGAATCGGATACAATCATGGATGGGCCCTTGGCGATTTAAGACGCCACTTGTCCCTGCCAGGATCACCAGGCTATTATTCTGGAGTCTGCCCATACGTTGTAGAACCGAACCATCCAATTCCATTCCACACCCACAATGCGTGATCCCACTCTCCCACCAGCAACTCGTGTTCGGGCGTCGGGGAAGAGATCGCGCACGGGGTGTCGCACCTGCCGGTCTGTCCCTCCTGAATAATGCTGACTGCAGCTTTTCCCCTTCCTTCTCCCCACGATCGACGGTGCATTGCTGACAGGTGCCTAGTGTCCGCCGCGTCAAATGTGACGAAACCCCAGTCGCCTGCCAAAACTGCACATCAACCGGGCGCCAATGCGACGGCTACGACGCGCAGCGTCTCCCCCGCGACCGGAAAAGCGCGGCCGACAGGAGCAAACCCGCTCGCGCCCACGCCCTCACCCTCCAAGACAACGTCGACCGCACCATCACCTGGGCCATGACCTCCGACGAGCGCCAGTGCTTCGCCTACTTCCACGGCCACACGCTCCCGACCCTCCTGCAATTCTTCGACTCGACCCTCTGGCAGAAACACGTGCTCCAGCTCGCGCGGTACGAGCCCCCGGTCTACCACGCCATCGTTGCGCTAAGCGCGATCCACCGCAACTCGGAGTCCAATGGTATGCAGCTGGCCACGCCCGCGAGTATTCGCGCCGATGATGCGTGGCATCAGTTCGCGCAGGACCAGTTGGGGAGGTCGGTTACCCTGCTCAATCGGCGGTGGACCTCGCAGGACCCGTCGCTGCGCGAGGTGATTCTCGTCTGCTGTTTGCTGTTTATACTGGCGGATTTGTTACGGGGACGATACGATGATGCGTTTCAGCATCTCCGTGGTGGATTATGTATCCTGAAAGAGCTGCAGGCGTCTGGCGATGCGTCGAATGCATTTGTCCTCGTTGAGGAATCCGTCGTCGCGGCCTTTGGTCATTTGGATATCCTGGCTTCACACTACGATCGCACATTCCCCATCCTCGCCCCGTGTACGAATGCAGGCTTCATGCAATACGTCTCATATGGCGACCAGTATTCCGCTACACAATTCTGTTCCCTGCGCGAGGTCCGCGCCGCATTCGACGTCATGCTGCGAAAATCCTACGGCTTCGCCTCGCGCTTCCTCGGTATCTCAGAAGAAGAGATCGCACTCAATTATGAGGCGCTCCACTCAGAGCAGCATGACGTCTGGTCCCAGGTCGAAGAGTTCAAGCGGGGGTTCGAGCCCTTTTACGCGGCGAACTACGACTGCCTTACCGCTAAGGAGCAGCGCGGTCTCGACATCATCCGAATCCACCTGCTGAGTATCCCTGTAGGCCTGAAAAGCCTTCTCCTCGGAAGGAACCGCGCGGCTGTCGCCTACTACACGGCGGATCTCGAAACCGTGTGTGCGATGGTTGAGGAGGTCATGCTTCGGTTCACAGAGCGGCCCTCGATGACCCTGGAGAACGGCGTCCTAGCCCCGCTCTTCCACTGCGCGACCCTCTGCCCAGATTACAACGTCCGGTGGTGGGCACTCGAGCTCCTCCGCTCCTGGCCGCACCGCGAGGGCCCCTTCGACTCGAACTGGATCGCATACTTATCCGAAGAAGGCTTCCGGCTGGAACTCGAACACCGGTGCGCGACGGAGCCCGGGTTCCGCGAGACGGTTTTCTTCCTCAGGGGCGAGGAACTCACCGTGGACGAGATGATTTTCAGGCTCGGTCGCAGCCAACAACGGCAGCTGGACGGGCTGCGCCGTCGAGACGGATCGTGCGAGGCGCCGATGGACTTTCTCGAGACGTTTGCTGAGTTTGAGAATATGAGGCAGTGGTCGTGTGTGCGGGCTTTTATGGCGTTTTGTGGGTTGTCCACCAATTCGCCGGCGGAATGCATCAGATAGAATTAGTCTTCTTTCACATCCTGTACATAGAATATACATAGACGAGTCACCTAACACTATGCCGACGTCGGCAGGCCAACAGCCAACGACAGTTCCTGGGGATACCTGCGCCGATAGTAGAAATAACTAATCGCCTTAACTGCGCCACCCTGTCCCGCAGCCCTCGCCCGCTGCTCAATGGGCAGGATGAACCGGCGAAAGGCATCCAGGTCCTCACCAAGCTTACTATGCGCATGTTCCAAAAACATATCCAGGACGTCCCTATCACCCCCGCGACATGCAACCTCCCACGCATTCTCGGCCCCGCCACCCCTCCAATCCAAATCCGCCCCGTTCTCCAAAAGCAGGTAGACAGCCGCGAGCTCATAGCGCGGGATAGCAACGTGCAGAGCATCCGTCAACGCGCGTCGATACTCCTCCCCGGTATCTGAATCCGAAAATAACGCCAACGCCGCTATGAGAACCTCCAGCATCTCCACCAGCTCCTCGTCATAAAGCTCCCCGACAGCCGCGCAGAGCAAGCGCGATGCATTGCGCGCAAACACGCCCGTGAAGCTGTGGCGAGACGCCGTCGAAAGACAGTATTCAACCGTCTCAAGGTCGCCGCTGCGGATTAGGTATTCCAGCGGAGCCGCGTTTGCGGGGATAGCGGGGTCCGGTGTCACGCCGTGCTCGTCAAGGAGGAAGGACAGCGCCGTCGGGCCGCCGTTGGCGGCTGACGTTAAGAGTGTTGTATCCGCATCATCGCTGTCACTGCCACTGTCGCCGTTCCCTCGCAGCGAGAAACCCCGCGCTAAAAGCTGCCCGACGAGCGCGACGTTGCCTCCGGATAGGGCTGCAAGAACAAGAGCCAGCGAAGGCGTCGCACCATAGTCAAGCAGCAACTGCGCGATACCAGTATTCCCCGCAGCCGCCTGCAAAATCGTCACCCCCGCCGAATCAACCGGAACATCAACCGGTGCCCCAGCATCAATCAAGAGCCGCACAATCGCCTCGTGGCCGCGGTCCGCTGCGCGGGCTAGGGGCTGGAACGGTTCATACTCGGAATTGCATTGCGGACCTGGGTTTGCGCCGTGCGGCAGGAAGAGCTTGACGAGCTGTATGTGGCCCGTGTCCGCCGCGAACGAGAGAGCGCTGCGCGTTGGCGTGAGGTAGTGTGCTTGCTGTGGGAGGCGGTTGACGTCGTGGCCTGTTGCGAGGATGCGCTGTGCTAGGTCTGTGTGCCCGAGGATGGATGATATGGTTAGAAGGGCTAGCCTTCCTGCCTCTGCTTGTGGTGTTTCGCCGTGGATGATCCTATCGACGTCGATTTTGCGTAGTAGGTACTCCACGACCGCGGCATGGCCCCCTTCAGCCGCGCAGAGTAGCGGGACCAGGGCAACCCCCTTGACGGCCTGCGGATCGACAAGCGCGCCAGCCTCAACAAGCACCTCGACGACCTCGAGCACCCCCATCTTGGCCGCAAGACACAGCGGCGTCCCTGCCCCACCGACCCCATCCCACGCCTCGAGATCCGCGCCCGCTTGCATCAGAACCAGGATATTCTCTACCTTCCCTACCGAAACAGCAGCATGCACCGCCGTCCCCGTCGCGCGCGCATACCGCGCATTAACCTCGCATCCCGCTTCAAGAAGGACCCGCACGAGCTCCGGACCCCCCCACCGCGCAGCGCAGAACAGCGCCGCGTCCCCGTGGATGCTCGGGTCGAGGCCAACGTCGCCGATGAGCATGCGCACGACGTCGACGCGGTCGTGCCGGATCGCTTGGTCGAGGAGCGGCGCGTCGCGGTAATGTGCCATGTACCGCGGATTAGTGTATTTTACTGGTTCGATGGCGCCTGATAGTGGAGTGCCACGTATCGTCACCATCCAGTCGGGCGTGCATCGTGGGAGCGGGGATTCTGGGGGGGAATCTATGCTCTGCTGTCGTAGCATGCGGATGATTTCTAGCGATGCCTGGCGCGTGGCTGTTTCGGTGAGGATGGGGATGAAGCGGGGGCCTGGGAGTTTTGGGGCTGCGCCGTGGGTGAGGAGTTTTGAGACGGCGGGGGCGATGTTTAGTTCCACGGCGCGTTCGAGGCCGGATGCGTTTTCGTGCTGGGTGTTGTGCGCGTAGATGAGGTCGTTGAGCTGCTCGTGGAGGGTGCGGCTTGTGCGGGCGAGGGCGGCGATGTCGCGGGTGAATTTGAGGTGCGTGGTGATTTGGAGGAGGAGTTCGGGGGCGAGGGAGTCCATTGTTGATGAATCGTTGGGGGCGGGAGATGGTGCTTCTCGCGGGGATAACCCCTTCTTCTGGGTTGGATAGATGAATACTGGGAAGGAAGGAATTCTGAGTTTCGGAGTCATGGTTCAAAGAAGACCCCTCTTATTGCTTCAGCACAGCCCCACCAACCACCAACTGTCTGGGCAAAACCGGCGTGGAGCTGCAGGTGAGGCAGTGTGCACAGTAGCTGATCCCGACTCGCCGAGCGGGATGCGATTTGTATTGGAAGCGGCTTCTTTGAGGATACTAATGGGCCGTGCAGGTGGGCGGCCAGAAGCTGTATGTGCGCAAGCATGTATAACACGCGGGCAGCAACATGGCAGTTGGAACGGACCGCCGAGTTTACCCTCGTCGCGCTAAATTCGACCACTTGCGGACAGAATCTAGGGCCATCCTGCGTGCCAGCAGGACTTGGTATATCCGTTGTTGGCTTGAGTCGTATGTGGCGCAGTCTCTAGGCGTGGATGCTTACTTCCAATAAGCCTTGCTGTCGCCTCGACGAAACTAGCCAGTATCAATCGTGGATATCTATATTGCCTGGCACCGATTGTTAGCCCAGGTGATATTCAGGAAAGATACTGGTAAACTCACTTGCATGCCTAGCGGCCTACCAAATCACGCATGCACTCCATTCCGCTCCAGCTACCCCTCATTGTGCCCGCAACTCATCTCTCTCGCATCATCACAGCCACGGGGATGATCCAGATAAATCTCCATCTTCGGAGTTGGGACACTTAGAGCTATTGTCAATCAGTCGAAGCGAAACTCTCTGGTTAGTGGGTATGCCGCATGTTGATGCATATCCGGCCGCCCGTATGTAATGCTTTCTCATCCTTTCGCACATGCTCAAGGGCGCTGTAGTACAATCCTGCAATGCCGAGGTATGCGATAGAGAGTACGACAAGGGCTTCCAGGGCCGACATCGTAGTAACACAGGATGGGATTTCCAAGGAGAAGATAAAACAGGAATAATAGCGGACTAGGCTGGCTGCGGTGTTTTACAAGTGGTGGACCGTTGCTTTTGTAGAACAGCATGCTACACAACCAGGCGTTCCTCGATATTGCTGTAGAATGAAGCTGAAAGCGGCTGCCATCTTGGCGAGAGCCATGCCCTGCGGGCTAAATCGAGTTATCCTGGCCAAGGATCTCAGGCCGTCTTTGTAACAAACTAGCGAATAGCCTCCCACGCTGCTCATCCAACGGCTGCATAAGGTTGAGCGCGCGCCAACCCACATTCAGGCGCAACTTGCGCAGGATCACTTCTCTTTAACTCGTGTTATCTCTTGGCTGGTTAGGGGCCCCAACGCCCAGAGATTTGGACAGGCTTGGCTCAGCTGAACCCACTGGCCGCGCTGCTTTAAAGTGCCAGCAACCTGCGCCCTCTCTCGCTTGCTGTGTCTGCATGCGGAAGGATCCTGCGTCTCCTGCAGCCCGTATTGCCGCCCTCCGACTCTAAAGCGCCTCGAAAGCCAGATCCCACGACTCGCCATGGTCGGCGTCCCGGGGAAATCCAAGGGATGCAACACGTGCAGGCGGAGGAAGAAAGGGGTGCGTCATCTACCTTCGAAGCCTGGGGCTCTCGCTATACGAGCTAGAGCCAGAGCCAACCCTGTCGTTAAGTTGCGACGTAGATACTATACTGATACGAGCTCGCTCACAGTGCGACTTCCAACGCCCATCATGCGGCCAATGCCGCAAATCCGCGATCCCCTGCGCCGGGTACTCGCGCGCGATAATCTGGGTGAACATGAACCAAGAGACCGGCACGGAGCGCCGGTACGCAGGACAGGTCGAATCCGCGGACATCAAGCTCCGCGACACACTCGCCCGCTCGTCTTACCACGAGCAATATCTCGGCCAATTCTGGGCCTCGTACCTGCCGAACGGACGCACGTTCCCGTCCCACGCTGTGCAGTATAGTGGAGGCGTGTGGCTGAACAATCTGCCCGCGTTCTTCCGGTTGGATGGGGCCAGTGCGCTGCCGCTGAAGAAGGTGCTTCTGGCGAATGCGCTGGCGACGGTGGGGAGGAGGGATGGGAAGGGGTGGATGGTTGAGGCCAGTTTGAGGCTGCATGGGGAGTCGTTGGCGGGTTTGGCGGCGCAGTTGGGGGATCGAAGTGGGCTTGCGAGTGATATGAGCTTGGCGACTGTGAGGTGTTTGTCGCTTTATGAGGTTTGTTTTGTCTTTCTGAGGGTTGAGGTGGGCTAATGTGGTCAGATTCTCCATGGACATGACCTGCTGGACCACGCGGGGCAGGTCAGGAAATGGCATACCCACACCCAAGGTGGACTGGGATTCGTCCTGTCTCGAGGACCAGAGAGTTACACGTCTGGATTCGCCCACCAGGTGTTTGTAGACGACAGAGCGACACAGGTAGTACCGCCCAATTCAGGCTCTCTCCACCGGGCCACTGCATGCACTAACAACAAGCAGATCTCAACCTCGCTCATCACCCGCACAAGATCACCCATGAACGATCCCGAGTGGAAAACCATCCCCTGGACATACATGCCCAAAACGCCCAAGGACGTCCTCACCGACATTTTCGCCGAGATCCCCTCACTGCTCGCCGACCTCGATGACCTCCGCACCACGGAAGACGCGTACATGGCACGCGAAGCCCTGATCCAGAAATGCTGGCAACTAGAAAAGGAATGGCGAGCGTGGCGGATCCTCTACGCGCCAAAAGCGAATCCCGTCATTGACTGCCCAGATACGGTTTCCCCCACCCAGGTCTTTGATAGTTTCATTTCCGCGCACATAATGGGTGGGTATTGGACGATTGGGATTTTTCTATACGGGGTCTTTCATCTTGCGGCGGGGACTGCGCCTGACGAGATCGCGGGGGATGAGACGGATCCGAGATATTGTTGTCGACAGATTATAGATATTTTTCCGACGTTCTTGGATCCTTACTCGGGGGAGTATGGGGTTCATGGCGGGATCTTTCCTGCTCTGATTGCGCTGATGTATCTCGAGGAGGTTGATGGCGGATTGGATTCAGGTGAGGCGTGTGCGATTTATGCACTGTTTGACAGGTGTAAGAGAGGAAAGAAGATCTTGCATTTCGTCGAGAATATGCGGCAGAGGCTTAAGGCTGGAGGGGTCAGGTTGTTCGAGGCTGTTTATACCTGAGAGGATAGATCATTTCGCTGCCATATTATAGATAAGTTTCGATTCCAAAGCTAAAGTACAGTACAAACATGGATGTGGATTGTCAAGTGTAGGCTAATCGCAAAAATCTCCCAGGGGACTTGCAACAAAATCCATCCTGAGCAGATTCAGTAATAACTGCATCCATCCTGAGCCCCTGTTCAAACCACTTTTGTCCCTAATATTCCCAATTGCATATCCCATGCTCACGAATCTCCGGCCAGCGATACGAGCGAGTATCACTACCTAGTACTCTCCAGCTGGCCGAGAATCTGAACTGGACACAATTCCCGCGAAAGCTTCTCTCGCTTGCCAAAGGTTACTGAAGTGCGCTGCACATGAGCAACAACCATTTTCTTGTCATTGCCAAACATCACGTCATCCACGCAAATCTCTCTGGCGTTGTCCTTCCTCCAACGCCGCGGATTTCGGCTGGCTTGATCCTCGACAAACCCTTCCAGTGATCCGGGTCGCCATTTATTGTCATTTGCTTTGCGGTGACGTACCATTGGATGGAATGTCTCAAAAGTTTCCATGGTCTCCTGTGGCTCAGAGTTTTCGTCGCGGGTGGTATCCTCATACTCACCTGGTGTGCGATGTGTTTTCCCAAAGAAGGATAATAGGCCCCCTTCATCATTGATCTTCCAGCAACCCCAGTTAGTGTTAGCACCGGTCATGCGTTCATATCCGTCCACGAGGTTCTGGATTGATTTGGCTTCAAAGGTAAGCATGTCCTCGAGTTTATCCACCTTACCAGGTCAGTCCACTGAGCGAATGCCGGGAAGATGGGAAAACCTGCCATCCAAGCAAAAGCATTGTCGCCAATTGGCTCTCGCGCGGTGCCGCCAATATTGCCGTGGACACCGGGGAACCAGCACTGGCACAGTTTCTCGCTCGGTCCACCATCCGCGGTCTCGAACCAGATTGCGGGAGGGAAAACAAGCCGCGGTTCATCGAGCGCGAGAGCTTGAAAAGCGTATGCGATGTCTGGGTGCAGATTGCAGTCAGATGTGCTTCGCTTCTCAAAGCACCAGAGAGCCTGAGATGATGGTACACTCACTCTTTGACAGCCTGGTGTTGTGAAATTGGTACTTCTTGTTGATCGGGAGGCCCATCCTCTCTGCGAATTTCACTATGGACCACTCGGGAATTCCCTTCCAGCCGCAATATCAGTTTAAACGATCAGAATCTCAGAAATATGAGCCAGGACGCGGGGAATTACCAGAGCTCCGACAGTATCCCACACCCCGACGACTTTGATGGGGACGTTCTCCGTTTTCAGCTCCGCCCCATGCTTTTTGTACCACTCCGTCTCGCTAAATGGACCACCGCTGGTATTGTCCCGGTAGGCTTCCCAGAGCCCCGCGAAACTTGACATTTGGTCTGCAGAGAGAACGCCGACGTCACTGACGAGACCGGCAACCGAACGCACGGTGAACGCGCCTCGCGAGAAGCCGAAAAAGAACAGTTCGTCGCCCTGCTCGTAGTTGTTTGAAATGAAATCGTAGATCTGGCACACATCGTCCTCAAGGCCCCATCCGAAGCCACCTAGAAATAGAGAGAGGTTAGACGTTATCGACTTGAGTCTCAATAGAGCTGCGAGGCGGGGTCTCAAGGGTTGAGCTACCTACCAGAGAGCGCCCTCTCGATTGGGAAATCACCGCTCCCAAGCCCCGATTGGTAAAACACAATCTGCTTTACAACTGTTTCGCGTTCAGTGACGGGGTCTTGACTCTCGAGCCCTGTTGTCGCAATGGCTCGAGCCAGCTTGGCGACATTTGATGGAACAGTGCTGTTGCCCCGGTTCGATGCGGTCCATGTTCCGTCCGCACACAGGATGATTCGTTTTTTGTCTGCCCACTGTTGTTTCTCACCTAACTCCATGGTGCAGAAGTTATAGTCGCACTTTATACAAGGCACGTAGGAAGGATACGTTGTTCCATGAGTAACACGAAACAAAGCATGATAGACTATAGCAGGGTCCAGGAGATGGCCACTGTATATACACCCGTTTTCAGCAGCATGCTGCACGATAGTTATGTCATAGACATACCAGTAGACCCGGGCCTGCCTGTCACATGGACCGGCTTGGTTACAGGAAGGAAGCTTATGAAACAAGTAAGAGTCTCACTTTAATACCATGGTTAACTAATCTCATAATAGCCTATCTTATCGAATGGATCAGGGTGTGCAAAGCCAGTCGGCATTGAGAGAACCTGTAAATTCACAGGCCCCGGAAGTCTAGATCCACGCCAAGTTCGATTAAATAGAGGAATACCAGCGATAAGGTCTCGATCAAACTTCGTACCAAGATACCAGAGAAAGACCTTTCAGTTTCAGTGCTTCTATCCTATTGCGAGAATACACGAACATCGCTAGAATGATGATGTCGGGATGCAGTGGTCTGATCTCACTTCGGACCGCGGATGGGATGAGGCTGGACCATGGGTAAGATGGAGATCCGCTCGATCCAAAAAAATCGCATGAGGAAACAGATCTGCGGATGCCAGTCGTAATTGATGTTTGTTCCTATAGCCTATGTGATTGATGTCGTACATCACTTCAGCCCTCCAGGAGCAGTGATTTCTGTCCCTGCCCTGCTAGGAATGTATCCAACGGCTGTAGGAATAAGTAATAGGGGCTATTTTGGGTAAGGTTGTCTATTCCGCCTGAGACTATGGTGCTCACCAATCTTATCAATGCCCTCTGAAGTTGGAATCTATTAACTGCGCTGAGGACCAAGCTACAGTTGAGTCGAATGCCAAGAAGTCTTCATCCCTCGAAACTTATTGTGCGATGGATGGCAAGACCCACATGGCCACCCACCACGAAAAAAAAGAAAAAAAAAAGAAATGAAGCCCAACGCGGGGGTTGAACCCGCAACCTTGAGATTAAGAGTCTCACGCTCTGCCGATTGAGCTAGCCAGGCTGGATTTGATGAAGTTCGGCATCTAGAATTGCACTGAAGAGGCTACGCTATCTTTGCTCTGCGAAGAACATGCAGTGACTAAACTGCTCAGTTACATGGTGCAGTGTATTCCCTAGACCATAGCGGGACAAGTGGGATGCAGAAGTTTAACCATAAGGCCACATCAGGCAAGGAACAATTACTCAAAATTATACTATAGGATGGAAAGCTGAAGTACCAAGGCCGGGGTTCGCACGCATATCCGAAGCGGAAATGAGGAAATATATATATCACCACACAAGCCCAGCGAGAGGAAGATGTGAGGACAACGAAAGAATTAGTACTGGACACCTACCCAATCCATCACAGTAACACATCCAAAACCTCCAATAGCAGACTTTTGGCGGGTTTCACCGGCTTGACCGGTAGACCCATCAACTCAGCGACAGCAATCTGCGCACTGTGCACTCTGTAGTCCACTTCGAGTGTCGTGTCACCAGGGATTTCGACAAACTGCCCAACGCAGGCGATATTCGTGGTCCATTTGGGGATGACCGGTGGACGATCGCCGGAGCCTCGCGTCAGGAACGGTGCTGTGCCCAGTGGCAGTCCACAAGGGATAGTCTTGGCTGTGGCAAGAATAGAGGCCGCTTGATCGGAATTTTCGGTACATCCAAGATGGGCGAGGACCTCTCTCAGGATCTCTTGCCCCGTGCACCGCCACATTTCTTTCTTGACAAAGTTGCCTTCTGCAGCGGGGTTAAGCGCGTACCCTAGCATCGCGGTCACATTATCTGACTGCGTGGAGAACACAGGCTGGTGTGGTACGCTGATAGTCACACCCCAGTTGCTATCGCTCAGGGAAAGGAAAGCTCCTGCTCCTGGCTTTTCTTTGGTGATTCTCTCATACAAGACATTGAAGTCCGGGTCTTTGAAGGTCGTTGTGAAGGTTTCGATGGTGGCCTCAAGTATCCTGGGCAGGAAGTTCATCGGATTCCCAAACTTCGTCGACTTCTGCGCCAGTTTCTCCCAGAGCCTCCAGTCGCCGTCCATGACCTCTTCCCAGTTCGCCGTGAGGGCATCAGGCGGCGTCGAATCGGACCCGATCGCCGCTCCCGAGCCCGTTGAGCCGAGAGATATGATGAGGATATCCACCGGGTCCAGGGTAATGAGCTCCTCGGCTCCTTCTTCTGTGACGACCTCAATCTGGGAGACCGTCGTGGGACCACCTTCAGGATAGGCCTTCAGATCTGTGACCTGCTGGTGGAAGCGGAAGTCGACGCCCTGCGCCTTGAGGAAGGATGTGAGAGGCTCAATCACCGACTCGACGAGGTTGTAGTCAGTTCGTTGCTGCTCCCGTATTCCGTCGAGTGATCGGAGATCGCCGAGGTATTTGCGCAGATGGCGCTGGAACTCGATCGCACTATGTCCGGGCCTCAGACCAAATCTGTACGGGCAACAGGTCAGAAATGGATGTCATCTCCCGATAATCGAGATGGGGTGTGGGTAAACTCACGTCGTAGACCAAAGCAGCCAGAACTCCGTCTGGAAGAATTCTGCATCGAAGATGTCCTTGATGCTCTCATTGAGAATCGCGCTCTCATGCTCCAGCATGAACCCGATGAGTACCATCCGCTGGTTCAGCCCCAGATGAACGCCCTTGTTGTGAACCACCTCAGTGCCCGACGGACCAGCTGCGACGAACCGTGCGAGTGGAGAATGATCTCTAGCACCGGAAGAGAAGAGTCGGTCAAGAATGCTCGCGGGAAAATGATGGCTTGCTTCGTGGTGCTCCTCAATCTTCGGCTTTACTACTGCGCGCCTCTCGATATCCCGACCATGCACAGTGTCCAGGATGGACTTTTCGGGACCAGTCTCGCTCGGTATCAGCGACAAAAGCCTCTCGACACAGCTGCCGTGGAAGTGGGGAGTGCATTCAAAGGGTAGAAAGTAGCCGGACTCCTCGTCTCCCAGCATCGTCAAGCCTCCTCCGCTGCCCTTGTGGGTATCGATGATGTGGATGTTCGAGCCAGGTACTTTGGCGTCTTTGATCAGGTGTAGCGCGGCAGCGAGCGAGGAGATTCCACTCCCCACGAGCCAGGCCTGGGTATTGTTTGGGTCACGGGTCTGCATATTCAGTGTTCGTTCTTCGGATGCGTTTCGCTTTGTAGATTTAGTGTCTGCCATGATACGGATACAATCTCCTTTATATAGCTGTGTCTACTGTAAGTGCACATGCTCGTCGTGTGCGTCGAAGTATAATGTGTGGCCTGATGGACACCGCATGGGTTGGGGCAGTATTGCCAGGCAACAATCTGGGACTTCAGGGTCCCCGTGATGCATCGCTTGATGAATGGGTTGATCTCCGATCGTTCCTCCTGTGGCGGATCCGGGGAGAATGCCAAGCAACTCCAGGACCCTCCTCTGTGGGTATGTTGGCGGTATTCTACAAGCATTCATGTATTTGGGTTGGTCCACTATGTCATACAGCCCAGCTGTTCGATAACTCGACACTTTCCGACAAATCTCCATACAGTTCGAAAGCAAAAGTTTGTTCCCTGACCATGTTAAGGGTTTAATGTCCGCCGTCGTGTGACGGAGATCGGCGCAGATCGCCGATCACAAGCAAATTCCCATCTCGGCCCGAATCTTCCCTACTGGACATATACAGACCAGTGGTGGCGCCACCCAGATGTCATGGTCTTGAATCAAAGTGAGTGCTTGAGGCAGCCATATATGGACCCTGTCGAACGGGATCTGTTCCCGACCAACGGCGAGATCTAATGTGGCATGATAAAAACATGGAGGAGATGCTTGGCCCCGCCTCGCAACGACTTCTAAATCCGTACACGCATAGGTGCCCGCCATTTAGGTAATATCAAAAGAATGTCGGTATTTGAGCGAGATCTGGAATACTAAGGAGATTTGAGTCAAACCTAGAAAATAAAAAGTCATTTTAACTCGGCCCTCTTGTGATGATTGATCATAAGTTATTCTGTTCTGGTGACTTTTGTGTACCTCAGAATGCTGCAGCCTGTAGCGTTGCGCATGTGTATTATATCATTATCATGTAGCTTGAATATGTCCAGGCTGCTAGTCGCCACTGAGTGTCTTATTGCTTCCATACAGCCGCGTGGCTATTTGGGCGTTGCATTCAAGAACTATTAGATTTTCCGCCGAGCCGGAACAACCAGACCCGGTTGACAAGCTCAAAATTAGGGCAGGGCTTGTACGTTGTATGTCTCCAAGTATCGACGTCATCGAGAGATTTCCTTTGCATTCTCAACTT
This sequence comes from Aspergillus carlsbadensis, assembly GCA_025688815.1. Taxonomy (NCBI): domain Eukaryota; kingdom Fungi; phylum Ascomycota; class Eurotiomycetes; order Eurotiales; family Aspergillaceae; genus Aspergillus; species Aspergillus carlsbadensis. The sequence goes on from MU628173.1 coordinate 266,484, forward strand.
CATCAGCAAACCGATCGCAATCTCATTGGAAGGGAAGTCTACTGGGCCCCACGCTGGAAGGATCTTTGTGGTCTAGACCGATGCCTGAGCCAGATTTCTCTCAAAGAGCTGTCGAAAAGTATCGTGGAGAATACCCTCCAGGTCTTACACCCCGGAAAGATGGAAAGCCATAGCAGTGATCAGGTGGCGGCTCAGGCCAGGAACCAAGTTGGTGGCAAATCGGGCGACTGTCGTAATAAGTGGAGAAAGTCTAGACCACGCCGCGCCATGTGGCCCCCGCCTTGTGGGGTCGACTTTCAGGGCATGCGTGTGTGTATTGAGGTTCTAGAATCTTGCGATACTCGATGCGGAAATGCATCCCCCCTGCAAAGTGTTCTGGAGCTGACGCAACGGCCACAGAGGTCATCTCCACCACCATGTATAAAAGGCCTGCATGCTAACCTCGTTTATGCCTCTTGATCAACACATCCTTTCCTTGCAAGTTCTATTCCACTATCATTCTCTCTCTTTTCGAGGTTGATCCTCATACCTTCCTTGACTTTGCTTGTCTGTTGATCAGACATACTTTCACTTCCACCCACCTGCGGCTCAATCATTCCTTCACCCACAAACCAATCCAGTCCTTCAGGATGATTTTCTCAAAGCTCCCTCTGGCCGCAGCCTTCGCCCTGGCCGCATCCGCTCTTCCCCAGGGCCAGCAGCCCACCACCACGACTAGCAGTTCCACAACGCCTAGCAGCAGCAGCACCAGCACACCTTCCGGAGGCAGCGGCGGCATCACCATCGTCAACAACCTCAACACGACCGTCTACATGTGGTCCACATCCTCCACCTCGGGATCCAACGACCAGAAGTCCCTAACCTCGGGAGGCGGCAGCTCCACGGAGTCCTGGCAAACCACCACCGACGGCGGTGTTTCGATCAAGCTGTCCACGACCGAAGACCAGAGCAGTGTCCTGCAATTCGAGTATACCAAGACCGACGACGGCCTCTTCTGGGACCTGTCCTCGATTGACCTCGACGAGGACTCGGCGTTTGTCAAGGGCGGCTTCTCGGCTACCGCGGACGATGAGAGCTGCGCGGCTGTTACTTGCGCTGCTGGCGATGCAGACTGCGCTGCTTCGTATCAGCAGGCTGATGATGAGGATACGCATAGCTGCTCGTCTTCGGCGGCGATTACGCTTACCTTGGGTTGAAGCTGCCCAAGATTCTTCCTAGAACGCGTTTTGTTCTTTTCTTTTTCCCATGTTGAGAGCTGCAGGCAGCTGTTGCTGCGCAACATGTTCCAACTTGGGTTGAAGATCTTTTCCCCCGACTTTGTTTCGTTCGTTCGTTCTTCATCTGGTTAGATGTTCATCCTGACTTTCTATCATGCCTAGTTATAGATATGCTTTTAGATAGAGACATATAGAGAAAAATATAAATAGATTCTGTTTTCTACGTACAGCTTATTACCGGGTTGATCGCAGTATTCCTACTTGGATTTTCCACTTAATAATTCCATGCTGTAGAAATATCAACGAAATTCCCATAACTTATCTTCTATATGGCCATAAAAGCACGAGCTAGTGTGAGAAGAAATGAAATCTACAGTCATCATCGGACCGAGTCCTCCCTTGCATAATGCTCAAAGTACCCAGTCAGCGGTGTTTTCTGCATTCTTTGGTGGGGCCGAAAACCATCAGAGTCGGGACAAAAACGTCTCATCCAATCCAAAGCCAGTGCCAAGCGCTTTTGATGGAAATCGTGGTGAGATTGGACGAGATGGCCCTGCGGAGACTCCATCCCGTCTGGCCGCCTACGTCATACATCTCAACCCCGAAAACCGTCGGACTTTCCCTCATGATAATAGAGGTATGGAAGTGATGCGTGATTCAGTTCAAGAGATATAAAAGTCGTGCCATTCTCGCATGGCAGGAACTTCCTTTTATCCTCAATTTTGTATGCACTTATCTTCCAACTCTTTTCCTGCCTCCGCAACTTCGCCATAATGAACTGCAATAAGAACAGCGCTCGTCTTGCCGGGAAAGTGGCCATTGTTACGGGAGGGTCTCGAGGAATCGGCGCGCGCATTGCGCTGGAACTCGCACAGAATGGAGCAAAGGTAAGACACGACTCTGCCACAGCTCGAAAAGCAAAATCGAAAAAATCATGGTCATTAACATATGGAAAAGGTCTCAATAACCTATACCTCCAGTGGAAGCGAGGGCCAGGTGAACTCGTTAATCCAAACTATCAACGGACTCGGCAACGGGTCCTTTGCGATTGGCATAAAGGCCGATCTTCGCGATCCCCATTCGCCAGGCAAAATAGTCGCCGAAACCATCCAGCACCTCGGCGAGCATATCGACATCCTGGTAAGCAACGCCGGCGTCGAGCTCGTCAAACCTATCCCGGATATCACAGTGGATGATTTCAACTTCGTCTACGACCTCAACGTCCGCGCACCCCTGCTCATGCTCCAATCCGTCCTTCCACATCTGCGTGCCCCAGGCCGGATCATCAATATCGGATCTGTAGGTGCACGAAGCGGGTTCAAGCAGCTTTCCGTGTATTGCTCTTCCAAGGCAGCGCTGGAGGGGATGACGAGGTGCTGGGCTGCAGAGTTGGGGAGTAGTGGACACACCGTGAACTGTGTGAACCCGGGACCCGTTCAGACGGATCTCATTGGGAATATTCCGCAGGAGACGGTGAAGATGCAGAAGGACTCGACTCCCATACAGAATAGGCTGGGAACTGTCGAGGATATTGCGCCCGTGGTGGTTTGGCTTGCGAGTGAGGAGAGTAGGTGGATTACGGGGCAGGTTCTTTCGGCTAGTGGGGGTTGGGCTATGTACTGAACTAGAATATACAGAGGGTGCAATAGTGTGCTGGGAACTGGAACTCTCTGTATCTAATGGAGATGGATTACTTTAAATCACCCGCCTTGCAGCAGCTAAGACATGGTCCGCATTACCCAGAATACTCGGATCCTCCGCAAAACGCAGCACAGCATCAACCCACTTTTCGTAAGCCTCATCCGCAAGCTCATTGATATTCGAAGCTAGCCCTCCGCCAAGGAACCCTTCGCAGGCTACCAGCCTCTCTAGTTGGAGTTCAGGCACCGAGTCGAACATCTTCTTAATTTCGGCGGGGTTGGTGTGATACGAGGAGACAAGCTGATTCCTTGTATACTTCCCATCTTCCAGGTACTTTGTATAAAACGAATCATAATCGGTCAACAGCCGCATGGGATCTCGCTGCGCAATATCACGCAAGTGAGCGTACTGAAGCACAAAGGCCGCAATCAGGATTCCACTGGGCTTGAGCGCCGCAGCACATGTGGAGAGAACATCACGGCGCTCACTCTCTTCAAGCAGGTGGTAGAGGGGACCTTGGCATACGACAAGGTCGTATTTCTTCTCTTGGAAGATCGCAGGGTTGCCGCGGATATCTCGTGCGTCCGCTCTAATGAGAGCAGTGAGCTTTGCGTTCGCTTTGGCGGCTGTTTCGCGGGCTATTTCCAGCTCTTTTTCGGATATATCCACCAGTGTGACTGAGTGCCCCAGGCTCGCTAGCTCTAGGGCTAGAAACTGTTAGTTGGAGGTCAGGATATAGTGTGGTTGAATCCCTAGAACAGAGACTGACCGTATCGACCAGTCCCACCGCCCAGATCCAGGATTTCCAGCGGTTTGTTTGCCCTCAGTTTCTCCGTATATTGGGTAATGAGCCTCCACGAAATGGAGAACTCCAGTCGACAATTCTTGAGACGGCCATGTTCTAGCCCGGCGTTTTGGTCGTACCACGTCGCTACTTTCGTAGTATCGGTCATTGGTATCGCAGATATGACTTGGCGAGTAGCAAGGACGATGGTAGTTGCGCAAGACTTTGATTATCGAGAACAAAACATGGAAGAGATCGAAGAGGCGGGGCTTAACAAGGCAGGATCCCTACTTAAACTCTGAGATGTCTCGGCCGTTCCGCGATTGGTAACCTCGTGTTGCGCCCGACGGCTGAATGCTACATTGAAGAAAATACCTCATATTAGGAGCAAAGTGACGTAGACCTCTCATGCATGTCGATGGGGCGTGAGATATCCTCTACCATTGAAATGGGTCCCCAGTTACAGATGCCTCATCCTAGAAACTTCCCCTTCTTTCTGAATACGAGCATTATGACCATGTCAGGATATCATAGATTCTCTCAAGTACTGGTACCAGTTCTGTGTTAGTCATTTGACAGCCTGTCCATTCTTTTTTTGTGACTATCAGACGACGGATTTGGTGTTCGTTATTTCCCACTACTGTCTTGGGGGCATGTCCGGCTAGTTTATAGAGAAGCATCATCTTTCTGGACACGATCAACACATGTAGAATAAGAAAGGTAATATTCCTGACTTAGCCGGCATTATAAAAATGTAGTTATATTTCCGCCTCTGTTGCAGGTCTTGTGGATAAAACCTGTGGTGGAATATCACAATCCCACTTTACGCCAAAGCTGGAGTTGGTCTCGAATCGGAGGAAAGGTAACCCCATTGCCACTAGCACTGCGTCAGATCTCGCAAAAGCAAGTATTTCCATCTTGAAGAGACTCAGGATGACTGTATAATTAGCCTAACCTCAATGAAGACTATAATTTGCGAGATTCTGAATACCTCTGCGCGAGGAACGTCACGTGGCTCAATGATCACGTGTGGCTCTTTGTTTAGGCTTGGATGCCTGCAGTTCCCCACTTCCACCTAGTATAGGCATCTTTGCAACAATCAACCTTAATTTTGAGCGCAAATGACAGAACCTCTAATGTTTATTCTTTGACTTTCTCTTACGCGATTGCAGCTTTAATTCGCCGCTTCGATTCAACCCTCAATCCTTCCATCATCCACCCATCTGCAGGCATCAGCTGGCAACAGCCCTCGACGATCCGCCCATCCATCCTCCGAGGAAGCTGTAAAAAGTGGAGGTGATCCCTTGGAAACCAGGTTGTCATATTCGAAAAATCAGCACTAATACCGGGGACAGTGGCAGACAAAACACGGTCGCTCCTTCCGTGACCCTCGTCTGCGATCATGGACGGCACCGCCAGCCTCTCCTGTCTTCCCGCCGAGACAATTCTCCTCGTTGCAACTTTCTTGGAATATGAATCCGGCCTCAACGCTGTTGCTCGCGTCAATCGCAATTTCCATTCTCTATTAGATGATGAACTCTATAAACCCACATCCGCAATGCCGAAGGCCAAGCAGATGCACTTGTCTGGGCGGCTATCCATGGAACCGAGTCAACCGCGCTCAAGGCCATAGCAGCTGGCTCGCAAGTCGGCTCGCGGTTGTTAGCGCTGGCTTCTTACCATGGCCACGAGGGCATCGTTCGCTTGCTGTACCAACAACTAGTCGGCGCTGACCTTGATTTGAATGCCTATCTCGACAGGCGCACTCCCGTCTCCCGTTACATCAACCCCGACCTCCCGGTCAGCGGAACAGCGCTGACACTTGCTGCCCAATATGGAAGAGAATCGATTGTTCGCTTGTTGCTGCAGTACGGGGCAAATGTTAACGCAAAAGGGCATCGTGATCGGACGGCGCTGGCGCTGGCGGCACAGGCTGGACACCTACCAATTGTCCAGATTCTCGCTGATCACGGCGCTGAAATCGATGCCGCTTATGGTTATCACTCTTTAACGGGACTCCTATTGGCCGGGAAAAAGGGACATATTAAGGTAATACCCAAGTGCGCGAAGTGAGCGAACAACTCCAAAGCTCCCCACCCCCTTCAGGCGACGGACAATTTGTTGCAACCCGTGCTCCGCTGCAAGATCCGCCGGCGTATACCCATCAAGATCCCTGCATCTAGGATCCGCCCCCGCCTCGAGCAGTACATCCAATGTCCCTCGATCGTCCTGCCAGGCTGCCCAGTGCAGCGGGGTTCCCCCGAAATCGTCACCCCTGTCAGTCTCGGCGCCGTAACATAGAAGGAGGGCAGCGACTTGCGCGTTCTTTGAATAAGCAGCCCAATGCAAGACTGTGTACCCTCCCGAGGTTTTCGCAGAGATATTCGCCCCTCTATCCAGTAATAGCTCGATAGTCGAAAGGTCTCCGCGGGAGACAGACAGATGCAATGCCGTCGTGCCTCCAATCGCAGGTATATTAGGATCAAGTCCGGCGTCCAGTAAGAGACGCGCGGAGCTTTCGTGTCCAGCTTTGCAGGCACTGTGGAGCGCAGTATACCTGATATGATTCGTAAGGCGTATATCGAAGCTCTTTTCGGTGAGTGAGCCGATGAAGGTATCCAACTGATTCGCGGCGCAGATGTGCAACACGGTGTTCCCTTCTCCATCTGTTAGTGGAACCCAGTATTTCGGCTTATATTGCCGGTCGAGCCCTGGTATCGCTAGGGATAAGTTGATGAGGTCCCAAGGTTCGAGGAGGCGCGCTATTAGGAGTAGAACCTCTACTGGGAGTGTGATACTTTGAGTGTGCTCCATTGGAAAGAAGGCTGTGGTTTCGAATGAGAAAGTAGAATTGTGGTAGTTGGGGTATGTAAGAGGTTCATGGTGGTGGTTGGAGCTACAGATAGATGGTTTCCCCAAATTGGGGAACCTGCAGTTGGCCCCGAGGGACCTGGTTGGGGATCTCTGCCAGGGACGAATAAGATCAAAGTTTCGGGGAGACTGTTAGATAAATTCGGAGACTCTGATTCAGATCACTAGCTAAACCATTTCACTGCCTCACGAGTTCGAGTTATCAGCACACGACCACGGCCCGCCGGACGCCTCCTTACTCGAAGCAACAATGCTAACAACCGACGAATACGTCCCGGCAACCATGAGAAACGTCCCCAGAATAACAAGAAGCACACTCCAGGACGACAGCAGCGCCTATTTTAGTGTCGGCCTCTCCCGACCCGCCTTCCAATTGTCGAACAGCCACATGCAGCCCATCGGCTGGTAGGACATGAATGTTCCAAGCAGGGCTCCAATCTGGAACTGTAAAATCCCTCCTACATATATGCGTCGAGTCTGCGCAGCAGATCCTTAGAATACTGTGCACCTTACAAGAGCAAGGTCTCCTGGAGACGTTCCTCCCATTCGACATGGACGCTGCCTATACATCTACGTTACCACTCCTAATGGCCGCAGCAATCGACCCATCTCTGCTACCCGACCATTCCCCCTGGTCGCAGCGTGCCTACGCGGTTCTTGGAGACATGCATACCCGCGGCAATCTATCGGCTGGGCTTATGAAGTGCGAATTGCAGCGTTTGGACGAGGAGCTTGCTCAGTTAATTTCGATGCCGCTTCCTACCATCCGTACTGCGCCGCCTGCCCCAGGCGTGGGTCGCAGTTTACATCTGGATCCTCTCGTCTCTTCATCAGGTCCAAGCGAACAACTAGACTTTGGAGTAGAAGCAGGCTTCGGGCCACATTTTGAACTTAGCCCGGGGCAATTGACTGAGCTTGCGAATTCTTTAGACTTGAATAGTCTGGTTTGGCCGCTGGATGGGTTTGGTGTATGAAGGCACATTCCAGGGTTGCTTTATTTCTATAAATTATGCATTATGACTGGTTTATCTCGGATTGTTCCTTTCAATGAGCGTTGTAGATTCGAACAAGAAACAATGAATTCAAACCGATTCCTGTGCGGTGCTTTACAGGATTCTTCACACACAACAGTCGAGTCAGAATATATTTATGGCAGCTATGCCTTTAATTCCCTCTGCCCCTGCCATGTTTCAGCCCAGAGCAGCCATCAACATGAAGTCCGCGATGATGAAATTCGGAGCCAGGGCCGGTTCTCCTATCGCCTGGACTGAAGATCGGCCTTCCCCACTCATGTGACATCGGGGATAAAGGCCGTAGTGCGAGTGGCACGGACTACGGTCTACGTAGTATGGAGATCAACCCCACCTGAGATAGCACCAGATACTGATCGATGAACTAGATTACGGAGCAGTAGGTGGCTAATCGCAAAGCGATCAATAGTAATGGAACCATGGGCCACAGAGATGCCCATGCATGTTTCCATCACTTATAGATATAAATCCCAACTCTCGACGAGAAAATATGGCATAAAAAACCTTTGCCTCCTCCAAACTCTACCAGCGCGATACTTTAGAGCACACGATCACGCCACAACAAAAGAATGGGCTCCTACGGCACCCCCCTCGACGCAATAATAATCGGCGCCGGCTTCGGCGGCTGCTACCTCCTCCGCAACCTGCGCAAGCTCGGCTTCACCGTGCACGCCTTCGAAGAAGGCCACGGGCTCGGCGGCGTGTGGTGGCACAACCGGGACCCCGGCGCACGCGTCGACACGCCCGTGCCCTTCTACGAGTTCTCGGATCCCGAAATCTGGTCTCAGTGGGAGTGGCCGCAGCTGTATCCCGGGCAGGAGGAGATTGTGCGGTATTTTGCGTTCGTGGATAGCAAGTGGGGGTTGAGTCGCGATATTTCTTTTGGGGTGAGGGTTACGGATGCGCGGTGGGATTGGCTCCGGGGGGTTTGGTGTGTTGTTACGAGGGATAGGAATGGGGGGGAAACTGTTGCTGAGGCGAGGTACCTGCTCTCAGCCATGGGCTTCGCGGCGAAGAAGTTCATTCCTAAGATTGAGGGCTTGGAGTCCTTTCAGGGATTCCAGTGCCATACAGCCGAGTGGCCAAAGACGAATCCCGACTTCACAGGGAAGCGCGTCGGCGTGATGGGCACCGGGGCAACAGGCGTGCAGATCATCCAGGAGCTCGGTCCGCAGGTAGGATCAATGGTCGTCCTACAGCGCTCACCCAACTGCGCGCTGCCCATGCGCCAACGACCGCTCGAGATCCCGCTGGATAAATCGACCTACCGCGCCAAATTCGCTGCCATGCGACTATCGCAAACTGGATCTGACTACCCGCGCATCGAGCGCAAGGCAGCAGACGATACGCCTGAACAACGACTCGCGGTCTACGAGAAACTTTGGGAAACGGGTGGATTCGCGCCTGCGCACGGCAACTATGCGGACTTCATGACGGATTTGCAGTCGAATCATCTGTTTTACGTGTTCTGGAGGGATAAGGTCCGCGCGCGCCTTCCGACGGATGACGCCAAGCTCATTGAGAACCTTGCGCCCTGGGAGCCGCCGTACCCCTTTGGGACGAAACGGCCCTCGCTTGAGCAGCGGTTCTACGAGGTTATGGGCCAGGAGAATGTCGAACTCGTGGCGCTGAAGAAAACCCCCATTTCACGGGTTGTCCCGAATGGAATTGAGTTCCAAGATGGCAAGGTCATCGAGCTCGACGCCCTGATCCTCGCCACGGGCTTCGACGCCGTCACAGGAAGTTTCACGCGCGTAAACATCGAAGGCACCCACAGCCAACCCCTAAACAGAGAATGGGCCAAGGGCTCACGAACATACCTCGGAATGGCGACGTCAGGCTTCCCAAACCTGTTCTTCCTGTACGGTCCGCAGAGTCCGACGGCCTTCGCGAACGGGCCGCTTATCTCGGAGATCCAGGCTGATTGGATTATCCAGACGATGGTGCATATGCGGGAACACGGGCTTTCGACCGTCGATGTTCGGCCGGAGGTTGAAGCTGAGTGGGCGCGGCTTACGGATGAGGCGTGCTATCGGACGTTGCTTTCGCATAATAAGACGAGCTGGTATATGGGTGGCAATGTGCCGGGGAAGGGCAGGGAGGCACTTAACTATATTGGCGGGTTGCCCAAGTATCAGCAGTTTTTGAGGCAGTGTGTGGAGAGTCAGTGGGCGGCGTTTGACTTTCGTTGATTCCTTCCTAGTAGAGCATTATTGGGTTTGCCTCAGATAATTCGGTTTTCATCAGTGCCACTTGCATCGACTTGGAGACACCGGCCAAAATGGCCGACATAACGCATCCCCACACGCCAGATGCGGGGTAAATGTCATGGCTGAGATATAGTCCCACATAACACCATCACCTCCCCAAGAATGCAACTTCGCTATCAACATTCCCTAGAGTCAATATTCCAACCCCAGTTACAATGGCCGCATCTAATTCAACCCCAACAATCATCCCCTACCACATCAAACCAACCCCCCTCGTCCCCAACTCCCCAAAGCCTCTCCTCCTCTACAAGAGCTGCTTCCTCCGCAACGGCGAAGTCGATATCACGCTCGCCTACGACACGTTCACGAAGCATGGCTGGGATCCACAATGGATCACAACCTACGGCAACACACAGCGCTCTCACTACCACCCAGCCACGCACGAAGTCATGGTCGTCCTGTCAGGCCCAGGAACCATCCGCTGGGGAACGGCTGATCTGACCGTCGACCCAAAGAAACATACATACGGAACATCGGGGACGGACTTTGAAGAGGGCAGCCTATTCATCGATGTTGAACCGGGCGATCTATTTGTTATCCCGGCTGGAGTGACGCATAAGTCGTTTGATCGCCGAGCCAACGATCTTGATCCGACGTGTTTGACTGGTGGAGGGGCACATAGGATCGAGGCCGATGATCCAAGGGCGTTTGTTGGGGGGTTACAGGTAAAGGGGTTTACGATGATGGGCGCGTATCCGAGAGGGATGAGTTGGGGCTGGGCGGAGGGCGGGCAGCATGTTGGTTCGTATGAGGATGTGTGGAGGGTGAGGAATGCAGATCTTGATCCCGTGTTTGGGGATAAGGGGGGTATAAATGACTATTGGAATCGGCGTGGGTCGTCGCTTTGATGTCATATACTATCGTCACTATATCTTAGTCGCTTATAATCAGCCGGGCTTTTACATTTTTCGTTGTTTTTTGCATTTGTCTAATCGCCAATTCCAGTGACGCTGCACGAGATGCTCAATGTTACTATTGGCCATTTCGAAGATAAAGGATAGCTAGGTAGTGCCTTCCTGGGACAACCTGCCGCGTGGCCCTTCAGTAGAGCATCGCAGCAATGCCCGCACAATGCGATGGGAATAGGCATGTCAAGAATTTCAGACCACACGTTTAGCTAGTAGCCCTGACAGCGATGCATTTTCCCTGCCCCATGGCACTCATTACCGTAACGGCTAGCATGGGCATTAAAACACTGGCAGCCTAGCAGGATAAGGACTTTTCAAAGACTTACTAGCACTCTCGCCCTTGTCCACATACTCCAGAACTGCCTGGCCACTGTCGTCTCCAGGAACAGGAACATTTTCCTTCGGATTACCATCCTTATCCGTCAAAACGAGGTGCTGACCAGCGTCATCAATTCCGACCTGGATTCGGTTATTAGCTTACATTCACTGGCGACGAGGTCCCCCCCCCCCCTCATAGAGATGCACGAACCAGCTGGTATTCCTCCCTGCCAACGATTGGTGCCTCCGATTTACCCGTGCTCACAACGACGGACTGGTACTTTTTGCCGGTGAAGATGTCTATCCCAGTAAGCTGGGTCTTTTTCCCTCGCTTGCCGGTTTGCGCTGTATACAGGTCAACCAGGTTGCAGGGATGGCCCTGTATCATCACGTAGGCGCCTTTTCGCAGATGGGAGTTGTCCACTGAGATTGTTTGGCTCTCGCCATCTGGTGCGGTGGGAAGCTAGGACTCGATGATTAGTAGACTCAATTTGGAAGTTAGTGTGACCTGGGCCTACCTCAGTCTCGGGGTCCGCCATATCTAAGCGCTGAATATAATGGATTGGAAGATTTCGAAAGTCAGAATAGTGACGACGGAGTCTAGAGATTTAGGCAGCGAGGAGGGTCTCTGGCATAAAAAGCCGGGGGACTGGTCGGTCTTATTTGAACCCACCACCAAATAGATATGCGCGCCCAGTAGCCATCGAGCGATGGCGTCAGGTGTGATCCTGCAGAGTAGTGGAGATCAAAACGGCCCCGCAATATCTCGGTAGTAGTAGCTAGCCATTGGTGGTGCCAACGGGGGTACAACGAGTTCATGGACAGAAAGCCAGACCAACACCCGAATCCCAAGAGCGTCTACCATTGCTGTTTTCTTCTCAGCTGCGTGTCTACTGAGTATGATGGTTAGAGCCTATGAGACTAACGCGTGGGTTGGGTGTATCCAGTACTGACCATCCTGATTAACTGCAAACAAAATGCAAACTGCTTGGTCAAGGGTGGATGATGCAATTCTGACTTAGACAGAGCGGGCTGAACGGTGGGATCATCGTGGAGTAGCGAACACTCCACTTCTACGTGGTTCGTTGCAGGTCTGCTGGGATTCCTCCTATGTAATTTTCAGGTGGACTGCTTGCAGCTAATGGCATCTCGAACAGCAGGGCAGCTGTAAGTTGCGAGAACGCAGCTTATCCACCACTCCGTTATTCTGGTTTATATTAATGCGAACTATCCGAGCTGAGAGTCATGCACTACACGAGCCCGGTTCAGCCGGGCAGTACCGCCTGGCTGGGCAATGTATCAAGATCCACCCTATCGTTTGGGAGATTGAGGGGCTGGAAACAACGCCAAGGACATGGATGGTTCCACGAGAGGCCACTGGCTAGCCGCTACGTAGTGCTCTGTCTTTGAGCCAGCTGTCTGGGCTGTAAAGTGACATGTCCGAGGCCATATGGAGCCGTGGTGGATCTTGGCTCAGCCGAAGCGATCTCACGGCCCACTTGTGAAGGAAAAGATCGGCGAACTGCTGCATCTCAGAGCGAATCACGAGTTTAATCCACTGCATCGAGCGATGACTTGACCAGCGATCAGCGAGTCAGGTAGGATCGTGGCAATTTAGTGGAGAGCTGAACATGCGCCATGCAGCGCACAGTCCACTATCCTCTCCGCTGAATCTGCCCCTCATGAGGTCATAGCAAGGAGTGCTGGAGTGGTGGAACCTCTGTTGGGGATTGACAGCGACTGCGGCTTCAGCTCGACTTTGCCATGGACCGCGGAACCGGCAAACTACACAGCTTACCACATCCCCTGATGCCTACTTGTGCTACAGGCCTGTGGGCATACGAGCATTCGCGCGAAGAGAAGAAGTCTTAAATCTTCGTATTCTAGTACGTTATTGCCTCATGATTTCTATGCGTACAAACGGCCCTCAAGAATCTCCTCAATCGCTGGCCCCGACTGCTGAGTAGCAATATGAATGCGGAGGGCCTCGGAGGTAGCCGAGCCAGTCAACCCCTCCAAGACAAATGAAAACCTATCCCCCTTCCCCTTTCTATTCCCATTTTCCGGATTTTGTCTGAGAAAAGCTCGTGCTCAAGCCCGCAGACGCAACCGTGAGATCGCCCGAGATTGTGATGACACCGGAAGCGCCAGAAAGTGGCATAACAAGCTTCCCATTCGTTATCTCGCCGGTGCCCACGATGTCGGCAGCGCCCGTCAAGACATCCTTATCGTCGTACTCGGCGCTAGCGGTGCCGAGGAATCCGGGAGTCCCGCTGTCAATTTCGATTTTGAAAGACTTTTCACTACCACCCACTTGGAAGGTCACTGTCAGGGTTCCCCGCCCTTCGTGAACGATGATTCCGTTTTGGAGGCTGGGCATCTTGTTTTTCGAATATAAGCGTCAGCACAGCTGCATGGAATGGAAAGGGATATGGCACTGTACTACCTTGTGAGGTTTATTGGAAGGTTATGGGCCACGGATGAACTTGGAGCAGAGCGAGAGGTAGCGGGTGCAGTTTTGACTTGATTCAAGAAATTTGGGACCGCGGGGAAATGCTGAGCCCATATAAATACCTCAAGATCACACTGCCACCTTACGCTCTTCGTGTCTGTAAGGTGACGAAGTGGTCGCTGGCATAAACGGAGCTGTACATCCATCAAAGTATCCACTGAGATCTTAACTGGCAATCTGACCGTCGATCCATAGATCCATCTCTGCAGGCAAACACCTCAGCTGCCCCACATCGTGCTGGACACCGAGTCAGTAACCAGGTCACTCCGCCGAGGCCAGCTGATCTATTGCCTGCTCTCTCTTGCAGAATGACGGGTGGTGGCGAAACAGACCAACGGATGCCTCCTCTGCTTAAGACGATCAATGCCTCAGCTCTGACGCCAGGCCAACGCTTTTGCCTCTCGCTGTTGGAACCGACAACGCAGGAGAGCGGTCGGATCGCGGGCTAAATCACGCCGAATGCGGTTCTTCATGCATTGAATTGTGGAGTCGGAAGCAACTGGACTCCGTAGATTTCCACTCCTCGTCCCGCCTGCGTGTGGCTTCTAGAAGATCCTAAGCCAATGATCGCCGGTTACCTCTGCGGTGGGATGAACTGTGTTCGCCAAGGCAACCCCCATTCCGTCATCGAAGTCTCGCCAAATTACATGGCAATTATTCCGCATGAACCACAATGAGCTGGCACCATGTAGGAGGCTGACTCTAACCTGGCACTGATGCGTACACCCGAATGGATCTTGCACCAGGGTAGATCGGCGGTAGATCGGTTTCAGACAGCACTTGGTCTCTTGAGTCACATATATCAGTCGCTATATATGTGCATGCGGACATAATACATCTCATAAAGCCCTACCCTTTCCCAACATCCTGAGCCATCCTCCAAAACCGCAAACACCTCTCAGTACCTCTCATTATTGCCTCTGGTTACCTCGGATTACCCCACCACCCAAACCCGCCACAACAGAGCTCCGGAGCCAATAAGTCGTGGAGGGTACCAGTAATCGTGACGGGCGCCCCCTGACCCTCCTTAAGCGCCATCCGGACAGTATCCGGCCCAATGCGCGCCTTGCCATCGATGACGAATTCGCCGTCTAGATCCGCGTCCTTGCCATATTCAACCTAGGCGCTGGCGTCGAATGGTTCAAGGTCCTCCTCTATTTCCAGCGTGGCGTACAGTGTCTGGGGGCCGTTCGGTGTGAAGAATGTCGCGGTCACCATGTTGCGGCCGGATGACCGGATTATTCCGCTGGCGGTGGGCGTCTGGTAGTAGGTGGGTTAGGTGGGCTTAGAGCCGTATGGAAGGGTCGAACTGGCTCGGGCACGCGACTCACCGCGTCTACGTCTGTGCGTAGATAAATATATATCTATCGCTATTGGCCTGGACTTCGTGAGTTGTAGATGGTGGGCGGGTGGGATTCCGTGCGATGCGTTGCGGAGTTGAAGAGTATCCCGGCATGCAGGTGAGAGAGATGCTCCTAATTAAATGAGTCAGTGGATATCCCCACTGGCCGCGAGGGAGATCGAAGCCGATGACGGAACTGGCGATCGACATCAACGATGTAGATCGTTGTTCTTGAAGGAAATCATCCTCAGCGAAGGTCCCCCTCTTCTGCGGTTGGCGGCAGCTCACCCCTCCAGTTCATCAATTTCCTGATACTCCATTATGTATGTGCTATCCTGTTTTTGCGGCATGTAGCTATATAAACCTCGGCAGTTTTGTCAAATCATGGTGTACGTAGCGCTTGGTCAGGTAAAATATGCAGTTCTAGCCACCGAATTCAATTCCAGCACATGGCATTATATTTGCTTGGAAGGAACCATCGCGTCGTGGAGATAGGGGAGAGCTGTGCTGCTTCGTACTTGGTATTAGACGAAGAGAAGATGATTGATGGGGACTTGAGGCTTCGCATTGGCTGTGTATATTCAGACTGTACAGCGCAGATTAAGAGCGGACGGTTGCAACGGTTCTGTCCTCATACAGAGACAATATACTTTTTCCAATGCGATATTCATTGACATACTTGTGCATTGCATAGTATTAACCTGATAATCCACAGTGAGCACAAGGCTCCATGATATAGGTTCTGGGCGAGCAAGCATCGCACAACATACATCCATTGTGAGTGGGCTCTGCAATGGCCGCAACGTAATACAAAGCGAGGGCCATAGGAGGAAGCAGACGGCTCTGAGAAGTTGCGATTATTGCCAGTTTCGTAAGCCACAAGACAAAATACAAAGCCACCCAATTCAACTTCACTCGCGACTATCGCTCCTCCTTGGTCTCGGTCTGGACCTCTACATGCTCCACGTCTACGATTGGAGCCTTCTTGTCCCCCATAACGGCATCCTTCATGTCTTGACTTTCGAAAACTAGGAACATGAGTTAGTATAGTCAACACTTGCGATTAAGAAGGGTCGAACTTACGGAAGGCCAATTCCTCCAGTGTCCGGTTGTGCGTCTCGGGGAAGAAGAAGTAGATGAAGATAATCTCAAAGACGAGGAAGCAAATAAAGACGATCAGGTACTTCCAGGCAATAGCATCAAGCGCAATGGGGTTGACGAAAGTCGAAAAGAATCCCGTGCTCTTTCCGAGGAGCTGGAACCAGGAGACACCCTTGGTGCGAACGTAGTAAGGAAACAGCTCAATGAGGTAGGTGTAGGTCAGTGCATTGTATCCGATAGCGTAGGCAGGCTGGTACAGGAAGATGAACACGATGACCGCAACTCCGGCCGCCTTCCCACCGGTGATCATCTGGCGCGCCTGTGCGACTGTCCAACCGGTATACACACAGAGGAGGGAGGTCGCGCAGATGAGGTACATCGTTCTCCGTGGGAAGCGAGTAGCAATGAGAGCGATCAGGGACGCTTCGACAAGACACCACGCCTGCAGCCCGACGTTGAGCTGGTTCTGGATCTTGGGGTCGGTGAACCCGATTTCCGTGAGGATCTTGACTAGGTATGCGCTGATCAAGGTGTTGCCGGAGAACTGCGTGAAGACGCCGAGCATGGCGGAAATCAGACTGCGGCGGCGCATGCCCGGGGACTGGAAGAGTTCGCCCCACGAGCGCTTGCGGCTCTCGTTCTCGATCTCGAGCGCGTTTTTGATCTGGGCGAATTCGAGGTTTGCGAGGGGTGCGTCGGGGACCCCCTCGTTGTGGTACTTGACCAGGATTGCCAACGCCTCGTCGCCGCGGTCTTTCGAAACCAGCCATCTCGGGGACTCGGGGATCATGAGGACGAAGACAATCTGGAACATCGAGGGCGCCATTTGGAGGATACTGGGCAGCTTCCAGCTCCAGTCACTCTTGATATTCAGGGTTTCCAGTGTAATGCCGGCGGCAAGGAGGGAGCCCACGAAGTAGCAGGAGTTGAACAGGGAGCCGAGGATGGGCCGTTCTTTTGGATGGGCCAGCTCGCCCACCAGGGCAGATCCTGCAACGACACAGTACGGGAAGCCGTGGCCAAGGAAGATGCGGGAGAAAATCCACATGGTCACTGTGCAGAGTTAGCGAGATCCCTACTACCACCGGAGGAGATATGTTCTTGCCGTTGGTGGAAAAGGCCTGCATGATGGCACCAACGACCATGACCAGCGACCCGAACATAATCGACCACCTGCGCCCAACGTGATCAGAAAGAATGCTGACAAAGGGCAGCGCGCTGATGGCGCCGAGATTGTATGACGCCGTTAGCATCCCGAGGATAGGGCCAGTCGGGTGGTTGAAATGGTCCTGCCAGTACGCCAGGGACTGCAATCCGTTCATCATCGAGGCATCGAAACCACCGGTCGCCTCAATTGCGAGACAGCAGGGGACCAGGAAAAGGTACAGCACTCGCAGGTTCGGCTTGCGATACCATGGCGTCGGGTCGTTGGCGATGACCGACTCGATAACGGGGATAACGGGGTCTGAGGCACCGGTTGTAACCATCGTGACAGTTTGGGATCCTGGTTGTCGGTGCGGTGTTGCGGAGGCTGGATCAACGGTGTGGTCTGCATTCCTCGTCCGGAGCTGATCACCCCCTTCTTATACGATTCGCAAATGCGACCAACGACCAGGAGCAAACGCCGACCATTTGCCGGCCCCCTTGGCTGGAGAACCGTGTCTGGGGCCCCAGAGTTTACTCCAGGCGACACACAGGCGCATCTACCCCCGACCTTCGTACTCGGCAAGGCTTAGTCGTCTGACCTGGATGATGCGTCCAATAATAAGGCGTGCTCACCTCCACGGAGAAGATCGCTTCCTGTGACAGACCCCGTTCTAGTCCTAACTCTGTCAATTCCAGCGAAATGCCGTTTGTTTGTCGCAGACTTTGGGATTGTATTCTCAGCGTCCTAGAGCCAGTTGTAGGGCATTGATTCAAGGGCACCGGCTCTTCCCATGACGCCAATTATCTCAACAGATGCAGCTACCTAGTATGAGGTGGCAAAACACTCATAAGGTATGCACGACATGTGCCCGATAGAAGCAGTGTCTAGGCCTTGGAGTGTGAAGTTTAAAATGCCAATGCTCATCTCCAAATCTCCACGGAGAAAAGGAACCTGTGGAGCGGATGCTGGGCGGTTAACCACTCATGGCTCAAGGTACGAGTACGAAACGCTCCCACTCGGCACGCCGACCAAGCTTGCAACTTGGGGAAACCAACCCCGTGGTGAATTTTTGGACGAATTGATCCCAGTCAGGGGTGCCGACTCGTCAAAATTCAATCGTTTGGTCACCTGGAAATGCTAGGTCACGGTCGGTGCTCTGTAAAGGCGTATATGCGAAGCAATGATTGGCTGGCCTGGTACCGGTTTCTCCAAGTTCCAGGTGAAGGCAGGTCGCTACTTTCTCTCAAGGAGCTATGGCAGCTCTAGCGGCGCATATTCTCGGATCATGTAGCGAGTTCGCCATGAGGTTGTTTCACGCGAACTCAAGTCGCAGAGTCGCGCCCGCTCTTGGCCTGGTGTTGCGGCTAAATAGGGGGTGTGCATGTGGACCGCGGAGGTTGGGATGGGGATGTGGGTAAAATGCTGTATTCAATGTCAACTCTTTATTCTAGTCGATCTAGCACAATGTCAGGGAATGCTATGCATGGTTTTAGGCGGTCGTGCTTCATCGGTTCGGACTTCCAATTCAAAGCTAATATGTATGTATATATCGTAAAGGACCTGAGTTGAGATATCTCACATCGAGCTTGTTTGCCACACCATCAATTACCCTAGGAGGAAAGAATCGGGACCAGAGCTCGTTCGGTAAGCTGCTTAAAGCTGCTTCTCGGAGATCCAGGTGGTTCACTCAATAGCCGGTACCGCTGTCCCGGGTCAAATCTCGCCTTTGGAGCCCTAACCCCCTCGGCCTTCGCCAGCACTTTATCCAACTGCCCTCCACGACGTGCATTATACAACGGAATATAAGCAGCTGGGAGCACTCCCTCAATCTTCGCCGCCATCTGCGTCGCCCAGGCCTCCGTCTCCTCGCGGGCAGACTCTACGGTCGCGATCCCAGTATTCCACGCATCTAATGCAGTTCGCGGGTCGCAAAGACAATAACAGAGGCTGTGTCGGTGTTCAACATCGGCTGACGGACAACGCAGCTTATGCACCGACAACATCGTCGCCGGATTAGTGGGCAGACGGACAATTATGTTTCCAATAACCTCTGCGACGCGTTGCGGTATCCGTGCAAGATGATGTGCCCAGGCCGACCCGTAGACGCCTGTCGGTAAATGTGCGCTGTGGACAAACCATTCGGGATTATAGTGGAGACGGGGAGGTTTATTTTGCATGAGGCCAGACTGGCTATCCTTCCGGCGCATCGTTCGCCTTGATCAACTTTAGTTTAGGAGATGGATGCTCTAGACGAAGATGGCGGTAAAGATGCGTGCGTGGGATGAGTTGAAGACGACATGTTGAAGCGTTAACTATGGTGCCATTAGGTGTCGTGGAGATCAGTATGTGCTGTCTTCAAGGTGACGGACGTCTTCGCGATCTCGTTGGAGTCGAGATAATGGGGCCGGCTGGAAACTGTAACAAATTCGGTATTTAGTTTTGCAGATATCAACCGCTGACAAAGGACCAGGATGCCCGCTTATGGATGGCACTGACCCTATCCGGGTCGCGAATCCCGCTTGCCATACATAGCTTGTTGCCCAACTCCCGTTGCCGCCACCGTCAGTTGCCGACCTGCGATCGAGGGCGATGGTGACAGTGTTTAAGGCGCGTAGGTCAATGCGTAGAGCATCGCTGACAGGTGATCGCCCCTCGAGCTTGTGGCCTTGATGGTAATGAAAATGGGCTGGCTCGACCTGGCCTTGACAAATTTAGGCGCAGCCACTGCATCGACTGCAGATTGCGGCTGGGCGATGGCCAATGGCGTTCCTGCACCCGAGGCATTCCAGACCTGTCACAAGGAATCACACTCCGGCGGCGAGGGTCAGCTGCTAGACGACGAAGTGAGGGATAGCCGCCATATTAAAACCTCCCAGGCTCTAGTAATCGACGCTCTACGAGTTGTTGACATTAAAGACATGGCACCAAAGTCCGGGCTTATCTCCGTTATGCGTGCGGTCGGGGCCTCACCGTGTCAGAGTGTGCGATAAGTATATCATAGACATTGTTTACTGTTAAGCCTCATGGTTTTCGGCAGCCCTTCCGGGTAATAAGACATCTCTTCAACGGATTGGCTGCGACACGCGCTATAATCTGACAGTCTGACTCGGGAGAGGATCCACAGCGCGTAGTTGCAGTGTCCCGTTGGTCCCTTCGTCTACTCGACGCTATCTAGAGACGCTTCATTGCCGACAGAAATAGCACTCATCGGCATACATTTTCTTCTCGCGCAGTAATCCACGATTCGTCCATTTTTACAAAGAGCTTATTGCTAAGCCTTGCTAAGACGCTTCCGTCTTGTCTACTAGGAATTGGGCGTCGAGCCAATACGAAAGCCCATACGAGGATAACATCAACACTAACACGAGCGCTAGCGGTGGGGGGCCCAACGCCAAGGCCGCCCCCTCCAGCAGGAGCTGAGAGGCCCGCGCCAAATATAAAGGACGTCCTCGACGACACGCCGATCCACCAAAATTACAGGTGAGAACCAGCGCCCCGACCATAATCATGCCGGGAACAAACTCCGAGAATGGGACACAACTTCTGCAAGAACCCCATTTCTTCCCCACGCAGTCGACCAGAGTCATTATCCCTGAGACACTAGACGCGATCCGGACACGACGGCTCATTCTCCGCCCGCTGGCGGTTTCCGACGCGGAGGATATCTTCGAGCACCGACGGCTCCAGACGGTTGCAGAATGGCTGTACGTCCCTTGCACTTCCAGGAACTCCAACGACAAGTTACAACGACCGCAAAGAGAAGGAATGGGATCCGGGTCGACTAACCTCATGCGGATGTAGAATCTCTCCCATACCCGACAGCACCGTCGATGAAACACGAGAGTATATCAGGCAAAAGACATTCACGACGCCGGACGGATCAGGTGCGATAGGTCGAATGTTCTCCTTCGTCATCCTTCTAGCCGATGACCCCACGGGCAAGGTTATTGGCGCATTAGGAATCCACTCTCTCGTCCCAGCGCCAGTGCTGTGGTATGCCACGCACCCATATAGCTGGGGACAGGGGTTTGCGAGTGAGGCGGTAGACGCGCTGTTGGATGCCTGGTGGAAATTGCCAAGGGCGGAAGTGAAGGAGGGGGATGAGGCGGGGAATGAAAAGCTGTTTGCGGGGTGCAGTGTTGTAAATGCTGCGAGCCTGAAGATCCTTGCTAGGAACGGGTTCCGGAAATATAGGGAGACCAAGGTGTTTGGGAGGGATGCGGTTTTGCTTGAAGTGGAAAGGCCGAAGGTTGACACGGTGTAGATGGTATTTTCCCTTGGCGAGCAGGCGTTGAATGATACTGGGCAGTCAGGTCGAATTATGTACTCCCTGAGGATATATTGTCCGACGTATATATTGCAGACGTAGATGCCACTCCAGTCCTGCTCGAAGGGGCGATAAGCCGTCTTGCAGGCGAGGACTCAGGGAATGGGGGCAAGACCCGTTCATAATAGCACTGAGCACACGACGTATAGCGAGTGACACATTCGGAAAACGTAATTTCTCTTCGGGTCTGGATTTAGAAATTTAGAGATTGAGGGGTGGGAATGAGGCTGATCCTGGTTACCCCAACGGCAGGATATAGATTCTTAGATTCATCAACACGCCATTTGTGACTAAGAATCTTTTAACCTCAAGAGGCGGAATGGGTTTATAACACCATCGATGGCTGGATATCGGGCTTGTCAACGTAAGAGGGTTCCATAAGTAACATTCCAAAGCGACAGCTGCAGTAAAACATATTGAACACGGTAAATACGCCAATTAAGGGCCACCCATGGCGATATTGAGCCGGCCAGCAGAAGTGGGTGATGGTGAGTTTCAAGACTTGACCGTCTATAGCTGCAACAATTCATTAACTGAAGTCAACGGCTCTTCTATTTTGGTACAGAACTTGGCGTTAGCGGTACAGTGGGAGGGTTCAATGATAGGAGAAAAGGACACACCTATTGATCAGCCATTCAGCTACCTGGATGCGACTTGCTCAGTGGTAAAGCACTTGCAGCACGAAAACCAGAAGCTCTGCTTCTTTTCATTATGACAACCATGCGGGGTCAACCCAAGGCCATCTTCAAGTACCGTGAAAGCTCAGCGCAGAATAGGCAAGCCACATGTAGCGTGAGCTGACGAATCGAGGTGAGCATGGACTTTTAATACGGACTGACCAACCCCTCAGCTGGCGGGCACGGGATACTGTGTTGAATTTTTGACCGTCATGATCCCACTCTGTCCAAGGTTGAATGATCAAAACTTTAATTTACTAACAAACATTTGGATTCTGCTCTGGTTCTAACTTTCGTGGATAGTGTCACGGCCACACTGGACGTTCAACAAGTGAGGGTCGAACGGAGTGACGAGTAGCACCTTTATTGGGGTTGCGGCGAGACCGTGCTTATAGTGATGGCGAATCGAGCTTCGTCTCCTGGACTCAAAAGGGAGTCAGTGCATTTACCCCCTTCCAGATATCACATCTAAACTTATGAGTTACCAAGTCTCAACGAAACAAACCCACAGGACGCAGAGAAAACAAATGGCCAGTTGTCTGCTCAGCTCCAAGTGGCCGCGTAACATCTCTCGACAGATTCTACAAGTAGGGACGATTCCTATCTATTCCTTCCTTTCCACATGCCGATCATTGGAGGTCAAGCGTCCGGGGTAATCCTGCCGCTGATAGGATGACTGTTTGCACCCCTCCGCGGAGTACAAGGAACAAGCATGCAACGAGTGGTCCAGAGTTTTCTATGTAGTCGCGCATGTAATAGTCGCATCATCGAGATCATGTCATACTCTAGTGATATCTGCACCTCTTACACACGGGCCCCTGATTCCTGTTTGGGCTTAGTCTATTATGCATACGGCTTTCCTACGCCAGGTTCTTATACTCAATCAATTTCCCCCGCATGTTCTGTCTCCACGGGCTTGTTCGAGTAACCTAAGGGCCCCTCCGCTGCAACTTACACATTTGTCCTGATCAACGCAGACAACACATCACCCGAGATGATTCATTCAGCCATCGCAATCGCCGCAATGGTATCTCTCGCTCTCACAACCCCTGTCCTCAGCCAAGACACTCTTCCGGCTGGTGATGGCACCATCAACGTGTACTACGCTGAAGCTAGATGGGACGACCGCCCTCCCTGTGCCGACCTCAACGACATCGGCTGCCTCGATTCCCACGGTCGGCTGAATACAGACCCAAGCTGCGCGACATTCTCGTCGAACGGCAACGGGGACATTTCAGTCGCTGGCATGGACTCGCTCTTACACCTGGTAAGAAACGGGGGAGGGGACGCAATCCCTGTTCTCGAGACCGGGACTCTCGAATCGGGGTCCCAGGTCTGGACGACCGCCGGCGACGAGGCTGAAGGGGTATGTTTGCTAGATTTCAATTCCTCAGACTTGGACTTGCGAAGGGCCTCATCAGGGACCCGTGGGCCTTTGCTTTAGGCCTGCAGTAGAGTCGGGACGGGGAGCTGGAGAGGACCTGTAGTGTGCTACCACTGGCCTACCACTGGAGGATGCCGTGCAAGTCATATGGCCGGGCTCAACTAGCACGGAGGAGTAGAGCCAGGTGTGCTTGGGTTGTTCGGTGAAGGAACGTAGTACGCAGGTTGTATTGTGTCATTTGGGGATGCAGGCTGTTTTGCCTCCTGAGATAGTTCTACCCTTCGAATCCACCTTCTATTCTGGGTAGTTTGTAAATGCTCAGCACCCTACACTACTGGATAAGCCTATTAGTTCCATCGTTGTAAGTCCAATATAGGCTCTAAACATGCACAATATCCCGTAAGCAGAGATTAAACTGCTTCACGCCATCTACATGGTCAAACGCAGCAACCAGGTGCCTATATCGCGACTTTCGAGATCTTGAAACCCCCCGGAACCCTCGCCTGAAACACTCCATGAGGGTCATACCGCGCCGCAACATCCTTCATCATCCCGACATTCCGCTCGCCATACGCCCGAATTGGATCCTGCGTTGGATCGCAGTAGTTGAGATAGAGAAAATCACTATGCGCACCAATCGACCGCGCATACGCCTCGATCTCGCCAACCACTTTTTTGAGAAGCGGGGCGACAAGGGTCTCGTTCAGCTCGACCGTCTCAACCTCGACCGCCCAGACAAACTGAATGCAGTCGTCGGCGATATGCTCGAGCCCAAGCATGTTTGTACCGCGTTCGAGAGAACGCTCGCGAAAGCATGCAGGGACGGGCTGGAAGACGAGTTGGTGTGAGAAATTTGCGTCTGGAATCGAGTCCTTCATTGTGTCGATCATCGCTTCGAAGAGTTGGACTGCCTTGAGAACGATGCGGATGTCGGCTTTGAACGTTAGTGTGTACCATGTGTCTCTATTGGATATCAGTAAGGATTCAAGTTCCAAGGAATGTGAGCCCAGAGTGAGAGTTGTATTAGCTTACTGCTTTCCTGAGAAATCAACGAGGTATTCCAGCTTCCTAGACACCGACGCTGTAAAGTCGTGTCGCTCCGAAGGTATCGCATTGAACTTCGCGTGTGTCTTCGGCGCCTCGTCCCCATCCAGATTCATCAGGTCCAGAATGATGTTATACTCTTTAGCCTTCGGCACATGCCACCAAATCGCGAGCAGATGATCATCAGGCTGTGCGTTTAGATTCTTAGTAAAGTCAACCAACGCCTCCGCGACTTGCCTTCCGGTCTCCTTGCGACAGGTTATCGTGCTGTTCCTGATGTCCTGAGCAGGAAACGTGACCATGTCAAAGCGAGTTACGATGCCAAAGTTATTGCCGCCTCCTTTAAGTGCGAGGAATAGAGCGCTGTTCTTGTCCTTGCTGGCGTTAACTATTCGTCCGTCTGCCAGCACGACCTCGTAGTTGATAACTTGGTCTAAGAGACGTACCAGTGTGTTAGCACTCGGATTAAGCAATTAACAAGCAGACCAGAAGGCGCCTTTACCACATGCGAATCCGACCCTGCAGGTATAGTATGAGATACCACCACCGAGCAACAAACCCCCAATGCCCACCTGGCCCTCTCGTCCACCAGCGACCAATCGGCCGTCTATTTCGCCCCGTTACCTTATACCACCCAATGAAGGAGTGCTGAGGACTTTACTTACATTTCTCAAGCTCCTTATACGAAGCCGCCCAAGACCCGCCCGGCTGCAGCGACGCAATTCCTGAGTCTGGATCGTAGGTCGTCCCGTTCATCAGGCCCAGATCGATCGTGATACCGTCTGTGATGCTACTCGCGCCGGCCCAGTGCATGTGCCCGCCACTATAATGGACTGCTGGTTAGTGATGTACCTTGGCGCGCTCATGCAAGGGCCTGTCATATACTGTACCTTCTCACCGCAAACTTTATATCCGGAACCGCAACAATCGCCTGGACGGCCGTCGCCACCTCGTCTGTATTCCTCGGCTGGACAATGCCCCAAGGACGGAGTCGCGCCGTCGCAGACCAGTACGATGAGACGCGATCGTTGTATCGTGGATCATCTGCGAGGTAAACAGCATCCCCTAGGCCCGCTTCCCGCAAGGACGTTAGCACTTGTTCCATAATGGGTGTCATTTTCTCGAGTGTATATGTTGGATAGTCGGAGATGCAGTTGTAGAGAGCGGCACGGTGGAAGCCTTTATTCCTCGTATATATATTCTGTGCCCTCTGACTCCGCAGTGTGACCCCTGCACATCTATACGCATTACGATTACGGATACGCCTACCTGCATGCGCATGGATAGAATAAAGTTTGGAGAGAACGATAGGGAAGTAACCTGCCAATCAGTTGATTTAGTGTATCTACCATCCACGCCAGGCGGGCAAGATCCGAAATAGTGCTCGTCTTAAACATAGTTATGAGGGTATGGGTTGGTAAAGTAGAGCCATCCTTGGAGAAACCCCCACTTAGGATGCCTGATATGATGCCCTAGACTGTCGGATCCTGGGGCTCTGACACGTTAATGCGGCTCTATTGGAAGCTATCTGAGTCCTGCCACATACCACGGGCTTTGGCACTGTGCGGAATACCCGCCTTAATCTTCGAAGTTGTTTCAGGACGTCACGCAAATTCGACGTGCTTTCCGCATGTTGTTGCCACGGGTGACAGTAGGTAGCTCTCTATTACAGTAATTGATTGTGCCGCTGTACATACCGATAATTCAGACACATCATGACTTCGAATCCATTGGCTAGACTAAAATAGGAATACCTTCAGGCTGATGCTGCTGCTTTTCTCGGCAATTATGGTAGGTGATACCCTTCATCGTAGTCAAGTTTGGGACTTACGACGAAGAAATGGATACGGGACGTTTGATTAGGCCATAAGGCCAAATTGAGCGAGGTATTCCATCTCTCCAAATCCTGTCTGATGCTCTCCACTTCCTGATGCGTCAACGGCCACTTCAGCGCTCGAATCCCGAGCCTGCTCATCGCGTTCGGGGGGTGACCTGGGTCAAGCCCCTTGTCAAGAGCAGTCAGAGCGAGAAGGCCCTTCTTGATACGGCGCGGGTCCTGAAACTGGCCAAGTTTACCCTCTCAGCTCCATCGAGAATCTCTGCGAGTTCCTCGAAAGCAGTAGCGAACTGAAAACTCCCAATTGCAGCGAGGCTACATCATCCCCGGCCCTGCTCACCGAGTTAATGTATCGCGCTCGGTTTCGTACGATGCCGCCTGCGACTCTGATAAGAGCGAGGATACTGGCTGTTATTGACAAAGGTCTATCGCGAAGTTGGAGGGGTTTCATTCTCGGGGGAGACGTGCGTAGTCATCGGAGAGGAAGGAAAGAATGAGCGGGGATGGCTCTTGTCTGTAAGTCGGCCTAGGGCTGAATTGTCGACGATGGAACACAGCCTTTTGATCGGGGGTCAGGACAGGCCTCGTCGCAATTGTCGATTGGATGAGAGCCGGGCAGTGCCACCGGTCACCATCCCCGGCACAGCGCAACATCCTGTCCAATACGGCAGATACTCTAGGGACGCAGTTTACAGCACTTGACAAGTGGATTAACTGGCCTCACCAAGTCGCTCATCAAGATCGATGCCCTTTCTACTCACAATCACCTCCCAGTCCCAGGCAGACTCTGGATCTTCATCCGTAACCTCCCATATTTCCTGGATCACAGCACGCATCTTCTCCGTCCCGCTCCACCCCGAGGTCGCCGTAAGCTCGTCAAGAATTCCTTCAATACGTTCTCGCTGAAGCTGTCCAAACGCAGCGGAAGCCAACAGAAACAGGGGCATCGCAATGAGCTGCTGGAAGCGCAAGTCGGAGGGCAGTTGCTCGAGACACTCGAGTCCGTCGTCGACGACCTGCTGGAACTTGTCATCGGCCTCTGGTTCACGGATTGTGCGGTACAAATATGCCCACGCCGAGCGGCGGTATAGCTCCGCCAGGTGGCAGCCGGACTCGGTGAACGAGTCGGGGACCCTCCATGTGCGGATTGCGGCATCCATATTTTCAGCCTCCACTGTGAGCTCTTCGGATAGGAGGAAGGGGGGCGAGTCGCGCTTTCGCCGCTCGCGGACTCGGTCGCGGAAGCGCGTGACTTGCAAGAGACATTGCAGCAGGCCGTCAAAGGCGTGTGCGAAATCGCCGACGTGGTGGGCTCCGAGGAAGTCCAGGAGGCTGAGCTTGCTGTGTCGGTTCATTTGGGAGTGGTGGAAATAATGCGCAGCGAGGGGCCGGAAGTAGTGCCGGTGGTAGTGGTTGAAGAACTCAGTTACGAATCGTTGCAGGCGCTGTGCCTTGGGTGAGTGTGTCCCGATTATGTGGACCGTGTCACTTGTTAGGTTGTGTCCAGTCTGTGCAAGGTGAACCGTGGCCCAGGCCAGTGACAGGCTGGCTACAACGGTGCTCTCTTGGAGGTCCAGCTCCCTCGAGAGCCGTGCGTAGAATGCATCCACCAGCTGATTGACCGTATTGTAGATATGATATATTCGGCACTGTTGCCGGCCTCTGAGCTTGTGAGCAATCAGAGAGTGCAGAGATGGTAGACACATGAGCGACTGCAGGACAAGAAAATCGCGGGGCGTCATTTGCTTGAATGGATTATCTTGGTCATTGAGCACACGGACGAGAGCCCCAGCGCTGCGGGCAAAATTTCCAATGACCGTGCGATCGTAGTCGGTCTCAATGCCATCAACCATGAAATGGATGGCCTGCGAGACTGCGTGGGTTTGGTTATCTAAATCTTGAAGCACGGTCAGACGTTGTTTGACCGCAGCCGTCAGCGGCTCTTGGAGGTATACATAAACCTACCAGTTACGGCTGAGGCCAACTGCTCATCCCAGCTTGGATGACAACCCTCATCCTCATTATCAGAACTTAGAACAATGATCTCTGGCGGAGTGCGGATTGAGAATCCTTCAGGCGTGGGCGGCGCTACACCCTATTAGCACGTCTATACTACGATCTCAGTGCTGGGACATACCAGTAGTATGATCAAAGCGCAACGCCTCGAGTGTTGTAAATGCATGCCGCGACGTCTCCTTCGTGACCTTCTTGGCTGCAATAACCTCGCCGTTGACCAAGACAACCGTCTCTTTCCCCTGGCGATGGCGCTTCCGGACCTTGTACCCGATAATCTTCCACTTGCCACTGGTGTGATATTTCCCAAATGCCCATTCTTTGAATTGCCGCCGATACTGGTTCACGCTGGGATCGTTGTCAGTACAGCTAGAGTGTGCGTCGGAGTCTAGACCAGCCGTACCTGGCATAGAAACCGAACCGGTCCTCCATCTCGGCTTGCACTTGGTGAATCGTCATTTGTTTCTCTATGAACATCCTCCGCAAGTCATTCTTGTAAATCTCCCACGACCCCTCCATACTTCGATATATGGTTGTGTCCTTGGACTGGTGGTAGTTGAGAGGCGTTCAGTGAAAATTCCTCTCGACGCCTACAATATTCCTGTCCTTCGTGCGAGCTCTTAAAAGCCCTTCACAGTTTCAAGGATGGATGTCAGGGAGGGGCTCCGTGAATTACTATTGGTCGACGCCAGATTCACCCTGCAGTAGGCTGAGCCGCCACATTCAAGGTTGGGCTGGTGGCCGATCTCCCTCCGACTCGGGCCTGCGGGTTTCGCGGCTCGCGTCTTTTGCCCTCACGCCAGCGCCGCCGTTTATTTTCCCTGGCGCAGCTCATCGGAAACCTCTTGATTTTTAAGGGCATGGCGCGGATGGAAAATTAACCAGCATATAAAAAAAGCAAAACCAACGAACCAAGCCGGAAAAAAAAAATCTTAACCATGCCGCCCAGCAGCCCACACCCGATACTCGCCGGTCCCCATCGATGCTCGAGGTCTCTCGCTTCCACGATCCAGCGCGCGATTCGCGCCTTGAATGTCAACAGGAACTCGATCCAAAATACCAGACAGGATCATCCCCTGGCTATCCTGCACCTTGTACTTGATCTCCAGCTCGTGCGCCACACAAGCAACGCTCGCCGTCGAGAACTTGGCGACAATCTGGCTCGCCAATAATGGTTCACTCCGAACAAACTGATATTGCCCAGGCACGAGGTCTAGCCTGCCTTGCCAGGCGATCAGCTTCTCCTTCGAAACGACCGGGCTCGAAATTTCAGGCAGGATCCAGCTCTGGCCGCGAACCGCGTACTGCGTTATGAGCTTCACCTTTAGCGAGATAAGCGGGAACCCTCGTCCATGTATCATAGCGACCTGGATGGGCAGCGCGTCCCACTGTGTGATTGGCGTAGGATACTGCACTGACAGCATCGCATCTCGATAACTCCCACCGAGCGGTTTTTCCACCTTCATCCAGTTTACCTCCTGTCTGCGAGTCGCCAGTGGAGCAGCCATCTTGATTTTCTGGACGAACGCAGGCTGCGTCTTCCACTCCCTCGGATTTGTCTTCCGAGTCAATTGTAGCTCGTACTCAACGTCGGCCGAGGCATCGCCATAAAAAACTATATGCCCCTGGTCGGACCTCGCATCGACACTCGGCGGCAATGGGTGGGTTGTCTGGCCATCGGTGAAAGACGCGACTTGCTTCCAGTCCTTCGTCCGACGACCACTCCGATCATCTCCCGAGTAGGGCTCCGTCATCTCTGGGATACGCAGCCGGAACGGGAACTGGTGGTGACCCGGTTCAAGGCTTGTATGCTGGTCGACCAAGACGATAACCCGCTCGCAGAGCCTCACTTTGCCCTTCCATTTCGCCTGGCCCGGCAGACATGGGATTGTGAGTTCGCGGACGATGCGCGAGGTCGCGCGGCCGATGAGTGTCAGGCTTAGTTCGCAGAATGTGAGTGGCTCGGTCGCTTGGATTTCGACCGTGCCCTCGATAACCCCGCCCGGGGCGACTTCGGTTGTCACTCCTGATATCGATGTTTGGAGTTTGAGAGGCATGGCGTTAAGTGTCTAGCTGTTCGGGAATTATCATGAGAGAGAAGCGACCGCGATGCAGTGGGGGCGTGTGCAGGTGGGGGTTGGTGGGGGTGCGCGGGGCGTGGCTGAATACGAGGTGCCAAGGTCTGGAATGACACCTGAAGATATCACTTGGTGCAGGCCTTCTTGCAGTCTGCACCAGCGATGTATCCTTGTCTGTGATGTATTTGCAGGTATGGTGTATTTGGAAGTGTCCCAAGATCGCGGGATATATACATCAAGGCCCCTCCGAAAACACCAACATCGCATGCTTGATCTCTGCCCCGCTGAGGTACGCCTTGATCCTCGCAAACTCCTTGAATCCGGCACTCTCGGCGAACTTGGTATGCTCATCGATACTGCTCCATCCGGAAAACAACACAAACTCATCCTTAAGATTCCCTTTGTTATCAGCCTCCATGTCCTCCCTCCAAGATCCCCATATCCTTTTACCTCCGCTGAACCCCTCAAGGTAATGCTTCGTCTCATTGAACGCTCGCGTAAAAGCCTCCTTCTCACCATGCAAGACAAAATACCTCCCAATAGCAACAACATCCGCACTAATCGGAATACCCTCCTCATCCCCATCCATCCCAGACGAATGAATCCCAAGATGTTCCAAGAAAACAAGCTCAACATCCTCCACCATGCCCCCCATAATCGCCCGATTCGTCTCAGAGGGAATCCACTCGTCGACATGCTGCGCCACAGACTCCCATTTTCCAAGGATGTAAAACACACTCGGGTCTTCGATTTGCGACAGGACGTGAGTGGCGGAGTTCGTGTATCGTGCTTGTTCTGCGATCCCCGCGCGCAGCTTGTGCAGTGTCTCCTGGTTTGATGCGGATGTGAGGTGTTGGCCGTTCTTCAGGCGCAGGCAGGCGAGTTCGTGGACGGGCATGGTTCCCACGCGTTGAGGTATGTTGGCATGGAATCTCTTATTTCTGCAGGGGTAAAAGGCCGATTGACGCAGGAAATGCCTTTACCGCAAAGACAATGGTTTCTTTTGTAGCGATGCGCATATACTTTGTTGAAGGGCTGGAAGTGATTGAAGGATAATATAGGCCGAGGCCAGTCAGGCAGCATGGGAATGACGACAGTTCTATTTTAACACGGCGCTTTAGCCGCTGCTAACATTGGAACGTGCGCTGTAAGCTAGCCAGTAATGGGAAGGTCTGCCCTGCCCCCGGTGCCTCGGCACTATGTACGCCTGGGCAGTCCGCGGAAGCTCCGTACAACTACAACCTTATCGAAAAGCTAAGAATACACCACCGCAGTCAGACTACATCTGGAGAGTAGTGTGAGTCTAGGGCTGGGGTAGTTCGGTCACGGTTTAGGGCTCTTATCTACTACGTGGTATTTATTTTTATTTTTTCCGCCTACCGTGGTTAGGCGTGGGTGATGGATGGCGTTTAGCCGGTACGCTGACTAGTTACAGCATCTTCTCTGCCTAAAACACATATGTACTGGGATCAATGCTATGAGTTAGGAGCGGACTTATGGAATTGAGGAAGCTGAAATGCCCAATCAATTATCTCCCTAGGTGGGTGAGGGGGCCAGGTGCTCTTATGAATGGGCAAAATACCAAAACCAACGGAGAAGTTGAGGATGGGGTGGACTTTATTTGAAAGGAACGAAGAATATGGATCTTAATTGGCCCACGAGGGAATAAATTGACGCCGTCTAGGGCAGACTAGACAAAGGGACTTGGATCATTGAAACGAGCGACAGTATACCAGAACAAGCGAAAGGAAAGCACAAACAAAAAAAGAAAAGAAACAAGCTAAAACTGATCAACGCCCTCATCGCAGCAAACTCCGAAGCCTGTCTGAATCACGCGTGCCTTCTGAGCCAGCTGGCCCAAGACATCCTCCATTCCTGGGCCAGAATACGAGACCGTGCTGTAGTACTTGGTGTCTCTGAACTGGTACAGCCCCCATGAGAGCTTTCCGCCGGGAGGACCAGAGACGAGCGGTTTGCCGGGGCTGTGCGCGAAATGGAGTTGTTTCTGACAGGTGTATTCTTCGACCTTGTCGAGGGTGATCTCCTCCAGTGCAGAGAACCCATCAGTCTTAAGGAGCTCGAGAAGCTTCATGCAGGGCCCCACGTTCGCGTGGGACAGGGCCAACCTCTTCATAGTTTTGCGCTGGCTCTTGAGGAACTGCTGGAGGTAGAAGCTGAGCGAATTATCCATGCAGCTGATAGTATCCCGGACGAGATTAAACTCTTCTATCGTGATTTTCTCCCCGTTGTTGGCAAGATCTCGGAGATACATGCCAGCTCTGACCTCGGCCAAGGTAAGTCGCTTGAGATTCGGCGACCGTAAGACAAGACTTTGGAAGCGATCCCCTTTCCAGCAAAGCCCCGACCGAATGGTAAGGGACTCCAAGTGCGGCCAATCTGCCTCGGGGCCAGTGAACAAAGTCTGAACAATCCCACTTTCATGCTCACGCTCCTCATCGGCTAATCCACCATACTTGAAGCCGGTATAGAGGTTCCACCCACAGATGTCCAGGGACGCGACGGGAAGCTTCGAGTTCCGCACGAACAACATCGTGATCATGAAGGCTTCCGAGTCGGATATCTCCGCGCAGGAACGCCTGTAGTCGTCTTTGGGTGCATAGCCGTCGATAGTGGTGTTGATTCCAATATGCTTCAAGTTGCCGAAGCGCCCGAGCAGGGCATGCCACTGCTTAATCAGGGGTTGGTCCATATCCAGCGCGCCATAGGTCAAACGCTCCCATGTGTAGCCGGTTCCCATTGCCTCTCTCTTGTTCTCGTCTTCTTGCTTCTTCTTTGGGAATTTGGCGTTGGTGCAGAGAGTGTCGATGCCCTGCACGCACTCTGGTTCCTCAGCCACCAGCCGCTCGAGTCTCTCAAAGTCCTGACGGGAGAAGTCGGTGAATATGGTGTGCTTCACTTCAGGGTAGAAGGTAAAGGCTGGCACATCTTCAGTGTCCGTCTTGTCTCGGAGATAGGTGTGGATCAACTCGTTTTCCTTGTTCTTTCCCCGAGATTCGCGGACACCGTCCTTTAGCTTGGAAGCCATGGCCGATAGGGAGAAGCTTTTGAGCTTCTTGCTCAGGTCGTCGGTAGATTTGATCGAAGGAGCCATTTTGGAATCGTCGTGAAGGACTGGTGGTAGTGCTGATTGTATGATTTGGTTGGTGGTGTTTGGTTGATGCTGTTTGGTTGAATGTTTTCAATATTGTTGGTTGATACGGTCGGAACAGATGGAGTGTGGAATGGACTTTATATGTCCAGGATCGTTCGCCCTGAAACAGGAGAAGGCGCAGCTGCAAAAAGAGCTTTATTGACCAGCTCTTTAACAGGGGTTCCGATCCCTTTGCGTCCTCCATCGCGTTTTAGAGGATTCCTTCTTTGTCTGCAATCCACGTCCGCATGGGCTGCCTTTGGCAGCAGTCCATGGTCCCTTCTGTAAGGATCCTTTGTCCGCCAAAGCCACATGCGTCTCTACTGCTTGGCGTGGTTTTTGAAATACATCTATCCATTGTCGCGCTTGAAACGTAGAGTTGTTACAAACCTTGCCTAGCGTTTTGCAGTGCTTTATCCTTCTTAGTCTCAGACACAACAAGCCTCCTCGGGCAATGTTGGTGGTGAATACGATCCATGGCTGACGTCTCCCTGGCTTTGTTGATCATCTTTGCTTTGTCTCTAAATTCCGAGCGCAAAATTTGGGTTTGGGCAAGGGCCCGCAAGCGGAACATAGTCGGGCGTAGAAACAAGACTCCATGAGTTATGGACTTGTGAACAAAGCGAGCCCGAGTAAAAGGATGTTCCTTTTCAAACCACAAAGGGACCCACTACGGACCTGGCAAGTGAAGGAGGTGCCAACTAGAATAGACCTCTAGGATTGCAGTGCTTAGTTGCTTGCTTAGCTGCCTGCCTGCTTGCGAGGCGCTTTATTTAATTACTATACATAGGTATATATATATATACACTTCACTTTAAGTCATCAAATTAAGCCAATTAAAGCGCACCTTGGCGTATATTTAGCCCCGTGATTTTCTGCTGCTCTGCGCCACCCTCTGGAGTTCTGCCAAGATTCAACGGACCCCTAGTCCCTATACAAAGCTTGTTAACTAGTGTCTCCTTGCTTGCTGCGGATATTATACGTTGACCATTCTGCAGGCGGAAGCAGGCGAGTTCGCGGACAGGCATGATGATGATGGTGATGTTGAGCTGGGCCTTATGCAGGTATGGAATGTGCTGTCTGTCCTACATCAAAGCGGCCGTCCCAGGGAAGACCTACGCACGAAAGGAGTATTTTCCGGTACTATACGCGTGTACACTTTACCCCGGGCGTCCAAGGTGGTCTGAGGTGGTCTGGTCCGAGGCGGTCCGAAGTGGTGGTTGAGGTCCCGCCGGAGGGCGTTCGTGCCCCCTGGCAACTTAGCGCAGGTGTTGGACAGCATGGAAGAACCCAAACTTACTTGGACATGAAGTTGGCTAGGAATTGTGTCCAGGTGTGAGTCCTCTACATAGGTCCTACCACAGTTGAGTTTGTCTTGGTGTCCTAATTAACGTGCCAGCAAAAATACATGCAAAGACTGATAAAACACTAGAAGATAAAGTAAAATGTAGATTAACTAAGGGGATGGAAGTGGAATACCAATCAAAGCGCCAGCACCGCAAACAGATTAGACATAGTAAACCCCCTCGTCACACTGCTCGTCCAACGACGGGTTAAAGCTGACGTACTGTGCCGAGAAGCTGCTCCAGGACATTCGGAAATCCTGGCCCGGAGTACGTGACCTTATTGTAGCATTTTGCACCCCTAAAGTCGCAAAGTGTATAGGCCAGCTTCCCGCCATTTGACGCAGAGACAAAAGACTCACCTGGTGTGTGCACGAAACGGACCCCTGCCCCGCCCCCGACCTGGCAAGCGTTGTCAATGGTGATCTCCTCGAGCGCAGAGAAGCCACCGTCTATAAGAAAACGCATCACGACAGCGCAGGGCCCAGCGGTCATGTGGGCCAGGGTTAGCTTCTTGAGGGTCGTGCGCTGACTTTGGAGCAGAGGGCAGAAAGTGGTGGTTGGATCACTTAACGAGTAGTTCAGATCGCCGTAATCGATCTCTTCTAGCTGGAATCGATGAGCGTTGGCTACAACATCCTCCATGTACACGTGCACCATATCGCCCAGCAAGGTCAGCCGCTTGAGGTTCGGCGCACTGGCGATGATGTTTGCGAAACGGCCACTTGGGGGAAAGCCGCCCCTCCGGATGGTGAGCGATGTAAGATGTGGCCAACCAGGCCCAAGCCCACAAGGCGGGAAGAGAGCCTGGAGGACGGCCTTTTCGTTCATACGCGCTGGTTCCATGTCTTCGTAGGCGCATCCTGTGTCCAGGTTGGGCCCGTAGACGTCCAGAGACGTGGCGGGGAGATTTGAGTTTCTAATGAAGGGCATGGCAACCACGAAGACGTCGTGAGGCGACAATTCCCAGCTGCAAGGCAGGCCCGATGGGGAAATACCTCCAAGGCAGAGATCGGAGTTGATTTCGAAATGCGCCAGGTTGATAAAGCGCCTGAGCAGGCCATGCCACTGGGTAACCAACGGCTGTTCCATGTCCAGAGTGCCACCCCCCAACCGATTCCAGGTGAAGCCGGTTCCCATAGCGGGTTTTATTCCGTCCGCCCTGAGGGCTTTTGGATTCACTGACAAGGTGTCAATGTACAACACGCACTTGGGATCTTCTACCAGCCGGCGCTCCAATCTCTCAAAGTCCTCCCTCGAAAGGTCAGTATAGATCGTGTGGTTGTAGTTGCGCTTGAAGTGGAAGTCGGCACATTGAGCTGCGTACTTGCTGGTCGAGCGGAAGGAGCAGATGGTGTCGAGGTCCATCTGCGCCGCCATGGATTCGACCACCTCGGTGGGCAGCTCTTCCAGCTTGGCCATGTTGGCAGACATCGCCAGTCCTTTGCCCTTCTTGGTGATGCCGTTGGTGGTCTTCCTGCCGGGTGCCATTTTAAGATGATTCTAGAGTCCTGCTTCTTCGTGGTGTTTGCTTGGTGGCGTTAGCTTGTTGTTGGAGCTGTAAATCTTCCTGCTATGGTTTCTGCCAGTGTAGTCAGACGTGGGCTTTATATATCTGAAATGCGTCGTTATGGATCGCCAACAATGGGATTATCAAAGAGGACTCGACAACAATGGCACTCTAGCGGTGGGCACGATTATGCTGCTTTGTTCTTTTTACTTCCGTTTGTTCCTCATGTTGTGGGATCGCCAGAATCCTTTTAGCAGGTGGCCGGGCATGTTGCAGTACTTTGTTCCGCCAGATTTTGGAGAAAGCAAACTTCCTTTGATATGGCTTGCATTTCCCGAGGCAAAGGTTGTCTTAGAGCTTAAGATCTCAAGGGAGGCGAGCCTGACAAGGGGGGGCAAACACTATGTGTCAGGTTGCTGAAAGAAGGCTGAATTTCATGAGACCCTTTTTCAGGTCGCTCCGTAAAGCGACTCCGCTACTTGACTTTAGAGAAGATGTTCCAGGATCCATGCGAGAGACAAGGAGGCTCTGGGTCTGCTTCATGCGCGCACAACGGGTAGAAGGGACTGAATGTAACCCTATCCCTGAACCCTAAAAGACAATGGTAAAGGAAGGCGATGAAAATTGTATCGAACTCTCGAGGTGGACCAAGAGAAGACCCTAGGATGCTATAGCCCTCCCCAATGCCGCCGAATGTGAAATGCGCCGTATATTATCGCCCATGCCACTGCTATTGAGGTTGTTACGGCACCCCCTTGGCCGACTGCGATGTTGACAGGGACCGCATGGCTTCGTGCGGGTTATAGACCTGCCCTGGATCCGCAGGACAAGAAGTCTACCGTGGTAGTTTTCGGCACTTGCAAAGGCAGGAGATAACTGCATCAAGCCCCGAAATACCGACTCCAAGTCCACTTGATTTTCCCTTGATTCCACCCCGCCCAGCAGCCAACCGCCTGGCGCAACCCCTCCTGCTTGGCATGCAACAATATTCTTCCACCACTCACAGCAACCCCCTCACCATATATATAACTCACCCCGCGATTGTTCACTCCCCAACTTCTCCCTCTCATTCCATTCTCACCATCAATTACTCGAGGACGAAGCGACAGCCAAAAAAACAGCAATGTCCCTCCAATCCCACGCCGCAGCTCTCTCTGCCTCCCTCGCGGCAGCGAACCTCGTCCCCGGCTCCGCACCACTAATTCCCGATTCCTTTGCACCAACGACGGAACTCGGGATCGCATTTGGGGACAAGGCCCTTTCGCTGGGGAATTTATTCCGCGTCAGTGAGGTCAAGGGCGCCCCGACGGTTTCGTTTGCCAAGGAGGTGAGTTGCACTACCACAATCTATAGAGAGAGCACTGGACCACACCTCTCATTCTCTGCGGGATATGAAAACGCTGCGCGAGAGATCTAATGCGAGGGTTGCAGGACAATGCCCCTGAGTCGTCGAGCTACACACTCCTCCTCGTCGACCCCGACGCTCCGACGCCCGATGATCCCAAGTTCGCGTACTGGCGCCACTGGGTCGTCTCCGGCTTGAAGGCTTCGGATAACGCTGAAGGGAAAGTTCTGACAGAATACCTAGGTCCAGGACCTAAGGATGAGTATGTACCCTCCGTTCACCATCCTGCTGGACGCGAAGTACCTCGACATGTCGATAAGCTAATACGTGGCGTATTACAGTTCCCGTCCACACCGCTACCTCTTCCTCCTCTTCCGGGAACCCGAAGGCCTCGCACTAGAGAAGGAAGATGTTGGTGGGGAGGAATTTGTACAGAGGCGCTCGTTCCAGGCCGCGGAGTGGACGGCGAAGCATGGACTCACACTTGTCGGTGTCAATTGGATGCTTGGCGCTGGCGATGGGTGGAAGGAGTAGATGGTTGCTGTGAGAAAGTTATCACCTAGAAATCTGTGGTGTTCACGTTGCAAATACATATTGAATTGTATCCGTTTGCATTGCTGTAGTTGTTGTTATAGGAGGGCCGTTGCTGGTACCTACATATAGTCTGGTGCTCCCCGGCATGATCCGCTCACCGGGCTGGCCATCTAATTCGCTGCAAATATTGGGCATCGTGGTTTAGTCTAGACTAGAATGTCAGGCCGGCAAGGAAGAAATGAAACAGAGTTCCACGGCGGCTTAACTTTCCAGATCCCAGCAATACGGATCCCTGTGTTAGATTCTGCCAAGCCACCGGGGACACGCAGACAAAATGCCTGTGAAAAACGAGTTGGCCATACAAAAGACTCGGACCATCGGGTCCAAAATCGCCCGGTGCTCTGGCCAGGCGAGCCGCGTTTGATGAGACAAGATGTTTTATTTGATCGACTTGGCGTACGACCCTGATGCAAGGGATCGGACTGACTCCAGCAACACCGACTTAGGCTCGTCCGAACCCCCGCACAATCAATCGGGGCTGAATGCTGACACGAGGGCTGAATCGCGACAGAGAGCCCTGATACCAGAGCAAAGGTGATGCAGATATGGCGCGATGTGTACGCTTTACCAGGTTACCCCGGGTCCGTCGTACGCTGGGTCAACCCGGGCTCGATCCGGAGTAAATCCTTCCTATACGTCCCATACATGGCATTGTCCGAGCCGAACCAAGCGCACTAGGATCCATCCTCCTGTTCATCAAAACATAAACGCTGCGCGAGTACTCTACTCCAGAAATCCAGACATTCAGTCCCGTCTCCAAACGCCATCCAAATATTTCTCCAAACCGGCGCAATGGCCTGCACAATCCCGCCCAAAACCTGGGAAACCGGCTTCGAGCGACCAACGGGTTCATACTCCTGGCAGGACGCTGCGAAATTCACGACCGAGTCCGGCGAGCGATCGCACTACTCTATCCCGCCGCATGTCGAGCCTCCGAGTTCCACTGTGGGTAATGCACTTGGGATTGGCGATCTCCGCACGTGGCCGAGTTATTATGATGGGACGGCGTTTGCGGTTCCGGAGTGGTTTGTGCCGGCGAAGGAGGTTGATGTGTTGATTTGTGGTGGTGAGTAGAATGTACAGCCATGGTGATGAGAGAACCGAGGGACTGATACGTATACAGCTGGGCCATTTGGATTGCAGGTTGGCCTTATATTGGCTCGCCAGGGCATCAGTTTCCGGATCATCGGTACGTGCATCACTCAAACTTGAAGGCCAGGAGTGCTAACAGTATACAGACAAAGCCAACACCCCCTGCCTTTCCGGCCGAGCCGACGCAATCCACCCGCGCGGGTTGGAGCTCCTCCACCAATGGGGTCTCGTTAACGAGGCGATAGAAGAAGGCCCCCTCCTAAATTCCACTGCGATCTACCGCAACGGCGTCCAGCTCTTCCACAGCCATGAACCGACAAGCGACTCGCGGTACCAGGGTGCGACTGTCATCACGCAGGGCCAGATGGAGCGGATCTACATTCGCGATCTGCTGCGTCATAAAACCGTGGTGGAGCGGGAGACTCTGGTCGATAGTTTTGAGGTGTTTGATGCTGCCGGGTCGAGTTACCCTGTGCAGGTGAATTTGAAAAATATCGCGAATGGCAGGGAGGAGACGGTCCGGGCTAAGTATCTCATTGGAGCTGATGGAGCAGCGAGCAGTATCCGCGAGCAGCTGAAGATTAACTTTGACGGGTTGGCTACGGATATCTACTGGGCGATTCTGGATTGTCGGTTCAAGACTGATTATCCGCATATGTATGGACTTAGGTGAGTATCCTTGGTCTTGGTGTTTTTCTCCGCTAACGGGTCATAGTATGGTCATCAGCGCCGAGCACGGTGGGACTATCATCATTCCTCGTGAGGAGGGATACACTCGGTAAGTCGAATGCTCTTAGGACACCATTCACGCTAACAATACTCCAGTTTCTATGTCCAGGTCAGCGCGGACATGGCGCGTCGCTTGCATGAGAAGCGGCAAGCCAGGAAGAACGCGTCGTCTGTTGGCCAGACGCGAATTGACGATCACGGTATCACACCCGAGGAGGCACTCGAGCAGCTGAATAAAATCATGTCTCCATGGAAGATTCAGTTTGCGTCGCCAATGAGCTGGTTCTCCGTCTGGAAGGGTGCGTATCCGCTGATATATCTGTACTCATCATTAACGCTAGAACAGTGAATGAGCGGGTGGCCAGACACTTTTCCTCTCCGGATTTGCGCGTTCATCTGGGCGGAGATGCTGCGTAAGCTCACAGATACCCATACTTTAAGAAACACATCTAACGGCGACCAGCCACGTACACAGCGTCCTAGGCGGCTTCGGCTTCAACTCGTCGATGTACGACGCAGCAAACCTCGGCTGGAAACTCGGTCTCTGCATCAAGAAGCAAGCAGAACCAACAATCCTCCTGCCCACATACGACAGCGAGCGCCGGATCTTCGCGAACCGCGTAATCCGCTGCTCGGGCGCGTACCTCCGCTTCATCTGCAACTCGCATCTTCCGCTGGCGGCGCTGCGGGGCCTCGATGAGAACCTGGAGACTCACGACGAAATCCTGCCGAAGCTGGATAATACGCCCGAGTCGGACTTTCAGTTTGTGTATACGTTCTACAGGCGGCATGCGATGTTCCTACTCGGTGTGGAGTGGCCGATTATCGAGTCGCCTATTTGTCCGGCCGATAGCCAGGATGAACAGAGGCCCGTGTCGCTCAGGAATGGAGTCCGTCCACCGAACCCGCGTGTCTGTCTCGAGACAGAATACACCGCATACCTGTACGACAAAATGGGAGGCGTCTCGCGATTCCACATCATCATCTTCGGATCGGATATGCAGGGCCCAGTCCGGAAGCAGCTCGCAACCTTCTCGCAAAAGGCCTTCCGGAGGAACAGCTTCTTCCACCAGTACGGCGGCAAAGACCGCTTCAACATCATCCTAGTCGTCAAGGGCCTACCCCACGAAGCCGCAACCCTCCTCGGGCCACGCGACGGCGGCGAAGACGACCTCAAAGCCCTACGCGAGCACGCTGCCGTGGTATTCGACGACCGAGTGCCCGACCAGGACGCGCACTACTGGTACGGAGTCAATCACGCGCGCGGGGCGGTCGTTGCCGTTCGTCCGGATCTCATGGTTGGGCTCAGTATTTGGCCGGAGAATGTGGAGGAGCTCGATGCGTATTTTGGGGCGTTCCTTGTGCGACACCCGGTCGCGCGGTCGGAGGATACAAAGCAGGTTGTGGAGGTTGTTAGTCAGGAGGTTAGTGGGTCTGAAGGGAGCGAGAAGGGGGTAGGTAGCCCGCGGAGGAGGTCGATTCGGTCGTGGGTTTCGGGCATCTTAACCTAGATTTGTTGTTAGAGATGAGGAGGTTTTTGAATATACGTATTGGGTCTGTTACTTTTCCAGGTGGCTTCCGTGTGGTTAGCGGTAGGCGTGCATGCTCACAGTACACGATCGTAGTCCTGTATGAGGTGACACGAGAAACGTGGTACCTATGACCTGCATCGGACATAATTCTCCGAGATTGCGCGCGGCTTCCCATAGTGGCACTGCTGTGGTGTACCACCTTACGCTTACGGTGAGGACGTCCTGACTAGCATCTGGCATCTAGACCCTTCGGCCGGGCGAAACATGGCAGAACATCATCTACTGTGAACGGTTGTGTAATAATCTGGTGCCATTTCGAGAAAACCTTGTTTATGATGAAAGCCACGACTGGTGTCGGCCTCCGCCTCACGACCGGACACAGTAGGCAGGGTGGCATCGACGACCGAGGCCGCGGCTGACTACGCCGCGCGCAAAAGTGTAGAGCATTGCTAGGAGGGTTGCATCATTGCAAACTCCTCAACGCTCCCGGAATATTGCCAATCTTAGGTTCGTCGCTGATACAGTCAGTCAGGGAGGAATTGCTCCGATATTCGGCGGCCCAGCAGCTTGGCGCAGTCAGATTCATCAAGGTTCGACGTGTACCGTGATACGAGCTGATGTACAAGGACCCTTGACGCCGGCCAGGCCAAGGCGGGCCTTTTCAGAACGGGTTCACTACGACATGGGGTGAGGAGAAACACTGTGGTACCAAGTAGCATCTTCGTTTGCTCGCACACCGTATACCTATTGGAGAGAAGTCCCAAACTGTATATACGAAGTCAACCCAAATCCCAAACATAAGCACCAGCCCCCGCAAAGGCATCAACGCCGCGTAACGCCAACCTCGTAATCATGATATATCCACCCGGCTGCATGTCTCAGTTCGGCACACCTAATCATCCGTCTTGATGACCGCGGAAATGGAAAACTTTGTCACTGCCTCAAACATTGCCCCGAGCTTGTCGGTCGCGCACACGGCCTGGATGCATACTTTACGCTGGGTTCCTGGGGGATTCACGGGTGGGCTTGCGTCTGTGTCTGAGAGGGAGGTGCAGGAGAATGATGGAGTGAGGGTTGGTGATGATGTGCTGGAGAGCCTGTTTTGCAGCATTAGATCGTTGTAGGGATTTCTGGTGAATGGGCAATCGAGAGACATTTCCGAAGTGTTGGGTACTGTAAATTGTTAGTTGTCAGAGTGGACGTAGGAGCAGCACCATGATTAACGTACCGTCTCTGGATAGTGCCATTAGCTCTGGGTCGATCTCATACATTGGGGCATTGGAAGGCATGGACAGCCAGTCGAGACGCGGCGGATCGCCCTGGAACCCGACTGCCTCCTGCCGCATATCGAGAATCGGTTCACCAGACGTTGTAGGCAACAGGTCGTGGTCGCTGTTTCCCCTCGAGTGCTCCCACAGCGCCTCCTGCCACGAGCCAAAGTCGATCGACCCATCCACCTCGAGAACACTGTTGGCACCGTCGCTCGCGTCGTTCTTCAGCCTCCTTTGCAGGATGTGATATCTGTTCTTCGCTGCAAGACTTGTTCTTCCCGGAAAATACAACGAGACTATCTGCTGCCAGTAGTGGCCGTGTTTGTTGACGTTCTGGATCAGCATCTGGTCCTGCAGCTTGTCAGAACGTCCCAACAAACGAATGGTAAACAAACCTCCTGTGGCGTCCAAGGACTGTGGTCAATCTCTGGATTGATCGCATGACTCCATCGCTTCGAACACTGATCTGGCAGTCTGGTCCCCACGGCCGAGGCCACAATCGCCCACTTTGTCCCATGCCGCTCAATCGCCTTGCGCAGCCGGTCGTCCTCGGCCTCGGTCCACGGCCCTTTCTTCACTTTCGCCGCTGCAGTGCCATACCATCGCTTGCGGCAGTCCTTGTTCGTTCGCCCGGGTAGGAACGCGGCAATCTCGTGCCAACTGACATTGTCACCCTTCGATTGTGCTACAGACAGGCGGTTAGTATACCCGAACACCTGGACCCGGGTCAGAACGTACCGATCTTGACCTCTCTTTTGAGTATCACATCCTCTTCTGGTGTCCAGTTTCGTCGCGGTCGGATCATTGTCGAGCCTGCCTCACGGCCATAGAAATAATCAGCCATGGAGGTAATTAACTGTTGATTGCTGAGTATGAAGACAGCTAAGATCGCCCTTACCCCCACTTTGATGATATATGATCTTCGTCACCCACGGTCCAGGCCAGAGCCATCGGGCGCCTTGGCTAAGCAGCCGATGTGCACTCGCATAGTTTAACCTGCTCCAGCCAGCTGTGGGGCGCCGTGTGCGCATCGAGGTGAGATAGCATACGACAGTCGCGCTGCCTGGACCCCTTGCGCTGGAGCGGACCTCCAATTCGTCGAATAGCGAGCTGGTCTGGGCACGGAAACAGCCTGTGTCACCCATTTCAAGGCAATGCAGGCATCGCGGACGCACGAGGGGTGCGCTGCAGCCAACCGGACCGATTCGTGTTCGCTTCATCTTCCCTCGCCCCATCGTATCTTTAGCTGCCAGGCATCCCAAGCCCTAGTCTAACTTCGACCAATACCTGCCTTCTTCCGACTGTGGATGCGCCCGCTGCCAATGATTATAGCCTCATCGTGCGCACTGGCCCCGGCGATCCCGACGTTAGGGTAAATCCTCCGTAAACTCTCAATCCACGACCTGAAACGATGTGATACCGTCGCATTGTCCGTCGCGCATTCCAACGCCGCCTGGTTCAGGGTCCACCAAGAGGGTCTGCCGGTTTCCCACATGGCACCCATCGCATTTCCTCCGATAAAGGATCGTATGACCTGGGCGCTTACTGATAATCCACCACGCGAGCCTGGTCGACATGCGAATCCTCGCTTAGATTGGCCCCCAACGGAACTTGCCAAGCCAGCTGAGATGAACGCCGACCCGATCATGCAGGCCATCGGTGAGTTTGGTCCGACTGCTGCGTCTCGTTGGCTGGAGTATATCGCCCGGGAAAAACAAACCATCGTACCCCCGGCATTCCGCAGAAGGCGCAGAGTCTGGGCGGCAAACA
The DNA here is from genome assembly GCA_025688815.1 of Aspergillus carlsbadensis. Classification (NCBI taxonomy): domain Eukaryota; kingdom Fungi; phylum Ascomycota; class Eurotiomycetes; order Eurotiales; family Aspergillaceae; genus Aspergillus; species Aspergillus carlsbadensis. Next base: position 311,323 of record MU628173.1, read on the forward strand.
CGAGGAGAAAGTGACGGCCAACAACTGTGAGCGATCTTATTGATCCGTTGCCCGCTAGAGATAATCTATTCATGCCTCTAGCCTCGACCAAGCGTCAAGAGCCGTGGATTGGACAATCTATTCCACCTCCAGGAAAAGCGATTATGCTCTCATGCTGACCAAAGCCCAGAGGCGGCGATCTTTGGTTATGCAGCTGGCCCAGGCGCTCTTTCGTTGTTGGCTCAACTTGGCTGGCAGGCGGACCAACAAACCACTATCGCCCGCGACTGCCATTTAATTCACCATCCTGCCCTCGAGGGAGATATCCACTGCCCACCAATCGTTGGGTGGCGGGCGCATCTCGGATCCCGCCTGCTCCTGGTGCCGTGCATCGAAACCGTGCAGCCACCTGAGATTAAACGCATGGCGAGAATATCAGTAAGGGGCTATAGCTATTAGCAACTGCTGTAAAAGGTTATCCCTGTGAAGGGCCTTGGTCCGATTGCTGGGCCCAGGTGTTTCAGGGATCGAATTGCATTTAGTCAAGACTAACTTTCGAAAGTGTAGGACAACCAAGTAAGGAGGCTCCAGCAGCATGTCGCTCCTCGCCGAGCATGTTCAGCAGCAATTGCTCCAATTCTTGGGAGGAATGCCACTCGGAGCCACAGCATAGCACATCAATACACCAATCGATTGCCACTCTAAAGTTCATATCCGTCAAGATCACGATCTGGCCTTGGTCAATGCCCATTGTCCTCGATCCTTCCCGCAGCTGAGGCAGACCTCCTAACTTCCCTTGTTGATCCTTCCCGCACCCCGTTTCGATTCCCTTGCGAATCTCATTCCTACATCATCAAATTCTGTGGGGGCCTATAAGACATAGACATCGATGAGCAATTGGTATAACGGTGGTGCTATTCAGGATGTAGTTGCCCTTGGCCTACTCAACCTGCACCTGTTCCCTCCTGTTGTAGGCAACACTTTTCCCTCGGCGCACGATCCAAGTCTTTAACACTCTCCAATCATCCAACCCCCAAGGCCTTGCCTCAGCTCAACCGCAAGATGTTACCATACTGACTCCTCACCTTAGTCGCAGCGTTGATATGTCCCGTCTTCGCCAACGCAATCCCATCCTCAGCCGCCGCCCCGCAGAATCCGCCCCAACCCCCGCCCCCAAGCCCGGCAACCACTGCACCAAGACCATCGAGGACTACACCACGAACCGCGAAAACTGGATCAAATACCACCACTGCATCTGGGTCAACCCAGACTCCAGCGCGGAGCTGCTCACCTACATCGAAGAGGTGCAGTACTGGAGCGTCTGCTAGTACCGGCCGGCCAAGTACCAATGTATAAACTGCATATCGGACCCATTGACCCGGCTATTGCCCCTGGTCGCCACCAGTGGTATATCTCTACCACCGCGTACGTGCAGGAGGGGAATGGGATTCCCGGTGGGGATACGCTGATTACCATTGATATTCTTGCTCAGTGATTGTCTCCGTCTGTGGAAATTGCTAAAATGTAAGTTCGCGTTCTGTTCCTGGTCTGTTTTGGATGCGGACTCTCGCCGCCGCCCTTGAAGTGGCTGGACACATGGGCTAAACCGCTTTTCGGAATCTAGACGTATCGGTAGCGCAGGGTTATGTACCTTGTAAACCAACGCAAGAGGCAAGGCTACGGGATTGTCCTTGGGAAGTCCTGGCCAAATAGCCGGATTTCGGGCTATTGTGCGCGGAGCATTTATCCAACGATGTGTAGGATTCCGTCTCGACACTGAACCATACCGCCAGCCAACGTCTGCTGGGCTACTTGGTGGTTTCTGTACCTTGTTTCTCTTACGGGGTTGAGTTCAATGGTCCTAGTAACCCCTGTCTTCGACGTATTTCGTGTAGCTTGGCTGATGCGCGAGGCATCGGGTCTCCGTCTCCGTCTCCGTCGCTGTGGGTTCGAGTATAACAATGCTATTATAACATAGCTAGGGTTTGTAGTACTAATTGAGAATTAACAACACGTACTAACCCCGCCCCGAGACAAATTGGTAGCCATCAGCGGTCCTCGGCGCCTAGCGGCTGATCCACCGCAGAGAGCGGTTCCGAAGCAAGTGCTCACCGAAGCTCAGGATCAGAAAGGCACATATAGCTCGGCGTCATGCAGACAATATCAAATGCGCCCTTCCTTTCCCGCCCTGACGTATAATAGACGTGGCAATGATGGGCTGAATCACCCCTTTTCCCACTGGGGCTAATTACTATCTACGTACTTGGGTCCCTAGCGAGCAATCGTGTCAACTGCGAACTAATGCCAGAAGTCATCGCTTCTTAACCATCGCCTACTTGTAGTCTTGAGCTGGCTCGCCCAAGTAATATGAACGGGAAAGTCGAGCGAATCCTCTTGGCGTCGTGGCAAAATCCTCGGAGTGGCCCTGTCCTGTCCTCTCGATCCCCAGTCTTACTTACTACGGCTTGGCTGGGACAATTGCGCAAGTTCGGGAATTGGGTCTTGGTTTCTATAGTCCAAGACTGTTATGCAGGTTCCCTGTCTTGTCACCTTGGGCTATTTAATGTAGAGCCCAGCATGCGCATCCTGGCGAACGGAGATTTGAGCGAACACGAGTGCCAACACGGTACTTCTCCTTGAGGCGGAGTCCATGATCCATGCTCCATTCACCGGGACAATTGCCTACAGGGAGTGGAATATTCACGATGGGTTCTGGCTTCTGAGGATAATGCTGTTTTATTCTTAGAAACAGTCTGCTAAAATCCCCTGGGCTAGTTGAGTAGCCACAGAACCAAGTCGGCAAACACCTATAGCAGTGCTCGCTATTGCCGGGTTGCGCCAGCCTCCATTGGAAGACACCATTCGCAGCCAACGCTATCCCCAACCAAGGAAATGCCCAGCTACTCAGCTCCTCGTAGATAAACTTAACACCCTAACACCTCTCGGTGAGGAAATAACTCGTGACGTCCAACTCGCCATCTCCACGGAACAGCACAGCCAGATAACTCTGCAGCCCATTCCCCGTCTCCAGTGTCCGCTCCCCAGCAACGCGCTCCAGCATCCGAATATAGTTGCCCACATACGCGCCCCGCCCCTCTTTCTCCATAAACCGACACGTCCCCTCCGCACTCATCCGGTCATTCTGCCCATAGTGACTGAGTGCAGTGTAGAACTTGATATCCGGCACGTCAGCACCGGGAGCGATATCGAAGTAGTAGAGGTAATACGCCGCCCTCCGCAGCGGCGAAGTCCCCGTGCCAAAACCATGGTAGACAGGGACATCCGCGTCGTCGGGGTAATTCGCCGGCAGCCCCGTGATTTCCTCGAGGAGTGTATGCAGCTTCCCCAACTGGGCTTCAAGGTGCGGCGTCGAGATGCGTCCGCCGAGGGTCATGACCTCGCGAACAGAGGCAAATGTCGTCTTCGGCGAGCGGAAGTAGAATTTCACACGCGACGCTGTTCGACTTGTTGGGGATGTTGTCCCGTTATCCAGGGCTAACCCCGTCGGGACGAGCGCTTGTCCCTCAGCGTTCGTCTTTAGGAACTCAGATAGGACGTCCAGCGCAGACGTCGCGTTCTTACCGTGCGGAGCCAGCGCACCCCGTAGGGATGCGTCCCACCGCTCCCAGGGTAGGAGTCGCTCCCCCGCAGCCCGGGGGAAGAAGTACGTCTTGAGAGTCAGCCCATCATGCAGATAATCATGACCGAGCATAACCGTCGTGGCAAGCGGGGTGCCACCCCTCTCCTTCGCAACCCAGTACTTCGTCTCCGGATCAAAGCACGTAGCCAGGAAATGGTTTGTCCAGTCCAGGTCCAGCGGCATGCGTTCGTTGAAGGCGTGTAGGATTTCCTTCGTGGAGAGCTGGTTCAGGGGGTCGAGGGCGCTCCCGCTGTGTGTGCCTATCGGCTCGAATCCGATGCGGATGTCTGGTTTGGAGGACGGGCTGCTCGAGTTCCATTTCCAGGAGTAGACCATCGACACCCCGTTGCCTGTTAGGATGCAGTTCCATTTTAGGGCGCCGGAGGGCGAGGGCGCAGAGCCCATGTATGGGACCTGGACGGCTTCGGTTAGTGGATTTGGCTGGGCTGGAGGGAGATATGCAAGGTTCGAAAGGGGAAACGCACAGTCCAGTAATAGTGGATAAGCAGATTCTCATACTGCAGCTCCCGCGAGTACCCGGCCTCCTCGAACATGGCTGCCATCTGCGGACCAGTCAGGTCCCACCAGTAGTCGCTATCGGGGTTTCTGCGGGGCAGCCATCGGGAGATCGTTTGGAAGACGGAGAGCTCTCCGGACGGTCTGACTAGTGCCTTTATCCCATTGGCAGGCACAGCTCAGTAAGCCTACACTCGACGATGAGCAAGAATGGGGGCCAGAGTATATGTATCTACCTTGGCGGTACTGTTTGAGGCCGGCATTGTTTGTTTGCTTACTGTGCTGACTGATTATTTGGATCTCAACGGGGTAGGATAGCGATGTAGCACGGGCTAGGGACCATAAGATGCAGCTCCAGCTCCAGCTCCAACTGAGCTGTTGACCGATGGACTTTATATGCCATTGAACCTTCCGCACCACCACCACCACCACCGAGACGACTAACATGCCCTATGCAGGGAGAATACAGCATGCGGGGACCGGACCCAGACTGGGACCGCGAGCGAAGGATTCATACCGGAGGCTCAAGCGGGCGACGCCCTATCATCATTGTCACGATAGGGCGGAAGGAACACCCGTGGCGAATGAGATCGCACGGAGGGTTTCTGTGCAGTCGGCGGCATGGGTGGTGCATGGGCACGGGCGATAGATGGACGGGTTTCAGCCGCCAGGGCTGAGGCATGTCGCGGTGGGCAATTCTTCGCGTTTACTGCAGCGACGTTGCGTCGGAAAGCCAGATGGCCTCGAGGCATTCTTGCAACTGGCGGCGATTCGCGAGATCCAACGGCCAAATGCCCGAGTTCGTGCATACCAACAGTCGGGGGAATGATTATTCGCTGCGTGTCGGCGTCTGCAGACCCTCGTGTTTGCTGACTCTGGGCGCGCAGCGGGATCTCGATGGCTGGTCTTCGCTTCGAAAAGACCCTGTGAGACCCTCCACAAGCCCTCAAGGTTTTCAGGCGAATGCTGTCCTGTCACTGTTGTGGTAACGGGTATGCCCCCCCGCATGCATGCAGCTGCTCGGGAGATAAAAGCGCACTAGGTGTCATTGTAAGGGCCCAAGCGTAACGTGGCACGCCGAGAATCCGCAGGGCTCCCGTCGGATCATCCCCGCTTCGAGACGGTTGAGTAGCTGGACCGAGGACCGTTGGCAGCGGCGCTAAAGATGGCAGAATCTGTTTCAAAAACAGACCGAGACCCTGAATTTGGGCAAGGGGCGAGGCCACCGCACACTGCACCTGGGCAGGGAAGGCGCGGGCGCGGACTGGAACACCGAACACGAGGTCTCGCACGCGACAAGGGGGCATGTAACGGGCAGTTGCGTCCCCGGGATCAGTCGCGCGGAAGATCCTGTTGGGCGAGAGGTCTCCGAACCCTGAGTTGGGGGGGCGGGGTTGGCAATCCGCCGGACGCGGACAGGGTTCGGGGATGAACAACTTGGCGGGCCTACTAGGGTACATATGGATGTGCCAGGCCAGGGATCCTCCCGAGTCCGTAGGTGCATTAAGCTGTCGCTTACTTTGTCCGAGTTGGACCAGTGGGGGCCGATGATTCGGAAATATGCAGGAAGCGTCAAGGGTTGGAAGCGTTCTGCGGGCAGTGGTAAGCGCTCGGGTGAAATGGCAGATAGTATAGTGTCTGCAGGTTTCAGAGGCCGCCCTTCCATTGGGCACTGGATGCGGGGTGTGTTACTGAAGTCATTCTACAGGCCTAGACTCGTGTACATATCCTCTTATGGTAACACGTCTTGCAATCCCCCGGATCCATACCGGAAAGAGTTATTAGAGGTTCAGAACTTATGTCATTGACTGGTGAACCTCCTTTACAGTAAAGATGATACCCCGATCCTCATAATATTAACAGGTCTATACTCGTGGAAATCGAACTCCTCAGGTTAGCTGTTCACTATCGGGAAGGAGTCCCTTCACGTACTTCGCTGTACACGGGGTAGCTTTCGTTATATATAGTGATGGTTAGGGAGAAGCGTTTTGGAGGATCGTGGGCTCATTATTGGAACTCGTCCCAGGATGAATACGACCTTTCTGATAGTCGCTAATTACCAAGAGCACCAGCTGTGCCCGGCAGTAGTCGCAGTACGACGTGGAATGTAGCCAGCCCAAGCTGCCCGCGTCATCCAGGCGCTAGGAGTGCGGCCGCCGGAATTCCGGAGTAGACCAGCAGACGCCGATCTTAGCGTGCGGGATTCGCCACGCTTATTGGCTCAACGCCGTGCACAGCCACGCAATAGTGGGGTCTGTAGCCTAATCCCCAGACAAGGGAAGCCTAGTCCAGACGACCGGATCAAAAAAGGCCTCGCCATGGCCGTCCTCGCAAGACTCTTGGATTCTTCACGGTTCTCCCAATAGAGACTCTGTAGTAGCTTTTGGTTTGTTGCCTATCGGACACAATGGGTAAGTTCAATCACCATAAAACCACAACAGCCATCGGCCAAACTAACGCCGGCGTCCAGGATACTCCGAGGTATTACAGCATTGCGTTCGCAGACCTCCAACTAAATGTTGATAGACTGACGTCTTCCAGGCATACTGCCACCTCTGCGGTGTGAGCTTCAATATCTCCCGCTATCGAGCGGTCGGAGAGCCCGAGATAGCCACCTACGGCAGCAGCGATGGCATGGATGCCGCAATTGAGGATATAGAGCTGGAAGAGTGCATGAAGAACGGCTGCACCTTAGTTCTTAGGAACGTGAAAGAGGAAGACGATGATTTGGACAATGACCCTGATTACGAGCCTAATCAAGCTGATTACGACGAGGAGTGGTACCAATACGACTCCGACTATGAATCGGACGCCATGAGCATCTCGGACAGCGGAGACGATGACGAGCAGGGCGATACAGACGCGGACGCTATATACCGAAACTTCCTATCGAGGACAATCCACCGCCGACCCAGCCCCACCGGCGAGCCCGTGGGAGCCTACCTCTTCTCCGCAGGAACCAAGCAAAGGGACACCATCATCCCAATAACATCCGACCAACTCCCGGAGGGATACGATGCCGAAGACCTCGAACATATCCCCGGTCCTAAATGCGGACAGGCCCTCGCGTACCCCGGTGCCTCGATCTCTCTCGCAGAGATGCGAGGGTGCCGCACCGCGCAGTTCCTAGTCCACAAGACCTCCGCCATGGGCGAGTGGAAGCCCGATGGACTCAACGAGGACTGGGAGATGAATGGGGACTGGTTCCTCTCGGGTGTCTGTGACGGAATGACGTCGCGCGACTGCGGGTATCCGACTGTCTGGCCGGCGCGTGGCGGGGTGGAGGATGTCATGGCTGATAATGTTAATTTTATGGTGAGCCGCGACCCTTAGTAGTACACCCGGCTTGGGTCGAGTCAGGCCGCCTAATGGAGTCGAAACAGCCGGAAGAAACCGACCCGAACAGCATCGCGATGCCCTTCCACCCATGGTGCTTCGACATCTTCGCCCGGCAGTCAAAAGTCCAGTTCGGCAAGGTGAACGTCGACGGATTGATGAAGTGGCGCAACGCAGAAAGCAGCTATGAAGATTTCCACGAGTTCCCCCGAATCGCGGATGTCCTTGAGGCGCAGGAGCAGTGGTGGGAGCATGTTCCTGGGAAGGAGTATCTCGCTGCGAATCCACTTCATGTTCCCGGTTTACCCGCTTTTCTTCGAGCTGCGGCCGAGGAGGATGCGGGTATGGATCACGAAAGAGCGTCTCGCTCATCGCCGGCCGCTGGTGGAGGTATTGATCGCCTGGGGACTCTACCGCTGGATCTCCGATTGCATATTGTCAGCTTCCTAGACTCCGCCGATATAACGAGTTTACGCGCGGCGTCGAGACCATTCACGCACCTTCCGAACGGAGTCTGGTATCGGCTCGTCCAGCAAGATATGCCTTGGTTGTGGGAAGCATGGGACGAGGAAATCCAGCATACGCCATCTTCCTGGACTACGACGACGGCAAACGAGGTCGGGTACCTTAACAACGCTCGGCAACGTTATTCCAAAGTTTTGCGCAATGAGCACATTTCCGACGAAGGGATTCTGGACTATCTGATGCCTCGGCTACGTGAGGTTCCCGACCCGGTCAGGTTACCCAAGGTAAACACGAACTGGCATCGGGTGTATACGCAGATTAAGAGGCACTGGCACATGCTTAAGGGGCTGCGCAATCGGCAGCGGATTTGGGAGGATGTGGAGGAGATCATTCGGCGCATTCGGAAGTATTAGAGTCAGTCGGGGTCCGTAGGAGGCAACGGTGATGATGGGGATCAACATAGTCAAGGAGCAAACGAAAGGTTTTAGGATACCAAGGGGGCCGCAATGAAGCCGTTTTATTTGGCCCTCAAATTGCTGACGTTGGCGTTGTACGAGTTAAGATAGTCATGCCTGCTACCTACATAGGGTAGACGTGAAGTAAGTAGCCTTGGTGAAGAGCGACAGCGACCCTCATACTCGACAGGGTTTGTGACTTCTTGAGCGCAAGACCCTTCTATCGTGTAATATAGGACCACCTAGCCCTTTCTCAGTATCGAGAGTTTCCGGGCTTTGTCAGAGGTGGAGGGGTTGTACTTGGTTCATGTATAGCTAGATAGAACACGAGAGTAGCAAGATTCGCTCATGCGTGAGTGTCAACTATTCATCACGGGAAAGAAGGACTGGATTTCCTTGCATACCGCTATCATCAGCTATGGGGGACTCTGTGCTCTCCTCGACATGTTTTGCTGTCGTTCGCCTCGGCCATTGTTGGCCGAGAGTAAACACGGCAATACCTGGCATCGAGGTGGGATCTCGAATATACACCTCGTTCACCGACGGGGGCCTACTAGGGAAGGCACATGACTCAAGGGTGCAGAGGGGTCGAACCGTTGTCGTAGCCGATGCTCGAATTGCGGGACTCGGACCAGCTTCCGCAACTCCTGCGCAGAGCTGAACCAAGTTCTGGCCATTGAGTTTTCGGGAGTTTTCGTTCGGGCAGGCCTTGGCTTTCAGTACTCGATTTGCAAGCGTCGAATAGCCTGGGAATCATCCACTAACTGCCTGGTCAAGATTCATTGTGCGGGTAGGATTCACTATAGACCTAGCCCTGAATATAGATAGTCGTATGCTCTTCATAAATCAAATAAAACGAGGCCAAGAGAATATTCAAAGTCGCTGAACGCTGAGCCCCAAAGTGCAGTCCCAAACGCCAAAACCCACAATGATGATTAGGAATCGTTAGAGTTGGCTTCTTCTTCCGTCTCCAGTGGTATCAGCTCGAATCCCCCCCGCTTAAGTGCGATCCGGAAACATGCACACACCGCTGCCGTGTTTTGCGAAGAAATCGTGGCAGTAATCGAGGGGGTATTTGCATCAGCTCTGGTTGAATGTCAGGCCTAATCCCAAAGCATACAGGGGTCGTGTATAATGGTTAAAACTCACGTCTGCATTGTCCCTTGTCATGCTTGGCATGACATTGCTCGTATTCTTGGCGAGGATCTCGATCCATATCTGCAAGTGCCGCAGACGATGTAATACCAGCAGCTCGTTGTATGCGCGCCAGTCACCATTGGCTGCTGGGGAGGGTTGATTAGGCCTTGGATTTACGGTCAAGTTAATAACCTCTGTAGGCCAGGAATCGCTGGTATTTTCGAGCAGCTCTGCTCGCGTTTCCTGCGCCTTGAGGAGCAGTGATGCAACTTGTGGAAAGCCAGCTAGGACTTTGAATAGGACCGTTCGCCCCATTGGGCGTGTTGAAGTCGCAAACTGGGCCACAACAATTGCGACGTTACTGCCACCGTGGGTGCCAGCCCCGAAGGGCATGAAGTGTCCCAGGTCCAGAATGCGTCTTGCTACTTCCATCCTCTCAACGGACCTGAGCCCAAATGCCAGATTGCATTGTTATTGAGTCAACTGCCTCGGCCAAGATTGATCAATGCTGGCGGACATGTAGATGTTGCGTTGGGGTCCTCTGGGGATGATTGAAGACGGTAGCAATTCATGCCCAGCGTAACTAGCAATGTCCTGAATCTCAGAACTTCCCGTCAGATCAGTAAGAACGGCATCTGCTGGTATAATGTACGCCAAGCGGGCTTCGGAGCTACCGGCAATGATATGACCATATATCAGCCCCGTCTCGGCGTCGCGCACCAGCGAGCCTGAATCTCCAGGCAGCAAATGGTTCTCGAAAAGGACGGTAAAGACTTTTTGAAAGGACGCGCTATCTGGCAGGCGAAGGTAGGATGGGCTCGCGGATAGTATACCACGAAGTAGGCGCCCAGAGCCGGTCACTGTTGTGACAGTAACTTTATCGGTTTGTACAACGGCGACGTTCTCTCGGGACATGATCGGTAGATGAGAGGCAGCTTCGTCACTTGGATCGGCCTCGATCAAAACGTAATCTAGCTCGTTTGAGACTATAGAGGGTCCCTTGACATGATGGTCCACACATCCAATTTCCAGCAGTGACTGCGAGTGTTGGGTTTCGTGTTCATGCGATTTGCCAAGTACTGGACGAGGTTCAGAGTTAGGTAAGGCAGGTTGTGAATCGCTTGGCTCATCATCCCACTCTCCATCGGAAAGGTCCTCGTCGTATGACTCTGAATCAGATTCAGCGTCGCTGGCTGCGGGCGAAAGACTGTACTGGCTCATAAACTCGACTTCATCGTCAGTGACTGCACAGTCGTCTGAAAACGCGCCGAGCTCGCAGTCATTATAGTCAGCTACTTCGTGCTGAGGTTGGAAGATCTCATCATAAGGAAGGTCCGGTAGGGAGAAAACGTGTTCTGGTGCAAGGTAGAACTTCTTGCCGTTCTGTTCCACGAGGGCGCCGATCGTCGCTGACCTTTGAGATTCGGTCCGACCGCCGATTGATCTTTTCTGTACGACCAGCTGCATAGCTAGAGTGCGAGCTGGGCTGTTTGGATCAAGGACCGGTCTGGTGCTACAGAAAACGTTCGGCACCCTCGACCCAGCGCCTCGGGAAGCAGCGGACGATGCGAGGAGCCGGAGGTTTACTATATGGGGAGGACAGACCCAGTGCCCAAGGTCCATCCCCGGCGCGTGCTGGATGAGGATACCAGACTTGCGCACGGCTGCCATTGCTTGTTTTCGTGACTCGGGTTGTTTGCAGGAGAACATGATGTGAGGGACAGCAGTCATAGACGTGCGGCCGATCATGTAAATATCGTAGTTCACGACGCTCGAGCAACGCACCGGATCACAGCTGCTATTCAGGACGTCTTGAAGGGTGTCGCAGACTTCTCTGTAGGCCTCCTGAGCAGGGCCTACAGCCTCCCAGTATTTATATTTACCTTTGATTGTTCCGTAGAATTTGCCGATTGAGGCTTCTGGATTCGGCCAGACTGGTTTCCGAGTTGGCAGGAGGGACAGCGGGCTCCGTATACGGGAAAGATCCATCGCGGGGGATGCTAGGGGCAACAAGTCATGAAATGCAGCCAGATATGATCAGCCCTGATGAGCAGCGATGGGTCTTAGGTTGTCCCGTGTAGTGTAAATCTCGAGCTCGAAGGTTATACGGCAGAGAGAGGCCGGTTGACGGATGAAGGCAGAGAATGGATGGGAAAAGGAGAAGATGGGGAACGGGTGGGGGAAAGGATGATCGCGCCAACACAGCCGGGTCGACTCAGTGAGTCTCAGCCTGATGCTTACGACAGAATCAGGCTCTCGCAAATTTGGGCACGCTTGGGCAACATCCTCTGCATATGCGCGTGGCTGCGCCTTCGTCCAATGAGGAGACGAGGAGACAGCCAGGCATCATGGATGTCGCCTTCCTGCGCTGCCTTTGGCGTGAATCAACCAGTCTTGTGCGGTCCGGCCGTGGCTAATAAATGTGCCACCCAACTTTCCAGAGCAGGGTCGTTTCCTTTTCATGACTATCTACGTGTATCATGGCTCTCCAAAAGTCTATACTCGAGCACCCCATACCGCTCGATACTCAGGAAGCAATTGCGGTCCGATTCTGGGGGAGTAAGGGCTTCAAGCTCGAACATCTGGCTCCGTATTTCCAATACTACACTGAGCAATGCAGAATCATTTACCTGTCGCTCAAATCCAGTCTTCCACTAAAGACTCACTGCGATATTCTCGAAATCGCTTCGGACGTCCTATCAGGACTCCCCCGTTCCGAAGTCAAAGAAAGTCTCGTCGCGAGATACACCAACCTCGATCAGGATTCCGAAGAAATAGTCGATGCTTGCATCGATCTGACGGTCCGCCTCGTCTTCATGCTGGATGTCGGCCACCTTCGTAACACGTTCACTGGAAGACCGAAACTAGTCTGGGGCACCGGGTCCATACACGAGTTCATGCGACTAGAATTTCCAGAGAGCCATTCAAACCACAACAGTACTATTCGGCTGCAGAAGGGCTTTCACATCTACAACATGGTTAGGATTGCTGGGTTCAGGATCGAACTAACCACTAATCTCCTCGAACACCTCCAATTGAGGGATCAGGACCAGACCGTCACAATATTTCACCATGCGTCGTTTTTGCACAGCCAGCAAGGGTATGTGTACCTCCCACCCGTCGTCCCCTTTGGAATCAAAGCCTTACCTGGGTTTAACTAGATCACCTCTATTTCCAAAAGGGTTCATCGACGAGACACTGGCGACTTTAGCCCTCCTCTTCCCACAGGGAAACCGAAACGCCCGAAAGTGGTACAACAGCCAACTATCGCCCGACGAACTGGACCCCAATATTCTCAAGTGTGGGTCCGCACAACGGCGCATACACAGATATAAGTATTGGCACGACCGACTTGTCGTGCTAAAGGAGGAATTTGATGAGTCGAAACCATCAACGCTCTCCCAATGGTGGAACGACCGCCGGGAAGGCACGCAATGGTATACTCTCTGGGTGGCCATCTCCTTCACTTTGCTTTTCGGTTTGATACAGACAGTTGTCGGGATCTTGCAACTTTACAAGGCGTATTATCCTTCGACCTGAGCCCAAGCCGTCAATTGCATGGCGTGGGAAGGATTTGACCTTGAAAGCGGTCGGTGCCCAAGGTGCAAGGCAGACTGCAAGGGCAAGGCTACGACCTTGGCAACGAGCAGCGAAAAGCTGACGGAGGGCGAAGCGTCCTATGTAGTTGTGCTGCGCCACTGCCTTGTCATACTACATCTCAGCCCCTAGTGCACACCAAGGCGAGTTACGTTACACATACGACTGCCTCGGATCCGGGCCAGTGTCGCAAGCGTCGCAGCATTCTTCCTCCGGGGGCCATCTCCGCCGTCCGGCCAAGGAACTAGCCCAGTGGGCAGCCAGGATTAGCCAGTTAAAACGGGACTCTGGTCAACGCTGAGGCCGATCATCTGTCGTGTACCTAGTACGTCATCGCAGGAAGCATAAACTACTTAATTGCGACCGGAAGGTCGCCTGGGACCATAGTTCTGCTAGAAACCTCGGTGCTCTCATGATGGTAATCAGCTGGAAACAAGTCTCTGCAACCCGCTGGGAGCGCCCTCTGACGGGTATGGAGGACTACCTAGTCGAAACTGGGCGTGCCTCCATTGAGCTTTGCAATGGCCGTCAACAGTACAACATCTTTTCGAAAGTTCGAGTCGAGATTGACGTGCCGGACGTCGAATACGCCTTGCGGCAGGCATGGAAGCAGCTTCGCTACAAACAACCTGCGATTGCAGCGACGCTTGATGGTGACCGAAAGGTATATGAAAGCCCTAATGAAGCTGGACTCGAAGAATGGATGAAGTCGACATTTATCGTTTCCGACGTGAGAGACACCGACACCTTGGTTTCGAAACCAATTCACCAGGCCACATTGTACTACCTCCCAAATACGTCCGAGATCGTCCTACGGGCGCATCACTGGGTCATTGACGGGATAGGAACGATCATGTTCTGGCACTGCTTCATGCAAGCTCTCGCATCGCCAAACCCGAATCTCCCGTTCGGCGACGAACAGGTACGCCTTTCAGCACCTCACGATGAAGTCCTCGGATACACGGGCTCCCCTACGCCGAAGCAATCGTCAGACACAACGGCTATGATAACGGGCTACCTACAAAGCCTACCGGGGATTGGACTACCCTCTGAGATCGGCAAAGCACCGGCAGCAGCATGCCACAATCAAGAGCGCATCTTTTCCAAGGAAATAACGGCCGAGATCATTGCAGCTTGCAAAGAGAAAAATATCAGCGTGACATCCGCAGTCCAGGCAGCATACGTCTGCATGCTGGTCAAGCACGCCGATCCGGCATCGAATCGGACTCGGTATACGACCGCAAATGAATTTGACACGCGGCCATATCTGCCCTCGCCACATAGCACGGCCAGCTTCGCAGTTGGGGTGTACTATGTCCCGATGCCATTCACCGTGGATCTCCCCGCTTCGTATATGGACATCGCACAGGCGCTCCACAAACACTACCAAACTTCACTTAAGGGGAGCCCCGAGACTGTGAAACTAACACCCCACTACTGCCACATAATCGCGGCACTATCCAAAACAGAGCAATTCAAGTCTGCGCCCCCCGCGACTGATGGCTTCGTGAGCAGTTTGGGTGTTGTCGAGAACCATCTTCATCATCAATATGGTGAGACGGTAACGGTGTCCGATTTCAAGATCGGGCTTGATGTCGTCCTCGGGACGAGTGCGTTTCTCTTTTATACTTTTGATGGCCGCCTGCGGATGGCGTACAGTTTCAATGATGGGTATGAGAGGCTGGAGAAGGTGAAGGAGTATCTGGAGGATGTTGAGCGGATCTTGCGGGAGGAGCTGCTCGGGATGACCGCGTAGTCTCTGAACCATCCGGTCTGCTTAAGAATTGATCTACATAAATCAGTTATGTGAATCAAATGCCGGTCATTATCTGAAGTCACATCAGTCTTTATCGACAGCATCGTATTTGTCGCCAACCGGTGGTGGTTTGGGCTCACCGACTGTCTAACACCCGAAGCAGTTTCTTCCAATTGTACCAAGAACTTGGGATAGGAAATTGCTGTCGCGAGTGAATGAAGATCTACCATAAATAAAAGATGCAGCAGTATCAGTCAGGCGACTTGTCCCGTACGCCCTGTCAAAGCCGGCATTGTTGCGATTAGGTAAAGGGCCGGTTATCGTCGGTGGAGCCCGCAATATAAACCGGCGACCCCTCACTTGGTGCCTCTGTCTTTCCTCACCCGCCCCAACACAACATGGAGACCAACACCACCACCCTCGCCGAATACCTCTTTGCGCGCCTGCACCAGCTTGGTGTCGACTCCATATTTGGACTGCCGGGTGATTACAACCTGCAGCTGCTGGATTACGTCGCTCCGTCGCGTCTGCACTGGATCGGCAACTGCAATGAGCTGAATGCGGGGTACGCCGCCGATGGCTACTCCAGGATCAAAGGTACCTCCCTCCCTCGGCATCAACCAGGTTATCGCGATCGTCGCAGCTAATGTTATTCTTGTGATTAGGAATTGGTGCACTGGTCACAACCTTCGGCGTCGGCGAGCTCTCCGCCGTCAACGCAATCGCCGGTGCCTACGCCGAACGCGCCCCCGTCGTCCACATCGTCGGCACGCCCGTCCGGCAATCGCAGGAATCCCGCGCGCGCATCCACCACACCTTCAACGATGGCGAGTACGAGCGATTCGATCGCATGCAGGAACACATCACTGTCGCTCAGGCAATTATCGAGGACCTCCGCTCCGCCCCCGCCGAGATCGATCGCGTCCTCCAGCAATGCCTCCTCCACAGCCGACCTGTCCGGATCGCTATCCCGCTCGATATGGTTTCGCTCCGCGTTCCCAAATTGTTGCTTGAGTCGAAGATAAGTGTTCCGTTGGCGGCGCGGCAGCCGAAGATTGAGGAGAAGGCGTTGAAGGGTGTGTTGGAGAGGATATACAATGCGAAGAAGCCGGTTATTCTGGTAGATGGGGAGTCTCGGTCGGCGAAGATTCTGGATGAGGTGGATCATCTGGTGAAATCAACGGGCTGGCCGACGTTCATGTCGGGATTCGGGAAGGGACTCATTGATGAGACGCTTCCGAATGTCTTTGGTGTTCTCACTCCGGCGCACAAGGAGATCTTTGATTCGGCTGATCTGGTCTTGTGCTTTGGTCCGCACTTTAGCAACACGAACACATATATCTTCCAGACCCTGCCGAAGCCAGAGGTGACTGTTTGTTTCAGTTCGACGTCCGTCCATGTCGGCACGGAGATCATCCGCGACCTACCGGCGAACGATTTCCTCCCCCAACTTATTGGCCACCTCGACCTTGACAAAGTCGCCAAATACGAACCCAAACTCACCCACCCCTTCTCCGTACCCGCACCTGAAGTGTCCAGCACCGACCTCGTCACACAAGTCGGCGGTTTCTGGCACAAATTGTCATCATTCTTCCAGAAAGGCGACATCGTCCTCGCGGAAACAGGAACTGCCAGCTACGGCGCCAACGAATTCCGTCTCCCGCCGAAATCCCGTCTCTTTAAGGCTGTCACTTGGCTTTCGATCGGATACATGCTCCCCGCGACGCTTGGGGCAGCTCTCGCACAGCGCGACCTAATCGGCCGATCCGAGTACCACGATCTCCTCGAGGCCCGAACAATCCTGTTCATCGGCGACGGAAGCTTCCAGCTCACATCACAAGAACTCGCGACAATCATCCACCGAAAACTAAACGTCATCATCTTTTTAATCAACAACGACGGATACACGATTGAGCGTTGCATTCACGGTCGCGAAGCCGCGTACAACGACATCACGCCTTGGCGATATCTCAAGGGACCCGAGTTCTACGGCGCTCCGACAGAGGGCGAGTACGCGGCACATACGTGGGAGGTGCGGACGTGGGGTGATCTAGACAAGGCGTTGACGGATGAGAGAATGCTGAATGGCAAGGGCGTGCGAATGGTCGAGGTATTCATGGAGAAGCTAGATGCGCCACCACCGCTGGACACGGTGTTGGACATGCAGATTCAGCGGGAGAAGGCGGAGCAGTGAACGGTGGCTGCAGAGTGTTGATTCTAGATACATATCTCGAAGATGAGATAGATCCGGCCTAGATCGCAAAATAAATTTCTCACTCCTGCCGTCTCTTTTCTGCCTTCATTATCTTACTGAAATACTCGTCTATACGCCCATTTTGGCTACCTAGATTGCCGGAGATGACTCGGCCTCACCCCTATCCCATCGGATGTTTCGGGAAATTCTACCACCCGGATCGCACGGATAATCGGGCTCTCCCCACATGGCCTCTCTTAACTCCGCCTGTGGAACTCCCGCGGGTCGGGCTTCCGAACTCGTAGGCTGGTATAAAGTTGGATGTTGGCGTGTGACGCTGTAGCCTGTCACTGCGGAACGCGGTGAGTCGTGAGTCAACGCTCGACTAATTTGCCTGTGTTCCGTTAGCCCGTTGTCACCGGACCCCTGCGTGATTTGTCGCGTCGGCCGGTCTCGGGGATTATGGGCTGGTCCAAGCGTTTAGGCGCTGGCATTTCGCATCTGATAAGATTAGATCAGGGCCCCGGGTCTTGCTGCAGCTCTCGTGTTCAAGTCTCTGCGCAACGCCTACTGAGATTCTCCACGAGGTCCAGTCGCCTTTCTTACTTGAGTGCCCCTCGCCGCCTCCCTGCGACATATTTCGCTTACGCTACACCATCCTACACGCACCCTCAGCCGAAAACAAAGAAACCAAAAACCATGGCCTTCGACACGCTCAAGATCGTCAGCCACGGGATAACCTGGTTCATCCCCTACATGTTCCGCAGCGGCCTGCAGGCCCTCTACGCACTCTTCCACTTCTACACATACAACACAACAGCCTCTCCGAAACACATCGTCGTCGTCGGCGGCTCGTTCGCGGGGCTCCAGCTCGTCAGGAGACTCACGCAGACTGTACCGAGCGGGTACAACATCATCTGGATCGAGAGGAACTCGCATCTGAATTATGTTTTTGCGTTTCCGCGCTTTTCGGTGGTTAGTGGGCTCGAGGAGCGTGCCTTTATCCCGTATACTTCGATTGAAAAGAGCGCGCCCAAGGGCTCCCTCCGCCGGGTCCAGGGGACCGTAATGTCAGTAAACGGCGACGAACAAAAAATCACCCTATCCACCGGCGAGGAAATCCCCTTCGAATACCTCGCCATAGCAACGGGCTCAACACAGCCCCTCCCCGTGCAAGTCCAATCGACCGAACGCACCGACGCATGCGACGAACTGCGCGCCGTGCAAACCCACATCAGGGAAAGCCAAAAGATCGCGATCCTCGGCGGCGGCGCCGTGGGCGTTGAACTCGCGAGCGATATTAAGGATTTTTACCCAGATAAGGAGGTTACGCTCGTTCATTCGAGGGATGCGCTGCTTAATCGCTTTGGGCCGCGGTTGCGGGAGTATACGCTGCGTGCGCTGCGCGATGAGCTCGGTGTGAGGGTTTTGCTTGGGGAGAGGCCGGTTTTGCCTACGGCGTATGGGAAGGGGAGTTTGGCGCGGGATGCGAGGTTGGTTTTTAAAGATGGGGCGGAGGAGGGGTTTGATCTTGTTGTGCGTTTCTTTCTTAGCCCCTTCTTCGGCTCTGAGTACTAACAGACTGTTAATAGATCGGGTGTACAGGCCAGCGCCCAAACTCACATATCCTCGCAATGGCGTACCCAGAGTCCATCTGCAAGAAAACCTCACGCATCCTCGTCTCGCCAACCCTCCAAATGCTCGTTCCCGAGACAAGCACAACAGCAAGCACAAAAACCACAGACCGAATCTTCGCCCTCGGCGACGTCGCCGCCCACCCAGGCCCCCTAATGGCACGCGCGGGCTTCATGCAAGCCGAAACCGCCGTGCAGAACATGCTCAGCCTGATCAAGGGCGGATCCGCAACGGGGGTCTACAAGCCGGCCTGGTTCATCGAGGGCGCGATCAAGCTCACGCTGGGGAAGACGCACCATGCGATCTATGCGTGCGGTGCGGCTGAGGCCGAGGGCGGGAGCGAGGTGATGATTGTTTCGAGGAAGGGGAAGGAGGATTTGGATGTTGGGGCCGCGTGGAGGCAGTTTGGGGTCGCTGGGGAGTTTGAGAGGGTTAAGGCGGGGAAGGTAGATTGAGATACGCATTGAACTAGTAGGCCAACCTGGTGTATCTATTTTTGTTGTTATTCGAGCGAGATGGGGTGCGCCTAAGGTGATGTGCGCCTGCATAAATATCGTTGTGGAAGGCGCGAAGGGCCTCAGGGCCCCCAACCCGACGACCCCCAGAAGAACATAACCTCTCAACTCGTTTTTTGCTCTCCTTCATCATCACTATCCTCTAATTGCTTGATCGTCAACGGTATGGCTCAGAATCGCCTCCATTTATTCTGTGCCTTGCAAGCTAGTCCACAACAGGTATGAACCTTGCACTGACTCAGTTACATCAGGAATCAAGATCCCGCGCGAACTTCGAAGGGACCAGTGAAATTCAGTGAATCGACCAGCACCAGTGGCCCGCAAATGAGGCGACGAGTAGTCTCGTATTCCCCCACCCGGGCAGTGCTAGCGGCCACAGCCAAGCTTGCTGGCCAAGCCTGCGCCTGACACTTGAGCACACACAGAATCATGTAGAAACATTGCAGCCTTGAGGCTTGTGCTGACATGGCCTCGACTGTTGGTTTGGCTCTTGTGGAGCGGCTCTTTTGTCGCAAAGGTCGATCGCGACGGGAAAGCGCGCAAGGAACGCACTGGGCGGCTGCTGTCAGTCGAGAATTGAGATGCGACTCTGAGGACCCCAGGTGGGGCAGCACATGCTCCGTTGTACAATTGGACGGGGTTTTGATTGCGCCTCGACAGTGATTGGTGACTGGCAGGGTTTGTGCTGCAGGGGAGTTCAGCTCCAGCGTTGGTGCGACGGGCATGCATTAGTCCAGCGCACACGACTGAAGCATTTTCCAGCCCCCGTTTTAACCGCCAGGACGATAAGAACGGCAGAGGAGCCCACGACCTTTGACTGACCTCCCACCCCTCCGGCTGCTCGAGAACCAGGTTGTCGCCATGCCCGCCCACTCCGTTGGCGACGTGCCTGTGCAACGCTCCGACGATGCGACACCCGACCCCAAGATCCCGAACCAGAAAACAGCACGCGCCGCCCCGGATGAGCGTGAAATCACCCCTGCAAACTGGGGAGTTGGATGGCAGTGCCCAGTTATGATGGTTGGGCCTGTGATCTGCGGCGCCCTGCTGGCTGTCGGCCATCACCTGTACTACGACAGCCTCGACGACACGCGCGTCACCTCGATTAACCAGCAAACCTGGGCGATTCGAATCGGAACAGGCTTTGCATTTCTCATCCGGTCCTTCCTTGTCTCCGCCGTTGGAGTGGCAGCGGTTCAAGAGCTCTGGTCGACGCTGCGCAAGAAGAGCATCCGGCTCTATGGGATCGACAGCATGTTTGCCGTCATGGGCAGCCCGATTGCGCTCCTCACGTGGGATGTTTGGGTCTACGCAAAGACACTAACCCTTCTCGCGATCGTCGCGTGGTTAGTATACACGCCCTTTGCGGCGTCGAGTCCCCATCTGCTCACCACTGCCTAGGCTCATCCCCCTCACTGCCATCGTCACCCCGGCCACCCTCTCCGTCCGCCTCCTCACCACACTCAACACCACCCAGCTCCACGTTCCAACCGTCGACTTTGGTGCCCAGTCCTTTTGGTACGACTGGGTGACCTTTGGTGGAGCGGGCTACATCTCGGCGGCATCCCCCAGCATCAGCCGTCTCTTTGCTGCGACGACCTCGGCGATCAACATGCTCACCGTACACGCGCCCTTCCCCAACTCGTCCTACACCCTCGACTTCTGGGGGCCCTCGTACAAATGCGAAAGCCTAAGCGATGCCATCGTGGAGATGCAGGGAATCACATTTACGCAGGAGTTTGGCGACAACTACACCTCGCTGCAAGCCCTGTGGGACGCGGAGACCAATACGACGTATCGCCAGATGGAGCTGTACACGGGGGCAGCCCCAGTTCTGCTCAACAACGCCCTCTTCATCCGCACCACCGGCCAGAACCCGCTCTGGCAACCTCCCAGCGAAACAGGACAAAGTACAACCGAGCTCGTCTGCCGCCTCTACAACACCTCGTACACAGTAAACCTTAACTTCACCGACGGCACACAGTCCCTCACCCCGCTGTCCGTCTCCCCACTCAACCCGGCCAATTGGACCTCCACCGAAGGCCAAGACTCTTCCATCCCCTCCAACATCAGGCTCGAGGCCGAATCCCCCTACACCCCAAACAGCGGCTTCCACATCACGTACCTCCTCTTCAGGGGCCTCCTCGAGCGCCGCCTCAGCGCGGGCGCCTCGGGCAACCTGGCGCAGGAATCCGATTCCAACGGGTATGGCGATGGCTTGTCCATCACGCAATCGGGCCTCTTCTCCTGCCCAGAGATCTGGAACAGCACCATCTACGGGAACCTCTCGCAGAGCTCCATCCCCGTCGTCTCGCAGTGTCGAAATGGAACCCTCGCCGCCGCGATCGAGGACCTCTCGCATAATTTTACATATAGCCTGCTCAGCCTGAATGCCGCGAATACAAGCCTACCGGTCTTTGCGTCCTCCCTGCAAAACTTTTACACCTACGACTATCGGAACCTGGCTGCGGTGTATGCCGCTGCGGTGGGGGTGACTGTCGCGTGTGTGGCCGTGGGATTCCTAGCGCTAGCGCGGAACGGCGTTCCGCAGAATACGGCGTTCTCGAGTCTGTTATTGACAACACGGAATCCCGAGCTCGATTCGTTGGGTGCTGGCAATTGCCTGGGTGGTGGTGTGTTGGATAAGGATGTGGGGAGTGTGAGGCTGAGGTTTGGGGAGGTTGTTGCGCCGGAGGGCGAGGGGTGTACGGCTACCGGCAGTAGTGGGAGGAGGCATGCCGCCTTTGGGACACAGGGGGCTGTTGCGGGGATTGTTAAGGGGGAGAAGTATTATTAGTCGCACGTAGCGCATATACTAAGCTTTCACATGGGTTCGAGATGGTGTCTGGGTTGTTACGTAGAAGTCACAAATAGTCGCGCAGGGCTGTATTGCCCAGTATGAAGAGCATAGGCATGTAGGACGAAGTACCGCCCAGCAGCGATATCACAGAACGAGCCCTTGGAGCTGGCCATACAGAGTCGGTTCAAGCCGCTTGTCTGCGCTCAGGGATAGCCCCGGCCTACCTACCCGATACATATAGCATAGCCATAACTCGACCCGGTTCACGCAGTATCGAGGAGTCTGACACTTTAGCCCTAGGGATCGCGCCTTTCATGGCCCATCCAAGTATCTATATATTTACGACCGTTAGCCGTGGGCAGTCAATATGGCCCACCCTGCTAGCCACCACGACGCCCATGTCTACCCCCCAGCTCCAAGCGAGTTCGTCCGTAATACCCGCCGCAGATGTTCGCTGTCAGTAAGCAGACCCTGTGTATACTCCTTATCAGGTATTAGCAAAGCATGGAAGAAAGCCCATTGGGCTGAATCTGAATATCACTCACTCGGGTCTGTGTATTGTGTTCGATAGACGACGGCTTTTCGGCGTGGATGGTTCACAACCCCAGTGCGATTGCGGAGCGGGTCATTAGAGGAGTTTGATTAGACACAGATGGGCTATGCGGATCAGTTCGGAATACAGAGGGAACTGCCATGCGCGATGGGATGCCCGTTGACCTTCGAGCTGCCGAATACCGAGGACATGTATGTCTCTTGTGGATGCCCACACGAAGCAAGTATAGGAATTGTGCCTCAATATCTTGCTGAGGATCATGCACTTTCCCTACATGGTGCAGAACCGCATGAATAGCGAGGGCGCGGCACACTCTCACAGTCAAGCGACAGAAGTGGAGGCCGCACGGCAAATCAAGTAGTACAGTAGTGAGAGTGCTAGGGCCTCCAACAGCCCAGGAACAGTGCGGGTGCGCCTTGCTCTGCGACACTATTAGCTTTCCCACGCCAACCACATGAGATAGTTATTTCCGTACTTTGAGAGTGCGAACTCGTCCGCATACTCAGAAACAACAAACGTGACTGCAGACCTTGAATAGTGGCGATCTTCAATTCCAGTCCCCAAACCTGGTCGGCTTGATCCAGTTCGATATCTAGACAATTGGTCCCCAGGGAGCCCATAGACGGGGTCTTGGAGAAAAATACAGACTACGGTACATTGTCCGGAATTGACTGTAATGAGGATGGAATAAACGTTTTACGATTCCATGATCATGAACAACATGCCTTAATGTGCACGACATTTCCATACTAGTGTCCGCAATGACAACCCCTCCACCCAAGTCACTGTACCAACGCAATACCCTAAACCTTCTCCCTGTCCTCGTCCTCCTTCTCACCCCCCTCCGGCCTCCCCGCAGACCTAACAACCCTCGCCGGAACACCCACAGCAATGCTGAAATCCGGAATATCCCCCTTAACAACAGCCCCGGCCCCAATCGTGCATCCCTGCCCGATCGTAACCCCAGCAAGAATCGTGACATTCGCTCCAATCCACGTCTCGCTGCCGATAGTCACTGGCCGCGTAAACTCCTTGCCCCAGTTTGCGCGCCGCAGGTTGATGTCCGTGTGGTGCTCGCCGGTGATGATGTTGACGTTGGGTCCGATTTCGACGCTGTGCCCGATTGTTACCAGGCCACAGTCGAGGATTGTCAGCCTACATGATATATTTGTTAAATTGTTCTCGCCAGATACTAGTAACAGGAAAGATAATGGGGAATGCGCGTACCCGAAATTCGCATAAAAGCTCCCCGCACTGACATTACACCCGTAATCGACAAATAGCGGCGGCTCGATATACACGCCGCCCTCCACCTTCCCAAACAGCTTCCGCAGCGCGACGTCTCGTTTCTCGAGGGTTTCTGAGTAGGCAACGTCGGGGTGCGGCGGCGCGTTGATTTCGGCCAGCAGGCGACGGGCCCGTTCGCGGCCGGCTACGAGTTCGGGGGCGATGGGGCTGTAGCTGTTTTCTTCCTCTCAGTATATTGTGGTCGATTCGATTATCCTTGTACCAAGGGGCGTCGTATTCAAGGTAGAGAACGCGCATAATAGTGCAGTGCCATGCAGTGGGTAACATACATCATCCCCGAAATCATCCGCTCGTACTCATCGCCCCAGGGAACATCCTGGAGGTTCTTGGCCTTCTCAATCGCGGAGGCGTCTTTTTCGGTCGTCGGGAGCATGTTGTTCGTCTGTTCCTTTGTGTGTCCTTTGTCGAGTCGTTGAGACGAACAAAGAGTGGGGAAGTCTGCTCTTTATGCGATGTGAGGGGAACGAATACGACAACCTTGAATCGCGCGGGGATGGCCCTGGAATTTCGGGCCTCGATTCCGCGTGGTAGTAAGCTTTTTGTCGTATTCATGCAGACTGCTGACAGGCTTAGTTATACTGCATGGGTGTCTCTCCGCGTCGAAAGCGATTGGTTCGGGGCTCCAACAGCGCGGGGCCAATTTCATCTGCAGAGACTAGCCTGAAGACGCCTAAATCTATCACAGACCATGTGACTCTAGGTGTATAGAAAGAACGAGGAGAATAAACGTTTCATCCTTTCTTCGAAAGGCACACAACTAGTAGTCGCGTTAGAATCCCACTTGGCGCGGTCGAACTGATGATAAAGAAAGGCCACAATATCCGAAACACCACAATGGCTGGCGATCAAAGCCAACAAAGACGTCTCGCTTTCATTCGAGGCCATCTGCATAAATGTTGAGGATGAACCCCCTGAGCATAGTCGAGACCTTGACAGAATGGAAGCACATCTATTTTTATCAAGCTCAACTCGTCGTCGCAAGTACATCTCGAATATAAGGCCACGCCCACCCTCGTAACCGATCCAGTAAAGCCATTTTACCAACTATACATTAACCTCCGACACGATATCAACGACTTGAACGATTACACACAACCCAAGAGACCAAAAATGACCACGACCGGAACCCCCACCACTACCACCACCGAGAAACCGCTCTGGCCCGCGGGCCCACGCTCCCCCTCTCCAACAGACCGCTACATTCCCCCTCGGGAAGAAGAGCGCGACATCGGGCTCTTCCTCGGCATCGGCCACGACACAGGCCACTACGGCCGCGACTGGGTCCTCCTCTTCGTGAACCCCGGCAACACGCGGTGCGAATACTACCAGTCGATCACGACACACGAGGTGCCGCTCGATACTTCGAACACACAGCTCACGATCACGGACGAGTTCCCCTACGCGAAGGTGCGCCTCGAGAACATGTCCGCGGACGTCGGGGACCTCGCGCGCGACTTCCAGGCATGGACGGCTGTCGGGACGATTGGAGAGGAGCACTGGGAGAGGTTTTATAATACGTGGGTGGAGATCAAGGCTGGGCCCAGTCAGTGGTTTATGGGGCGGTTTTTGCATGCGCTTGCGCGGGAGGGGTTGATTGAGCAGCGTGAGGTGGATGATATTTTCTCGTGTGCGGTGTATTCAGATTATGAGGTGGAGATTTGGGGCGGCGATGCGGAGTTTCCGGTTGATCGGGTGTGGTTGGATGAGGTGAGGAGGGAGGAGGAGGAGGTGCAGAGGGTTGAGGATGAGAGGTTGATTGAGGAGATGAATGGGGAGATTCTCGAGGGTTCTGAGAAGGGGGATGCTTGGTTTGATGCCTTCCCATAGGTGGATGTTTGGTTTAGTAGGCGTCTTGATAAACTCCGAAAGCAGGCTTTCGATCATCGCCGAGCCTTGTATATAATGTCCTTTGTTTGTGTACCGGAGTTAATGGTGAACAAGGTCCTTCTTCATGTTGCGGAAACAAAGGGGCAGTCTGAAAGAGCGCAAACAAAGCCCCGTAGACAAAGGCAATGTAACAAAGACACCCGGAAGGCAAATCCTAAATAAAGCTCACCTCTCCCAGACCGGTCCACAGCGCCACCACTACGCCCTTCCACGCCGACGCCCACGTGTATACTCCCGCATCCCCACCACACGTGTTGTCACCCGCCCGCAACCTTATTTATCCCCGCCACACCCGCAACATGGCTTGCCAGGAATACTACGAGCTATACCTGGCCCTCGGGCCCGAAGAAACCCACGTGGCAAAGAACAAGGTAAGCGAGAAGACGCGCCGATGGGCACTCCTCCTCCGCAACAACAAAACAACAACGTGGGACGGCTACAGCTGCATCGGCGGTCCACACTCGAGCGGACCGAACAAACACACGCCATACAACAAGGTCCAGCGGAACAAGATTTCGCTCAACGACGCCTTCCTGGGCGTCGAGCGGGTGTGGCTTGCGCGGATTGAGGCGCGCGATTGGCAGAAGTTCGACTCGACCTTTATGGACCAGGTGAGTTGGCAGAGTCAGTATTTCGTCGTTGGGTATTTGTATGATCTTGCGCGGCTGGGGGTTGTGGATTGGAGTGTTGCGAATGAGTGGGCGCGGAAAGCGAAGTATACGCATGCGGAGCTGGAGGTGCTGAGCCAGGAGGGGATCAACAATATTGCGAGGGAGATTGCAGACGTTGCGCGCACGCAGCCGGTTTCGGTTTACAGTAGTGTGGTTGGTTATGTTGTTAGTTGGGTGAAATGATGATTACTGTTTTTGGATCTTTATTCTTGGTTCGTAGTTGGAATTGTAGGCGGGGTAGTTGTCGAGTGACAAAGGACGTAGAGCGCGGACACATTAGGCATCAAAAGGAATAAACTTTGCAGGGAATAAGGGACGATATCTCCTCCCATTGGTTCGGTGGACGGCGGTACCTTTGTCTGTTTCCAAGATTAGTCTCAATGGGAGAACAAGAATAGTACAAAAGGGATGGCGCCCGGTGGACAAAGAAGTAATAGAAGTAATACCACTGCGCTGGATGCAGGCACAGCGCATTCTTGGACAACGACCCCGAGGTCGGTTGAAGAGCTCGGCAACTGAGCCTATGAGCTCCAGTGGTCCATTTCCTGACTAGTGTAGCTATGAAGAAGTAGCCAAAGGTCTTCAACGCACGGACATCCCCGCACGGACTACTAAGACCTTGTCCACATCCCGACACTCAAACGAATACGACGATCACCCTACCCGAGAAATGACTCGTATAGGTGGAAAGAAACTGCGAGACCTCGGCAGTCACTGACTAATGGCACGTTTCGGTAACTGAGATATCCTTTTCCAGGTCGCTAATTCAAGGGTTGCGTCGATCGTGCTGCAATCGCCTTATCCCATGCCAGGTTTCCCCGCACTTCGACGATTTGTCCCCGGACTCCTCCACATCAATGCATCATTGGGGGTTCTTGTGAGTAGTGCTTCACGGGTTGATTGGTGGGATCTGGCGCATACATATACATGTCATCACGGCAATCGTGTGTAGCCAAGTAATTTAGTAGCCGATGCACGACAGGGCAGTTGCCGGGGTTCAGGCGAAGTATAAAAGGCACTCCAAACTGGCCGACTAGAGTAGAGATCTGAGACATATCAGACACATCATCGAGATGAAGTTCCTAACTACTCTTTCCCTTCTCTCACTAATCCACTCCTCACTCTCCCTCCCCTCCACCCACCACCACCCCCGGGACCTGTCAAGCACACAAACCCCTCTCCTCATCCAACTCAAACCCAAGATAACCCCAACCCGCGAGCTGATCTCCCTCGACGGCCTGTGGTCCTTCGCCCTCGCAGACGAAGGAAACACCACCGCGAAACCATGGACATCTCCGCTCCCGAAGGGCCTCGAATGCCCGGTCCCCGCATCCTACAACGACATCTTCGTCGACCAGAATATCCGCGACCACGTCGGCTGGGTATACTACCAACGCGAAGTCACCGTGCCACGCGGGTGGTCGAACGAGCGCTACCTCGTGCACGTCGAAGCCGCGACGCACGAAGGGCGGATCTACATCAACGACGATCTCGTCGCCGAGCACGAGGGCGGGTATACGCCCTTTGAAGCAGATATCACGTCGCTTGTGTCGGCCGGTGCCAAATTCCGACTTACCATCGCCGTGAATAATGAGCTTACGATGCAGACGATTCCGCCCGGGATGATTGAGGTTAGTGAGCTCACTGGCCGCCGCGTGCAGACTTATCGGCATGATTTCTATAACTATGCGGGGCTTGCGAGGTCCGTTTGGTTGTATTCTGTTCCCAGGGAGCAGTTTATTTGCGATGTGAGTGTTGTTACGGACGTGGAGGGGGAGACGGGGATCATTCGGTATAATGTTTCCACGTCCGGTGGGACGACTGGAGATGTACGGATTACTGTAATGGATGAACAGGGGGAAACCGTCTCGAACGCCTCGGGTGGCAACGGGACAGCAACAATCGAGTCCGTCCACCTCTGGCAACCCGGCGCCGCATACCTCTACGACTTCACCGTAACCATCGTCGACGCCTCAGACACAGTGATCGACAGCTACACGCTCCCCGTGGGAATCCGCACCGTCTCAATCCGCGGCACACAATTCCTCATAAACAACACCCCCTTCTACTTCACGGGCTTCGGCAAACACGAAGACAGCCCCGTGCGAGGCAAAGGCCACGACCAAGCATACATGGTGCACGACTTCGAGCTGCTGGACTGGATCGGCGCGAACTCCTTCCGAACCTCACACTACCCGTACGCCGAAGAAGTGCTCGAGTTCGCAGACCGGCACGGGATCGTGGTCATCGACGAGACGGCGGCGGTGGGGATGGCGTTTTCGCTGAGCGCGGGCGCGGCGGCAGCGTCGTCGTCGCTGACGTTTTCACCGGAGGGGATCAACAATGAGACGCGGCAGAACCACGCGCAGGCGATTCGGGAGCTCGTTGCGCGCGATAAGAACCATGCCAGTGTGGTTCTGTGGTCGATTGCGAACGAGCCGGCGTCGTTTGAGGACGGGGCGCGCGGGTACTTTGCGCCGCTGGTTGATGTCGCGCGGCAGGCGGATCCGGCGGGGCGGCCGGTTGCGTTTGTGAACTTGGGCCAGGCGACGTATGAGACGGATAAGATCTCGGATCTGTTCGATGTGCTGTGTCTGAATCGGTATTACGGGTGGTATTCGCAGACGGGGGTCCTTGAGGAGGCGGAGGTTGCGCTGGAGGAGGAGCTGCGGGGGTGGGTGGGCATGTACGACAAGCCGATTGTTGTCACCGAGTATGGGGCCGATACGGTTGCGGGTCTGCACTCGGTCATGGCGGTTCCGTGGAGTGAGGAGTTTCAGGTGCAGTTCTTGGACATGTACCATCGTGTGTTTGATCGGTTTGAGGCGATTGTTGGCGAGCATGTGTGGAATTTTGCGGACTTTCAGACTTCGATGGGCATTATTCGGGTTGATGGGAATAAGAAGGGGGTGTTTACGAGGGATCGCAGGCCCAAGGCTGCGGCGCATCGGCTGAGGGAGAGATGGACGCAGTTGGGCAGTAAGTGAGTCAGAGGACAATCTAGGACGCGCAGTGTAGAGGGCCACGGCTATCATCGATCGGACAGCCACGGCCATATAGCAAGAATGAGTTATGAAAGTCGAGTGCCAATCAATTTCTAGGAATCAGCGAGCAGGGTTCCGTGCAAGTACTTCAGCCCAGTATCCACCGCAACAGTAACCACCGTCTTGCCAGCCCCCAGTTCCTTTGCAAGCGCAATGGCCGCAACAACATTCAAGCCCGTAGAAGTCCCAACCAGCAGGCCCTCCTCCCTCGCCAGCCGTCGGCACATGGCGCGCCCCTCCTCCTCGGAGACCCCCCACGCATCATCGTACAACTCCTTGTCCAGATGCGGCGGGACAAATCCCGGGCCAATACCCTCGACCCCATGAGAACCACCCATGCGCCCCTCGCTAATAACAGGCGCCGACGCAGGCTCAAGGACCACCACGCGGGTATCCGGCCACCTGGCCTTGAGCACCTTGGAAACCCCCATGACCATCCCCGCGCTACCCGCCGCGCCGCAGAACGCATCGATCCCGCCGGGGAACTGCAGCGCCAACTCCTCGCCCAGCGTCGCATACCCAGGCAGCGCATCCACATTACTAAACTGGCTCGTGTAATAGTGCCCGTCTTCGCCGGCAATCTCCTTCGCGATCTTGAGCATATTCGGAAACAGGTCGGACGTGATCGTCTCGCTTTCGACGATGATCACCTCGGCTCCGAACGCAGCCATTGTCTTGAGCTTCTCCGCGGCAAATGCGTTCGACGAGACGACTTTGAACTTGTACCCCTTGGCCGCGCAGATGAAGGCCAGCGCGCTGCCCGTGGAGCCGCCCGTCGCTTCGACGACGGTCATCCCCGGTTTGAGCGTTCCTCTGCGCTCGGCCTCTTCGATCATCGATTTCGCCATGCGGTCTTTGTACGAGCCGGTTGGGTTGAGGGATTCGAGTTTCAGGTAGACGGTTGCGTGGTCCGCTGGGACGACCTTGTTCAGACGCACGACGGGAGTATTCCCGATCGCGTCGAGGGGCGATGATACGGGGGGTGGCGGGTTGGGCATGTTGGTGGTTTCCAAGGGTTGAGTCACAGGCGGGCTTGTAGATTTCGCAGATTGAAATCCCCGACCTCCAAGGCGGGACTCGCGGTGCTTAAGTATGTCGTCGTATTCCAAGGCTCGGGTCGCGCAGACCCACCAACCTTGGAATCCTTAGCGTCGTCCCTGGGGCAGTAAACCATGAGCGGATATCCGGATATCCGCGACCCACTGGCCAGTGCCAGGTTTAAGGTTGTGACCCAGGCCATTCAAGGTTGAGTCATAACAGGTCCGTCCTCGACGGAATGCGCCGTCACGTTCGTGTCTGCTCAATCACATCCATTAATAGCCTCAGACCCGTCTGATTTGGCCATTTCTCACGGCCAATCGTTATCCCAAACTGAATCTTAGAGATAGGTGTGCCCTCTGGATCCGGATCGACGTATGTTGGAGAAACCTCACCAATCGTCGAACGATCCATCGCCGCACAACAGCATACATACCTAACAGGACCGTGCACCCTGTTTTGCCGCCGCGGAATACTTCGCGGAATCTCCTCCGTTCTTGATCCTGCAGATGCTCAGCCCGGCCAAAAGAAGGGTCACAACTTGAATGGTAGGAAGATTGTCCGTTTTGCTGCCAGGGCGCGGGCGCCTCTCTTGTACCTCGTGTAAAAGCTTAGTCACTTAGCTGTGGACCGCTGAACAGTGGCTTCATCATTGTACAAGTTCATTCTCTTTGCAGACGCGATCACTCCAATGGCGTATAGTTACCAACGTCGTTTCGCGGTTGGCACGGCGCTAGCAACCAGAGACGTAATCTAACTGTAGCGATCAGGCTCGGCGCAGTACCTAGCAAGGGACGGGGGACCCTCGCCATGTGCCAGTGTGATCCAGCGCGGGTTCCGATCTAACTTCGGCCGCCATTCGTCGGTATCTTCTCAAGCCGGCACTCAGGGTACGTCCGCCCATGGCAGGCCGCACTACTCCCATCCCATGCCGCGTATCATTAGACCAACCCCAAGGCGTAGATTGAAAGCTCCGCTTTGGCGCTCGCAGCTGCAAGATCCCGGACATGAACAGCCCCATTCTGCCCGCGCGATTCAAAGGGAATATCCTCAAAGGAAAGGTCGGTGTATTCGGGTAAGGTGTAGGTCTGGAGATGGCCATTTCCAGCGCCGGCCCATTTGATCGCCATCGGCTTATCGCGATCATCGAGGACGAGTGGGATTGTCCCTGGACAGCGTCTGACGCGGGACTTCATACGTTCGGTGTCGCAACTCGGGTTCTTGTCTGGCGTTGGTAGATGTCATGGCTCCGTCAGAGGGGGTGCCAGACGACGTGAGGCGTGTGGCAATGCGGTTTTGCGATTCGAGGGCCGCGTCCGTACTCTCAGTGAAGCATGACCAGGTTGACTTGGTTAGCAAGTTATCCCTCTCCCACTCGTCTCCAAGATGTGTTCAACTATGATGCATTTCCATATCTATCCATATACGATTGATCCTACCTATTGTTGGAGAAGAAGGATCATATTCCGCGCATAATCACCAACCATGTTATGGAGGGTTTTCTTTCACGCTCCTGCTGCACTGCATTGTAGACTTGAGCCCTCTGGCTCACGGGAGCAATCTTATGACACACTTATGACAGCGACATGGAGCTTGTGATTTGCAAGGCTCGTGGTATATTTGTGCACCACCGCCTTGTTGTAGGAAACTACGCATCCTGGCAAGACCCAGAAAAAACAGCCCATTGGCGGGTGCAGGCAATGGGAACTTTAATATTGGCTACTAAGCCAGGCGAGGAAGAGCTACGCAAGCGACGAGTGAGCGGGAGAATCCTGTGGTCGAGTGCTCTTCACTGCTCCCGGATTGACTTTGTACCTGAGGCAGCGAATTGACCTTGGCGCTTGATTCCTGAGGCAGAAGCAACGCAGCCTTAGGCATCAGCTGCAACACCATGGCGCCTGAGGCACCAGACCAGTCTTTTCAAGGCCTGATTCCTGAGGCAAGAATACTAGCGCCTGAGGCATCAACTGCAACGCCTTGGGCACCATCGTCATGCCAAACCTCAGCGTCTGCGGAACCAATTGATTGGACGGTTCCCGCGTCAGGACACCGTGTGGAGCGAGCCTGGAGGCGCGTGTTGGGTCATCTGCAGAGTGACCAGGCCCACCTGCCTGGCGGCTGCGGAGGGTCTGGTCTGGGGCACTGAGGGCAGATCCCTGTCATCTTCACAGCCGATGGCCCGGTTAACTTTGCCTATTGCACAGTTCTATTTGCACTCATCTCGCTGCCTAGCCCGGAGACTCCAAAAAAATATCCCCGAAAATCCTCTTTCCGCCAGTGCACGCCCAGGACGCCCCATGGGCCGACCGACCGGCCAGCACAACAAAACCCAACCAAAAAAGAAAAAGAAATTGGAAAGAGACACTCACAAGGATGGTCAAAGCAAAATCAACCGAAGGTTTGGAGCCAGATCAGCTCCGGGAGCGAACGCAGTCCCCAAACGAGATCGGGTTTCGACGAAGCTGCCGTCGCTTTGTGCCCTGGTTGGCTTTGCGTTGATAAAAATAACATGTTCCCTTGATCCCCCGACTCTTTGAGAGTTGACTTGAACTTCGCTAGTTCTTTTCCTACACCATCTGGACAAAGCACTCCGGCCGATAATTCCCCTAGCACCCTGCGTTATAACTCTTTGCCTCGTCGTCGTCGATACGGCAACTCATTTCAAGCCAATCTGAACATTTCCCCATTCTCTCGACCTTTCTTAACTTTCGATCTCGCCAGACCTCAACAACCCTTCAGTGCCGACGAAATGCCAAACAAAGCCAGAAAGGCGAGCCCCTGTATCTCACCCAGAACGGTATCACCTTGCAAGGACGGTCGAGCTAATCTGTATTCATCGTTGTTCTCTAGTTGCTCCAGCCGTGAAGAATGGCTGCCCTGCTGCCCCGTCGAAAGCGAACAAGAAGAGGAAGGCGAAAAAGGACATGAACAACTCGCGCTCATCACCCAAGGCTGAGGAGGCTTGTGTCAATACTGCCCGCAAAGATGTCGAACCTGTGAGATCACCTGCTGGGTTACCCTCAAGCC
This sequence comes from Aspergillus carlsbadensis, assembly GCA_025688815.1. Taxonomy (NCBI): domain Eukaryota; kingdom Fungi; phylum Ascomycota; class Eurotiomycetes; order Eurotiales; family Aspergillaceae; genus Aspergillus; species Aspergillus carlsbadensis. The sequence goes on from MU628173.1 coordinate 344,876, forward strand.
CGCACTCCCCTGACGCGGAAGAGCCTTGCCCCAACGTTACCAGCGAAGCCGTCAGAGCACCTATACGCTCTGCGCAGGCACCTTCCAATCCGTCTACACCCCCGGCCGCTAAGAAGCCTTGCTCCGAGGCTATTAGCAGCAACGAACCAACTGTGAAACCGCATGTTCTGTCACTATCTCACGATGCTCATCCTCTTGCCGCAACTGCCCCGGAGACACACAAGGACAAGGCTCCTAGAGAGGAGAGTACACCAATCCACAAAAGTAAGTGTCCCAACGCTCGGCTCGCTTGTGAGGAGCTGGCTAATTGAAGGGTCAAGGGACGCGCATCATCACCAAAACCAAAGGCGTTTCAATCGGCAAAGCCGGTGGGGAGTTTGTCTCGGTACAGGAGCTACAGAGCGAACCATTGACGGACCTGGTTGAATGCGGTCATGTAAAAACCGACGATGGTTCGGCCCCGACAACTGCTTTCATCGGCCTGAAACGGAAGGCTCTCCAATATACAGTCGTCTTCACCATCTCCTGCGAAGGCTCGGAGCGCACGATCGCCACCGAATGCATGGATCATTATGCCCGTCAAGAGTACTACCCTATTGCCCAACTGCTCTTTCCCCTCTTGCTGCCCGTATTTGAGGAAGCAGACAACAACCTTGTCTCTGAGCACAACTTCAAGGCCTTTCTTCAAGCCTCAGAGACGTATCTCCGGCTCGTTCTTGACACCGCAACCGGAAGGCTCGAGCCCTACCCAGAATTCGCGCCTTCCCAGCGCATGGACTGGGACCTCTTCATCAATGAAATCACGCCCACCTGCCCTCTGTGGAATTTATCCGACGTCAAACGCTTGCATCTCCATTCCCATTCCAACATGATCTACGAAGTCGACCTGGGAGATAACCTCAATTCTGTTGTTTTCAAACGGGTAGATAGTTATGGACGCTTTCTAAAAGAGTACCAAGCTCTGCTGCGCTGTGGCCAGGTTGGCATCCGAGCACCAAGAGTCCTGGGGCTCCTTGGTGTTGGCACCCACTGGGGAGGGTTCATCATGACAAAGATTTCGGCTTCCTTTTGCCTCGAAGATAGGATTTCCGTGTCGGCCCGGACAACGTCCATCCAATCATCCCTTGCCGACAGTCAACGCTGGTTCGAGCAGATCTCCAACGCGGTCCACGATCTTCACCGCGACGGCTACATATGGGGTGATGTGAAGCCAGCCAATGTGCTAATCGACGAGGATGACAATGCATGTCTGATTGATTTCGAAGGCGGTTGTAGCCTGGGCTGGGTTGACGAGGAGCTGGCTGACACGGAGGAGGGAGACTTACAGGGCCTGGACAAGGTCCGCGATTCCTTGAAACTGGATGAATGAGCGAGGACCTCCAGCATCTAGTTCTCTACGATATTGCGATTTTCCGTGTCCACTAATACGCGCCACCCTGTGCCGACGAGCCTCCTCGATGACATTTCCTTCTTCTTTCCTTGTTTTCAAGCCTTTTATTCTGTCTTCCACATCGCAATATGCGGTGTCTAGCCCCGTGAAGCCATTATGGCAACTACTTAATCAAGCTCTAACTACTTTACTCGTAATGGACCAGTTATCTTCCAAATCCCGGCCATGCGTAGTCGCCATATCCCTCCTTGTTCTGGACTTCGTCTGTGTTTCACGGGCGTGATTTCGCTCCGCGTTAGCACGGGGAAGGCGACGGTGGAAACCCGGGCCTTCCGGGAGAAAATTCCAACCAGGCAGCGACGGAAAGAGATGAAAGGCGGGGGTTACGTTAAGATGTCGGGCTCGGTTTTGGGCCCAGGAGACTGGTAGGGAAACTTTGCAAGGTTCCCTGCAGTGCAGACCCCGTAATTCTCTCATTGGACACTGGTGCATCAGCGTCCAACGTATACCATGCCCACACGTACAAGCTATGGCTCGGTTTTAGGGCGGCCTCTTACTCCCGTAGGTAGGCCGTTTGAGTTTCCAGTCTTAGGAACATGGAGTATCCACCTGAACTGCCTGCGCCGCAATCTCCGTGGCCAGCGGAACCCTGGCTTGCCAAAGTTTAATATATGCTTTCCGGAGACATACGGAGTGTCAATCGTGCGACACGTCACAGTGGACATCTGTTACATTCGTCCATTTGGTCTATAGGTACGGCCAACCACCCCTCGCTACTTTCTCCTTCCTCAACACTTTTCATTCCAACCCCTCCTTGAAAATCAGTATGTGTTGTCTCTTTCCTCACCCACTTTCCCCCCGCCTCCACGAACGATGGCTCATTCCCATCTGATGCTTTTGCTAGATACAATCTACGACTCAGTCTCTTGAAAAACTTGAGGAACACTTCTTGGACAATCATCAATCGCAAGTATGTACACCCTCCCTCGTTCAGCTCCAATCTCTTCCAACGAGCCCTGGCTGACCCCTCCCATGCACAGCCCCCTTCAAAGCCAACAATGCCAGCAAACAACGGCTCCAGCGAAGGTCTCCGGGCCCCCAGGGAGCAGGAATCGACCACCTGCCGCGCTGGGGTGATCCTGTTCGAACACATAGATGACGAGACCACATACTGATAGGACACAAACAACGCGCAAGCATGATGCTCTTGTATAAACAGGAAAGAATGTGAGGTCCGCAGGCGCTTTTCAATCGCTCGGCGTCGATGAAATCTATCAAGGCGCTTGTTGAGGAGAAAGTGTGCGCTATGTCGAACGGAGTCAAAGCAGAATGAACATATCTTTTATAAGCGAGCCCCTTACCGGGAGCCGCTCGACGCACTCGAGCCTCTGTATCCGTCATCAGATGCGTCGAAAATGTACGTATGTTTCAGAAGAGGGTACTTCTCGAGGTGGGAGACCACACCCTCGACACCTACGTTAACGGCTTGCAGGGCGAAGAAGTTCTGGAGTTGCAGTACCGCCTGACACTATCGCATTCGGCGGAAATGCACAGCTTCCGACTGTATTCTCAGAGACTGTAAACACATGGGGACGCTGTCTTTAGGTATGGTTGCGTCAGTGCTATGAACGAGGGGTATGTATCAAATCAAGTGGACTGTGATGCATGTAATAGAGTTGCCAGTTGTTGATCCTACAACGCGTTCCTAAGATCTCACCTAATAGCTCCAAGGGGACGTTGAAAGGGAAGGGCAGCTGAAAGACTATTCAAATGGCCCGGACAAACAATCTGCTCGCGACAATAAAGCACTAAACAAACACAGTTTGACCAAGCAGGAGGGAGACTACTACCAGTTTTGGCAAACTCAGAATGATCAAAAGGAGAAACGATACAATGAAAGCAAAAGCGAAAAGCGATGCTAAAGTCCCTCGTCTCCAATAAGTCGAGAGAGAGCGTCTTTGTGTACTCTCCAATGCCGCTACAGACAAGAGTTTCAGGTTCTTTGAAGTGCAATTCCACCGAGTGTCCCGCAGCCCAGGGCTATAAATCACACACCCTGTTACTCTCTTGACCGGGGGTTATTTATTTCTTATCTTGCAACACTTATACTATCCTGACCGACTTCAGCTCGCCACGCAATGGCCAGAAAGGCCAAGACTAGTAAGTCCCTTAGATTTACCAGGACCAAGTACTATTGGCGCTGACGAGCTCTTGTTACTTCTAGCTTCACAGGCTGCGCCTGTGAAGGAAAAGGTATCAGCTCAAGCGAATACAAACAAAAAGAGAAAGGCAGAGGATGATCTGGACAGCCCGCGTACATGCCTACAGGTTGAAAAGTCATCAGTTGGGGCGATCAGTAGAGCTGATCAAACTGTGAAGCCCGCCGAACAGTCGCTATCTCACAGTACTCAGTATCATGCTGGCAGCGGTACGGGCATGAGCATAACCAAGGCCTCTGGTGGTGAGGGAAGTGCAGTCGACCCCGGTAGGTGTCTGCATTCATGGTGAGCATGATATCGGCTAATGGCGCCTAGACAAGGGCTTTTTGGAGATCAAGAGCAAGTTTGTGGATGAAAATAACACAGGCGGCCAGTTTGTGACGGTGGAAACACTGCAGAGTGAAGAGCTGCTGGACATACCATCTTGGGGCTATACTCCACCAGCTGGCGGCTCTCCAACAGCAGCTTTTATCAGCATCAAACGGAAGGGTATCCAGTATCAGATTTACTTCAGCATCTCGCCGAAAGAGGAGCGTACGCTTGCAAATGAATGCATTGATCTTCTTCTCAAGCAAGATCTTTTCGGCATTGGGGACCTCCTCTTACCGCTGTGTTCGTCCATCTTTGATGACGCAGACAACAACCCCATCGTGGTGAATAACGTCGAATCCTTCCTGCAGTCCTCAGTCATTTATCTTCGCCTAGACACCAACACGCAGACAATCCAGCCACACCCGGTTTCCTCAAATGGCCACACTGTTGATTGGGCCAAATTCTTCCCAACTGGCACGCCTCCCTGCCCATCATGGAAGCTTTCGGATGTTAAAAGCTTCCGTCCTCATAATGCAACGAATATGATATACGAGGTTGAGTTTGATAACGAGACTGAGCCCCTGGTTTTTAAGATCCCCGGGGGCCACGGAGGTTTTGTGCAGGAGTTTACGACTCTCCTAAGGTGCGAGGAACTTAATATTCGAGCGCCAAGAATCAAGGCGCTACTTGGTGTCGGGACCAACTGGGAAGGATTTGTTATGACAAAGATCCAAGCCTCTTTCTGTCTGGCTGATTACTGCTCGGACTCAATCAAGGCGACCCTGACCGACCGTAAGCGGTGGTTCCAGCAGATATCTGAGGCTGTGCAGGCTCTTCATCGTGTGGATCATATATGGGGAGACGCCAAATCAGCTAATGTCCTGATTGACAACGAGGGTAACGCGTGCCTTATTGACTTTGAGGGGGGGAGATGCGATCCTTGGGTTCCAGCTGAACTTGTCGATACCCCAGCCGGGGACTTACACGCGCTGGAAGAGTTTCGTAAGTTTTTGAAGTTGGATGAATGAGCTCGCGTCCGTTCCGGCTGGGTGATGATCCTTCTTCCTGATTGAAATTAACTTGGTTCCTTCTTGGTCTTCTCCCCTGGTGCTCTAGAGCGTCTTGGAGCAACTACTGCAGGCAAATGGTTTACCCTCGCTTGATGTGCTTGTCTTTGTATCAGTCATCTTTCCAATTTCTGTAGTACCTGGTTACAAACCGCTCCTTCCTCTTGAGCTCTCGCTGTACTTCAGAAGGTGACTCCGCCTAACGGTCGGAAGGTCTGCTACCAGCAGAGAACTCGGCCATGGTATGTATCTGATGGATGAAGCTATCTAGGATATATCTAGGTAGATATGTGCTAGATACATAAAAGAAGTCATGTGTCCTAGCAGAACTTTCCATGGAAGACAAAGAACTTTCAACATTGACCAGCATGGAAGCGGCTTGAAGGACAAGACCTACGGACCATCGGTCACCAACTCAAACATCCGTGGAATGGAGGACGTCTTTTAAGCGATGCTAGCAACACAGGTTGGGTACTTCAGGGCGATCCTGTACTACATCGACCCCGAATGGGGTGTGCTGGACTTTCCGAAAGCCAACCGCCCTGAGGGATTGTTTAGTCGCTGGCACATGGAACAAAAGGAGGTTCACTGCTGTGGCCATGTAGTAAAGAGGATTATTGACGAGTCAGGTGTTTCCCTCTTTTCTTCGACAGGCACCTGGCTGCCCAGTATTATATACAGACCTCTAACGTGCATGTGAGATGTTTTAGTTGTCAGATGGTGCTCATAAACCAACCCCACGATTGTCATAGTCCACCATCAGAGTGGTTTTACTGTAGCCGTAGAGCACCTACGCCTCAACAGCCATCCCCTCCCTCGCCCGATCCTTGATATCCAGATTCTCCGCATACGCATCAACATGATACCGCTTAAACCTCCTCGTTGGCACCCGGGCCGCAAACATAATATCCAGCTCCTCAAAGGTCCTCCCCTTGGTCTCCGTAAGCCGAAAGAACCCCCAGACGAGCGTCGCGAAGCCCGTCCCGAACCAGAAGAAGCCCGTCTTCCCCCTCCAGTTCCACGCCGTCGGGTTCATAAAGTACGGCTCGATGACATTCGCCACGACGATGGCGATGTAGTACGTGTTTCGCGCGAGCACGATGGTCTTCGAGCGCAGGCGCGTGGAGGAGACTTCCGGGCCGATCGACCAGCCCAGGGGGCCGATTGAGAGCGAGAAGGTGAAGAGCCAGATGATGCAGAGGGAGGACTGCGCCCATTTTACACCGGGCCGGTCGCGGACGAGGTCGAGGATCCCGATGATGAATAAATACGCGCACATCATCGACAGCCCACCGAGGTACATCGGGCGTCGCCCGAACGCCTTCATGAGGAACCACGAAAGCACCGTCCCAATAAACGCAATCGCCGTGCCACCGAGCGCAAGCTTATACGCGTCATCGGGACTCATCCCCGCCTGCTCAAAGAAGTACGTCCCCGAGTACGCAAACTGGCTGCCCGCAAGCACCTGCCCCGCAAACGCGACGCAGGCGATCTCCGTGCGCCGCAGATTCGATCCGCGAAGACAATCCCAGTACGAGCTCCCCGCTTCAATCTTGCACTCGATGTTATCGGTGTGGATCATCATCGCGACGATCTGCCTCGCGTTGTGCGCCTCGTCCTTCGCCATGAGGCGCTGCACGGTTTTCTGCGCGGCCTCGTAGTGCCCGTTGCGGACCTGCCACCAGGGCGACTCGGGCATGAGGAATGCGATGAAGAAGAGCGGGGCGGGCCAGATCCATTGCACGGCGAAGGGGATTCGGTAGGACCATTCGTCGGGCCGGTTGAGGAGGCTTTGCAGCACGCCCATGCTGAGGAACTGGCCGATTGCGAAACACATGTTGGTGTAGGCGGTTAGGTAGCTGCGGAGGGCCATTGGGAGGAGTTCGGAGGAGTAGGCCGGGCCGATTGTTGCGAACATGCCCCATGGGATTCTTTATTTCAGTTAGTGATACGGAATGCAGGTGGAGGAGGTGGAGGAGGAGCAGGAGGGGTCTCACCCGCAAAGAACCTGCCCAGCAACCTGCGCCTCAATTGTCTTGCCAAAGAACGAGACGAAAATGAACCCACACATGCACAGTAATCCACCCATAAACACCCTCTTGAACCCATAATGCTTAATCAAATACCCATTAAGGAACGCGCCTATAATGCACCCCGCATTCCCACCCGCACCCAGCGCGGACTGCCATTTCTCTGGAACCTCATAGCCGTGAGGGAACTCATGCCCAAACTGCCGCTTGAACTCCGGGTATGCGTAGAAGTTCCCGACGAGGTTCGTGTCGTAGCCCTCCATGATGATCGACATGGAAATGGTCAGCGACCACACCACGGCCCAGGGATATGCGCGCAGCGCCTGCCGGACGGTCATCGAGTGCTCGGCTTCGTTCGCGGCGCGGGCTTCTTTGGTGCTGGTGTGCCATGTTTCTGGGCTTTTATTCTCGAGGTCGGATGGGGCCTCGACGTGGAGGGTGTCCGGGGTGGTGTCTGTCTTCTCATCCATGGCAGTGGTGGAATTAATCGAAATGAGGAAAATGATGCGTGTTAGACTCAAGGGTATGGGTCCGAAAGGTCAAACGAGGCGTAAACAATCCGACCTGAGTGACATCAAATACTGGGGAAAAGACCCTGTTTATATACACTGAATTTACCCGGCGGCCGAGGTGAGGTCACGTCGAATTCATGATTACTCCTGGTCTGAGAGCGACATGTTTCTTTGTTCTTCCAAGATTCTCCTGACCAGACTCCAATGGCCGCATTCCCCGCTGAGAATTCTCGATGCCGATCCCTTGCCTCCCCACGGGGAAGTGCACGAACGGGACCAGGCTAATGCAAGAAGGTGGGTGATTGGTCGATTCTAGTCTCTTAGCGTATCCCTGGGGAATGTGGGAGTTGGGGTAGGTTCCCGGTGCGGGCTTGACGCATTCCAAGTGGTGGATTATGCGCGTCCTGTGTTCGGATATCCTCCGGTATCCGGCATGCGACACGCCGGAAAAAGTCTCACAGTCTCGTCAGATTGCGGGGGATGGAGTTGGGGTAGGGCGTCGGTTTAGGTTCAGGCTTCATTCAGGACTGAGATCTGAGTATGTATCACCTGAATCGTCTGGAGTCGGGTATTTTGCATCGCCTCGGCTTGTTTTCCGCTGTGGCTGCGCATTTAGCCTGCCGCGAAGTGTTCGAGACAATGTTAGCTTGAATCACGACCTAATTTTACCAGCCAGTCCTTCTATTCAACTCTGTTCGATGGTAGTGTCCCTATACTATCACATTACCCAGCATCGCAGTCGCGGCCCAAACACTTATCCGACACGCCTCTCCATAACGCAATAGCCGAAACATACAACCAATGTACCATCCGAAACTCCGTCAATTCCCCTCCCGCGGCGACGCATTCTCAGGCGTCTCACAAAGAAGAATCCCGACTCGGACTCGAGCGTTCGCGTGCTTATATTCCACTTCGCCACAAACCACGCAACGGCCACAATGACAAGAAGCCCACCAATCTCAGCCCCAACGCCGATACCCGCTTTACCACCGGTACTCAGGTCCGACGAGTCTGTGTTCTGCGCGGTATTTCTAAGGGTGTACGCGTATGCCGTGGCGTTCGATAGGCTCTCTGCCGTGATGTCGCAGTCGAGCTCTAGCGATCCCGCAACAGAGAGAGAAGGTAGGGAGATATTGAATGCTCTTTCTGGCGTGAGATGACGCGGGCATTAATCCTTGTTACAGATGAACGTGGCCTGACTGGCGTCGCGGAGGGAGTCGAGGCGCAGACTATCCGGACGTCTAGGCGCCTCATTCTGAGCCACAACGGGACTTGCCCGCTGGGTTTGCCATGGCTTATCAGCCAGGCTAGACAAAATTGCTCATCTCGGGGAAGGGCCCGTGTTTAAGATGACGTGGTATATCAAAAAGGCAAACCTACTGCTAGTCCCTCGCGGTATCTGACTACATTTACTTTACATACAGGTGAACATATGGTTTCGAAAGCATGTTCAACTTATTATATTCAATAACCAATCTATGCATACCAAGGGTACCAACCCCAAATAAGCATCTCTCCAACCCGAAATAGCTTCAGGACAAATAAACCACCTACCTCAGCATCTCGATCTCCCTCATAACGCCCCTAAAAACCTCACGATCCAACAGCCCCTCCGCCACAACCCTCTCCAACCAATCCACAACCGCCCTCCGACTCCTCTGCGCCTCCGTCGCCTCAAACAACGCATCAAACAGCACCCGCTCGTCCCACCCAATCCTCCCAATGGGCGTCTTGCTAATGCCATACTCACACTTGATGTGATCGTGCCTACCCTCGGCGCCCTTCACCGACCGCCTGACGAGCTTGTAGTACCCGTCCAGCTTGGGGAGCGTCTCGGTCGTGTACCACGTGCACGACTGGGTGGTTGTCCCGTGCAGGACGACGATCCATTTCGTGTCGATGTCTGGGCGCGCGCATTCGTCGTAGCCGAGGTAGACCTCGTAGGCCATGTAGTTGCGGATTGTGGCTGCTGTCGAGGTTTGGGCCTCGGCGGGGTTGGCGGTTGTGAAGGCCATGGTGAGGAGTAGATCTGTTGGTTAGTTGGTTAGTCGAGAGAGAGGATTGGTGTTGGTCCAATATTGTCTATAGCCTGGTTGTAGCGGTTCTTATATATGCTTAATGAGTGTTGTTCTTTGTGCCTTGAACACCCATTCATCTCAATGGGCATTGTTGTATGCCTTTCAAGTGCCCCGTAAGGAACAAAGCTGACCTAATCGGATACACAAAGCTGTTACAAAGACCATTAACTATTTGATACCGACAAGACAATGGCTGAGGTATCGTCCATCTACCTACTTACAAACTATCACCATCACCAGACACTATACTCACAAAACCATCACCTTCTCACCCCCCTTCAACCAACACACCCTCTCCCCAACCCCCTCCTCCCCAAAAACCCTCCGAAGCTCCTCCCCAAACTGCGTAAAATGCCCCCACGACTCATAGTGCATCGGAACAAGCACATCAGCCCTGAGCGCCCGAAACAGCCTCGCGCCGTCCCTCCCATCCATGGTAATCTGCATCGCGGGCTCCCCGGCCTCCACCGAAGCAGGCTTGTGCGCGTTCCCCAAATTCAGCACGGCCGCGCACACGTGGAACCGCTCGGCGATCGACTCCAGCTCGCTGATGTACACCGTGTCCCCCGAGAAGTAGATCGCGTTCGGCAGGCCGTCGCGGCCCGTTCCAAAGTCCGGCGCTGTCACGAGGAAGCCGGTGCATTCGTCTCCCGGGACGTGCTGCGTCGGCGTGGCGATGATGGTGAAGGGGCGGCCGGCGATCGTGGTCTTGATCTCGTCCCAGGGTTTCATCCCACGCACGGCCGGGCGCGGCGCGAGGTTCTTCGCGCCGTCCATGGTTGTGAAGACGGGGCGGCCGTCGAGGAGTTGGCGGCCGGGGGGGTCGAGGTTATCTGGGTGGTCTTCGTGGCTTAGGAGGATTGCGTCGATGACGGGGAGTTCGTTGAGCTGTAGGGCTGGGTCGTCGGTTACTTTTAGGACGAAGGGGCCTACGGGGAAGGAGGTTCCGGCGGGGGAGAAGAAGGGGTCTGTGAGGAAGTTGACGCCGTTGATCTCGAGGATGGCCGTTGCTGTGCCGATGTGGGTGGCGTTGAGGGTTGGAGACATGGTAGGCGAGACGAGGGGTTCTTTGTTGCTCGGAAATGCGATGGACTCGGGGTGGATTGGTTGAATATGCGCAGCCTTGAGTGATAGATATGGATGCGACGCTGGATGAGAAGGTCAAGCAGCATTAGAGCGGAAATGGTTCAATTATACCTCTCACTCAGCATTCGGCCAAGTTCCAAAGCCGAGTATGAAGTAAAGATTCTCCGTTTCCATGACAAAGTCCTGTGTAATCAAGCCTACATCAGCAAGCTTCGGCATCCCGCCCACGCCGCCACCCCCGGCATCCCATCTGTCCAGCTCGGCATCCCTCCTGGGCCCACCTTACATAACGGGCTATCAGATTTCTAACACCAGCAGGAAGTGGAATAAGCTTTTTTATTTCTGCTTATTCAAGTGGGATGGGCAGGCTGCGAACCCCTCGATGGCCCCGAAACGCCATCACGCACTTGCCAAAGGCGACGTATCAAGCATGCTCCTGCCACTCGAATTCACCGTCCTCGTAGCGAAGGATGAGTGTATCGTCGATATAGATTTCTGTGTCCGCCTTCCGCCGTCGATAGATGACCTCCTTACGTCTCTCGTGGAAGCATGTCGGTCCCTTGGTCTCTTTGACTACCCAACCATGCTCGCACGACACGATCCCTCCCCTCCAGCGGTAGCCTCGTTTGGGTGGGTGAGTAGGATTGCAAGCGATTCAGGTTGGCGCTTTATAAACTGTCGATAATTTGTGTCTTGGGCTCGTCTCACACGACCGGGATTGTCCAGGATGCTCCCGGTTCGCGAAGTGAGCTGTTAACTCTAACAGGTGTGGATTTCTGTTTTCCGGAGGGCAATGAGATGTAGAATGCAACTACGGGGGAGGGTCATGAGTAGATTCGGCGTACGGCCTTGCAACAGATGCACGGGGACACTGGGGTTCCAGGCGATTGGGCATCGTGAACGTCGACGCGGTCGTTTAATCCTCGTGTCCGCTTCGACTGGATATGCGATGGCTATAAATAGGTGCCTACATTATGGATCCAGATCGTTGCTTTTGTCTGCGAGAGGTATATTCTACTGCTACTCTTCCAACAAGCTTATTATCAATTTATCCTGCATTCGCACTACACACCTGTCCAAGACCAAGTTAATTACGTGAATCCTGTCCGCTACGCAGATCTACATCAGCAGAATGCCAATTCCACGGAGATCAAAGAACAGTCAACCGAAACAGCCTCGCACACAGCTCAGTCGGAACCTTGACGCTGAGCACACCCTCCTCCCTCCTCCACTCATACTCCGCCCCAAACGCCTTCGGATAGAGCAGCTCACTCTTCACGTCCCTCCCCTTAAACCTGTCAACAGGTAACTCCACCGAATCGCCCCCTCCCCTCCGCCAAACAGAAACATAACCCGTCCTCGCATCCTCAGCAGCCATCCCCAGGGCAAGCCACTCATCATGCCAACGCGGCAAACCCAGCGGCCAGAACGCCGTGGCCGTCGGCAGATCCGTGCGGATCTCGCGATACACGTCCATGCCTTCCTTGATGATATCAAATTGCTTCGGGGACAGGATATCCAAGCGCCCGCTCAGATGGATCCGGCCGAGGAGACTGTTGACGACGGTCAGGGCGTTCGTCTCGTCGTCCCATTCCGGCTGCGGGTATGCCCATGTCGCGCCCTGTTCTGGTGTAACGGCCGTAGGCAGTGCCGCGGAGATGGCGGCGTACCGGTCGGGGTCCTGCTGATCGGAAGTTGATTGCAGGGCGTGTGTCGCGAGCATAGCATAGTCCATGCGCTGCGCGCCGCTCGAGCAGTTCTCGATGACGAGGTCTGGGAAGCGGTCGTGGAGTTCGTTGACCCACTCCAGGTACGCGCGGTTGTGGTCCAGCTGTCCGGATCCCGGGCTCGAGGTGTTGATGTCCGTCCCCTGCGTGACTTCGATGTTATAGTCGAATTTGAAGTATCCAGCCCCGAACTCGGTGACCAGTCTGTGGATAATCCCATGCATGCGCTCTCGAACAGCAGGATGTCGGAAATCAAGCTGGTACCGGCCCTTCTCGACGATGCGCTGCCCGTCGCGCTGGAAGAAGGCTTCGTCGGGTAACTGGTTCGCGACGACGCTGCGGACACCGACGACTTCGGGCTCGATCCAGAGTCCCGGTGTTAGGCCTTTTTCCTTTAGTTGGGTGAGGAGGTGCTTTAGGCCCTTGGAGAATCGTTTCTTTGATGGCTCCCACTCGCCGACGTCGTCCCACCACCCTGCATCGTCGGCGTACCAGCCGCAGTCGATGACGAAGTATTCGGCGCCTGCGCGCACGACGGGGTCGACGAGGGCGAGGATCTTCGCGTCGGTCGGGTCGCCCATCAGGCAGTTCATGTAGTCGTTGAAGATGATGGGTAATTTCTGGTTATCCGTGTGCTTGCGCCGGATGGTGCGGCGGTACCGCGTCAGGGCAGCAAACGCCGCCTCGTAGTCATCGAGTACGTGACACAATGCAACAGGAACAGTGGTAAATCTCTCCCCCGGACCCAATCGCAGCCGCCAGTCATGGTCCGCCTCAATCGGGCCCCCGGCAGCAAGATACACGCTATCCTTCCAGTCCCCAACCTCCCACCGCCACGACCCATTATTCTCAACCTGCCACAGCCACGTCTCCGCATTGTCGCGGCGTTTCAGTAAACCCATGGGCAGATGGCCTTCCGTCGAGAACGTGCCGCGATTTGACACGGCGTAGTGCGCGATCGAGGCCCAGTGGTTCTCCGGGCGTCCGTACGCGCCGTAGTCGTCGACGCCCAGGCTGGGGAGGTCATGTTCGATCCACTGTGCCTCGCGGAACCAGGAGTTGTTTGGGACAGAGAGCGTGTAGTCGGTCCACCATTTCTGGGAGCCTGTGGTCAGTCCGCCGAGCACGAGCGAGGTAAGCTGTGTGACGACGATGTCCTTGTCGGCCTTATTCTGGATCGAGGCTGTTGAGCGAACGACCGGGGTCGTGTCGTAGACGGTGAGATGGGCCGTCACCGTGATTTTGGAGTCCTCCAAGGTGACATTCAGCGTCTTGCTTCCTTGTCCAGTCTGAATTTCGTGCGATTTGTACTTGAGTCTCGGTCCGACGTAGCTTCCAACGAGTGTCTTCGAAGACTTGTGCTTTTCCGTCCCCTCGCCCGCAAGACGGACCTCGACGAGCGGGGCGTATGACGCTTCGAAGTATTTGGAGACGGATGGACGCGGGGCGCTTCCCCGGGGAATGACTTGTTGGAGGTACACCGAGCCATCCTCGTCCACGAAGACGGTGACTTCAAGCGCGTCACTTTCAACAGGGATAGTCTGAGAGGGCATTTTGCAAGAGCGATTGTTGCGTGTCCAACACGATGCAGGCGGAGCTGGCTGTGCGACATATATACCTCCTCTCTCCACACAACGCCCTCCATGTCGGCCTTCAAGTTGGAGCAGCGGGTTTGGCGAAGCGGGGTTGGTGGGAAACGACGATCGGCGCCGGGTATAAAGCCCAACTAGACCCCGCATTCGACCGGGGAATCCTGCTCATGATTCATCTATCCATCTGGTCATATGTTGTATTGAATCTGCTGGCGTCCATCCACGGAGATCCTCCGATACGTCCTCACCAATCCCAAATCCACAATGAGGCCTGTGACGGCCTGTGACGCCTGCCGGTGAGCTTCTCCCTCCCCAGTTTGATGACGGTCGCTGGCAATATCGGATAATAATGAACCAGGCCAGGTCCAATAAGCGAAAATGCCGATTGGATAGCAAGGATACCATATGTATCAGGTGTCGCACGTTGAATCTCGAGTGTAGCCTGCATCGGTGGGTCGTGAGACCTCGCTCGCCCCCGTCGCGTCTGGCTCCGCAGCAAAGCACCCAGCCAAGGGTCGACCCGGTTGCCAGGGACTTTCCCTCGCTGGGTCTTCGCAAAGAGCTCGTGAGCCTCTACTTTCTCGTCGTTCACGATACGCATCATTCCATATTTCATCGTCCGACCGTCGAGAGACACGTCGAGGATGGAAACTTTCCCGATGTGCTTCTGTTCAGCATGATGGCGCTGGGCGCTCGCTTCTCTGATAATCGGATCTTCGAGGGTACTGACAGACGTCGGCGAGGGGATCAATATGCAGAGCGCGCGAGGAAACTGCTCGATCTTACGGATATCTCTGTGACCACGATCCAAGCGTGTATCCTGCTCGGAACGGTGTGCTTCTCGGACTCGCAGACGAAGTCCGAGTCCTTGTATTACTCTGTTGCGGTCCGGCTGGCTCTTATACTCGATTTGCTGAACAAGCAGTATGAAGATCAAATAGAGAGACAGGTGAATCTACGAAGTATGTTCTGTGCCTTTCGAAGTAATCGCCCTAACAAAGATAGTCTGGTGGTCCCTCTACATGATCGACATCTGGTCCTCAGCAGGCCTCAACCTCCCCCGCCAGCTCGACTTCGTCGAAACCTACCCGCTCCCAACCAGCGAAGCCATCTTCCTTTCTTTGAAAAGCGGCGCAACGATCGCAGAAGACCGTCCAGGCCTCTGGTCGGAAATGGTCCTCCTCGCCCGCATCTGGGCGCGCATCCACCATCTCAACAAAGCGTCCGTCAACAGCCTGATCGACTACGAGTCACTCACTGTCGCCGTCGACGCCCTCGCACAGGAACTGAATAACTGGTCGTCGAATCTCCATCCCTCTCTACAAGAAACACCAGAGAACCTTGAGCGATACAATGCCCTCGGACTCGGCAACGCCTTCGCGGCTCTACACCTGGGATACCACTACTACAACGAAGTCCTCTTCTACCAATTCCTCGCGCGAACCCCCAACCAGCAATCAGAACATACCCCCTCACTAGAAACCTACCGCGCGCAATGCAACGCCCACGCCCTCGCCTTCTGCACGCTCCTGTACAGCTGCCGCTCGACAACAGGCACACTAGCACACCAATGCCAATACGTGATGGTGGGCCACATGCTCGTGGTAACATCAACAATCTACATCCACATGCTCCTCTTCAGCGTCGAAGAAGCCAAAACGAAGCTCGCGCGCACCCGCCTCGCGCGGAACTTTGAGATCCTCACGGAGCTCCAGATGTTCTGGGTTCCGCTGGATGTCGCGCTCTGGCGCCTGCAGGTGTTTCATAATGCGTGTACAAGGTCGATTGAGGGGTCGTTTTGCATGGATCGGTGGATGCTTGCGTTTCTTCTTGAGCATGGGAGTTTGGTTATGGAACGGCCGGTGCGTGAGGAAGGGAATGAGGAAGGGGAGGGGGATTCGCCGAGGACGTTGAGGAATTGGTTCCTGCGGACGTTTGATTGACTCTACATTCCACAGATAGATATTGAACTGTAGGAAGTATGGCTATGGATAATACATCCGCCACGAATGCTCCTGCACGAAGCCCAACAACTCCCTCGCCTTGCGATTCGTCAACGGCGCCTCACGTTCGCCCATCTCCCTCGTAAACGGCACACCAGGCGCAGCCTCCTCCAAAAACCCGCGACTCGTCAAGTCAGTGTCCACCGTAATCTCATCATTCGTCGCATTGAAAATCTGGAACCCCAGCCCATCCCGCATCACCGCAAGATGGCACATCTTCCCGAAGTCACGCGCGTCCGTATAACTCCACCCGACAGCCTTATGGTCGACGAGGTCCGCGGCCCAACTCTTAAAGAACCGCTTGTAGTCTCCAGGCTCAATAACCGCCGCGATGCGGAAGACGTAGATATCGACCCCGAAGCTCGCGAAGCGCTTCGCGAGCCCGCGCGCCGTGCGCTCGACGCACACCTTCGAGATCGCATAGATGTCCATTGGATCGGTATCCACTTCTTCGGTCACGGGGAATGAAGGGTAATCGATCGAGCCCTCGGCGTAGGGCGGGCCATACACGCATACCGTGCTCGCGACGAGGATTTTCTTCACGCCCAGCCGGCATGCCGCCTCCATCACGTTGTAGCTGCTCTGTGTATTCGTGCGATACATCTCGCCGTCTGGGACGATCATCCCGCGCGGGTAGCCGGCAAGGTGGATGACTGCGTCGGGGATTGTGTTTAGCGGTTCGCGGGCGGGGTCGAAGGGGCAGGTTGGGTGGAAGCGGGATGTTAGTGCTGAGTGGACTTGGCCGGAGTCGGTGAGGTCTGTGCGGAGGGTGTGGACGCGCGAAGACAGGTGTGCTGGGAGAGGGGCGAGGTCGAGGTTCAGGATGTCGTGGCCGTGCGATAGGAGGGTTGCGATGACGTGTTGGCCGACTTGGCCGGAGCCGCCGGTGACGATGATGCGTTTCGGGGACATTCTGGGGTGGTTTATAGGTGGTTTGCTTGCGGTTTGGAGGGTTGGATTAGTTGGATCACTTGGGTCGGGTACGATAGCGAGGGCGATGGTATAAGTAGGGGCTGGTTGTGGGGATGCGATGGGATCGGAGGTGCTGCGTTTACCCCTCTCGCGCTCGGTTCACTCGGGGCAAAGGGATACGAGATGTGCGACAGGAGGAGGGTGAACACCTCCGTGTCCAACCGGTTCTGGCGCTCCGCACTGAAGAAGCATCGTGACTCTGACCTCGGGTGGTCCAAACAGCCTAAATCGACGTGGAGTGAGGTTCAGGGGAGAGAGTGGTCTTCGCAGGCCTGGAAGGTTGACCTCGGCAATCAATGCTTGGCAATCGACTAGCGCCTCCTTCCTAATCGGGTTCGTAGCTACAGTAAATTGAAAGGGAATATACGCCGCCATCCACGCTTTTCCTCCAGCAGTTCGCGAATGAAGGCAACCACGCCATCCGGGTCAGAGACGAAGGGCGAGTGGCTTGCTTTCAGGGACGTCGCTCGCTGGATCCCCGTCGTCTGTACCACATTCTTCTGCCCAGCGATCGGAAACGCCCGATCTTCTGTGCAGAATATATACGCGGCTGGAATATCCCTGTATGCTTCGTATGTCAGGGGGGTCGACCCAGTTCTACCCGATTAGTTAGCCGTGTAGATGCCAAAGAAAGAGTTCGAACGTACAGCTGGAACTGCGGCCGCAGCAAGGAGGAATGGTATTTGGCAACGTCCGGCGCAACATCGTGATAGAAGCACTCTTCCGGGTCCTTGATAGATACAAATCCGCCCTAGAAAGCCATCAGCATGTCCCTCGGCACCAGATAAGCGCGGAACTCACCCCCAAATCGTTATACACGATCCACGACCCACCCTCCTCCCTAGGCTTCATAGGCCCAAACGCCTCAACAGGCGAAACGCCCTTTGTCGGAACAATCGCCGCAATATAAACCAGCTGGATTACTCCCCCATCTAGCCCCTTCCCCTCCCTATCCTTCTTCGCGAGATCCGAAAGCGCCTCCGTTGCCGGACTCGCTCCGTACGAGTGCGAGACCACGACGACCTCCCTACCTAGCTCCACGAGACCCGCGACGACTCTACGGACAGCGGCGACATCGTCTTCAAATGTAACTGCTGCTCCAGGACCGACACTCGACAGGTAGACATACGTCGTCGTGTACCCGGCTGCGTGGAGAGGTGGGAGGAGGAGGTCATATGCCGTTGGTGGGTGCCAAGCCCCGGGGACAAAGACGATTGTTGGCTTTTTCATTCTTTCTTTCTCGCTGCTCACGGCACGGTGGAGAGCTAGCTTTCGTTCTAGATCTTTTCCCTTGAACTTGGGGCTGGGGACTGTGTCCCCATTTGTACCCAGCACGAACGCTCGAGACTCCCTGCACTGGACGCAGGGACCTCGCCGACAAGAAGCTCATCGTTCAATCATCTCTCCAAACCCCATCTCAAGCACACTGGCCCGAGCATCTCCGCAAATTTCTCATCCTGTTGGTTCCATCGCGACTCGTGTGTGGACGATGGTTGCTTTTCAGCGGGTTCGCGAGAACAAAGAAAGTCAATCACCTGCCCGGAATCGATACACCGGGGAGCAGCGTCCTTGCAACATCATTCGCTGGAGGAGGGGATCTGTGCGACAAGGGAATCTGAGCGAGATCGAGAGCCGCCTATCCCATGCATGTACTGGTGTGATCTGTTGGTGATGGATGGCAGCAGCGGCACTCATCCATGCGAGGGTTCCGGTTGGCTTCTGACGAGAATGTATCAGCAGTCTGCACCCCGAGTCTCCAGGAGGACCATCATAACAACAGGGGGGTAGAACTGCCTGGAAACCCGGGTACTAATCACGTAGGTATATCACGATATGGGGATACTGCAAGTATCTCCCATGTTGATATGGCTATAGATCTGGCGAAACCCTCACGCCGCCGCAGACTGCGGATCGTCTTGCTTGAACACCGGCCCTTTCTTGTATGCGCAACCAACTCCCATATTCACCTTCTCATCCGAAGGAAGAGGCGACTGAAATCGGGGCTCCATCGCTCTTTCCTTCTGGGTACTTTGGATGGACAGACGAAGAAGGAAGGCGCGACCGTCCTCCCAGGGCTGCTCCTTCCCTACTCCCACCATATCCAACGATAATGGAAGGAACAACCGGGGCCTCCGAACTCGTTGAAAACGGCAGGAGCGTTGGCCGACGCGGATATCACCCCCAAAGCATGGGAGACTTCCATCGGCCGCTCGAAAAGATCCTCGCAATCGTGCGGCATGACCCCATCGAGATTCAAGCCTAAACCACGGCTCATGCCCATGGCCGGGTGGATGTAACGACGGGCGCGGCTGCCATCTCTCAGCCGTGCGCCTTGACCCAGATCCGAATCGGCCGTAGAGAGTACTGTCGCACATTCCCACGGGATGGTTGCGATAGCAAGAACGATAACTCATCATTTGTCGATGTCTCGGAAACTCGAGTCGGACCGGGAGATCTGCGATCGGTACGGCCCCCGACCGTGGAATCGAGCGGGCGATGGAGCTGGTGCTGTGGAGAAGACAAGACATGGCAGATCATCGGGTGTCGGGACAGTGGATCGGGCGACGACAACGGATATGATATCGCATCGCTCGAGGTGGTATCAGCGACTCCATGCAATCCGTAGTAAATTCCTACCGCGAGCCAGCGGTTAGTTGAGGGGTGTCTTAAAGGCGCGTTGCGCGTACATACAGACGTTGATAGGAGTATTCCACGGTCGCATTTGCGCATAGCAAAGGCTATTTCATTGCAACGTGAATCTGGATTCGAGAAGAGGTGTGCCTCCTGATACTTGTACCAATCTCCCTGAATACCCCTGCCAGTGGGTGAGGAAATCGGCGACGATTCCGGGTCCGGAGCGACTTTGAGCAACGTTTAAACAGCGCTCTTCAATTTGTCAAATTGAGGATCAACTCGACGACCGCTGTCAAATGAGATACTGTTAAATTAAAAGCCTATAGTCATTAGGTAAATCACAATCATCATGATCGCGTGGAGGGACGATGCAGAAGGTGAATGGATCTGGGTGGAAGATATATATTCTCGTCGGGACTATTTCAACCGCACAGTTATGTCAACACGTTACATGATCGCTCTTTCAAAACTACGATTATGCCTACAGAGTACGTAGATATCATTGATACAGCTCTTCTTCTCGATTCTCACATCTCATCTACGCAGGCAGTACTACCACAATTCCCCGTGCAAAACCACAGAAACCATACAGAAACCGCATCGCCCTCAGATCATCCCCTCCTCGATCCAGTTCGTCACCACTTGACCAGTCAACCAGATAACGTCCCACCGTTTCAAAATACGCGCCGACACTGATCATTTCCAGGTCCAGCAAACGACTAGTCGAAAATAGAATCTCCAGGCGGCCCGGTGCAGGCCGGATCCGCGCATCCCCCCATTGGTTCGCCTCGGCGACCCAGATGATCGGTGATCATGGCAGTGAGCCAGGGACGGCGTTACACGACAGGCTGCAATCCCCCCTTTCCCCCGGGGACGGTTACGGACGTGCTCCGATCTTGGGATGCAAATACCGAGATGGCGAATCCGGGTACGGGAATTGATTCTAGACGGGAATTGCATTTAAAAAGGCCAAAGCAGGCAACCGTTCTGGGTTCCTTGACGCTGTGTAACCAACACATGATGCATCTGCAAGGACTCGATGAGCGATGATGGCTGGGTGCATGGGCTGGATGAATCTTGTGTGACGCGTCGCGTGGGCGGGAAGCAGCAGATATTGCCGATTCGCACGGGACTCCAAATGGACCATGAACCTTGCTGTCAGTAGCTGAAGTTAAGCTGGAACTGGGAAACCTAAACCAGTTTGTTGGGACACGTACAGTGGGGGTCGGGTTGGGTTGGTGCCCGGGGCGATGGATATAGTTTCGTAGTTCGTACGAGGTGTAAAGTTTGATGAGGGAGAAAATATGCCCCGGTGGCGCAGGCTTCTGTTAGAGGTTCAGGTGAAGAATTCAGGGGATCGAGATTGAGATCAGAGCTGGTTGGATTGGAAACAGGGCGAGAGAGGACGTGTTGGCGGCCAGGACAAGATCGGTGCAGAATCAGTTGGGATGACTGGTGAGATTCATGAAGAGTGTAGGATGGAGGATAGTGACAGAAAGACGCAAAAATCCATTGTTCTAGTAGATAACAGCAAAAAGCACAATCTATTCATTAAGCTATTAGACACGATATGCATCGATCCCCCTGACCACCACCTCCTCTCCTGTACAAACCAAACCAAAGCCCAACAACCAAACCCACGGGCAAAATCAAACCTGATGCTCGAGACTCAAAAAATTCCACAAATCCACACACGCATCGCGCAACGACCGCTCCGTCCTCCACCCGAGCTCCCCCCCCGCCCGATCCGGAATCGCAACGCAGAACCCAACATCGCCATCCCGCCGCCCAACAACCCTCGTCGGGATCCCCCTGGCCGTCACCTCCTCCAGCGTCCTGACAACCTCACCAACAGAATGCCCCCTCCCCGTCCCCAGATTAAACGTCCGAAACGCCCCCCGCACCTTCCCCCCCCTCGCAGCAGCAAGCGCCGCCCCATGCCCCCTCGCCAAATCGGAAACATGGATGAAATCACGAACGGCCGTCCCATCCGGCGTATCCCAATCGCTCCCGTAGATATTCAGCTCCGGCACCTGGCCCATGAGAACCTTGACGGCCGCCGGGAACAGATTCGAGGCAGCCTCGCGCGGGTCCTCGCCCAGGAGTCCCGACGGGTCGCACCCGATCGGGTTGAAGTAGCGCAGCGCGAGCACCGTCCAGGAGGGATCGGACTTGCACACGTCGGCGAGGATCGCCTCGGCGAAGAACTTGGTGCGTCCGTACGGGTTTGTTATCCCCGTGCACCCTTGCTGCGCGTACAGGGCGCTGCCGGTCTCCGGGTTGAAGTAGGATTCTTGCTCGTGCACGCAGTCTTCTTCGCGGAGGCGCGCGGAGCTGGAGACTGATCCTGCGCCGGATCCTGTGCCTGTGCCGGGGGTTGTGGCTGTTGAGAGGGTCCCGTAGACGCTCGCCGAAGACGAAAAGATAAACTGCTTGATATTGTGTTCGTCTAATAGGGCAATTAGATCAATGAGCCCCTGGACATTATTCTTGTAGTATTTTAGCGGATGCCTGATACTCTCCGCGACCTCCTTGTAGGCCGCGAAATGGATGACGCCCGAGATATTGGACCGCCGCGGGGCGGACCCCGTCGCCTCGCGGGTATGTTTCGTGAGTAGGGTCGTCAGCGCATCCGTGTCGCGGTAATCCGCGCAGCACAGCTGCGCCTTGGGACACTGCGTGCCCGCGCCGCTGCAGTATAGCTTCGCGGCGAGGAGGACGCGGTCGAACACATCGCGGTAGCTGTTGCTGAGATTGTCGACGATGATGATGTTGTAGCCGGATTTGAGCAGTTCGAGCGACGTGTGGCTGCCTATGAACCCGAGGCCGCCTATAACCAGGACAAATTCGTCGTCGCTGTCTGGAGCTGGGGGGAGGGGATCCTCGATGATATCTTCGAGCTCTGTTGCGGGTGTTGGGGGGTCAGAGCAGAACTGTGGCGAGCTCGTGCCGGAGTCGTGGAGTCTTGGTGATGAGGACATGGCGGGAAGCTCGAGCCTGCATGGCAGAGTGACCTCTATCTACTAGTACTCCTTCTCACTGCCGGTACACAATCTCAATGGACCGCGGACCGCTGTATTCTGTAAGACTGGAGGGGTGTGGTGAACACGGACATGCATCCGGCCCCGGGGGTTCATTCCCTTATCCGCCAAACGAGGGTGGATACAAGCCGCCTGGCAAAGTCTGCCATGGCCCAGAGAGCCATGGAGCCATGGAGTCATGACTGGCTGTCATGGCTGGCTGGTACCGCCGTGGTACAAATTACGGCGCTCTTACAATGTCTTAGGCTTACAGTGTGTGGGACAGGAATAGTCCGCTCCGGCGCTTGAGACTTTCTCCTCGCTACTCGACTTTTCTTACAGACCGGTCACTGCTGCACACTGCAGGCCACGGCGCATGGAGATGGAGACACTTGACTAACTGACTGCCCGACCGGACGGTCGCGGCATGTCAACTGCCAGGCCAGTCAATGCCGTTGCCGGTGGCATGCCATGGCACGCCACGCCACGCATCGATCGCGGTGTCAGGCAGCCATGGGCCTGGCTGGGAATTGAGGCCGGCGAGGACCAAGGTTGCTGTATGTCTCACCTCTTATCGTGGGACGAGTGAGAAAAGTCGCGCAGGCAGCGACGAAAGGAGACGAGACTGGACTGTGAGTCTGGGGCCTGGGCTGGAACTCGAAGCCCAGAACTCAGAACATGCACAGCGATTGTTCAGCTTTGACTCAGCCCCGTTGCTCGTTTCCCGTGCCGGGGTCCTTGGTCGAGAATCATTCGGTGATCGATCGCTAGCGGTGATCGAGTGAGTAACTTTGTGACGAGCAGCCATAGCGACATGTACATAGCTACGTACTAGCTAGCTAGGGCTGGAACGGTGACCTGAAGGCTCAACTTTGGGCGGCTTCGATCCCGAGCGCGATGTGATGTGATGCGCTGCGGCTCGGCAGAGATCTCTACTTCTTGTTGCTCCAGTGCGCTGGCTCCCGAAAATCGAGCCTGACCTCTCGAAGACACTTTCCTTGGATGGATGGTGCCATGGATTGACTCTGCAGCGCAATCCCGCGGGATGAGGCTACGGTGGCTGAAAGCTGAGCACGAACATGAACCTGAACCTGGCATGAACCTGAACGTGGCCATCTTATTACAGTATCGACGTCTTTGACGTGCTTGTCTCGCAACTTGTTTCCATGCAAGGAAGCCAAGTTCTAGGCCCCCCTCGCAGGTTGAGACTTGTTTTCTGACATACCGACCAATAG
The DNA here is from genome assembly GCA_025688815.1 of Aspergillus carlsbadensis. NCBI lineage: Eukaryota > Fungi > Ascomycota > Eurotiomycetes > Eurotiales > Aspergillaceae > Aspergillus > Aspergillus carlsbadensis. Next base: position 368,753 of record MU628173.1, read on the forward strand.
TTTCTTGCTTCTTACTCTTACTCTTCCTCCTTCTCGTGCCTGTCACCGCATCGTCGGCTCTACTTTCCCGCGACGAGCAGTGTAAGTTCAGGATGGCGACTATTATTGCCATCTGGGCCGAGATGACGTGCGGTGAGATGCTTGTTGCCGGATGATTTCGCTGACTGCGCAGCGACTGCGAGCGGGCTTATCGCGGATACGAGGGCGATTTCTTGTCCTTCGCGTGCAATTGGGCGTGGCCCATGGTGCGATGGATTGTTAATGGTCATCCCAGTGTGAAATGGACTCATTTGCTGGAAGTCGTTCCGTTTCCTTCCAGGTCCTTGACTCTGACTCTGACTCTTCCTGAGCACCTGGTTGGCGCTGAGGCAGATGCAGTGTTTCAGTCCGGCCGGAGTAACTCTGCGTGAAGCAAAACATGTTTCGGCCGGCAATTGGCTGATAAGATTAGAAGCAGCTTGAAAGACAATGACAATCAGGTTTTGTGTTTACAAGTACTCTGTATCGATCGAGATTCAATCTATTTCAATCCGGGATCCAGAATGAGAATGCAGAATCCTGATTCTGAGTTTATCAGCTTTAATCTATTTGGATCCATCCTCCCGCACGCCAACGGCATCGAGTCAGTGACAAGCAATAACTGGGCGCAGTGAAGAAAACCGGAAAGCGGGATACGAAGTTACATCCATCCTCAATTTCGAGCCGACTAGCACATAGTTAGTAGACGAGACCATTTGTCAGAAAGGCCTCGACCTCGACGTCGAAGCGCGAAGGAAGAAGTCGAAAAAATATGTAATCAACAGATCGACGAGCCAAAAAAAAAAAACCAAAACCAACAGCACTAACACTAACACTCTTAGTGCGACTCGCCAAAAACGTCGCAGCCCTTGGCCGGCGCGAGGCTCTCCGGAGCCTCCAGGCTAAAGCTGATAAGGCACGACGATGAATCCAATACGAGCGCCACGTGTACGGCTCAGTGGGCGAAGGGGACGGGTCGCAAAGTAGCGATACGAGGCGGCGAGGACAGAGCACACCGCTAGCGAGTCTTGGGAGGAGGTTCTACGAATCATGCTTGTCGTGAATGCCGCGAGGGCTCGCGAGGTGGCGGGGCTTGGCCGGAGGCTTTTGGCAATCATCAATCCAGGTCAATTCAGCCGTAAATTCGTCATCCATACAGTAGAAGCGACAGATCAGATCATGGAAGCAGGTGCTAAGGTACGAGTATCCACGACACACAGGAACAAAAGTCAGAATCTAGTGTAACGGTGTCACTCCCGCCACTGGCTCCTGCTGCTGCTCACCATCCCCCTCAGCATCATCATCCACCTGCAACGCCCGCATAAACGCACCCCAACTGTTCTCGCCAAAACTCTCGTAGAAATCATCCACGACCTCCGTGACGAAGATGTACGCCGACCGGTGCCGCAGCTCCTGCACGAGCCCGTGCACCTCGTCGTTCGGCACCCCGCTCAGCATGAACCCGGCGCGCGTCCGCTCGAACGGATGCAGCGACAACCACTTTTGCACCTCGTCGCTGCGGTAGCGGGAGTATGGCTCTTCGCAGATGAAGGTCATTTCGGCTGTTGCGGCGATGGAGGGGGAGGGGGCGGTTCCTGGGTTGTGGATTACCTGAGGGAGAGAGGGGGAGAGGTTAGCATTGTTGCAACGTTGCGTTGTGAGTCAGGATATTATCTCAGTGTAGACTCCGAAGTCGTCACGGAGGAAGAGATGAAGGGCGGCGGGTAAATCTGGATAATGAGATGCGGGCGGGATGGAGGAGTCAGTGCGGTGCGGCCTAGCGGAGTCCGCTGTTTGGCCACAACATCACATCAACAAAGACAAAACATACAAACTTATCCCCGAGAATCCCACCACACCCCTTGATGAACGCCGTCAACTTCTCAAGGTACTTGACCCTCTCGTCCGAGGCGTGATTCGGCGTCTCATCAACAAAGATGCCGCGCACGCCGAGCTTCGAGCGCTCATACTCCGCAGCCCACGCGGCGTATCGCGCGATCTCGCCGCAGGCGTCGCCGAGGGGCTTCCTGCAGTAGTCGATCCGGATGTAGCCTACGGTGTACACGTTGGCGTAGGCGTTCAGCCGTGGGACCTCGCGGGCGTAGTTGTGGTCCGGGGAGGGCTGCTCGGGGTCGCCGGGGCCGCTGTTGGGGTTGACGATGACGAGGAAGGTGAGGGCTGGGTTTTGCTCGATTCTGCCGGGGTATCACAATGGTTCAATGCGTGGTCAACAATGGCAAATGCGATAGCCTATGGGCTATTTCTCGGCTCGGCACTTACGCTGCGTAGAGGGGGGCCCATGTTTCGGTGGTCAGTGGGTAGATGTACAGGGGTACCACGACGGCTGCTTTGGGAGGCATGCTGGGTGGGTGGGTATGCTGTATCGGATATGGTGAGGTGATAAAATAAACCAATGGGATGTGAGATAATCGGGAAATGGGCTGATGCCAGGGTGTGCGTTGCTTCTTGGATGGTGCGGATTTATAGCAGGCATATTAGCCGGGTTGGGCCAGGTATCACAACAGCCTCCTCCTCGAGTCCTCATCGAGCCGTGAACTTTCTCTTCGCGCCCAGACCTGAAGTGAAAATGCTAAAATAATGCCAAATGGTAAATGCCAACTGCCAACTGCCAGACGAAACTAAAACATGCACTAGTGCTGACCGGTGTCAAAGGAAAAACCCCCAAATAGAACGCTATCCCAAGAACGCCACTAGGCCGGTCAGCCATTAATATAATTCGAGAGATAAGGTACAATCATGAAAAAAAGAAGAAAAAAAAACCTCGAAAAAAAAAACAGACCATTGCAGCCGACGGGCCTGCGCCCTGAACACCACGGACCAATCCCCTCGGCGCCTCATCCACGCTTCTGCACGAGCGATCCACCGCCGCAAGTCTGGATTCTTGGGTGCGTCTTGGCCTCTATTCGATCGCGCATACGTACTGTACGTCGTCTGCTGTCTGTCTCACAACCCGGCGCCTGCCTGGTGCCAGCTCAACGCCGGACGTCCCCACCCATGGCCACGCTGTCTGCACAGATCAATCCCTCTCGGCGAATCACGTCGGCACGACATCGACGAAATATTCCAGCCGCGGGTCGAAGAACTCGTAGTAACTGTCCGTCCGCGTGGTCAGATACAGCCAGGCGGCCTTGTGGCTGATGTCGTCGACGAAGTGCTCGAGGGTGCTGTTGCTCATCTCCGGCACCGAGTGGAAGATGTACGCCCAGCTGTCGCGGTCCGCGTCCTTTTCTTCGGCCAGGGCGGCCTTTTGGCTCGTCTCGTAGTGGTCGTAGCTCTGCTCGAAGACGACGGTGATGTCGGTGTCGGCGACGGCCAGGCGGGAGTCTGGGATTGTGCCGGGGTTGTGGATGACCTGTCAATTCGATTGTTAGTTTTGACTCTTTGCGCTGCGGGCCTAACCGAGGGAATCCAGAGGCCAGAAACAAGATCAGTGTCAATCGATCGCAAAGTGGGCCGGCAGAACGAAAAATCTCGCCAACCGCGCGAAGGAAGGCGAGATCGAGCAGCAGCAGCTCCACCCGGCAAAAGCCCAGCGATCGCCCGACCCAACGACTCAATTTTGACTCAAGTTTGACTCGAGTCATTTTGCTTTTTCGCCCGTTCGATCACAGATCACATCACTGCTGTGGAGAGTTTGCAACTCACCGTCCGCTCCCCCGTCAGCCCCGTCACATTCTTAACCGCCGCATTAATCCGCTCAAGATACTCGACGGTGTCGGCTGCGTACTGATGCGGCGACTCGTCGAAGAAAATGCCCTCCATCGCAAACGCGCTCGACTGCGCTTCCCACCCGCCGTACGTCTCCACGTCCGCGAGCACCTCGCTGATGTTGCGCTCCGCGTACCCGGTGCGCACGTACCCGACTTTTTGCACGTTCGGGTACGTGTCCAGCTGGTGCAGCGCTGCCTGGTACGCTTCGTCCGGGGACGAGGACGAGCCCGGCCCGCTTTGCGGGTTCACGATGACCAGGAATTGGAGCTCCGGGTGTGTCAGGATCCTGGGGTTGAGTCAGTGAAACTTGAATTGAACTTGGAACTAACTAGGAGGGGCTGCGCTGCAATTGCATCGAACGATCGGTGTCTCATAAAAGAGACTCGATTTCAAGAGCAGCAGGGGCATGGAACCTGAAAAATGTAGACTTACGCTTCGTACAATGGCCCCCAGGTACTGTTGCTCTCCGGGTAGATGTACAATGGGAACATGACGCTCGAGGGCTTCCCGCCGTCGTCTCCGCGCCGGGGGAGGATGATGGCCAGTGGGATGACGATTACGAGGATCACCACTATGGCCACTGCGATGCCAATGGTCACCCACCAGCGGCGCCGCAGCTGGCACTTCCGGTGCAACCCAGGGCCGCTCCCCTCTTTGCTGTGTTGGAGCGCCTCCATTTTGCGAGCGTGTCAATCGTCAGACGAAAGGCGAAGGAAAGGGAAAAGAAGGGGAACAAAGATTCCAGTAATCGGTCGGGTGTGGAAATGGATAATAAATGGAGTGCTCAAAGAGCAATGGGTCTGGTTTCGGGGGGATCACAGGGGTCCCAACCAGGGAGGGGAGGGGGGTCCGGAGCAGTCCAAGAAAAAAAAAATCAATTAAAACAGATGTATCAGCAAAACGCGCAGGATCGGGACCTTGGAGACCTTGAGTCTGTCTTTTATTTGACTTTAGCGGCGCTTGGGAGCAGGCGAACTGGGCCGACAAGGGAAAACCGGTCAAAGGGAGTCAAAGGGCAGGGCTGCAGACAAAAAGAGCGGCCAACAAAGACCAGCTGCTGCTATCGGTCAGCCCTAATGTAAGCAACCCGTCTTTTTACGAGACTGAAAGTCTCTGAAAGTCTCTGAAAGCCCCAGCCAAGGTGAGACTTGCATCCAGCCCCGGTCCGAGTAATCTATTTTGGGGGTTATGGTTCTCTTTGGGGGGGGCATGTTGGAACTGGCAACAGACACCGACACGACACGGCGGACTCCATCCCGGCCCATTGGGCGCCTCCAGCCCTCGTCGCATCCCTGGTCCCCAACTGACGCATCTGGTTTAAACTCTGCAGACTCCAGGCGCTGAGGCTCCAGCTGCGGGTCCCGACTTTCGCACTGCCAGACTCCAGTCACTACTGGTGGCGCACCGTGCTCGCTGGCTGGTCCCATCGGGTTTCCCTATCTACATAACCCACACGGCTCCCGCGACCTCTGGGTGACCAGGATCGGATCTCACTCGCTACCTTTTGGACCCTTTTTTTTTTCTTTCCTTTTCTTGTTTGTTCAGTCCTTCGTTTTCTCCAGCTAGCTGGGCTCGCCGTCGCTATGGGGGCCGAGTACCTGGGTTTGCAGGCGACGGGATGGGATCGCATGACCGAGACCTGGTGGCAGCGGGTGAGTCTTCTGCAGTGTCGCAGTGCTGCTTGCAATCTGTACCCCTGGCGACTCCTAACAGCGTGCATAGGTCTTGGCGGCGTGTCTCCTGGCCACAATTGTCCTGGGTAGTGTATATTTCTTGTACCTGATCGGACGCAAGCTATTTCAGTATTGGCGGGTGAGCTCCCTTCTCTCTTCGTGGATGCGCACCATGCTGACCATCGTCAACAGACACGCCATGAACTATCAGAGGTCCCCTCTTCCACAGCACGAGTCATCGACCGCTTAACGAAGGAGACCCCAACTCTATATACCCCGCCCTCCACACGGTCCGACCCCAAGACGTTTGGTGTCTACCTCGGGGGCTTCGCCAACCCACCAACATCGAACCAGGCACGGCTCCTCTCACGATGGGACGTCGTCGTCCTGGATCCCTTCCAGCCTGGGGTACTGGATGCCCTGACACGAGGCACCTCCGCAACGAACATCCTCGCCCGCCTGGACGTCCGCAAGCTCATCGAGTCGGACACGAGCACCGACAACGACGAAGTCGACCATGTCATCCGCGGACTGACAGCCACGATTGTCAACCGTCTTCGCCGACCCGGCGACAGCCAGTCCCTTTTCAACGCTGTCCTCCTGACAGACTGCCACGACACCTTCCAACCGGTCATCCTGAACGAGCTCGTCAAGTTCATCAACTGGCTGGGCCTCGACGTCTGGCTGGAGTTTGCGCCGCCGGATTACCTCCCCGAGAAGACCTGTCGCGAAATCGACATGGCTCGCATCCGGGGTGTGGTCTATCGCAATGGTACCATTCTGCCTAACGGCGACCGACGGAATTACTTTCAGATGGAGAAAATGCGCACGGTCATGCGTGTCGTTGCCGCGCAGAAGCCTATTGGTGACTCGACCCTCGCCATGTGGGATACTATTGATGATGATGTCGAGTTGTCTCACGATGTTCTCCACCGCAGCTACAAATGGTGCAACTACAACAGCGCCATGAGCTGGATCGGCACTCATAGCTCATTGACTGATGCGACAATTGCGTCGGGGAAGACTGTCATCCACGAGCCCATCGGTGCCCTGATGTGGATGAAGAACGAGCAGACCCTGGCCGCCCACGACTTCTGGCGCCAGAACGGAAAGATCGAGCACGACTCGTGCGGCCACGACAGCCTCTACGAGTCCCTCCAATACTTCGTGCCCAACCTCGGACGCAAACTCGTCCTCCTCCCTCCGCAGCCCAAGCTCGAATCCGACAACCAGGTCTTTGTCATCGACGAACTGCAATGGCCCTCGCTCAACGAACCACTCATGACAAACCCCTTCTCCGTCTCATCCGATGGCCACGACCTCTCCGGTCTCGGCTGCTTCCAGCTCGGCCTCGAGTGCACCCGCAAGGAGATCGAGGACCTCGTCCAGGCCCAGCACCACGTCCGTGACCTGAACCTGCTAGACCCCTTCAAGAAGACCGAGCTCCGCCGCATCGCCAGCGAGCTCCGCGCATTCCAGGCCACCGACGCCGAGGGCGCAAAGGCCGCCCGCGAGCTGTATGATCTCCTCATCTCCTGCGAGGGCTCCGACACCGATCCGATCCGCGTCTACTCCGGTCTGCACTCTGGCTTCCGCACGCGCATGGAGACGCAGATCTGGGGCATGTACCAGCAGAACCACGGCATTGGCTCGCTCGATATTTACCTGTCGGGGAAGACCGAGAAGGATCGCACCGGGTCCATTCTCCACACGTTCATGTCGGGCAGGGGGTACTCGCGTTACCAGTGCTTCATGGCTGAGATTGCCCTCGCCAAGGTCAACGGGACTCTGTCGGAGAAATGGCAGCTGCCGCCGCGGATCGTGAGCGACATTGAGCAGCTCACTCCGACCGAGGCTATGCTGTGGATGCGTCGTCTGTCGCTTACGCTCTGCCAGGAGTGCGCTGATCTCACAGCCAAGGTCCGCGCTTGCGCTGAACACTTCCTCATGGACATCCCGACTCTCGCCCAATTGCGCGCCCTCAGCTCTAGCGAATACCTCAGCGGCAAGATCTCAGCCGAGGACGTAGTTGCTGCGCGCCTGGTCTGGTATCGCGAGCAAGGATGCTGGGCTCCGGACGCCGCGTCTGCGCTCGAGTTGTTCAAGGAGGTCGACGCCCGTCTGCCCCAGATCCTCATGGCCTGCGACTCCCACACCCTCGGACAGCTCACGACCGTCATCCAGGGAATCCTCAAAGCGGACCGCGTCGACGCCGGTGTCGATATGTTCGCTCTTGCCATCTTCTGTGCCTTCCGCCGTCTCTCGCTGAATGAAATCTACCTCGAGGTCCTCGACCGAAACCCGCTCCCCAACGGTCACACCGTCCAGGCGGCCTGTTTCTCGGAGATGTATGCCCTCGGTGCGCGATGTGATCTGTTCTTTGACATGACGCCGAAGCTTTTGGGGAAGATTATCGCTGCTCGTTATCGCGCGTATTACAATGTCAACCAGCCAACTCGTCGTGATGAGGTCTTCACTGAACTGCCCACTGCCTACGCTTCTATGGACATCGATCTCGATCCCGAGGGTGATAAGCATGAAGTCCCCTTCTACTACCGCGTCACCTTCCTCGGAATCTTCGCCCTGCCTGCCCTGATCGATATCACCATGTTGACCACTGTCGGACGAGGACTGTACCTGACCACCTTCATGAGCGACACTGACAAGACCCTCGCTACCACTGCTCTCATGATCGCCCTCCTGGTCTGCGGTGGCTTCGGCAGTTGGATCAGCTCCGGAGGCAGTTACTACCTGTACGCGATGGCTTTCCCCGCCATGAGCATGTTCATCATGACTCGCTTCATCGCGGGTTGTGCGGTCGCTCTCGTCGCTGGTTTGATTGCCATGATCGCCATTGGCTGCATCAAGGGGTTCGCCGCTGGTGTGCTGTTCTTCCTTTACTTCTTCTTCCTGGCTGCGTACCTCATGCTTCTGTCTGTGTTGGCCATTTACCAAATGCCTGGCTTCGAGTTCCAATCGGTAGGTTCAGTTCGACCTATGATTCTGCTTGCCTGTTGCTAACTATTTCAGGGCCGTACCGTGATCATGACGTGCATTCCTATCCTCTTCGTCGCGCCTATCGTCACCCTCTGGGTCGGCCACGACTCGGTCATTTACCTCTGCCTGCTCGGTCTGTTCCTTCTCTCGCTTCTCCTCGGTGCCCGCCGCATCATGTCCCAATGGAACTCGTGGTATCTCAACATTCCCAGAGTCACCGACGGGGAAGTCCTCAACTGGTACGTCGAGTCCCGAAAAGCCCGGGGCATCCCCCTGGAGAAGGACGTCGCGACCTCGACCGTCCCCCGCAAGGCCCTCTTCGAGGAAGTCACCCAGGAGCGCAAGCGGTCCTTCTGGTCCAAGGCCACGAGCGACGAGTTCGTGCGCAAGATGGCCGAAGGCTACGGGTCGACCATGTTCCTGCTCGTCTGGTACTGCCGCTACTCGCGCACCAAGATCCCGCTCGCCTACAGTCCCACCTGGAACTTGCAGCTCAAGGCCGCCGTCGATACCATGGGCGACATGCAAAAGGGGATCCGGCTGCACAGTGCGTTCCTCCACTGGCGTCATACTGGTTCCGATGTGTGGTGTGGTATCCTCTACTTCGTTATTGCGCTCATGGATAAGTGGACTGCGCTGTTTACTGGGGAGTCCCTGGTCGGTCTGTCGACGGCCTCCAGCTCCGAGTTCCGTCTCGCTGTTGGTTTTGGTCTCGGGTACTATCTCGCTGGTGCGCTTATCCTCGACGCCGTCTCCCAGCCTCTCTGGACGTCTGTCACCCAGCGGATCACAGAGTCCATCTCGTCCCTCGACAGCCTGCGCAAGGTGCTATCTCACAACTCCGGCGAGAGGCAGAGCCTGTACTGGGGCAACCTGATGAAATTCTTCTTCCTGCACATCTGGGGCACGGCCGTGACGCTGGCGCTCATGTGGACCTTCGAGAGCTCCCCCAAGGCAACCATCATGTATCTGTCCTACATTGTCGCCTACAGCGGCCTGTTGTTCTACCAGTACAACCGAATCTTCACCGGCCCGCAGGCAGCGCGCTGCCTCGCTCTCGGCTCGCTCGTCGGTTTCATCACGGGAATTGTCCTCCGCGAGGTTATCCCCGCTTTCGCGTGGAGCAGCGTTATCTGTCTCGGTGCTGGTACCTGGACTGCGGCCATCTACTCGCTCTGGATGTCGGATATTGGTCTGCCCACCTTCAAGCGCAAGAACGAGTTCAAATCCAGTGAGAAGTCCGCCGGCACCCCGCCGCCTTCGTACACCAGCAGCTCGCTCGAGCCGTACCTCGACTTGTCCCCGACGACCCTCGCTCAGACCTACGATAACATCAATGCGCTCCCTGAGGATCTGCGCCACCGTCTGGATCCAGAGACACATCCCGGCATCGAAGTCAAGGAGGTCATCATGTCCAACTCCGGCGCGAAGAAGTCGGCTCTCGTGCAGGTTGCCTTCCCTGACTCTGAAACTCTCCTCCGCGACGTCGTCCGCCTCTGGGTGTCCGGGCAAACGGTCATCGAGTTCGTCTCCGCCGAGCATCTCCTGCAAACCGAGCAACGTGTCCGCGCCGTTAGCCGCCTCACCGGCGAGAAGCTACACATCTTCGTCGTGATCGGCCCCGGGCTCGTTGGACAGGATTGGACGACGAACATCCGCCGTAACTGCCGCGCCATCGCCGAGGCCGTCGTCCAGGCTACCGCTGAAGCGAAGCTCGGCCTCTCGCACGATCACTCCATGATGTCTGAGCTGCTTGTCGGCGATCACCGCGACGATTATGACCTCTCTGTCCCCGAGGGCGTCAAGTACCAGCTTGAACGCTCCCCCGCCGAATGCGCCCGTGTCGCGAACCACGGACAGCGCACCTTCCTCCGTCATCTGCTTCTCGGAATCGACTGTGACCTCGAGTGGGATGATCTCCCGCGCTGCGCACGCTCCTTCCTCGTCCGCCGCTGCTCCGGCAAACCCGGCCGCATCACCAGCGAAGAACTCGCCTGGCTGCAAGGAAAGGTCGGCGCGCCCGACCTCCAGGGCGCAGGCGCCTACGTCGCGCGGTACAACCTCGGCGTCGCAATGTCGCTGTCTGTCAAATACTTCGCGCAGCGCTGGATGGAGCACGACGAGTACCCCGACTACCCGGTCTTCATGGACTCGACCTTCGAGAAACCAATCCAAGCGCTGCTGCCTCCCCCCGTGGGCGCGAACCTCGGCTTCGGCGAAGTGCTGAAACTCTCATTCAAGCGCGTTTTCAACAGCGCTAAGACCTGCCTCAAGTTCCTCGTCATCTGCCTCGTCGCCGACCCGGAGTACCAGCGCGAGCTGGAGTACATGCTCCGCGGGCAGCCGCTCGTCATCGCGTGGCCCGTGCAGATGCTCCTCAATGGCATCTGGTCGTTCTGTAAACTGCTGCAGCGCATCCTCATCCCGCTTGTGCTTCTGCATGGGCGCGAGAAGGTCTCGAAGCTGTATAAGGATACGCGCGGGTGGAAGACTGTTCTTGAGAAGGATCGCATTGTCATTGAGAGTCTTGAGGGACTCACCACTTGCTTCTTCAAGCCGCAGGCCGATGGGAATACGCTTCTCTACCAGTATTCTGGGAACCATACGCATGAGCCGAGGGATCAGAAGCAGTTGCTTGCTATCAACACGTATACTGATAAGCTGGTTCTGGTTCGGCACGAGGAGTACAAGGCCGGCAAGCTGCTGAATGACTACGCGTACGAGTATCCGACGGACGGCAAGAAGCGTGGACGGAAACTGCCCATCCAGCGCGAGTGTACGGCTGGTGAACTTGAGGGTCAGATCGTGCAGTACGACGAACGTGGCTATATCGTCTCTGGCTCTGGAATGCAGGGCGTCAACCCCATGGAGTTCAAGTATCGCTTCCGCAAGCACGCCAAGTTCGACGATGAGCTGCTGCGCGCTGAGTATACCTTCCCGCATATCAAGATCAAGGTCTCCTGGTGCATGCCTCCTCCTCATCGTCCTGAACGCGAAGATAAGTGGATCCCGTACCCCCGTGTTAGCGAGGCGACCTTCTTCCAGGAGGGCGATATCTACCATGCCAAATGGACCTACGACCACAAGTTCCACCCGGAGATCGCGACCACTCTTAATGGTGAAGAGGTCGCCACGCCGCCCATGATCGACGAGGATTGGTTCCATGTTCTAGAGAAGCCGGCCAAGAGCAGTTTCTTGCATGACAACCCGCTGTTTTTCTTCAAGTCGATCAAGACGAACCCGCTCTCGCGCCTTCTCGGTCTGAATGTCAAGACACGCCCGATTCCCACCTCGCGTGCACGCACGCATCTGTGGAAGTCGTGGAAGAGCAGCAAGGAATTCGATGCTGTTACCACCACCTGGCTCGATGAACTCCTGCTCCGCTCCGATCGCGTTCTTCGTCCGTACTGGCGCAACCGTGACTTTGGTCGTCTGGACGCTGCTGGGGATTACCTCGATGCTCAAGTTGACACCATCCTCGCCCGAGTAGACATCGACCCCGAGATTAGTTCCTGGACCCAAACCGCCTTCAAGATCAGTGACCTGTACAGTTTCGGAATCGGCGGCGACGCCCGAATCAACACACGTACCCTCTCCACCCAGCTCCAGGATACCGACACCAAGCTGCACGTTCTCGCCATGGACACCGCCACCTGGCCCAATGAACCGGGTGGTGTCTCGGCCTGCCGCCGCGACATGGTCAACGACCTCAACGGCATCCGCTGGCACATCATCTCCGAAAACGCAAACGACTACGGTGTTCCGAAGTTCCAGATCGAGCGGAACGTTCAGTCGCTCACCGTCCTGCCACAGTGGGGTCTGGATTTCCTGAACCCGACGCATGGTGTGTTCCAGAATACACTTGACTCCGCTGTCGTCGAGCGCTCACAGGATACCCGCAAGGAAGATATCGAGAAGCATTTCATTCCCATTCTTACGAAGCTGGTTCGCTGTGCACGGACCACGAATCTCAAGAGACATCATATTGAGGAGGCGACCAATGCCCTGGTTGATCTCAACACGTACTTTGAGTCTGGTCGTAGCTGGAACGATGTTTGGATGAGCGACACGGTTAAGAATGCCTGGCGCGAGCTTTGGCTGAGTGATGATGTCGAGGATACCACGCCCGTCTCGCAGTGGTGGGACGCAGAGCATCCGTCACTTCATCAGCTCGATAATGCGCTGGACATGTGGCATCGCTGTAAGTGCCCTACGATCTGGTCTTGGAAAATATGCTAACCGTTTAGACCTGTTCATCTTCTCCATCCCCGTCCCCGAACGCATCCCCGACGTCTTCCAGGTCTCCCACCACTTCACCGGCGCAACGTACGGTGTCCTCTGCAAAGCCAAGCGCAAGTGCGCCCTGCACGTCTGGGATCACTGCGTCAGTTTCCGTGAGATGACCGTCTTCCTGTCCGCCGCCGTGTCCTTCGACTCGTCCTTTGTCAACACCACCCTGATCTCGCTCGGTCACTTGGCCTGTGTTCTTATTGAACATCACGCCGATGTCGTCCTGCCCTGCGCTGAGTACTTCAACCCCGGTTGGGAGATTGAGCTCGGTACGGCTGAGGGAGCCCTGCAGCACCGTCGCCGCTTCGCTAGGAAGATTGATCCTGTCGTTAATGGTATTACCAACATGGAGAGGTATAAGCCTATCGAGACCATCAAGACGGAAACGCCTACCGTGGTCATGCTTTCTCATATTCGGTATGTCTTCTTACTTTTATTATCCAGCCTTTTACTGATTTGTTGCAGTTACGTCAAGGATATCAAAACGGCCATCATGGCCACCGACCTGATCGTCAACAAATGGGGCTTCCGCGACTACCGGCTGCACATCTACGGCGACATGGAACGCGCCCCAGCCTACGCCTCGGAATGTCAAGAAGTCATCGCCTCCAAGGGTCTCCGCGAGCACGTCGTGCTCAAGGGTCTCGGTAACCCCTCCGTCGTCCTGCAGGACGCCTGGCTGTTCATGAACTCGTCTACCTCTGAAGGTCTCCCACTTGCCATGGGCGAAGCCGCTCTAACCGGTGCGCCCGTCGTCTGCACAGATGTCGGCGCTTCATTCTGTGTTGTTACAGATCGTGCGACTGGAAAGCGGTTCTCCGAAGTCGTCGCGCCGAACGATTATGACTCGCTCGCCCGCGCTCAGCTCCGCGTCCTCGCACTCCTCGAACAATGGGCGCCCTTCGCAGAAGATCAGCCAGGCGAGGTTGTCCCCGAACTCGAATTCCGCCCAAGCCCCGAAGGAGTCCAGAAGATCTCCGAACGCATGTACGCGAAGGTCGAGCAGCGCCGCAAACTAGGCATGTTAGGCCGCGCGAACGTCCAGAACTCGTTCAGTTCCGACCGCTACCTCCGCGAGCACGAGCAGATGCTCTGGCTCGGCAAGTACCAGAGCCACAGCTACGTCGCGCGCAGCGCGCTCTCCTCCAGTAACAGCAGCGAGGTCGCGCTCAAGGAGAAGGGCGCCATGCACAGGTTGTATATTGGGAACCTGCCGTCGCGGCCGGACTCGATTTATTCGATCTACTCGCCTGTTCCGGCTAAGGCGTGGCATGCGTGGAGGGATTCGAGGGGCGCGAGTTCCAGTGGGACGCAGACGCCTGTTAATGTTTAGGCCGCGTTTTCTGGTCACTTTGCTTTTTTCTTTTTCTTTGTTTCGTTTGTTGAGCACTGCATCTGAAGCGTCATTTTCATCTTCATTTTCCTTGCGTGCGCTGCGTTGCGTTGGATATCCTAATGTTTAAACATCCTTGGTCCGTCTTGGACATTGCATCATAGAATAATGTTTATAGCTAAACATAATTGATACCTTGCTGCTGCTAATTCATATCTCGCTATTTCCCTCCCAGTACTATAGAGCTCTCAGTAAGCGACTGACCAGACAGGAAAGAGCGCTGTCACCTTGGTAACCACGAACGGTAGTCGTTCCTTCCCTTCTTGCCAGACAGTGTTGATACCTGTCCCACTAGGAAGGCACGCCCAGGTCGTTGGGTGCCCAGGGCAACCGCGCAACTTCGTTTCCTGAACCTATGGCTTGGGAAGGAGCACACTGGGTGACTCTACAGGGGAAGGTCCTTAGCATTACCTGGTACCCTAAGGTTCCGCTGCACGATATCTACTTCAGACATGGACGTTTTGTCGCCTATGGGGCATTGATTGAAATGGACTAACACTGGCCGGCGGTCAACATACCAGTACGCCAGATATTGTCTTACCTTTGTACCTCGTGTGGATGGGGGACCTCTACAAGAGCTCCTTCTTCTACTAAGCCAAGGCCTGTGTTGCGAGCTTCATGGCTGTCATCGAAGGTATTTGAATAGGTGGCATGGCAAACGAGATATGTGGCGATGATCAACGGAAACTCCTTGTCTGCACGAATACAAAGGAAAGACAGGCCGCACCTAGTCGCGACACCATCCATCTCACATCTCTCTCGGGACTAAACCAACACATTCTTATAAAACAAGTTCGACCTCCGATCCCCAGCCTTGCCAGACGAGAACCCCAAGAACAGCCTCGCCTCGCCACCAACAGTCTTGTAGATTGCCATCCCCTCAGGCTCCCGGAACTCCAGCGTCGACCCAGCACGCGTAAGCAGCGGGCCCTGCACGAGCTCCCCGGTATTCAAATCCATCGACAGGACCTGCGAATTGACTACCCCGCCGCTGGTCGGATACGACTCGCCCGTGAGGATATACAGGTACCGCCCGTAGACCGTATACCCCTGCGTGACATTCGTGATCCCGCCAAGATCATTCTTGATATCAGGAAGCTCCCAGTCAACGAGCGGGTTCGAGAAATTGAAATCACCCCCGCCCTTGACCTGCTCGAGCGGCCACACGGCGATATTCTGCTTATCGCCATATTGGTACCGCACGACGAATCGCTCATACACGGCGTCGATCGTCGCAGTCCCGCGCTTGAACCGCTCCAGCGGGATAATCCGCTCGATGTCTTTATCCGTCCTGCTATCCAGCGTCTTCCCATCCTCGAATTTAACCCGCCACAGCGCAGTCCCGTACCCGCTCGCCGCGGCATCCGTCTCCGACCAGATATATGTGTCCTTCCCGACGGGCTCCGCGGCGATATTCACCCCATGTCCGCACGCGAGCAGGTCCATGGAGCCGAGGAGGTTTCCCGAGAAATCGAGCTCGCTGATGGTCAGGTCGCCGGATGTGACTTCGGCGCCGTTGCGCCGGTTCACGATGAACAGGCGGCGGTTCGTGTTGTCGAAGGTGAAGGATTGCTGCACGGTGTTTGCGGCAGTTTTTTTGTGCCGCCAGAGGTCGTGCGAGGGGGTTGAGAGGTCGAAGCGCGGCGTGTCGGGGATCTGGGCCAGCACGGATACCGCTGTGGTGAGGGCGAGGAGGATTGTTGTTGCTTTCATGGTGGGCGGGTTGACTCTTTGGTGGGGTGAGTCGAAGAGGCAGTCAAGGGATTTGAGGTTGATCATGTCGATATGCCCGACCCCTTATGTATATACTCAGCCTAATCCCGCGTGCAAGTGATCGACACGGGTCTTCCGTGAAGCTATACGAGAAACACGAGGATCGACGGTATAAATTTAGCAATCGTCACGCAGTTACCCTGAACATCCCGCCTCGATCCGAAGGGACCGACAATTTCTCGAATCATCTAAGACAGAGTTAAGCACTCTTAGCCTGACGAGTTGATCTGCGTCTCAAGATACGAATTGGGGGGGCGCCTGGTACGAGGTTACAGTGATCGCCTGGCGATGTTGCAGAACACGAGGATTGATCATTGACCGGCTCATCTTCCTTCACGGAGGATTATCAGGCTCATGCAAAACCAACGCACTGTCGGGTTTGGATGTGAGCTGACTCCAGCCGTGCCCTGATAGCGGATTATGCAACTGGTACGGCAGGAACGGTAGGATGGCCGCTCTTTCCTCTTCCGAGTGCATCAAGCTCGTACCTTCCCCGAGTTCTACTAATAGCCCATCAGGCAGGCGCGAGTTGTAACCACGACAACCACCACAAGTCACAGTCGCTCCTTCCCGCAGGGCTTACTCGTTATGCGGCGAGTATCACCCAAACCGCCCAAACCGCCCAGAGAACCCTCCACCCGACCAGATACAATAGCGGCCAAAAAGTTCCACTCCATATCCATCGTACATCGCATCCCTGACATGGAACCATGCCGAGAGTGCACTCAACGGTGCAAAAACAACCCCGATAATCCTCCCCATCCTCGAGAACCGGATATGGCTGTCGCGCAGGAACCAGCATGCCATCGTCATCTGGAAGAAAAGGTCCTGGACTACTCGCTTCCTTAACTGTTGCACGCAGCCTTCGGGGGTGTGTACTAGTAGGAAAATGCTTCCGACGTCGGCGAGGACAACGGCGAGGTTGTCGAACGTTTGGATCGCTAGGGCTGTGCCGTATAGGTGGGAGATGGAGTGCCGTTGGGTCTGGTCCTGAAGTGATTAGCACGATATAGGGTTGAAGGGGTGCTGCGTGCCATGCTTTTCGCGTTTCAACGAGTTCGGTCCTTGAAGGCTCGCCTGTGATGCGTTTGTCTGCGATGCCTTTACGGTGTCGTCTTCTTAGAGACGAGGTCACGACTCGCGGGGCACGCAGTGAGGGTGGCGTACCAAGCATCCAAATTGGTTAGAAAACGCGTTGGATACGAGACCGAAGCATGAATTCTGCGACGAGCCGGAATGTACAAATAGGGTTCTCGAATTTATTTTGCCAAGTCATCCGATAAGATATCCCAGCTTAGTAGTGGATAGAAAAGAGGTCGAGGCCTTATTACACTGCTGAAGGAGTTAGCGGATGATAAATTGCATACATGAGACGTTTTGCAAAATTCCGTACGCCTGACGAGTTCGATACTCAGAAGTGTGATCATGGAGGACAGTTCTAGGCGTCAGGACTCACATAGAAGAGGCCAATTCCTCCACCAACGGAGACCCCAAAGCGACCGATCGTTTCCTCGTCCGGCTGCATCGCACTCCAGCCATATAGAACCGGCGAAGCGGCAGTCGACAAGAGTAAATCGACCCCAAGGTACAACTACTCACTTCCTTTCAATTGCCGAATATCGTTATCGCGCCGGAGCCAGCAGGCGAGCGCTAATGAGAGGAATGAGACGCCTGCTGTGCGTATCTAGATCCGCGTGAGTGCGTGAGATAACGCGGAGCCGTTGCGGATCCCGAGGGGGCTTAGCAGGAAGGCGAACGTGTCGAAGCCTTGCACGGCCGGCGCGGCGCCGTACATGACGCGGGTGGAGGGGTTGATGGCTGATTTTGTTTTCATTGGCAGAGATCACGCGAGAAGGTTAAACGGGTTGGAGCTCGCCAGGGTGAAGATCTAGAGATCTGGGTTGAAGATCTGCAGAGAGCTACGCGTCTGGACGCGGTCTTTTCAACACGAGGTCACAGGGAAGCCTGGAGGGCCCTGGATGTTTCCTTTCCAGGGATGGCAGGCCGCCATGAAAACGAGGTTCAAGCATTGCACTGGCGAGGTGTGGCGTTCCCAATCTGCTGAGACCTCCCAGTGTCGAGGCACGTTTCCTCAACATCATATTTGGCGTTCAGGCTGTAGGCCCACACAGTGAATGAGGACGACAACTCAACGAAAACGGTCCAGAGCTTGTCGGTCGTGGGGAAATGCGGAGATTGGAGATCCCCACATGTCCAATTAATTCGACACCCCCGGGTAACATAGAAAAGAACACGCAATCAACCCCCTGGTGAGGGCTTCTACCGACTCAAGCCATCCGAAGCTCTTTTCTATTCGTGTAGGCTTTATGGTAAAACGCCATCTCGTGCCTGGGGTGCCCGTCCAAGTTTAACTGTCTTTTCGCGTAGGAGATAAACTTAATTCGCCTCGATGACAACATGGCGGAGCGGAGCATCTCCGCACGCGACCACGGTTATATGACGAGCCTATACCCACCTTTTCCTCGGTAAACCAGCTTTCTCGCCGTGAATTCGGTCGGTCCAACACTGTATCGCAACTGCCGGGCCCACCAGACCCTCTTCCCCCGCACTACCCCCGCCAATCCCCCATGGAGAGGCCATCGGATTGGCCAGACTTGGTGCGCCCCTGATGCGGCGAGGAAAGCCTAGGCAGGTCAAGAGTTGCGGCGCATATATAAGCCTTGGAGTCTGTCTTCGAATTGCTTAGCATCGTCCTTTCCCTCGTTCCTGTTCCTGTTCCTACTCCATTTCTACTTCCCGCTTGCTTCTCTCCCACGTTCCAGGTCGCCACCTCCAAAATGAGCGACATCACCATCGACAAGTCGGAAGAGACTCTCAACCGCATGAAAACTGCGGAGAGCGTCTTCCTCCCTATCTCTCGCGAGACATTTGAGAAGCTCTACCTCAGCCCGAAACACCCCTCTGTTGTCGGCGACCTGCGGAAGAAATTCGGCAACCCCACGCCCATTTGCCTGATGGGTTTCTTGCTCGCTTCGACGCCCAATGCTTGTATCTTGATGGGCTGGAGGGGCGCTGGTGGGAATGGAGGGGCTATCCTGTAACCTCCTCTCTCACACGCACCCTAGATCGCAATGATTTTGTCTAATTATGGCCTCTTCTCCAGACCCGTCTTTATCTTCTTCGGCGGTCTCGTGCAGGTCCTCGGTGGGATCGGCGAGTGGATTATCGGAAACACCTTCTCGTGCGCTATCTTCTTCACATACGGTAGTGCTACTCTTTTTAATCATTATAGCCCCGTTGCTCACACTCGTCTTCCCCAGGCACATTCTGGTTCGTCCAAGGCGCAACCCTGATGCCCTTCTTCGCCACGGGAACGAATTACTCTCCAACCGGTAACTCGCTTGAAGGACAGCAGACTGAATCGTACGCTGCTTCTGTCGGTACGTTCCACCCCTCCTTCCTTCGCATGATACTTATACTTATCTTCTGCGACTTTTACTTCCCTTGCCCCGTAAGAAAAAATGAAAGACCCCGCTAACAAAATATCAACGCGTAGCATTCTACTACGTCTTCCTCGGCCTCCTAACGTTCTTCTACCTGATCTGCTCGATTCGGACAAATATCTGCCTCTTCAGCGCGCTCTTCCTGCTCGTCATCACATTCGCGCTTCTGGCGGGGTCGTTCTTCCAGCTTGCGAATGGCGAGGCGGAGCTTGCGCATCGGTTACAGGTGGTAAGTACACACCCACAAAATTCCTTGTCATTCAGTGTATCTCCTGTCGAGAAAGGGAACGTCTAGAAGGCTGATATATTGGTCCTGTATAGGCCGGCGGCGCATTCAACTTCGCGCTCTGCGTCCCCGTCTGGCATATCTTCCTCACGCAGATTCTCGAGGCGGTGGATTTCCCGATTGTTCTCCCCGTGGGCGATTTGAGTACGGTTATTCCGGGGCGGAGTCAGAAGGTGAAGAGGGGCGGGTCTGGAGAATGATTCGACTCTGGATGTGATACACGGAGGGGCTGGGAAAGGGGATGATGCAGCTGAGGACGGGGCGGTCTACTACTATGCTCAGTGTGGTATTAGAAGGATCATAGGTACTAACGCTAGCCGGGTCTATCTCTGATCTGCCAACTTAGACCGCGTGCGCAATCCATTATCCTATGTTCAAATAACAGGAATGTGCTTAGCCGCACAAGGCGAAGATGTCCTCTGGAACATACACGCTGAGTATGTCGATCAACTTGCTCAGGGGAACCCAGTCCAGCGTCCCATGGATTGTTTCGATGGCGCGTCCACTGTACAGCACACGGGCATAGAACTGCTTCTTCGATGTTTCCCTACCAACGACGTTAGCCATCTCCCACCAAGAATTGCAACAAGAACCGCAAGGTAAAGACGTAAAGAAACATACCAAATCTCAATCGCAATATTCGACGCCATCCCCGGCCACCGCAGCGCATTGATCCCGAAAGCCCCCAACATGGGCGCAATATCGCCATCGTGCAAGAAGTTATGACTATACACGATCTCCGACTCGCCGCGCGCAACAGCCTCGAACTTGCCCACAAGCTCCTTGATAAACATCCCCTCGATCACAGTAATATACTCGGTGGCATTCTGATTCCGCCTCCACCACCAGTTATACATCCAGTCGCCCGCGCGGAACGCCTCATACGCCTGCTCGGTACTCACGCACTGCGATTCATCGTTCAAGCTGCAGGGCAACTCATACCCATTACACAAGCGCGCCTGGAAATTATCCGCGAAATGATCCCACGTATTCAGCCAGTCGCTCGAATCCTGCGCGTCGAACATCTCAGCCAGCGTCTCCCGCAGCGGAGCCGTAACAGCCAGATGCTCCTCCCACTCCGCGCCGGACTGCACGGCAGCGAGGATCGTGTTCCGCGCCGCGCATGGAAAGCCCCTGTTCACGGTATCCACTGCAGACGCCTGCTGGTGCAGCGGGAGGGCGCCCTCGTACTCGGGCCACAGGCCGCGGAGGACGCCGCCGGCGGAGCCCTGCGTTAGCTGCGAGGTCGTCGAGCGGAACCACACGCGGTCGAGGTCCTTTTTGCGGAGGTTTTTGGGGATCAGACCCAGTTTCTTGCTGTAGACCGCGTGGAGGTCGCGGCCGTGCTGGTAGCCGTCGAGGTAGCCGCCGATGGTTAGTTGGGGGTACTGGCAGGAGCCGTTGACGTAGTCTGTCAGGAACGGGTTTGTTGGGTCCGTGTAGGCTTTGCCGTAGACTTTCAGAGGCGCAGGCGCGCCTTTGGTGCTTGCGGGCGCGGCGTATTGGTGCTGGTAGAGGTCCTCGCAGTTGTATTCTTGGTTCTGCGCGGGTTAGAATCGATCTAGACCGACTATACAGTGTAGGGATGTACCTCGCCTCCAGGAAGAATATTATACGGCGTGCGCCTCTGATGGCGCTGCAGATACTCGAGATACACAATCTTGGCCTTGACCGTGCGATTCTTCACGGGCCCGGGCAGCTCGTACGTGTCTACATGCGGATGCGGCATGGAGCAGTAGTTGTAGGTGAGCTCTGTCGGCGGCGGACTCGCCTTATCGGAGGGGGCGTTGAAGACCCCACCGTAGGTGCCCAGCGAGGCATTGGTGATGTAGGTGGTGTGGTTGAGGGGCGGGTAGAAGCTGTCGACGCTTGTGGCGGCGAGGGAGCCGCCCGTGAGGAGCAGGCTGAAGAAGAAGGTGAGCATTTCGAGGATGCCTTCGTAGACTGAGGGTATTTCCATCACATCGCGATGGGATGGGGATTTTATATGGATGGGTTCGACAAGCGGGTTGAGTTCGAGTTGGAGGTTGTTGACAACTGCAAGGGGAATGAAGATCAGCGATGCGCTGTGATTGGCTACAGGCGACCACGTGGGCGGCAGTGTCTTGGATTATGTTAGCTGTGCACTGCATAATTCCCGGCTGTCGTACCATGTGTTGGAGGCCGGGGTTCTTGTTGGAGAACCGCACTGGAATTTAATCTACCGCGACTTGGCATCTGAATAATGCTGTTTTTATGCCAGAGAGTCCCTGAGATAATTATCTTATCTGATTCCGATCTTTCGATGGCTCCAAGCACGCGACTCCAAGTCGCTGCGATATCTGACGCGGAAATATAT
Organism: Aspergillus carlsbadensis; assembly: GCA_025688815.1. Classification (NCBI taxonomy): domain Eukaryota; kingdom Fungi; phylum Ascomycota; class Eurotiomycetes; order Eurotiales; family Aspergillaceae; genus Aspergillus; species Aspergillus carlsbadensis. The sequence goes on from MU628173.1 coordinate 390,717, forward strand.
CTACGCCATGAAGCACCTCCATCCATGAAACCGTAGACTTGAAGTAGTCCTCTGGCTTGATAACAAAGGAAAAAAGTCGGTAACTTTCTCCCTTCACCTTTTGCGTCTTCCAAACTAGAAAAGTACGATTCAATATTTAACCGAGTCTACTAGCGTATATACCCAGTAATAAGCTCGACTTTTACAGTCCGCTCAGCCCAATACTCCGTTTCCGCCTCCACAGACTAGCGCAGCACGAGGCTACGTTGCATACTTGGACTAGACGCGGCGACGGGCAATACTCGGGCGCAGAGCGGGCTTGACCCTCTTTATAGCTCTACGTCACAGGGATATGATGCCAAAGCAAGCCACCGTGTCGATCTGGGGAGAGCTTGCCCCGGACCCCATATTCTCGTTCCGACAGCTCGACCAACTGCTTTACTCGTGGATCCATATCTTCCTGTACGCTGTAATCAATCTTCACAAAGGCCAATCTGCGTCTTCGTTCCTCGATTCCGACTTCTGTGAACCAGCCATCATTCTACCTCCGATATTCTTGGAGTTTGAGGTCGGTCGATATCTCAAAAAAATCCCCACAGCAGTGGCTGCAATCGTCCAGGCCAACCTAGACACAATCTGCGTTTTTGAGACCAGCCCGTGTTAGAGAGTTCTTCCAACTAACACGGACTATTTTTCGAGAGCACTCATACGGTTCATGCCAGAGCCTCCCGAGTTTCCTCAGACGAGCGCGGAGACGGTTTCCGCCCCCACAGATCAGCGCAGGCCAAGCGCAACTTGGGGCGATGCTTGGACTAGTGCTGTCAAAGGGCAGCATTCGGGCGTTGAGCGTGACTCCTATACGTCATAAGAGGATGCGACATAAAAGCAGGCAATGGCGTCGATCTGGGGAGACTTGGGCATATTCTCATTGCGAATGCTATACTGCTCTGGTTCCCCAAGCTACCTTCAAGAAAGGGATGCTCACGCTCAACGGCGTCTTCATTAATCAAGTGTGAAATATCATCATAATCCCTCCTCATTAATCCGGCTATAGCAATATCATCGGCGGGCTATGTGAATTCGCATTGACCATCACCACTTGCCCCTCATCCAGCCAGCCCACGTATAAAAACTACGCATCTCAAAATGACCGTCAACCCCGGCCGCTGCTCGAACTATACCGGCGCCTCACCCCCCACCGGCTTAACGGACTCGCAGTACTTCTGCTACATCCCCATCTACCAGCACTGGAACACGACAAATGACTCTGACCCTGACCCGCTTGCCGTCCTGCGCGGATGTTGCGAGAACCCTTCCGAGAATGTCGGACTTTATGGGCGCGACAACTGCGAGGCGTATTGCAATGCCACTGAGGATACGTTTGGGAATCTGGAGACTTGTCTTCGGCAGTCGCGCGAGCTGCGGGAGTTTGGGTGTGAGTCTGCGGCGGTGGGGAGGGGGGCAGTGAGTGTGGGTGTTTGGCTGGTTGTTGCGCTTGTTGTAGGGGGTGTTTTGGGGGCGTGAGATCGAAAAAAAGTAGTGGGGGTAGGGAGAGGTTAGATTTGAATGTTTCGGTTGATGTATATTTAGCTATCTGGGGTTCCTCAGGTCTAAGTTACGTTGTATGTGGTGAGAATCACTCCGCAGCCCACTTATACTGCGACCCCGGATGGTCATCCCTAAGCCTGGGCCCCTTTCCATCCTGGAAGAAATTCTCCCTCGTCGTCGTAGCCACATAGTCATCCCAAAAGACCCCTCGCCTCCTAAGCTCGGGCAGTAGATGCTTGACAATATCCTCAAAGTCCGCCGGCGCAATCGCATATGAGAGGTTAAATCCATCGATCCCACTCTCCTCAATCCAGCGCTCCAGGATATCTGCCACTGTACTCGGAGACCCGATCGCGCGCGCATGCGGACCACCAATGGCGATCTCCTGCGCAACGCGTTTCTTCGTCCATTTCAGCCCATCGGTCCCTGGGACCGTCGCGGTCCACGCATTGACCAGAGACTGAATCGCCCCGGGACCATTGAATCGGAAATCCTCATCGTCATCGAATTTCGAGAGATCCGTCCCCGTCCAGCCCCCGAAAAGAGTCGCCGCCCCCTCAAGATCAACATACTCGAGGTAATCCTCCCATTTCGCCTGCGCCTTTTCATCAGTCTCATCCACGATGACTAGAATGCTCGTGATGGTCTTGACGCTGTTCGGGTCGCGACCGTGCTCGATGGCTCGCGCGCGGATGTCCTCGACGGACTTGCGGACTGCGCTGGGCTCGAGGCCCGCGAGGAACATGCACTCTGCGTGTTTGGTTGCGAAGGCTTTGCCTGCTGTGCTGGTGCCTGCTTGGAAGATGAAGGGCGTGCGTTGGATGGAGGGTTCGGTTGTTAGCGGGCCGGCGGATTTGAAGTACTCTCTGGAAACGAGTATTAGCATTCGCTCAAGTGTGCATGATATTGCTATACGTACCCCCGATGGTCGATCCGCCGCACGCGGCCGGGAACCGCATACTGCTCTCCGGACTTGATGACAGCGTCGTCGCGCCATGAACTCTCCCATAGCTTGTATGTGAGATTCAAGTACTCGTCGGCGATCTTGTACCGCTCGTCATGTGCGATTTGAGTCTCCAATCCAACATTTCGCGCAGCGGACTCCAAGTGGCTGGTGACCGCATTCCACGCTACACGACCCTTTGTCAAGTGGTCCAGGGTCGCGAACCGCCTCGCGAGGAGATACGGGTTCTCATAGGTCGTCGAGGCAGTGATCCCGAAAGAAAGGTTCTTGGTCACAGCAGCCATGGCGGCAATCGGAAGACTATCCTACTATTAGACAAGAAAAGTAAGAGTGGAAGTGCCGCGATTACTTACAAGGGATCCGCCATGGGAATCTGCGCGACGCCGGGGAGCCCTGGGTCGAAGTTATCGGGCCCCTTGTAGACGTCGTAGGGTCCCAGGACGTCGGCGATGAAGATGGAATGGATTTTGCCAGATTCGAGGACTTTGGCCATGTCCGTCCAGTATTCAAGGTCTGTGTACTGTGCGGTGCGGTTACGCGGGTGTCGCCAGAGACCTGGTGGGATTAGAATGGTTCTTTCTTTCGACAGGGTAATTGACGGACCTGGGGCCAGATGGCCGGGGGTGCTCATGGTGAAGCCGTTCAGGATCCATTGTTTCTTTTTCGTAGGTTGTTCGGCCATTGTGATGGTTTGGTGATAGTCTGCTCGCTGCTTGGCCGTGCTCAAATCCACCTCGACGGGTCTATATAAGAACAGATGACTTTGGATGCTTCGATCAGATTCAGACCGGGATTTGCTCGCCTTCTTGAATCTTCTTATCACATTCGCCATCGGGTCCCCGCCGCTGTTAAGGCCTTTCTTTTCGGCGATAGGCCGCACAAGCACCTCAACGCTACCCCAGATGACACCATATCCTCGCCCTACCGCAACCACTCCTTCAGACATCCAAGACTCGCAATGATTCGTGCGCACGCCATCCGAGCGCCCCCAACGACTCGCGTGGAGTTATCTACTCCAACTTCATACTCCACACCAAGAGATCCGCCAGGGAGGTAACGCCCTGTCATGGCGGCTCGTGGAGGAAGGATTTCGATTAGCCGTTTAGCAGCCGAGTTGGAGATGTGGTTTCCGTGAGCACATCATTTTCGGGAGGAAGGCATAATTTTCATGGTGTTTGAGCGAGATCGGGTGCTGGACGGTTGGAGATAAAGGTGCCTGTTGCTGCTGGGATTGTTTTTTTTTACCATCGCTTCTACGCGAGGTTCTCATCTGAAGTCGGCCGTCGACATGTCGAGTCAGGTACCTCCTCCGCTGCCTCAGGGCGCTGGATATGGCGTTGTTGTTGGCCTCGGTGTTGCCTTTGCAATTGGTACGTTTCGTAGCCACTTACAGAAAAAAAAGCAATGACTAACTCGACGCAGGCATGGTATGGGTAACAAAAATGCTAAAAAGAACATTCAACGAAGACGCCAACAGCACCGAAACATTCATGGTCGCCAACCGCACAATCGGCACGGGCCTGACCTCCTGCGCAGTCATCTCCTCCTGGCTATATAGCTCCGCTCTGCTTGGCGCAACACTGCTAACCTACAGCTACGGACTCGCCCTGGGCGTATGGTGGGGAGCCTCAGCCAGCACGATGATAACGCTGATGGCGTTCCTGGCTATCCAGGCTAAGCGCCGCGCACCGAATGCGCATACATTGCTGGAAATCATCAAAGTGCGCTATGGGGCGCGCGCACACCAGCTTTGGATCTTCCTATGCCTGTTGAATAATACGTTTGTGTTTACGAGTATGATTGTGGGGTCGAGTACGAGTGTCAGTGCGTTGACTGGGATGAATGTCATTGCGTCGTCGTACTTGCTTCCGCTGGGTGTTGCTGTCTATACATACTTTGGTGGACTCAAGGCGACGTTCCTCACGGACTACGTGCATACCTTTATCATCATGATCATCATCTGCTGGTTCACTATCAAGGTGATCACCGTCAACGAGATCGGGTCAATCGGCGCGCTCTACGACGCAGTTGTTCTAGCTGGAAAGGAAAAGCCCGTTGCAGGAAATTACAAGGGCTCGTACCTGACCATGCGAAGCGAACAATGCCTGTACTTCGGCATCCTGCACGTAACCGGCAACGTCGGCGCCGTGATCATGGACACGGGCTTCTGGCAAAAGGGCTTCTCTGCGGACTTCGCAGCCACGGTCCCTGGGTACATCCTCGGCGGCGTGGCTTCATTCTCCGTCCCCTGGGCCTTCGGCACGATCGTTGGCCTCGCTGGGCTCGCGCTGGAGAAAACGAGCGGATGGCCAACTTTCCCAAATGCAATGACGCCTGGCGAAGTTAACGCGGGCCTTGTCCTCCCCTACGTCGCGCAAACAGTCGCTGGAAAAGCTGGAGCAGGCGCAATCCTCGTGACGATCTTTATGTCGACAACATCTATCGCCTCCGCGCAGATGATCGCCACTAGCTCAATTATCTCCTTCGACATATACGGGACATACGTAAACAAAGCCCCGACAAACGCACAGCTCCTCCGGTGGTCGCACATCGGCGTCGTATTCTCCTCGCTCTTCATCTCGACGCTCGCGACGGCGTTCCATAAAGGCGGCGTCGACATGACCTGGCTGCTGTACATGATCGGCCTACTTACCTGTCCTGGAGTGTTCCCGACGTGCCTTGCGCTGTTGTGGAAGGGGCAGACGAGAGCTGCGGCTATAACCGCGCCGATTGTGGGCATGGCGTCTGGGCTGGCGGTTTGGTTCGGGACCGCGTACGCATATTATGGCGAGATTACGATTACTTCAACGGGGGGCACGATGCCCTGTCTCTTTGCGACGATTACGGCTTTTGTCGTTCCGCTTCCTGTTACCGTTATTATCTCGCTGCTACAGCATGAGGAATTCGACTGGGCTGTTCTCGGGCAGATTGAGCAGGTTCGTCCAGACGAAGGGAAAACGAGGCTACCGGGCCAAACAGATCAAGAAGTCGAAGAGACAAATCCGAGTTTCTTTACGCCCGAGCGGACAAAGTATCTCAAGCGCATGAGCCGCTGGGCAGCCTTCTGGGCGGCGTTTACGGTTATCGGACATATACTCCTCTGGCCTGTGCCGATGTTTGGGGCGAGGATGAGCTTTTCGAAGAGTGTGAGTTCTATATTCGTTTCTGTAATATCTGTTGCGGTGCTGATTTATTGGATGTTTTTACAGTTCTTCATTGCCTGGGTCGTCATCTCTCTCCTATGGTTGTGGTTTACGCTCGTTGTCGCCATCTTCTACCCGCTTGTTGATGGCGGGCTGCAGCAGATGTGCGCTGTGATTAAGCGGAAGAGGGCCGGTGAGGTTGTTGCGGAGCGGGAAGAGGGTCAGGTATCTGGGTCTTCTACTGAAGAGGTTGGTGTCATTACGAAAGCTTAAAGTGGTCACGGTGGTGAGGGAGGCGGGGAGTAATCACCTTGTACAATGAGAAGACCTTGGCTGAAAGCAAGGCTTTGATATATAGACGTCACATGGCAGAGGAAGGTCATAATTATGGAATACTAGATTCCCATCTGTATCAAATTCATGACTATCAGATCTAGTGCTGCGGTTTCCCTCACTGGAGGATAATCTCCAGCATCGAGCATGACTTCCCCTAAGGGGAAGCAATAGCCTCTGCTGCTGTGGAGTCAACCGGATATCACAGTCCGGACTATATCTATGAGGAATTGGGGTAGGGTTGTTCGCCATCGAAGAAGCGGGCCACCACCCTGCATGGCGTAATTGGAGAAGCAATTACCTCCCTGTTAGATCATGTTTCTCCATCTGTCACGCATCTTTAGTTCGAATGATGAGCTTATTTCGCATCCTGGTAGCATTCATGACTCGCGATATTCGGTTCTGGCAGGGATGAACGAGCCGCGACGTCTGGACCTCAACTCAGCGGCCGTCGGTGTGATGTCCGAGAATCACCCTGACGGGATATGTCTTGTCGTAGCGTATTGCTTCTATTGTGGAAGATTTCGGGAGAGTATGTTGACATCTAACCTCCAAATTGCGATGTCCTCGTAGTAGTATAAGTACAAGGATGCTAGTTATGGCAGTTGCAACACTCATTTACGCGGGATATCAAGTTTAATTTCATACCGATTCTTGGCCATATCGGACCTTATTCCCATCATGCTTAGCAAACGCCAGGGTCGAGCCTGGTACCACTGGTTCGCGGCAACCGACACCCCCGAGGAGCGAAAGCTCATCCGGAAACTCGATCTCCTCATTGTGCCTTATGCATTCATCGGCTTCTGGATCAACTTCATCGATTCTTCGAATATCAGTCAGCCACCCTTCCCCCTGAAAAAAAGCCCAAATCAAGACTGACGAAGTCCTACGTACTAGACAACGCATGGGTCGCCGGCCTCTCCGAGGACCTGGGCTTCCACGGGAATGAGCTCGTTGACTTCCAAACGATATCTCAAGTTGGATCGGTCATTGGTCAGATTCCATTTGCATATCTGTTTCCCAAGTTGCCCATGAACTGGTTGATCCCGGGGATGGAGGTGTTTTGGGGTGTCTTTACCCTGCTGCAGTTCAGGGCGAATTCGTACTCCGAGCTGATGGCCTATCGGTTTTTGATTGGGTTGTTTGAGGTATATACTCCCGCCAGACTTAATCGAGGTCAGGGAGAGTTCTAACCGATGTAGGCGCCGTTTTTCGTTGGTGTTCACTTTGTGCTAGGATCTTGGTGTCAGTCATCCTTAATACTCCTCATATGCGGCTTGGAACCCTAACGCCCGTCCAGATCGAGCAGACGAAATCGGCCGTCGCGGCGGAATCTTTTATATCGGCCTGACCCTCGGTTCACTCACCGCAAGTCTAATTCAAAGCGCTGCATCCGCAAACCTGGAAGGGGTAGCCGGGCTGGCTGGCTGGCGGTTCGTCCATCAACTCCTCTTTCATGATACATCTAACAAACCGCAGCTGGCAATTCATCATCGTCTCCTTAATGACATTCGTCGTCGCCGCTGCTGGCTTCTTCATCTGGCCGGGCACCCCAGACATCCCCAACAAGCTCTTTCTCAGCGACGCCGAACTGTCCCTCGCCCGAAAGCGCATGGCAGACAACGGCACGGGGTCGAACGGCGACAGCAACACCACCGCCGTCCCCAGCTTCAACCTCGCCCTCCTCAAGAGCATATTCACCGACTGGAAAATCTACACCCTAACCTTCTGGGACATCCTCTTCTGGAACTCCGACCCACAACCCTGGGGCGGCTACCTCCTCTGGCTAAAATCACTCAACCGCTTCTCAACACCCTCCGTAAACCGCATCGGGTCCTCAGCCCCAGGCCTCGGAATCGCCTACGTGCTCTTCATAAACTTCAGCAGCGACCTGTGGCTCGGGCGGACCAACTCCATCATCCTCGCGCACCTGGTCAACATCGTCAGCATGACGATCCTCGTTGTCTGGACCGTCCCGGAATCCGCGCTGTGGTTCGCGTTTAACATCTACTACTTCGACATCGCCATGTCGAGTGTCCTGTATGGGTGGGCGAATGATATCCTGCGGCACCGCAAGGAGGAGAGGGCGGTTACCCTGATCGTCATGAATACGGCGCCGACGGCGATCCGCGCGTGGATTGGGTTGCTTGTGTTTAAGACGGTGGATAGTCCGAGATTCACGAAGGGGTATTCGTACTGTCTGGCGAATTCGGTGGCGATTATCCCGTGGACGCTTTTGGTGCGGTATTTGCATAAGAGATATGAGTGCGTTTTTCTTTCTTCTTTCCCGTGAGTTGCTAATGGTTGGTTGGTAGGAAACGCATTGCCGATTCGGAGGATTCTTCGGATTCAGGGGAGGTTGAGCAGGTTAGCTATGGGCCTACGAAGAGTGACGGGGGTGTAAGGGTATTGCCTGGGCATGGTATACAAAATACCTAGTAGTATTCGAGGCCTCCGGCTGGGGTCGCTCCGTCCAAGGCAGATGACGCTTTAGCAGATCCACAGCAGGAAGGTACAATGGTTGCCCCGGGTACGCAACCACCTGGGTCGCACCTTCCCAGTGGAGTGGATTTAAACAGCTCCGGGCAGAAAGGAAGGAGCGAACTGCTGTCCGTGGTTACCGGGGACACCAGGGTGACGCCTGTTCTTTCCTATTTGATATATTCTAGCAAGGCTTGTTCGTACCGATATTCTCAATCCCCTCAATTGTTCATGTTGGCCATGGCTTGATCGGACTTACAGCTTTAGAAATAGATATGCCTGCAGCTGCACCACGCAAGGGCCTCAATATCTCACCATGCACGAAGATAAATGTGGATACAAAGTGTAAGCATCCGGTTTAAGGGCCGTATACAGTAAACTGACTTGACAAATGTTATCAATGTATCAGTTGAATAGCACCGAGATAAATGCGGTTGATGTTAGCCAGGTTAAAGCTGATACGAATGTTTCGTGGTTCCTGTCCGGTCTTTCACTATAAACCCAGCAGTCTACCTACTCTCCAATTGTACGTCCACTCGCCTCATCTCACATCACCGGGTCACAGTCCCTAGATTATTGGGTGCTCAACAAAAAAGCCGTCTTCCCATTAGATCTCACCTCCTACAGTCATCTGTCTTTTCCATCCGCAGGCATCTCATGTCTAACCTCCTCACTCCCCACCAGCTCAGGCACATTGGGAGAATCCGCATGGACCTCTACCGGGTTGAGACTTTGCCTATACATTATCGGTGCCCCTTTATCGGAGTAGTCACTTTCACCAGACCCCGATTCCGGTCCAGACGCGATGTACCCCTTCTCACCCGTGGTCTTTGCCTTCCGTCTCCGCGCCCATAGGAATGCCGCAGCCGCAATGAGCAGGATTGCGCCCGCGGCGGATCCGACGCCTATACCTGCCTTTGCGCCGGTGGATAGACCGGAGTCGCTGGTGGAAACTATTGGTTCCGTGCTGGATTCGTCTGGGGTTGGCGTTGTTGGGGGCGAGGTTGTGGTTGTCAACGGGGATGTAGCTGAGGTAGATGATGTGGATGATGTGGATGTACTGCTTGCATTCCTCGACGCAAGTGCAGGGAGTATAGCTGCAATCGTGACAGCCGCATCGGTCCCACAGCAGTCGGTGCTTGAGCCGCAGCACCACTCCGTCGAGTTCTCCGTCCCGTCGCAGGGCGTCACTTGCACTGTTACTTCAGCGTCCTGGAGGATCCATGTTACTCACACGCTCAATGTCTCTCCTTGCAGCCGGGAGATGAAACAAGCAGGCGCATGAAAATGGAAACAAAGACTTACATCCCCCTGACTACAAACATCCACACAATTATCCTCCGGCCACTCCGAGCTCGTGCACAGATCGCGCCAGTACTCCGTAACGACAACAGTGTTATCGTCCTCATCTACATCGCGCGCCACATTCTTGCAGAGCCCGTTCTCCATACATGTGTCGGACGTGCGCCCGTTGCTGAGGAAGCCGCCCGAGGGGTTGGAGCGGTTGGATGCGCAGCACATGCGGATCGCGTTCGAGTCCGGGAAGCATGGCTGGTTTACTTCGTTCAGGTCTGGGAGGCCGTTTGGGAGGTAGCAGACTGCTGTTGTTTTGGGGATGAGGAGGGAGAGGGGGAGGAGCGGGAGGAGCGGGTGCCGTGGCATCTTGGGCGATGGGGAGAAGCCCTAGGTTGGACAAGGCGAGGATACATGGGGTGACATAAAGAAAAGGAAACGGGCCTCGAATTATGATGAGATATGGGGTGTTCCTTGTTTTCAACGGCCAGGGTCAAAGCAGGTTTTCTGCCCTGGCGACAAGCAACGGCAATCCTTCCAATTAGTGAGTGATCATCCAGCGTAATGCGTCGTCGACCTCCGCGTTGGTGCATCAGTTATTTCCAACCATCTCCAATGGCATGGGTTGTACCCTAGTATGATTCCTGCCTCGGCATGATTGGGCAGAGCGGCGGATATATCCAAAGAAGGATCGCTGATCACCCCGGGGCCTCAAGCCGGGGGCCAATCGTCCAGTCCTGTATCTCGGGTGTTAAACTCTTTAAGGCACCGATCTTCTCCCATGCGACAAGGAGTAGATATCATCGCGATTGATCCATTGGCCGTGTACGAACTGGACGAGGCCAAAGCACACTACGTCATCGCCTGCAGACCAAGTGGACAGCGTGCAGGTTGGATGTACATGTACGCTACATCCTACTCATCAACAAGCATGACGTATTGAAAGTTGATACTCGAGCATGATAATATAGATCGAGGCTCTTTTGGGGTTAGCCCTCACTTAACCTCAGGAACAGGCATGATCTCAGCCAAGACATGTACTACTATGTGAGGCCGCCAAGACATCCAGTGTCCACAAGGCCGCGCTTGGCAGGATTCAAGCTCTCAACCTGTCTGACGAGATGTGGCAGTGAAAGCGGAACGGCTAGATTTTAGACGAATCAGTCGGTAGAGATAAGGTAGATGAAGAGTGCTCTGAGGTGCGCGTCACAAACCAAGAGCAGTAGGAGTGGGAGCGTTCCCCATGATGCCGCATCACGTGGCTGGCCTGTGGTTCGAATTACCACGTGTGCGATGGCGCTTAACGCGCCTTTAACTCTATGGACTGATGATATGACGTAAGAAATATTCACAGCGGGTTGTATTCTCACCGAGAGTGTCTGCAGGCTGCCCAGGTGTTGGTGGTCTGATGCTCCAGCGTTGACAGGGTCTGAAGATATATATCCTGGCGCCGCTCTTTAGTTCGCGCAGTGTGGAATGCGCCGCTGCGAGCTGATATTAAGGGTATTGGGGATATTATAGAACTAAGAGCCTCACAAGGAGGTTTGACAAAATGAAACGGAGCAGGTACGTTGATCAAGTTGGACTATTCTATTGAATTTTTGCCTGTATATTATTATGGGAACCCATTAACAACATGTTTGCGAGGCCAGGTTTGACACATTATTCGCATTCGACTTTTGATATATGTTGATGCTGCAGAGATGCGCCCTGTATGATCGTTAAACGGATTGCGAGGTACAGTGCATCATCATGGGGAGTCTTGAGGAAGCGCAATGGGGATCGCTAATTCGCTTTGAGCTACCGTGGACGCGGCAAGTCGAGAACATTTGTAGCAGGTGCATCGTCGTCATCTTCCACACTATCCTCAAGTTGGTGTTGCCTCCGACTGAAACAAGAGATTAGCGCTGGTGGTGTAGGCTTTGATCGACAAGTTATGACACCTACAACACGGTTCCATTAGAGGTTCTCGGGGCTGTAGCACTCGAGGTACTTCTCGCCACGCCTGCAGGGATTCTCATTTAGAGCCTCACAACAGGCGATGGTAGTCTGGTTATAGCAGCCATCCTCAATGGTGCCGTTTTGTGCGACCGCAAGAACAATGTTTCCGTCGCTGAGGACATGGAAGGGCTCGAAGGGAGACGATCCACAGTAGTCGGACCCATACCCATACTCGGACGCCGTCCAGTCGCATCCGCGGCCCGCCACGATGCAGCTGAAGTCGTCAGGGTTCAGTGTCGCAGAGGGAGAGGCGGTTGCGGTGCCAGTCGGCGGCGGAGTTGACGTCGAAGAGGTCTCTTGAGCGGCTGCCATGCTGGCTAGCATCAGGGCGACGAGGTTGAGGGTAAAGCGCATTGTGTAGGTAGATGAGCGATAGACTTGTTCGTGGTTTGCGAAGCTGCGAAAATGGGCGCTAGGGGTCTTAAATCTTCCTGACCTCACTACACCGAGATCTGCCGGATCGATCGCGGCTCAATGGCGGGGAGAGCATCTCCATCTGAGCTCAGTTCGATATGTCTTTTCGACGATCAGCATCCATCTAGCCACTAACATGGATTTCTTGAGAACCATGCGGGCAAAAAAATGCACATTGATTGCCAATTTGTGATGGCATTTGCAGTGAGATCTGCAGCCTTTCGCGTTTTGAGTTACACGAAGGAAATTTCTGCAACCTTGAACCTTCAGGCCAGAGCAAGAGCAAAAAAGGAATTTCGCTTGGCAATTTCCTCACATCTGTGAAGACACTGCCAAGTCAAAACTGTTGATGGATTTGAAGCTGCCCGCTTTTCGAGCCTTTGTTTGTTGCTTCAACTTGGGCGCTTTAAATTTGTTGATCAATGGAAAACCGCGGCTAGGAGCCCATGAGGCTTCAAGGATGTTTGATGCAGGTATTAATGATGATCTGCAGTGGTTGGATGATGAAAGAAAAGCGCAACCTCAAAGAGCGGTTGTCTTGGTGATCGATTCTGACCGGCGGAGCTGGACCTCAGACCGCGTGTAAGAAGCAAGAAGCGGCGGCATGTCCGGGGTCCAGAGTAGCCATCTCATCTCAGCGGGCTTGCTCTGGAGACTGCTGGAGATTGCTCAGTAGACGAGGGAGCCGATTGTTGTTACACAGCCTTTGGCCTGGAGTCGGCCAGACCGAGAGTGTGTTGGCAGTCTTGGACTCTTGGACTCTTGGACTTGGAGTCTTTGGTGGAGTGAGCATTAATGGGACGCGTTATTTTTAGCAGCGGGGGTTCCTCGCCGCCTGAGGCAGCAACGGCTTCTTGGTTGATTGACGCGCGACCCGTGGGAACATTCGTGGCTCCCCTTGGGAAACCATCACAACCAAGAAGCCTTCTTTTGTTTTCGTCTCAAATTTGCAAGGATGAGACAAAGAAATCCTTGGAGCTTGGACTTTCAAGCTGCCAAAGCCGAGACAAGGCTGAGATGACGGTCGCACGAACTGAGGCTGTGTTAGCCTGCAGCTGCTGGAGCGAAATGGCCCCCTCATTTAACTGAAGCAGGTGCGCCCGTCCGTTTGAGATCTCCTCCTGCACCTCCAAACCACTGGCCATCATGGCTTCCGAACCCAACAGCAAGTCGTATCGGTTGCCGCCGCTGCCACAGTACCTCTCCTCGTGGAACAACCCATTCGACCTGGGCGACCGCTCGAACATCCGCTACGAGTCGGCCGCCTCGCACGAACACGAACACGGGCAGGAACCGGCACACGAGCACCAACCACCCGTTGGCCTGGGGATCACTGACAGCCAGCGATCGCCCTCCCTCCCCAACCATCCAACGCACTCCCGTACCGTGAGCTACGACGACACAGCGACACTCGGCCGATCACCCAGTAACCGCGCTTCCTCGCGCTTCGCCGGCTCCGACGCCGCTCTGCTCGGCGAGCACTCCCCGCCGCTCAAATGTCCGACCACAAAAACCATCGTCCACCGCCGACTGGGCTGGATCCCGGTCACCATCCTCGTCCTCGGCTTCTACTCTACCCTCGTCTCCGGTCTATACCTTGTCGTCGCGTTCCTGAAACCTCGATATGGAAAGGGCGTGGGAGTGGATGGAAAGCTGGCACCGTCGACGGCGAGTTTGCTCAGCACGCTGTTTGCAAAGACGGTTGAGCTGGCATACGTGACCGTTTGCGTGGCGTTTCTAGGACAGGTGCTTACTCGTCGGGCAATCACAAGGGGGTCAAAGGGAATATCTATCGCGGATATGAGCATGCGGACGTGGATTATGCAGCCGGGGTCGATGATCGTCCACTGGGAAAGTCTTCGGTATTCCGGATGGACAATTCTTGGGGCGATTACATTGACAGCAACGATAGTTGCCATGCTGTACACCACCGCCGCCGAAGCTCTAGGTAAGGTTCTCGCACGATCGCAGATGGCTGAGCTAACCGAATAGTGACCCCCAAACTCAGCATGGGTCCTTTAGAAGATCGAATGCTCGTCGGAGACGTTCACGCCTCTTTCGCTAATACCAGATACCTCGCAGACAACTGTGAAACACCAGTTGCCCTTGTATCCGACCCAGAATATCGCAACCTGACTTGTCTGGATATGCAGCACGCCGGGCAAGCGTACCACAATTATCAGGCTTTCCTACACGCATGGAGCCTCGCGACCGAAGGAAACCGGACAAGTTCAACACAGCTGTCTTCTCGACCTCGTCCGACCGGGTCCGTTAACGATAATACCACGATGACTGGTAGTTGGATTGAAATGCAGAATATGACGGCGCTCTCGGAGAAATACCGGCGCATTGTGCACAATGTGACAGCCGCCATGCCGCATGGAGGGATCATAGGCGCCGCAAATCACCCCGATAACGACATCACCCAGCCGAGAGATCGCTCGGGCGAGGGAAACTATGACCTGGATGCATCGGTCCCATCGCCGGCGGTTAATGTCCTTTGTGTTGGCATGAATGAGACCGAGCTGGAACCAATCGTTTATGAAAAGTGGCCGAACACAGAGGGGAAATTCAATCCAGTGACATGGACGACCGCGGTGCCCGATGATGTACCAAGTCCCGAAAACTGGCACAATCGCACAGTGGTGGACGATATCTTCGGCTTCGGGCCTGACTATCCCGGTTACTATGCGCCCATCTTTGGGAAACTGCCAAAGCCGCACAACACTATCCTCAACGTTACTGGTCAATACCTTCCGGGCGCGATTTACCTCCTCGGGGCAGCTCCGGAAGATGTCCAACCGCCGTATGTTCTTTGTTCCCTCAGAGCCAAACAGTCACCTGCATGCTCGACCCAGTACAAAGCCACAGCCAGCGGTTCTGAGCTCAGCACAAGGTGCGAAGACAACCACTCGCTCCAGTACAACGTTCGCAACCCTGATACCCCGACTGAAATCTGGCAACCGGACTGGAAAAGCATCGCCTCGGAGTGGGCGTTCACCATTTCTCTAAACGCAGGTATCACAGACGGGGCGTCCATGAACGCTCGCCTTCTCATGCAGTTCTTTCCAAAGACCCCGTGGCTAGACCCGAACCTTCCTTCCATCAGCGAAGCCCTGGCAGTCCTGGCAGGAAATACGCTACTCATGAGCACTCGACACGCCCCATTCGTGCATTTCTGGAACTACACTGTTGATGAGGCCCCGGGAAACATCCTCCCGGAGCCAGTTACGCAATCCATCAACGCAACCCTCCGCTCGGTCGAGTACGCTTCGGGCGGCACACAGCGGTGGCAGGGCATCTTCTACCCAATCCTCATCTTCGCCTTCATCACCAGCGCCCTCTGCCTCGCCTTCCTGATCCTCGAAGTCCGCGGAAAGCAAATCACCGACTTCACCGAACCCCAAAACCTCTTCGCGCTGGCCATGAACAGCCCCTCCACATCCCGTCTCCAGGGAGTCTGTGGCTCCGGACCCGAGGGACGCCAGCTGAAAGAGCGCTGGTACGTCGCGATGGAGGAACAAGATGAGCACTACTATATCCAGCCCAAGGCGGAGGAGAATACTCCCCGGGTGTCGATCCACCGCAGTCCGTCGGTGGATGATATCGAGATGGAGGAGCACGGGCCGTTGAAGACGGCCGCCACGAATAGTCCAGCTATGGATGAGTACCGACGCTTGTCGTCAAGGAAGAGCTGGGTGTCGAGGACCTTTTATTAATGATACTAATGTATATCTCGAATAATGTGTATCCTAATCTTAGTGTGGATAATGATTTGGGACTTGAGCCACTTTGTGATCTGTTGCATATAGTGTGCTTAGGTCTCCTGATCCTGAGAATCAAGCCAAACCCGACTGCCCAGCAGGAGTGTCTCCTAATTGACATGTTATTACCAGAAGGTGTATGGATAGATGATAAATGACTAGTAATACTCGCATTAATGGAAGTATTTACTCCTAAGGAACAATGAGGCTATACACAGACAGGATCCAGCAGGTGCTGGCCACGGAATGAAGGAGTCGAAGGGCTGAGCTCCCAGCAGTCAGTATATCTTGATGGCATGCTTTATCATGACCTAGGGTTTCATTTACTGTAAAGATCATATGCATTGAAAACGAAGCCACTGAGCACCGCCACAATTGTCCTTGTCAGCAGCTCCGGCCGAGAAAATCCCCTGTCACAACGACCGTTGTCATCAAAGCCATGCAGCCACGGTCTTTCTACGAGACCACCGTCCCTCTTGCCGTATCTCAGCTTCGAACCGATCGACAAATCCCTACCCTATGTCAGCACTTTGACGGCGGCCAATGTCGCGTCTTCAAGGTGACATTCGCCGATGGGGAGAGCTGGGCTGTCCGAGTGCCTCTTTTCGTCCGCCATGCTACCCAAGACACTATTATCCAGCTTCCTGAGTCCGAGGCCCGTCTTCTCGAGGAGCTCGAATTGAAGGGCCTCTCATGGGCCGCACGGCTCCGGGGCTGCAGCCTCACATTCGACAATGCCATCGGATACCCCTTCCTCGCATTGACCTGGATTCCGGGCGGTCCGCTCGCATGGTCCACTGACTTTCCAACACGAGCTCTTCGAAATAAAATCCTGGATCAAGTGGCCATGATGCATATAGCACTGATTGAGCGTAGCAAGGAAGCTAGTATGTTCAATGCCGTATTTGCCTAGACTGAACCTTGCTTATGGTTGTAGGGGGGTCTGCTCGAACACATTTCTCCCGAATCATTCAGAACAAGACCCGTCGGGTCCGCGAGGGTCTCCTTCCAGAGCTCACAGAACAGGACTGCTCGGACCAAATGCACATTCTCCCTACTGTTCTCTTGCCTGAGCTTGACGACGCACCTTTCGCGATTGCCCATGGTGATATATCTCCGCAAAATATCCTCATAGATGCACATCACAATGTCAAAGGGTAAGTGAAGATCTGCACATGTCGCAGCTAAGATGCTCACTACTAAAGGATTATCGACTGGGGCTTCTCATCCAAGGTGTCTTTCCAAGAGGCCGCCTGTTTCCCCCGATTTCTCCAACTCCAGGACATTGATCTGGCGCCGAGCTCCACTCTCCGGAAGGACCGGGAGGCGTATGTCACCTCCATTCGATGTCGGGCACCGTTGGAAGTGTCATCGATGATGGTACAAGTTCTATCGTCGGATAATACGGACTTTCGGCACTGCTCTCTGGAATCGATTGTTAGCAAGGGAATGCATCGGCAGCTGGCCCGCAACGGATGGAGGGTTTTATCGGGTGGACAGGGCAGCGAAGGAGAAGGTACGGAACACAAGAAGAATTAAAGAAGGGTTGGGGATGGTCAGGCTTGTTCCTCCTGCGAAGCTGATACGTAAAGACCCTTCCACCTATTCCACCGTTGCATTGAATAGAGCCGCCGCCAGAGGCTCTACTCTTGCTTCACATATGTCCCAACTTAGTAAACAGTCGACTGGTCTCCATGGAGGGAACACAGTTGTCACTGATGCCCTTGAACGCGTGGTCCCAATTGTAAAAAAGATTGTTCTGATGGCCCCGCAAACAAGTCCTTTGGAAATAGCTGCAATATGGTTGACGCATGCATGTTCAAAAAAAACTTCTTGAGCGTTGTTGATATCTGTGGATAAATAAATCCCGGGCCCCGAGGCGCTTCGTGGTCTGTTGCGTATCGTGTCGGCTCCGTTGTATGTTCAGGGCTACATAAGAAGTCTGTCGTTTATGTCAAGAAATATGTACAAGATGCCCTGGAAAATGGGATTTATTTACGCCTCATTCCCTGCTCCATACCAAATCAACCATTTGTAATCTCGCCCCGTTGCTCTCCACCCCGCGGTCGGTGACACGAAGCAAACGCACTGCGCAGCATCCTTAGAAGCTGATCGCAGGAACACGCCCAAATCCCTCCTGGATTCTACAGCCCTTACAGTGGCTTTCCACCTGCCCTGGCCCACCCGTACCAGCGCTCGGTGATATACGACATAACCGGTTGACCCTCTCGCAGCTGTACCTGGTGTGTGGAGGCAGTGTGTGTCCCGTTCCAGCATCTACGATTGGATCCCGAGTCCTTTGACTTAGTCCAGAACTGTTGACCTGAGCTTGAGATGCAATTGCATCGAAGGCGGGTGTGGCGTCGAGGAGATTAGACATGAGGGGCGCGTGATGCGAACGGCCCAGGACAGCGGTTGATCATATTTAATCGGCCCTCCAATCATCACTATAGTATAGAATTAAACACCGCCAATGTCCTTCTCCATTATTGGTTCGCTTCCAATGTTTCTATCTACCAGCTTGATCATTTCTAATCAAGGCGGATCACATCCTGGTCTGACCGTCTGAGCCCCCGGTGTACAATTGCAAGACCATGGCCACCTAGCTATTAACATATGTGTCCGATGACATCTGACTCACGCGAGATCTTATATAACGGCCCATTAAAAGGTGAAATCAGTTATTATATGTCTGTGGCTACGGCTCACTCACCGCGCTGCAGATGCAAACGCGTCCAAGATACTCCGAGCCCTAAACTTCAGATCAGCGCCGGACTCAGATCTGGTCGATCCAGCGCGTATCGAAATCCGATTGGGAAAATTGCATTGCTTTTTGCTTTGCGATTGCAGGGTTACTGCAGGTATCCTAACCAATCACGTAACAAATGGCTGTGTGTTTCGGCCTCCCCGTTTGGACTGTGGTCGACCGCAGTGCAGTGCAGGAAAAAGCATCGTACAGCGTCAATGACGCCACGCGACCTGCCGGGTGCGGTCGCCCGGTGGAAAAAAGAGTGAGAGAGTCGGTCAGAGGAGCCTTACGTAGCAGCTGATCGCCTTTGTTCCGTGCTTAAATGCAAGGATCCTCCGGTCAGAGTGACTGTTGCTTCAACTTTTAGTGCAGATTCTACCTCACATACATTGTTCACGATGGGCGGCCTTGTAAGCCGACTGCAGGCTCGATACACGAATACATCTTCAACAAGAGGTGATCTGATGGACCCCAATAACGAACCACGACTCCTCCCCGCCCTTCTAGACTATCGTGCAGCACGCAGTCCGGATCTAGTGTGGGCCAAGTTCCCCGTCTCACCGACATCCTACGAGCAGGGGTTTCGCGCAGCGACGTATGCGCAGATGCGCAATGCCGTTGACCGCGTCGCCTGGCTGCTGGTGGAGCAGATCGGCCGCAGCAAGACGGTTGAGACGCTCGCGTATCTTGGACCTGGCGATCTGCGATATCACATTGTTCTCCTCGCGGCTGTTAAAACGGGATATAAGCCCTTCTTCCCCTCGCCGCGGAATAGTATTGCCGCGCAGAAGCATCTTTTATCGAAGCTTGAAACGAGAATCTTAGTGACGTCTAATCCCGAGCCCGTGTCCGTGTCGAGTATTCTGCGCGAGTATCCGATTGATATCATTCGTATTCCGTCTCTAGACGAGCTATTGCGCAGTGAATACGTACCTCGATATCCCTACGACAAGGCCTTTGTGGAGGCGCGCCATGAGCCTCTTTTCGTTCTCCATACGTCCGGCTCTACAGGCAAGTATCGCAATTCTGGTTTTGGCATCCACAGCTAATAACCTGTATCTCAGGCATCCCAAAACCACTAGTCTACTCGCACGAATTCGCCTGGCGGATATACAAGGCAAATAGCCTCGCTACATCACTCGACAAATATCTACTCCAGGGGGAGTGGTTCTCTTTCCTGCCCGCCTTCCACGTACCTCACCCCTTCTCACCATACCTAATACAAGAACCACGGCTAAGCACAATCATAGATGGCGGGCATCGGCCTCGGCTTCGTCCAGGCAGTGTACACCAAAAACATCCCCGTCTGGCCATTGCCCAATCAGCCCCCGTCCGCAGACTCCCTCATCGAAGCGATAAAGTACGGAACCTTCACCTGGGCATACCTCCTCCCCGTCATCTTAGATGGTCTAAGCAAGGACCCCGAAGCTCTCGATATTGTCGCGAGAAAGCTGCAGTTCCTCATCTACACGGGCGGTTCCCTCCCAGAGTCCATCGGCGCGCTCGTCTCCTCGCGCATCTCGACATTCGCCGCAATAGGCTCGAGTGAATGCGGACCTCTCCCGCAGCGCCGCCTGCCCGATGCCGATTTATCGTCCGTGGAGACATGGCGATACCTGTATATCCATCCAACCGTAGGCCCGCAGTTCCGCCACCACATGGATAACCTGCACGAGCTCGTCTTCCATCGATCGGACACGTCGCCCGAAGCGCAACCCGTCTTCGACATGTTCCGCGATCTAAACGAGTACGAGACGCGCGATCTCTTCAGCCCACATCCCACAGTCCCGAATCTCTGGCGCCATCGCGGCCGCAGAGATGATATCGTTGTCTTCCTGAACGGCGAGAAGACGAACCCCGTTTCCTTCGAGGAGAAAGTCTCCCAGCATCCCGCTGTGCGGTCCGCGCTTGTTGTCGGGAGTCAGCGGGTTGAGGCTTGTTTGTTGATTGAGGCAATGGGTACGGAGGGTCTGGATGAGAAGGCGAAGAGTGAGCTTGTTGACGTGATTTGGCCGACCGTTGAAGAGGCGAATTTGCTCTGTCCGGCGCATGCACGGGTATCCAAGTCGAAGATCCTTGTTCTTGATCCCGCACGACCGATGCTGAGGGCTGGGAAGGGGACTATACAGCGGGCGGGGACGGTGCAGCTGTACCATGATGAGATCGATGCTCTTTACGCCGAGACTGAGATTATACCGAACACGGATAGACCCGGTGCGGGATTTACCAGCCTTGAAGAAGCTGTGACTGTGTTGCGGTCCGTTGTAACGGACGTCACATCGCGGCCGGAGATCAAAGACGGCGCAGACTTTTTCGCGCTGGGGATGGACTCGTTGCAAGTTTTGCGTCTTAGCAGGGCGATTCAGGCTACGCTGGGTGTGTCGGTTCCGCAGGGGGTCATATACAAGAATCCTTCGGTCGAGCGACTGGCCGAGCGGCTTTGCTCCCAGGGTAGCACGGATGGTGACGGGGACCGGGATCGCATCGGCGCCATGATGCAGATGCTTCGAAGCTACGAGCATCGGATCGACGAGCTTGCTCCAAAGTTCTCAAGTCCAACCAAAGCAGATCGGCCCAGGCCAACCCGACAGGTTGTGGTTCTGACAGGCTCAACGGGCACGCTTGGCTCCTTCATCCTGGCCCAGCTCCTATCGAACCCAGACGTCGCTCATGTCTACTGCCTCAACCGATCACAGGACTCCAAAGCCGCTCAAACCACCGGTAACACAGCACGAAAGCTCCCGCATGACTTCCCCAGTGACAAGGTCACATTCGTAACAGCGGACCTGACCCAAGCCTCTCTCGGTCTCGATCCCCGGACATACAAGACTCTCCTCGCCACCGCAACGCGGATCATCCACAACGCCTGGCCCGTGAACTTCAACCAGCCCTTGCAATACTTCCAACCGAGCCTCGACGGAGTCCTCAACCTAATTGCGCTGGCCCAACAGGGTAAGCAAGCCCCCTCCCTCCTCTTCATCTCATCCATCAGCGCCGTCAGCTCCTACGCCCCGTCCGACCCCACGGGCCTCCCAACACCCCCGGCATCCCCAAACACACCAACCCCGTGCATACCCGAAGAAATCCTCCTAGACCCTTCGTGCGCAGCATCCATGGGCTATGGCGAGAGCAAGTACCTCGCAGAGCGAATCCTGGACTACGCATCAACGAACCTCCGCATCGTCACTGGGATCGCGCGGATCGGCCAGATCTGTGGAACAGCCAGCGATCCGCGCGGGTGGAATCATACAGAGTGGTTCCCGAGTCTCGTGCTTGGTTCGAGGATTCTCCGTGCTTTGCCGCAGTCCCTTGGTGCGAATAGTCTGGGTGGTGAAATCGATTGGGTTCCGGTTGATTTGTTGGCGCCGGTTTTGGTGGAGCTTGCGGGTAAGCTTCGTCGGGGAGCCGACAGTGGTGCTGGTGTGAGGGTGTTTCATTGTATCAGTCCGAATCGCGTGCGGTGGGCGGATTTGGTTCCGGCTATCGTCGAGGAATTGTCGAGTCCCTCTGCGACGGAAACTGGTGGGTTGAAGGAGTCGAAATCGGGATCTGATGGTATTCACACTGTGTCGCTGGCCGAGTGGGTGAAGAAACTGCAGGATAGCATCACAGGTGATGGTGGTAAGGGTGATATCAGCAGCAACCCCGCGGCGAAGCTGGTAGGTTTCTACGAGCAGATACTCGCAGAGGGGGAGGAAGGGGCCATGCGGCTCTCAACGTTCAGGACAGAGGAATTGAGTAAAGGCTTAACGGGGATGCCGGCGGTTCGGCCTGACTGGGTTCGGGGTTGGGTGAGGGTGTGGCTGGATGCGGACGGTCGTTGATGTGGCTCATGTCATGTATATTAGAAAAACACAGATACCATCGCTATTTCATTAATCATTAGAATGACCTGTACTCCATCCCCTCCCTTCAGTAAACATCAACTACCGCCTCTGCCCCGAAAACACAACACACACCAGCCCACCCATCTCAACTAACATCAACTAACAACCTTGGAAACCCCAAACTCAATCCCCCCCTCAAGAACCGACCCAACAGACCACAACTTGACCCTCGGAAACCCAACCCCATCCCCATGATACTCCAGCGTCTCCTCCCCATCCTCTAGCTTCCCCGCATACGCAAGCGCCAATTTTCCCTTGAACCCGGGCTTGATAAGCAGCCACGGATTCTCGCGCCCGTTCTCCGAGTCATCTGTTGCGATTGTGGCGTCCTGGATGCCGGCCGGCCAGCGCGATTTCAATAATGGTGGTTGCACGATGGAGAGGGGTGTTATTCGGGGCACGGGGATGCGCGGCAGGGCAGAGCCCTTGAGTAGCGCGCTGAAGAAGGGGACTTTGGGATTCAATGGGGCGGGGCTGTCGGGGGGGTGGTAGACGCGGAGCTCGAGGTCGGATTTGCCGACGGGTTTGAAGTCGAAGACGGCGCGGTGTTTGGGGATGTCTGCACGGAATTCAATAAACAATCCTCGATTTTTCAAGCCTCAGGGGATGGTATAGGAAAAGGGCGGTGTACTCCAATTCCTGCGCCCGTTCCACACGCTCGCATCTGTCGAGACGTAAATCGTACTGATCCGCAACTCGGCCTTGCCACTATGCGGATTGACCGCGCGACCGGGGATAAGAATCAACTCATCGTAGGGTCCCACATCCGTCTCCTCGTAGCGAACGATCATGACGGCCTTGAGCCATCCCTCGCGGAACTGCGATTTCCCGCTCGGCAGCTTCTGCAGCGCTTCGGGGTGGATTGTCTCAAATGGATGGTATGCGCCGGGCGGGAGGATATCCTGCAGGATCTCCGGGCGGTTATTCGGGTTTTGAGCGGGCGATTCGGTCTTATCGACGTCGGTATAGAGGAATGTCCAGCTCTTTGAGCGCAGGGTCCAGGGGGGTGGGGCGATGGGGATGCCCTCGGGTGGGGACGAGCCCGGGATCGAGGGGGTCGGCGGCGTGGGGAGGAAGTCGGTCATTTTGACTGCTATGGACCCCGGGAGGACTAAGTTGGATGGGTTGTACGGGCGCGAGAACTAGAAGGCGAGAGAGGATGATTTAAATCAGGACTTGCCCCCCGCATGCCTGTGGGCGCACTTTGTGTAACATGTGATGATCTGCGGATCGTCGCGGCTTTCGGATGACCTCATCCCGGTCTGATCTTAGCAGCCTTCAGGCAGCATAGATTAGACGACTGGAGCTTAGCGAGTAGGCTACTTGGCTTCGGATACCCGTGAACAATGACCGGACTATACCCTCGTCACAGCCATGCTAGGACTGAGGAGAACATCTCAAGGCTGGGCCTATCATCGCCTCGGCTCTCGATCCTCGGCTTTCGCTCAAACTCCGCATCCGGAGTATTTGCACCCGATATGCCCGCTGGGTCATACAATCTTGACTTGTGCATTGATTAGCGCGGTGAAATGGCAGCCAAAGTTATTGGCCAAGGAAAATGGGCACCTATCTAGGGAGAGGATCGGGTGGTTGCGATACACGCCAAGGAGAAGACTCGCACTGGCATTGGCAAGAGTAGTAGTGGCTTTATTTCGTTGTAGATTTGCCCTGCCATGTCTTCTAGCCTATCTTTTATGCTGCTTAACTAATACGTAATATGAATGTATGTGATGGAGGCAACGTAGCCCTAAATTGTGATCCTCTCCTATCCTACGATGCACTCGCAACTCCAAGGTAATCTTGTAAATCACTACGCACCTTCCCCTTAGCAGTTCGCTGAAATGTTGATCACAACTCTGTTCACTTTTGTGTCCTTGCCCCAGCTTTACCTTCTTCAATTCAAAGATCGAGATACAGGCTAACGTTTTGATCAACCCCTCCTCGACCCCGTCGGAATCTTCAACGGCCTGTTTACTACACTCAACATCATCTCTGCAGGGCTGCCAGATTCTGTACATTACGAAAGGTATCATGGCCTATGTAGAGCAAATAATCTCATAAACTCGGACGTGGAACATGCATAATGAGAGCGCATTGCTACCCATCCAGGTCTTAGACATCTTTGCCTGCTCTGCGTTTACCTTAACAAAAAGGGGTAGGTAACTAGGTCCACGGACTGAACATGCCCGCTCGAAGGCATGTGTGGCTTCTTTGGGGATAGATGGTCATGGTCTTGCCGCGCAAGACGCTCTTAGTTATGCTTTGTGTACTTATAGAAAAGGTGACGTGCCTTTGAGTCCATGGTAAGGACCACAAGGCCAGGTGAGCAAGTCTGCTACATTGGGCGGTAATGAAAATAAGCTGGCTTTGGGAAGATTCATTGGCAAGATCTCATTGCCCCTTTCAATGTAGTCAATCATCAAGGATCATAGCGGTATAACAACCATGTCGCCCACAAAGGGACGATACAAGAAAGTCGAATAGTAAAGCAGGACCTGTAGCAGGATACAAAGTAGACTGACACATCAAGGTCTGAACAACCAATATCAACCTATAAAGGCGATGAATGTATAAGATGGCAGCGATCCTCAACACCAGAATCAATCTACAACACAGCTCATCCATCCAATTCAACACAACACAAGATCAACCAAGCACAAGCGCAAGCGCATCCGCTATAACTAACCACCAACTAACAAAAACCAATCCGGGATTAAAATCAAAACCATGGTTTCCACGTCATCAATGGTCGGCCTCAAAGCCCCGGGCTACAGCGAAACCCCCTCGGGCCTCAAGGAAACAGAATCCGGCTTCGTCCTCGAAGAAGTCGACATCGGCGTCTTCGTCGAGGTGACACCCGCCAACCCGGCGACTGCATACGCCTTCCCGCTCAAGCTCGAAGACTTCAAGGGCCACTGGCGCATCAGCCAGACGAACACGCCGCGGGTCGGCGACACGGCGCACGGTCACTGGATGAAGGATGGGATTATACACTGGGTGAAAGGGCGTGTTACGGCTGTTCATCGCGAGAAGACGTTTTTTATCGTTACGGGGGAGGAGTGGGCGACGGCTGAGTCGTACTGGGGGAGGGATGTGGAAAATGGGACTACGCCGGCGGTTGGGTTTCAGTGAGGTGGGTTTCCCGAGTTCTTTTTTTTCTCTCTTTTCATGGGTTTAGGGGAGGTGTCCGCAGTGCGGAGGGTGAGGAGGATATAGTCTATCGTTTAGATTCTGGTGTGGGAATTAGTAATGTTAATTGTTATTCTTGAACTCGTGTTTTATCTGGCGTTTGTAGGCATTTGTTCTGGCTGTACTTGGTGCCCTGTAGTATCTCGGTGTCCTCAACCAATTAGAGTAAGCAGATCAATTGTTGGATCTGCAGAGGCTTACTTTTAGGTTCTATGAGGGAATCAACAAAGGCGAGCCTGCGATAGCTCTCCAACCTCCAATGGCCACGAAATTATTCCTAGCTCACGCAAGTATTGTGAGTTGATCCCAGCACAAGAGAGCAAAATGTCTTGAGCTACAAACGGATATCTAGTTAATGAAAGCCTTCGCGGCGCCGCTAGGTGGAGAGGGTTCTCGACGCCTTGTTAGTATTCATTGTGTGTATGAAAACTGTTTCAGCACACAAAGGGCTACTCTACTTGTCGCAGATGTCATGTTTGCTTTTGACTGTTTACAAGGCTTTGATGCACTGTTGTTTGCATAGGCCAGCAACGAGAACAAGTCTCCGGACGCGAGCTTACAATGCCTTGACAAACGAGGTTTGGTATAAAGCCACATTCTCGAAATATCCAAAGATGTCTCAGGTTTTTTTTGGAGCTCTTGTGAGCCTTGGTCTTCGAGCCTATTGTCCGATCCAAGTTCCTTCCTAGATCTAAAACATCGAAAAATAAAGGCCATAAAGGGATCATCTTGAAACGCTGAGCAAACGGGGTGTACATCTACAATGATAGCAGGAGACTCAATGCGATCAAGGTCAAAAGAAGATGCAATTGAAGGCCATGAAGGCACACAGAGGCCTCAGGTATATAGGAGCGCAAATATCTCAGGTTCTATATACTCCATCAACACGATCAACACACTCGACTACCAGCTTAACCATCACTCACTTCCTTAAAACACCAAATATCAGCACCCAGCTCATCCCAACAACCAATCTACCCTCCAGCAACTCCAATCCCAATACACCAAATCTCTCAAAATGCCAGACCTCATCGGAACCGGCCTCGCCGTTACACCAGAGGGCTTCCTCAAAGAAGCGCACGGAATCGTCAAGCAAACCATCGTCTTCCCCATCTTCATCACAGTCCGGCCCCGTGACGACACAGACGACCGCGCGCAAGCGTATCCGCTGGACTGGCGAGAGTTCAAGCCGGAGCCGTGCGGTGTACCGAATGTCGGCGATGCGATGATGGGATACTGGATCAGTGGCGGGGTTGTGCATTGGTCGCCGGGGAAGGTGGACAAGGTGGAGCAGAATAAGGAGTTTGTTATTGTTGAGAAGGGGGAGATGGAGACATTTTGGGGGAGGGATTCGAAGAACGGGACGGCGCCTTCGATTAAGTTTCAATGAGGTTCTGGGGGTTGAGGGGGTGGGTGGTGTGTGGTCTGGGTGTTGATTGGGAAACAAAAAAAAGTATCCGTATAATCTAGTACATAATGCTTAATTAAATGGGAGTTGGTTGTTTTGATCTGAGGGACTTTATTTTGTAGCCAGTATATAATAGGGCATCAACAGTACCGCGCAAGTAAAGGACAGCGTTTCGGCCCCGATGATGGCCAGGTAAAGCATAGAACCACTCCTTTCTTCTGGAGCGGATGTAGCCTGATAGTCTAGCTATGCAAATTACGGGCTCCATGATCACAGTCAGTCTGTCCGTGGAAGCCCAGGAATATCAAATCAGTTGCGGCAAGGAATGGTTGGTTCTGTAATAGACTTCGTACAATATTTGACCCGTGCAATGTCAGATCCAGGAAGAAACATTAAGAATATATAAACTAGTCTATCACAAAGAGCCGACGCAAGAAGAGACGCTCCACTCGACAACTGTTCAACCACTTGAACCCCATCACAACAAAACACCCCTAAGCACAACCAAATTTTCGTCTAAAAGACCACACCCTTGACCTGCGCCACCTTATGCACATTAATATTGCGAATCATCGCCGTCCAGATGAAGCAAAGCACCATAATCCCCGTGCCCGCAGCCAACATCCTCGTCTGCGCATACCCATACGCCTTCTGGACACCCAGTCTCGCCGCACTGCCAATCGGGTACCCCTTCTGGACATCCAGGTCGCCGACGATGGAGTCGATGTTTGAGAGCTCCGAGGTGGGGAGGTCCTTCCTTAATGCCTTGCGGAATGTATTGGTCCAGATGGCGCCGGAGATCGTATTGCCCATGGCGTCTCCAACCGTTCCAACGACGTTGAGTAGGGCCAAAACTGCAGCAACGTGCTGATGGTCGACGGCAGCTAGGATAGCCAGTTGCTCGATGATAATAAAGATACTCCCACCAATCGAGATGAAAATCTGACACATGACCAGGTATCCGACGGACTGATTCGGGCGTCGGAAGTAGATCATGAGTCCCTGGGCGAAGATATACAGCGGAACCGCAATGTAGAGCAACCACTTGAAGCGCCCCGTCTTGTGAATACTCCATCCCACCAGGAACAGCAGGACTCCAGAAACAACGTCAAACGTGTTACTCACGTACCCGGCCTCGGAGAGCGTGAGGTCATTGACAACCTGCAGGAACGACGTGAAGTAGTTCGCCCAGCAGTAATACGCGATCTGGTACGTTGCGTCGAGCAGACACGCGCCGATGACTGTGCGGTCGCGGATGAAGCTGAATTTGATCATGGGGACCGGCGCGATGTACAGTTCGTGGACGACGAAGACGGCGAGCATTACGACTCCCACGACAATCATTGCGATGATGTAGCCCGTGGACCAGCCGTGTGGCGCGGAGTCGGCGATTTCGAAGGGGAGGAAGAAGACGGTCAATCCGGCGGAGAAGACGAAGACGCCAAATGCTACGGGTTGGATCTGTTAGTGTCGTCCTCGGTGTGGATGGCACGCTGCAAGAAGCTAAACGTACCGTCAAACTCAACAATATAATGCCAGATGCTCTGCATCAGCGTCCGTCCGCTGGACTCCCGGGTGAGAGCGCCCTGGTTGGCTGCTTTCTTCAGGTTCACCTTGAAGAGCACGAACAGTGGCGCGGCGACGATCGGGAAGATGATGGCGAAGGCGCCGAAGCCCCAGCGCCAGCTGTACTTCTCTTCAAACTCCTCGGCGGCCTTGGGACCCGCAAAGGCCGTGATGATGTACGGCGAGGAAGTGAAGGCGTATGCGAGGGCTCGATTCTTCAGTCTCGACGAGTCGGCTGTGATGACGTCGACTGTGTATGTCATTCCGCCGAAGCCGAGTGTGTAGAAGACCTAGAGCGATGTGATTAGCGGGTTGGATTCAGAAAATGTAATTCATTACGAGCTTGGGTTTGCGGAACATACGTATGCAGCGCAGAACGTAGGCAGGTTATGGCACGCAGCCATCATAACCAGGCCGACCGTGGCAAAGATAGTCATGAGCGCGAACCCCTCCGCACGACCCCAGACGTCAAGAATTTTCGCGAGAGGAATATAGACTGCAGCGGTAATAGCGTCGGCGACAACATAGATGGTTGTCAGGAGCGAGTGAGAGTCCCAATCACTGGTAACGTAAGGTAGCAGACTGGACAGGATGGAAGACTGGAAGGCGTTGACGAAGTAGAGGAACCAGATGCTGTCGAGGGGTCAGTAAGGGGAAGAGTGATAGCAGTTGGGACGGATCCTACTTGATGAAGACTGCAATCAGGGCCTTCTTCGACCAGGTGGCTGTGACGGCCTCGACGTCGTTCACACCACGCTGCGTGTTCTCGTGTACATCCTGCGGCTCAACATTATCGCTCTGAGAACCGCCTTCGGGGGAGTTCTCGGGCTTGAAGTCTCCTCCCATGGGAAGGCCGGATTCAGGCGAAGCATCGGTCTTGAAGGCGTGTTCTGTCGTGACAGCGTCAGGAGCAACAGACTCGTCGGTCGCCCGACGGCGGAATGCAGAGCGCAGTCTAGACCTGACAGCCATGTTGTCGTTGTCGATTGGCGATCTCAAGAGGATGACCGATAAATCGAAAACAAAATCAGGAAGAGGGAAATCCTTCCTTATAGAAGGCAAGCTCGAGCTAGCGACAGGCGTAGGCCCACCGACTAGAAGACTCCGACGTCGGCTGATCGAGGTGGAAGCAACGGGTGCGTAATGGATACTGGGAACTTGGAAAAAGGCAGGCTACACGAGCGCTGGTTTGTTCGCTTTTCTCTCCTGCTAGCTGTCTCGAGGATAACCTCCGCCCTGGACATCCACATGGCACATGGTAGTCTTGGACCGTGGACCAGACGGGTGCGCAGGGATGGGGGAGATAATCTAATCAGATAGGAATGGGTGTCTGGGAAGAGGTGTGACTCGCTGACACGCTGGGAAAGGTGCGAGAGCGTGGATCTGTCTGATCCTGTTGGCGTTTTCCCAGGACACGAGTGGAAAGCCGGGAAAGTGGAATCAGATAACTTGCATCGTGCCATCATCCTGGCATCCATGCTGGATGGAGCCTGCAAAGGCCCACATTCCATGCACTCGGGCGGTTTAGGGACGAGAAAAACCCCTGGCGGAGAACCATGCTGTCCATGTCTTTTGTCTACCAACCGCTGGAGGATGATTCCCAAGGAATATACCTGCGTATCTGAAGGAGAAACAGTGCCATAGTCTACCACAGTTGTCCACCTTATCCCTCTGGCGTGATGGAAAGCAGGGCCATCAGATAAGATGAGATTATTGCCGTGGACCGTGGATTGTGGACTGGATCCGCCGAGTGGACCAGGCAGCCACGGCCCAACCAAGCATTGGCCAAGCAGACTCGCTTGATGCTTAACGCACGAAGCCTTCAGCCAAGGACCACGTAAGACATGCAACCAGGTCCACCCCAGCTATTCGTCGTCATTGGTAACTGGTCTTTTCCTCGCTCTTTCTTACGGAATGTGGACCTGCGGGGTCGAAGAATTTTTCAGCCAGTCGACGGACTCGACGAGCCCTTGCTAGGTTTCTGGCCCCGACGGCTCAGGACTTGAAGATCTGATAATTTTCTAAGGCTTTGCAAGTCTGGTTCGCAGCTGGATGACGTTGTACCAAGGAGGCTCTCTCTGGTACAACGTCTCTCTCCATCGTTAGTTTGTTACTGCTCTACTGCTCGCCAAAATTACCGTTCTTCCTCATCTTTTCTTTCTCGAATGCCAGAGCCGGCTAAAAGTTGTACAAACGTACGGTCGAGGCGCTCGTAGTTTTTCCTGGCTGACTCGACGGCCCCACCCCATTTCGCCCCCATGCTGGGATCGAGTCGTCGCCACGAACTATAGCGGAGAACAAGCTTGATAGTCAAGCCACATCAGGGAACCAAAGCCGCGAAGCGAGGTCGAGACTCGAGACTCGACGGCGAACTGGTCACATTACCGGGTGCATGAATCGTGCTGTAGCTCTCGCGACCCGCATCTGTATCGACGGGTCGCGGACGTTGTGCGAGGCGAGGAGCCTTGAACACGCGACCACGACATATTTCAATCTTTGACAGGATGGAAAACTTGGCACCTGTGACCTGATAGTGGATGTCGGTGTACTACCACTTACTCGGCTAACTCTCAGCGTTAATGTCATTCAATACTACGTACTCTGTACACAGCATTGACCTCAACCCTTCGCTACAACAACGCATCGCATAAAAGATAGTCTGGTGACAAGGAATATGAATCCCTTATCGCGATGTCAAGACAAACCTAACTATGCAAAAAATCCCCCGCCGCCTTCCTCAGCGCCATCAGCTCAACGAGCACCGGCCCAGCATACGCGCCCTCAATATCATCCCCCAGATCCACCGCTCCCTCAGGCACAATCGCAATAGCGCGACCTGAATGAACAACATCAACATCACACCCCTAATTTCTAGGAGAAAAGAAGTAAAAAACATACCATGAACCCCCTCATCAACCACAATCCTCCCCAGCGCCTGAGTAAGCACATCATGTGGCACAAGCGTGATCCCTTGATCCGGGAGGATGCCAAAATCCGCCATGCGCCCGAGCGCAGCCTCGATCATCGGCGTCTTCATCGCCCAGGGGCAGATGGCGTTCACGCGCACGTTGAGCTGCGAGTGAGCTTGTGCACGGATCCCGCGGAAGAGCCCGCGGGAGCCGAACTTCGAGGCCGTGTATGCTGTGCTGTGGGTGTCGTCGATGTAGCCTGCGAGGCTGGAGACTATGGTTAGGGACTTGGTTCTCAATGCCTGGTTGGCTGCCGTGCCCTCTGGGGCCAGGCGGAAGTAGTGGAGCGCTAGTGTCGCCGTGTAGAATGTTCCCTTGAGGTTTACCTCGATCGGGGCGAGGCTGGGGATCGGAGGCGCGATATCCAGGGAGGGCTCCGTGGCTGCGACGTGGTCGACCAGGTGGCCTGTTCCATCGACGCCTGCAAACGCAGCAACGGCATCGAGGGTCCTTGTCGGGGAGAACCGGAGTGCAGCTTGGAAGGCGGCGACCTGGGAGTCCCAGTTCGTGATGTCGCAATGCACGAATTGGATGTTGAAACCTTGCGAAGAGAGTTCGGTTGCAATTGCAGAGCCATCCTGAATGTCGGCGATTGTGACGAACGCCCCAGATTTTGCGAAGAATGTTGCGGCGTGTTGGCCCAGGCCGGATGCGCCGCCTGTTATCAGGATGGAGAGACCCTTCAGGCTTGAGGGGTCAGTTGGGGAGAGGGGTGTAATGGCCATTGCTCTTGTCCAGAAATACGACCCAATGTTGAAGCTTGATTCGATTCTTGATGTTGCCAACAGTATCGGATCCTATCTGGTAATGCTGGGAATCCGAACGATTTATATATGTCTTTCCCATGGCACACGTCGAGCGTGACGATAATGGCCATTATCAGCCTCGGAACAATATCATCGCGAATATACCGCGTCAAAGAAACCAGAGTACATCAGCTCGCCCCCAAAGCCAATAAAACGGTCAGAAGCTTAGCTGCGTTGGCACTCGAGCTGAACAGCGCTGGTCCGCCGAATACTCCGCCGAACGGTATTAACGCATTGGGCACGAGCTGAAACTCTGCGGCCGGTCTGGTAGTACCGTCAGGCCCCCTGTTCAGCATCGCCGGTAGTGCTCAGCTGCGGGGCATCCAGACGTCCACATTGTTGATGGTAACCGTGGCTGGCTGAATAACGCCAGTAGCATCTAGGGTGGAAATGTATTGGGGGAAGGAACGGTAGTCAATATTTATGACGTAGATAGACTCATTTGTCTCCCACAGCAGCCGTGTATGTATATGTGATTTGTGATCTATTGGGCATTCTGCATTATCTAGCTGTGAGGTTCTACAGAAGAAAAGAACAGTGGAGGGTGGTTGCACCTTCACACTTGGGACCAGTTATCACACATGGAAGGAGCGATCCACGGGCCGTTCTTTCCCAGCCCGTCAACGTATAGCAATGGACGGAAGGAACGATGGTTGTGTCTTCTATCTACAGACTAGGAAAGTGCACCTCTTCATCGCTCCTTCCTCGGTGGGCTGCTGATTGGAATGGAAGGAGCAGTACCCGGGTCGCTCTTTCCTCAATCACTGCAGACCACCGCGCCTTCCACGTCGTTTCTTGCATCGCAAAGGGAAGGAACGGCCAACAGCTCCTGGAGGCGGTGCCCCAGGCGTGTCTGCCGTATGGATTCAATTGGGGATCGCTTCTTTCGTGCCACCTGTCAAGGTAAGCGGGAGTAATGCTCGTCTCCCAGCTGGGCTCTTCCTCATTCAATCAGAAACTGACGCGCCCAAAGCCCCGATGCTGTGGCGTTGCTCAAACAAGCAGCGCAGCCCACATTATCACGCACCCAGACGTCACATACTCCGTGCTGATAGCCGTGTCCTATCGCCGGGAAGTACGGGGTTAGCAAAAAAGCTCCCCCACAAGAGATCTACCACGGGGATAATCATATTCCTCCTACCTTTGCAAACAGCGACGCCTGCCCAACCCCCATCCTCTCCCCAATCCACGCCAGGCATTGGTGGAAATAATCGCGCATCTCCGGAAATACCGTCGGCAGCTGTGAAAGCGCATAGAGCTGGTGCATGAGAAGTAACCCGCCTGCGGTTCGTCCTGGGTTCTGGATATCCCGCTGTGGGTCCTCGCGCAGGAAAAGCTGGACGTCCTCAGCGAGGAAATATGGAATCGAGGCGACGATGTCGCAGAGCTGGTTCATGAGATCTTGCGTCTGTTTTGTGTTATCAGAGGGTTCTGCTTCGAGTATTTCGGTTATTCGAATGGTGAGGTCAAGGAGGAAACATCGGGCCGTCCGCGAGATATTCCAGATGGTCGCGAAGTATAGGTCAAAGCATACGTCAACGCGACCGGGCCAGCGTCCAACCGCCGGGCAGAATTGGCTGGATGTACAGTCGGGCTTTATACGGCCCGCCGTTATTGGCCTGAACTTGTCGCTCTGGGCTTCTTGCCACTGGGCTATGTCGGTATTTAGTGCTGAGGCTTCTGCGAGGAGGATATACAGCTTGTCAATATCATGTAGTGGTGGGCTTGATAACAGGGTCTCTGCTGCATGGCGGATCGGTTTGAGCTGCATGAGTAGAGCATCGAGGTCTTTTCCTCGGCCATAGGAGCACACAGTGGAAAACATCCCTGCGCCCTGTCACCTATGGTCAGTAGTCAGAGCGAGCAGGCTGAGACGAATCACTCACGCGTAATGTGTTGGGTAACAGAGACCGCCCAGAGCACACGGCTTCCAGGAGGGATAGTGGATCGTTCTCTATCCCCAGCAGAGCAGCTAGCCCACCTGCATGTGCTCCATGATTCCCGGGGGCCGTGTCACGAGCCATGACCATCTATTTTGTGTGAGAACGTGTTCAATACACCCCTTGACGAAGCGATTCAAGACATACCTCATACAGCCCAAGCAGAATAGCCGTAACAACGATCTCCTCCCGGTTAATCGACTGCGGAGCCTTTATCGCACGCGCCAACGAGCTCAACAACCCATGATAAAGTTCCTCGGCCTTTTGCACAAGAAACGGCCGAAACAGCTTAATCCCATGACTCGCATACCCAACCGCCATACACGC
Organism: Aspergillus carlsbadensis; assembly: GCA_025688815.1. NCBI lineage: Eukaryota > Fungi > Ascomycota > Eurotiomycetes > Eurotiales > Aspergillaceae > Aspergillus > Aspergillus carlsbadensis. Next base: position 425,478 of record MU628173.1, read on the forward strand.
CTTGGCCACCTGCGACTGCAAACCCAGCCGCCGAACCATCAGCTCGAGCCCGCCCAGGAATCCCCGCGATAATGTCGGATTGATAGGGACAATACAGAAATCGTAGAAGAAAGCCCGCAGCGCACATTCCTCCATCCCATCACGTGTGATTTCCGTCGGCTGCACGTCTGGAGGGAGGATACTTGATCCGGAGACTGGCACGCGGGCAGGCAGACTGCATTTCCGGGCTGTTGACTTGAATGGAAGCGGGTGCGTTGGGTCCCTGGTTGTGTGGCGCTCGTGCGGGCGGAAGATGAGGCTGCCGTTTGCGTGGGCTTCGTAGCCGCGGCAGACGCGGTTGGTGTTTAGGCAGCGGAGGCAGGACTGGACTCGTTAGATTATTTCAAGGAGGGAAGAATATACGATCCCGCTGAGCGGTTGAGCGAGGGCCAGGGTCTCGTTGCGAAGAGGCTAATACATACAGGGCGGGTCTCATCGCACTAGGGGACTGGTCAGTCCTGAATGGTTTTTATGGAGTAGGGGATCGACCTTCTTCCGCCGCTTCTTGCACGTCTCACAGCCTCGCGACGGCCCGAAATACACCATGGTTGATGCAAGAGCTTGCAATCGTGTCAGGTCGACCAATACTAGGCAAGTCGGAGATGCTCGTAGTGAACAGCGTCCTATGTTCGACGGGATTCACCGCGGCCATCGATGGTTACAAATGAGGGGCACTGCTAAGGGTGAAGTCAGCTCATCATGATTCAGCTCCGCAAGATGCGATCCTACGCTATTCTATCTTGAGTTTAGCCCTCGTTGTTCTAGGCGAGCACTCGAGAGCAGATGCTTTCGCCAGCGCCACTGAGGTCAAGACGCGGCGGGTTGATTAGACCATTTTCAGCATCCAACGCCTGGTAGAGACAGCTGTCAGTCTAGAATTTCCAAGCCGCCCGGAGATACGACATCATGGTCGATCTTGAGGTGATACTATGTCATCTCGGATATAAATGCTCGGGCTTCCAAATGGAGACAATATCCCGAGTCCGAGCCCCGAGCCAGCATCTCCGGACCATAAAAAGTCACTATATTAAACCTCAGGAGGCGCTGTATAATTTTTCTTCTTCATCGAGGTATTGTCCCATCTACAACAAACTCACAGCAGACAACAAGATGAGCGACCCATTGAACCAACTCTCGCCGCGCCTTGACGAGAAACACGCGGATCCCGCGTTCCCATCTCACCACGATGCCGAAGCATCTCCACGCGAACCCTCCACAGAATCGCCCCCAAAGCCACCTACCGGCCCTAGCCCACCCCCCAACGGAGGCCTAAATGCCTGGTTACACGTCCTCGGCGGTTTCATGCTCTTCTTCAACACGTGGGGCATGCTCAACACCTTCGGGGTCTTCCAAACATACTACGAGTCCGGCGCCCTTTTCTCCCGCTCCTCCTCTGATATCTCATGGATCGGCTCTATCCAGGCGACGATGCTCCTCCTTGTTGGGTTTATTACAGGGCCAATCTATGACCGTGGATACCTCCGCGCTCTCCTCGTCGTAGGCTCCTTCGGCATCGTCTTCGGAACGATGATGCTTTCTCTCTGCAAGGAGTACTGGCAAGTCCTTCTCGCGCAGGGCTTCACTGTGGGTATCGGCGCTGGATGTCTCTTCGTCCCCTGTGTCTCGCTCCTCCCGACATACTTCAGCACGAAGCTCGGCGCAGCCCTCGGTCTCGCCGTCTCCGGCTCCTCACTAGGCGGAATCATCTACCCAATCGTGCTAAACCGTCTCCTGGGCCCGCTAGGCTTCGGCTGGTCCGTCCGCGTAATCGGCTTCATCGCCCTGGGCACGCTCCTCGTCCCAATCGCAATCATGAAACAGCGCGTCAAGCCACCTAAGGCGCGTGCTCTGATCGACTGGTCCGCATTCACGGATATCCCCTACATGACTTTCGTCCTCGGCGGGCTAATCGCATTCATGGGCCTCTTCACGCTCTTCTTCTACATCTCGTACGTCGGGAGTGCCCGCCAGCTAGTGTCAAACGACATGGCCTTCTACCTCGTCCCCATCCTCAACGCCGCAAGCTGCTTCGGCCGCACGATCCCAAACGCCATGGCCGATAAACTCGGCCCGTTCAACCTCATCACGCCCTGCTGCGCAATGGTCGGCGTCTGTATCCTGTGCTTGATATCCGTGACCAACGAAGCGGGCCTAATTGTCATCGCGGTCTTCTCGGGATTCTTCAGCGGCGCGCTGATTGGGCTCCCGCCATTGTGCTTTGTCGCGCTCACGGAGGACAAGAGTAAGATTGGGACGAGGATCGGCATGGGCTTTGGGATGATGGCGTTTGGGGTTCTGGCTGGTGGGCCGGGCGCAGGCGATATTTTGGGCGAGGCGGGGGATATGAATTGGGATGGGCTTTGGGTGTTTGGCGGGGTTAGTACGCTTGTTGCTGCGGGTGTGTTTTTCGTGTTGAGGGTTGTAAGGGGTGGGTTGAAAGTCGGGGTCAAGGTGTAGATATACACTGGAGATGGGATAGTGTTTTTTTCCCTTTGTATAAGGTTGTCTGGATATAGATTTGTAGATAGAATACGCCGCTCACTAATAGATTTTGGAATTAGAAGAAGCTCTCATGCTCATGCAACCTTGGAGTTCATGGAATCTGCCCTATGTATCTGTACTCCAACTGACCTCATTATATGACGGGGTGATCAAGCCTATTTTGTTTTGGATGGCGTTTATTGGAGCCCACCGCGCCTTCAGGTCGCTCTCAGGTCCAGTCCGCATGCCCTTCAGACAGGCCTTCCACAACAACCTCCAGCTGCTAAAACAGAGATCCATCAGGAACTAATCATCCTTCGGCAAAGCCGGCATAGGCCCCGTATGTCCCTCGAAATCCACACTGCGCGCAACCCCCTCCCACTCCTCCAGAACCTTATTCAAATGCGCAATCTTCTCCTTCAAAACCCCGACACAGTCACTCCCAAACGGCACACGCAGCGGAACCTCCTTGCCCTCTCCAATCCCGACCCCCTTCGCAAGCTGAATAACCTTCGACACCACCTGCACCGCATCCCCCGGCTCGTGGCCGTAATTGCCTGCCCCGCGCACGCGACACGCGTCGTTGAGCGGCCGCCAGAAATCGACACGGTGAGGCGCGTGGTTGATGTTCTTCATTACCTCCGTGCTGCAGATTCCCGCTTCGATTATTAGGGGTTTTATCCCCGGGGCGAGGAAGGCGAGTTCTTTCGAGAGGGACTCGACGGCGCCTGTGTTGTTTTGTTAGTCTTTCATCTGTCATACTTTGAAATGAGTGCGCAATAGAATGAGGAAAGTGCAAGAGGGCAGATATACCTTCCAGTGCAAATTTACTCGCGCAATACGCTGACCCCGCGGGCTCCCCGTAGAACCCGGCCTGCGAGCCCATGTAGATGATCACCCCCTGGCCCTTCTCACCCTTACTCCGGAAATGCGGCAGCGCGGAGCGCGTCAGGTTAATGGGGCCGTGGAAGTTTGTGTCCATGGAGCGCTGCATTTCCTCGTATCTATTTGATGCAGCGTCAACCACTAATCAGCACTATACAAGACAACCCAGGATTTTGGCGGAGATGCACGTACGTGAGCTCCTCAACCGCCCCACACTGGATATACCCCGCATTATTAACGAGGACATCAACGGTCCCATAGAGATCAATCGCGTGCTGGAATTTCGCGTCGAGTTCCGCCTGCGGGGCAGTCACGTCGAGGTCGAGGATCGTCGCGCCCGTGTCCTTCAGGTGGGCGAGTCTGGTCTCGGCGTTGCGCCCTGTCGCGATGACGTCGTCGCCGAGCGCGCGCAGTTGGCGCACGAATTGCGAGCCGAAGCCGCTGGAGCAGCCCGTGATGAACCAGACTTGTTTTTTGGGCGTGGTGGTCATGGCTATTGTCAACGATGTTGTAGGTTGTACAGCATAGAAAGGGTACAGGATGAAATGTTGGGGGAGGGGTTTCGCTGCGCTCTCAAGTTGGCCAGATTCGGGGGCCAGATCAACAAATGGAGGGCAATGCTGCGATCGTCCTTAAGCGGATGCGTGCTGCGATGGTGGGGTGCACAGCCCTACGGAATATACGATCCAGCCATTGATGATCAGATACCGCCGCGCTAGTGCTGACGCCCCAGAGATGTTAACGCCGGTTCATACCTGAGGGGTTCTCTTGGCCCAAGCCGGATAGGGGCGAAATCAGGGGAAGACGTCGTGGTGGTCCCCATAGAACAATATCGCTCGTTGATTCGCCTGCCATCAGGAATTTCTCCATATACGCCTCGTTATAGCCCGCGCTAAGGTACATAGTACCCCGCCAACTCCACGACATCACATACACCTGCTTGCTTGCTTACCATCTGGCTTAAGACCTGCACATCGCAAACCTGGATATCGCCGTACGACCTCTGGATCCGCTCCTCAAGCGCACCCAGGTTAAAGGAATTCGGCGGCGACGTCTGTGGCAGATTCAGGGGCGGGATGCCCCATCTCAGCGAGCACCGCGACCTCTTCTGGAAACGTTACCCACACAAAGAGTATGTCGCCCGCACCCCCGGTACCGGTACATCGACTCGATGATCTGTACGGGCGCGCCTCAGGGCGCGCGGGCGTCGATGTTGATGGCGAGGCCTGTCGTTCGGAGCAAGTCCCTCCTCCCCCCAATGCCCGAACGGAGGCAGCCAGTATCGGCGCAGGTCGAAGGCTAGGAGGGGGATGTACACCGTTGCGGGGCTGGTTTGGTGCATGCGAGTAGTCTCTTAATGGTAACTGAGATATGCATTGTGCTGCTAAGGGCAACGTCCATTTCGTGACACGCCTCATGGAGCACGGTCAGTTTCTTCGCGGGGATGCGCAGTTTAAGCCTAGCGGCTAAACTCCCTCTTGCGCGGTGATTGGCAGCTGGCCGTATATGTCCTGGATTGTAATTTCACGGACCCATTATTTGAGCAATTCCGGATGAGTTGGCTAGTGTTACTGAAATCGCAAGTAGCCTGTAAAGCAAACGGCAAAGTAAAGGATCAAGGTCTATACATGGAAACTTTTCTTTGCATCGAATTCCTACAGCATACAATGGGGCTGCAAAAGTAAGTGCCGTATTAGTTCAACCTTTCGTGCCATTAGCCATATTAGCCATAACGGAGCTCCCGCTTGTTCAATTTCACTGCCAAAAACATGGTAACTTTTAGCCCAGCTAGAACATACAACCACGCTTAGAGAACAACTTTCGTCCCCTTGGCTTTATCATCATCACCTCCATCGTCATCTCCATCCCAAATCTGTCCGTTCTTCGTCTTCACAATACTCCACTTCCCACCCTTGCGGTCCAGGATCTTGATATCCTTCGGCCGGAGGAAGAGGGGTTCCGTTATGGCGTGGTACTCATCCAGGTAGGATCGTCTCATTCCAACCTAAATCTGTCTTAGCGAGAGGAGGATACAATAGGAAAATAGGAAGGGGGGAGATACATCAACTAGCCACTCTCGGGTAGATGACCTATAATCAACTCATCAGACCCGTTCAAAATGCAGAGGGCAGGAGGTGCTATACCAATTCTTCAACATGAGGATCTGCCCTTTGTCCTCCTGCGACTGGTATACCTCGAAGAGGGTGCAGTAGGGCTCACTGGCGATCTGCTCGAAGACGGCGCCGAGGGCATCGAAGAAGGTATCGAGGTCTTTCTCGGCGAGGTAGACCGTGACCTGGAGGGAGATGCCGCCGTGGTGGGAAGACATGGTGCTGGTTAGAGAGTAACGAGTACTGCAGAAAAGATGAGAGTGCGGTTAGATGGTTGATGTGCAGCAACGCATAATATATAGTGAATGGCTGTGGGTTAGATTCTCGAGGTGGCCATACTAACTCCTGGTGAGTTACACGAGACTAATAGCTAGCTAGCCGTAACACCTGCTGCCGCTGATGATGCACTGCTTCGATCATATGATTATTCTGTGTCTAGACTTTCGATAGTTGCGGCCCGCTCCCGCCCGCTCCCGGTTGTGATGCTTGAGGCAGACCCTTGTTTCAGACTGACTCGACCAATATGGTGTTCTTGTTATGGCAGACTGTTGCACTGTAATGTATAGTTGCACTACGTGGTGCTCCATCTCCCATTCCAAAGCTGTCTCTCCAGCCATGGTCCGAGGAGATATAGAAACAACAGTCATATATTATCCATGTTGTCCGTTGTGCTTCTCATGTCCTATAGCAGCTGTCTCACAGATTGGCGATGAGGTATGTGATGTGTGACCAGGAATCCTGCTGTATAATGTCAAATATATTCTTCCATAAAAAGGATTGCGGAGTACAGTGTCTTTGGGCCTGTGGAAAAGCATGCAATTGAAATCATGGATAGTAAGGTATTGTAAAACAAGCCAAAGGGACGTTTAACCCATTTTTTGGCTGTGATAGTGCTCGCATATTCTTAATCTACATACGTCCAACATAATGAATAGGTTTGTGGGACCAGTAATTTGTTTTACTTAGTTGTTAGAATGGAGTGATAAGTGTGTTTTCAGGAGTTTATCACACAGGCACAATCTAGACCTGGTAGTAAAGCCATGGCTTCGTTCCAATCACCAGATGGCATTCGGCCAGTCGAACGATCAACCTGCAAAAGCTCGTTTTCTGCCTCGAGATTTCGAACATTGTGATTGACTTTCGTTCTCATCCTGGCTGGGTCTATCTGAATGGCGTAGAAGCTGCAAGTCTCTGTGTAATCTGCTTGCTATATCTGACTGATCGGCCTTTTTGTTATATTGCGGCTGTGGAACATGCGCGGTCCGTTCTTACTTTACTTGGACCACGCGTATCTCTCATAGGGTCACGTTGGGCTGGGCCACGGTTGGATTCGCAATGCTGACCCTCTGTGCGTGCTTGCCAACAAATGTCCATTGCTCATCCGCGGAGCCCTCACAATCCCGAGTAGGGATGTGGGATTGTTCCCATCGGTCCTGATCCCTGCTAAGCTTGCAGCCTCACTTGACAAGTAGCACTGCGATTCCGTTGTCAGATGATGGTCGGTCGAGAGGTTGGGCAGTTGTGGAGCTGCAGGTGAGCAAATGGCGCACCTTCAGAAGACAGCACAAGCGGGAAGGAGCAGTCCAACTCAGTTTGGGAGCTGGAGTTCGTACCCTGCCTAATGAAATAGCCAGACGCATCGTTTAATCCCTCGTTAGCCAGCCCCCGCAGTGCCTTCTCTGCTTTACAGCTCCCTCTAGAATGTCGTAGCCCGGGTTGCTCCCCCTCTTCGTCTTCTCGCTATTTTACTTTATTATTTGATCCCAGTCTCACGACCACAGCTAAGTTGGGCACTTCTCCAGGCCATTTGCCAGGGCCCAGAATCCACTCTCTTTCGGGACTTGCTACCTGACTGCCATCTAGTCCTCCTCGCCAAATCCCTTGTTCCCGGCCTAGGAAGGGACCGATTCATCGCCAAAAGTCTTTCTACACCACGAAAGAAGTACTACGGAGGGAGGTGTCTTACAAGCGACCCCAACAATCCGGCCCCTCTAGTCAGAGCTGTGTGGTTCTAAGGCCATAAGGCCAAGTCCTTCTAAGGGTTGAGCTTAGCCTATAACATTTCCTCTCTATTTGTGGTCGACTTAAAGTTAGTCTTGGTTTCGTCTTTGTATAGTCATTTCTGAACTTTTTATTTTTTTTTTCCATAGCTAGCGAGACCTACTAACATTAAGAGACAAATTGATTAAATTTCCGTAATGTTTTTAGAGGTGAAATATACCCGAGTTCAGCATCTCTGACTTTATCAAATTTCAACCCCCAAATCCGGATCGCGATCTGCATGGATTCCTGACTGTTGCTATCTCACCCTAGCCCGTGGGTGAGCTTAGGGTACATAAACCAACAGGAAATATAGGGCGGTCCACAATTCCCGATCCAGTCCCCGGAAATCAAAGTATTGGAGAGACCCGATGCCTGGCCAACAGCATCTGCAGCCCAGAATCGTCATTGTAGCGCTGCAGCGCAACAGCCTTCCACTCATCCCACTCCAACCCCTCGTCGACCCCCACAGCATCTCGAAGCCCTCGAAAGAGACCTAAAAACCCCTCCCAGTCCGCAAGATCATATCCGCAGCAGAAAGCGAACCGATGCTGTAACCGGCCGTCCCGAACAAAACGGGCCAGATCTCCATGGCCCTTTTCCGCAAGCAGGCGTGCAAAAATAACCTCACCACTACCCAGGTTGTTCTTCCCGCGGTAGAATTCGCCAACTGGTAGAAAGCCAATGGGGGAGTTGAAGGCATGTGCAGGCGATGCGGTGTGCGCCCACTCCCAGTCGATGATGCCGGTGATGTTGAACTCCTCATCCACTAGGATATGGTCTCCCTTGTCGTCTGCGTGCTTCAGGTAGAACTTCTCGTCGCCATGGACCGAAGGCAGCACGCGCGGGACTAAATCAAGGAGGTATCGGTGGATTAGGTACGCATCCACTGCTTCCTGCGAGTACATCTCCTCTCGAAGGATTAAACCCAAGATGAGTCGGATTGAGTGTATGTGGTATTCTTCCAGGGAAGAGAAGGGCCCAGTGGTGTGCATTTCGGAGTGCACAATGTCGGTGAGTGATTCTCGAGCAAATGCGCCGACCTGGGATCCGCCGGGGCTGTCGAGGGAGCCGAGAACGTTAAAGGGGTATTTGTGAAGCTCCACAAATACATCGGCAAGTTGGCTCATGACTTTCTCCCTTTGATGCGGAGTTGCAAGGGACCATCGTAACGATCTGCCGGGCAACTTATCCATCAGAATAAAACCAACCCCCACGGGGTTGCCAGGGTGCTCAAGCGCGAAATCGTGCACTTTCGGAGCGGGAACGCCAGTCTGCTCCAGGAACATGAGAGTTGCGACCTCACTTTGGATGATATAATCTCGCAATGCCGCCGGGGGAGACGTAGCATTGAACCTGCGGATGCGGGCGATCCAGGTGATTCCGTCTTCGAAACGAACTTCGATATGATAGTTCATACCGCCCATGACGGAACTTCGTGTCGCTCTGTCATACTGAAGCGGAGGGATGGAGCAGGGTATGCCTTTGCGTAGATGACCAGCTCGTGCCACAAGGGCGTGGATATTGATCACCTCGATTAGTTTTGTGAGCTCACGCGCTTCAGCATCCCGGGCTAGAGGGTCGTAAGAGTCTGCGTCCTGTCAATCGACGAGTTAGCGACGAAGTACACGGAGGGTGGACATCAACTCACCTCCCACCGGGGGCAGGTGTGAAACTACGGTTCAAGATGGTTGGAGCATAAATGGCGATTGCAGAGCACGCAATCGCCGAGTATGCGGACCGCTGGTCGGTGGCAGCTCTCAAAGTCACACGCCCACAGAGCCATCGTCGAAAAGTGTTTGCAGAGCCAGAAATGGCAGGTGGGGCTCTGCCAGTGTAAGATGATGTCTGGATGCGGACCTGATGGCAGACTCTTGGGCCAAACAGGAGGCGCGACTGTGACTCCCAGCCTTGGATCGTGACCGTTGTGAATCAAGTGTTAGGAAATGGGGGGGATGAGAGAGAATTCCAGCGCCATCCAAAGTCAATTTGTCAACCAACCGGATTAGCCGCTCAGGCATGTATGTATTGCGGGGTAAGGTGAGTCCGAATCTCAATCAAGGTCCGCGACTCCCTCATTTAGCTGCATGAACCCCTTGTCCCTCTTCAATGTGAAGGGGCAGAAATTGACCAGAGTCTGCGAGGTACTGCTACGGCGGAGATGAAGAGGGCGGCTCTCTTATCGACTGCTTGAGGCACTGTCCCATTCGGAGGTCGAATTCCAATACGTCTCAACCCGGCTTGCCCTTGTGGGGGGTCAGATCCGCTGCTTTTTCTGCGGGACGATGAGGGTTTGCGGTTAACTCAATCACTAGCCGCTATCTAGTCCAAAGGAAACCTGCATCAAAGCCGTCATCTTAAGTCCAGTCGTTGCAAGGCCTCGAGAGCACCTAGTGCAGAATGTACTATGTAGAAGGCGCAGTGATCCGCGCCCCCATTGGTGGATCATTCGGAGTGGTCCGGTCACGTGATTTGACTGGGGCGCTTACCCGTTGGCTGGCAGCTACTGCAACACTGCATCTCCATTCAACACAAGACTCATCGCCGCCCGGCATTCACGTCACCATGGCTCGTCCTCGAGCACGGTTGGCCGCCCAGAAGGGGGACACGTCGCCGGCGCCAAAAGATCAAGGTATTTGTTTGATGAAGCGCCGAGCGACATCGTCGCTGATGATAAACAGGGAAGCGACCCAGAGGAATGCAGGAAGGTGCTCTCCACCAGCGACTAGCTCCCAAACCCACGTCTCCATCGCCAACCAAAGGACTCCATCTCGAGTGGTACGGCATTCCGATCTTGACCACTGTGCGGGCACAGCAACTAAGTCATCAAAGTCAAAGGGTTCCGCGACTCCTGGCAAGCGTGGTACGAAACGACCCGTCGACTCACTCGATCGCGGCCTTGACTCCCTTCAGAAGAGGCCTCGACGGTCTGCTAGATTGTCTCCTGCGGAGAATACTTCCAACGAATCCCCGGTCAACCCGATCGACTTTTGGACTAAAGAAGGGCAGTGGCCGCCAGAATACTTTAAACTCGACATGCAGCATTTACTTGCCCGAAAAAGGTCCACGTCATCCCTTGTCCGCAAGCGATCGAATTCTGCCACGTCCACGACCAGCGACCAGAAGCCGAGGGAAGAGAAAAGTGCACCCTACCGAGATCCGCGCTATGAGACCCTGCTAGAGACCAAAGGCAGTTTCATGGTCAAGTCCAACCTGGATATTACCAGCGCAAGCAAACGTCTTATTAGGACTTTAACCGAGGCGACCCAAGCGGTTCCTGAGAATACGCTATTCGCGCGACGATGTTTTCGAATCCACGTGCCAAAAGATCCAGAACAGGAACGAGGCCCGAGTGATGCAAGACATTACTCGACTTATCGTTCCCTCGGGGGAGAGTCTTGCCACATTCGGTGCCAAGCACCTTGACATCTTGATAGAGAGCGTCAACGAGGGCTGGACCAACTCGATCCCCTGACTGGGACTCGTCCCCAGCCCGACTACTCCATCGGCTTTAGACGCGAGGCATTCACCGACGACCAGCTCACCAGGCTGTCCCCATTCCTCGGCGACTTTCTCGCTGGGGACCAATCCCTCTTTATGGGCACATACTACATGTACGTCCCGTTTCTAACGTGCGAGGTCAAGTGCGGCGCCGCAGCGCTGGACGTAGCGGACCGCCAGAACGCTCACAGCATGACCCTTGCGGTCCGGGCCGTTGCCGAGCTTTTTCGTGCCATGAAGTGTGAGGGTGAGATCCACCGACAGATCCTTGCATTCTCCATCTCGCATGACCATAGGTCAGTGCGAATCTACGGTCACTATCCCGTGATGGATGGGAAGAAGACCGAGTATTACCGCCATCCGATCCATGAGTTTTCTTTCACAGCTCTAGATGGCAAGGAGAAGTGGACGGCGTATCGTTTCACGAAGAACCTCTACGACACTTGGGTGCGCGCTCACTTCAAGAACATTTGCTCTGCTATCGACCAGTTGCCGGCCAACGTGGACTTCGATGTCCTTTCGGTTTCAGAGACGGGTGTTTCCCAGGACTTGGAAAGCTATCATTTGTCGCAGTTGGGTGCTGACGCCGTGTCATTGCCTGTTGAGCAGGGCGGCCGGTCGGGCGATGCGGGACTGGAAAAGGGTACTCCAGGGACTTCATTTACAGATCCGGAGACGGCCAAGAGGAGGAAAGGCAGGAAGTAGGGACGTTTTAGTTTAATATTTAATACTCAAGGCAAACATCATGTGACGCCAGGGCGAGGCGTCTTACGAATACAAATAGCACACCCACTTCACCCCCGCTCGAAGCCTGCTCCATATCCGAAATCCACATTCACCAGCACAAACTAGAGCAGAACAACAATCTTCCTCGCCGAAACCCCCTTTCTCATCAAATCCACCGCCCCCTGAACACTCTCCAGCCCCTCCCCAGCAACCAGCGGCTCCGGCGCGGGAACAAAGCTCCCCGTCTCCAACGCCCCCGGCAGGAAATCCTCGTAGATCGCCTTGCCCACCTCATTGTCCCTCAGCGTCGTCCCGAGGATGCTTTTCACCGTGACACCCTCGGGCGCTATGTACCTAGGCTTCACGGTGGACACGAACTTGACGCCCTCGGTGCGCAGCACGATATCTACAATTTGTGTCGTCGCGGGGGGTCCGATGGCGTCGAACGCTCCGACGATTGTCTTCCCAGCTAGCGCGGCGACGATATCGTCGACGACGGTCGCGGAGGCATAATCGAAGACCGCCGTCGCGCCGAGCTTCTTGACGTACTCGAAGTTCTTCGCCGACGCAGTCGTGTACACCTCGTACCCCGCCGCAACAGCAAGCTGAATCGCATTACTCCCGACGCTACTCGCGCCGCCCCAAACGAGCAGGGCCTCGCCCGTAGGCTGGGTCCGCGGCTCAGTCGGGAACCGCAGGTTCAAGTCGTCCTTCTGGAACAGGCCGCACGCGGCGGTCGAAAGGCCCAAGGGTAAGACGACGGCTTTCTCAAAGGATAATCCCTCGGGGATGTGGCTGGCCATGTTCGTGCTTAGGATCGAATATTTCTGGAAGCCGTTCTCCTCTTGACGGCCCGAGGTCATGCCGACGGCGTGGCCGACGACGCGGTCGCCGACCTTGAAGCGCGTGACGCCGGGCCCGACGGCGGCGACGGAGCCGGCGATGTCCTGCCCGAGCATGGTGGGGTACTTGAGGGGCCACCAGGGGCGCTGTTGGAGGCTGGGGTCCACGGGGTTGATGGCGAGGGCGCGGTTGTGGAGAAGGATTTCGTTGGCGGAGGGGGTCCAGAGGGGGGCGGTGTCGATGGTGAAGGGGTAGGCTGTGGGAGTGAGGAGCCAGGCGGCGGTGTTAGTGGTGGTGGTAGAGGTCATTTTGGTGGTGATGTAGAGGGGAGCTTTGATATGAATCTGGAGTCTGCTGGTCAAGATGTAGATTGATTTTGCGGGAGTCGACGGGGGTATAAATACCTCTTGCTCTCGATTGAAACTAGCTATACAATCGGACATTCTGTTATATCCGATAGACAGGAATGAGAATCTGCCACTATCTCCGCGAAAATCGTGAAGCACAGCGCTCTCTACAGTGTAGATTTATCAGCAAACCATGGCTGCTGCGCAAGGCTAACCAGAAAACGTCTAGTCGGATCTGCAGCCGCCAAAGGCGAGTGGGGTGCATGGACGGGCCTTCCCCAACATGGCTAGCCTTGCGCAGGCAGGTACACCGTCCACGATTGATAAGCTGGTGTAGTTGAGAAGCACGGCCATAATGGTTATTTTTCTAGTTATTTGCCAGTGCAGTTCTACTAGCGTAGAGGGCTTGAGAAACGAATTCGGACTTAAAGATCACTAGCCAGCGCGGTCTTCCTGTCCCAACAGATCTCAACCAATGATAGATACACCGTAGATTACTCTCTCCTCAATCCAGACTGGTCAATGGTGACTCGAAGAGCAGCCAGCCTCGTCGCCGCTACCCGCTGATACTGCAGCTCCTCCAAGCACCGTACGCCGGTGTCAATACTGTCCCAGACGACGCTCGGGTCTCCACACCACAGTCCATATGCTATTAGCGATACGCAAGCGGTTTCAAGAAAGAACGAATGCATGGGGAGATCCTACAATAATAACCGTTAGTCAGAGCTCCAAGTTCAGTAATCATGAGTTTGTCTCGCACTTCAGGCCAATCGCGTACCTTGGACGCCGACCCGCGCTGGCAGATCCCGAAAATGAGGGCGATGATTCTCTGCGCCGAGGCGAAAATGATCTCCAGCGCTCTCTCGACTCTCGGGTCCTGTCGCACTGGTGTAGAGGATTCCATCTCGACGAGTGCCGGGTTCCTCCCGCTCCTGTCAACTATGTGGCTGTACCCCAGGTACAAGAGGAACGGGTTGAGATTTGCAATCACAGCGTATTCGTACACTATAGCAAAGTCAGAACGGGTCAATACGGAAGAGCCGGATAACCTACTGATAGTGTCGAGGTACATGCCCTCCTCGACATGTCCCGGGCTGGTGGGATCAGTGTGCGCAATCAACAACGTAGGTTCGTGTTCTTCCCAGAACGACTCGAGTCGGGCGTGATTGTTCCAGATCGTGTGGCAAATGCCGTCTAATGTGGTTTGTAATTGTTGGTTTGTCAGGAGGATGGATTTTGTTATGTCAAAGAGGCCGGTAATGATTTGCGTATTGAGTGGCTCGTCTTTCTTTGGGACTGTGAGATTTGGACTGAGAAGGGGCGGTCGCCCGAGGGCGATGCAGAGGTAACTTTGAGTGTCAGCAACATCTGTTCAAATGGGATTCAATTCGGTGAGCAGACCTTTCTGTAGACAGAATCATTCGAAGGAGGCGATCGACCGCCGGCGCACGAGGCTCTAGATGGAGGCCAGTAGCGTATATTCGACTGGCTATGTGACCCAACATTGAATAAGCCTTGTCAAGACTGCCAATCTCACTGTGATAAAAAGCGTGAAAACACATGTCAGCCGATTTGCTATATAAGCACGTGCAAGGAAGGAAGACTTATCATCAAGACATTCAGCTGCAGCTCCAGCTCGTCCGAAAGATATCTGCCAGCAGACATGAACATTTCGCTCTCCTGGGCTAACATGTCTGACAGCTCACCCTGGGCCGTGCACAGTGAGCCCGTGGCAAGTTGATAGAGTAGAATCGGATACATGATCGGAGGGGCACTGTTGGAACTAAGCGCCCGGCATGAGGAAGTGTAGATGGCCTGGAGCTGGGTGGGAGACTGGAGTGGGAGCAACTTCCACGCGGTGACGACGTATTTCTGGAGAAAGAACTGCAGGATATTGTTTGGGATGCTTGTTATGCAGAGCGGGGGTGTTAAGGATGCCTGTAGAGAGAGCGAACAGTGATGCTGCTGCGCAAGGAGAGGCCCGTAGTTGAGCGGGTCAATGCACAGATCACTATCTATAACGCTCTGCAAGGCGCCAACTGGCGGAGAAGCGCTCGCTCGGCTCTCGCGTGCGATCAGATGGAGAAGCGCGATGGTCGATGTCGGCCCGTAGACGGCTGTCCTCCCTGTTGCCGCATTCCGAACACGCACGGGCTTGAGCGCCATCATCAAGGCATCGGGGCAGTCATTCGGTGCAGACTCGGTCGTCAAGTCCCGGCGCTGCCTGGCTACATTTCGGATGACACAGGGGAGGGAGAGCTTGACGCAGCGCGCACACGGCGATTCGCCACTGCATTTGGTCTTTTGCTGCCTGCAGCCTTCGCAGGCCTTGAAGACATGCCTGCGGATTGTGGTTCGATTAGGCTTGGAGAGCGAGGCCATGAGAGCGATAATTCGCAATTGGCCCGGGAAGATGTTATAGTGGTGGTGGGGAAATCCGGGGGCAGCAGAGTGCAGAGTGCAGAGGGAGATCTCGCGAGAGAGCCGAGACTGAAAATTAGGGGGGCAGCTAAATTTTAGGGGCCTCGTTTCCCCACGAATCCCATCGCCCGTTCGGGGAAAGTGCCACGCGTCTGCTCCACTTCCCACAGTCCGGAACCAACCGAGAAGGCGAGCACTACCGATGTCTGGGCCGAGACTCGAGAGCAGTCGGGATGCACGCTGCAGCCGGCCAATCCAAGTGGTTTGATCGGTGTAGAAAAAGCCAGAACTATATGACTGCAAGCGAGACAAATCCATATTCTAGTTTTGGCTACAGTCACAACATAAGGAACCATGCAATCGCCACCCACAGCAATAGACAACTAATAAGGCAGCTCCTGCCCCCGATCCCACTCTCTCCCCAGAAGCCAGGCCATCCCATCCAAGGTCGCCGCCTTGACCTCTCGCGTATGGCTCGCCGGAAACGGCGGCGTAACCCACGCATTATGTCCCTCCCCTTCCAGAATCACAGCTCGAACCTGCACGCCGCCCAACTGCTCGAGCCACTTGGCATAGATGACCGAATCATCGCGGAACGAATCTAATTGGCCTCCGTAAATGAAAACTTTTGATGGATGGTGTTGAACAGTTTTTGGATCCGATATGTCGAGGTTCAGCGGCGAGAACCAGGGCGAGTGGACGCCCAAATAGGTCTCGAGTTCCTTTCGCATTGCGTCGACGACGGCGTCCCAGTTCTCATCGCGGGACTTGAGTATGTCGCGGGACTGCTCTGGGAGCATGGTTTCGGTCGCTAGGAAGGGGATCCCCGAGAAGATGCCTGTGATGGTGCTCTTCAACGGCGTCAACGCAATAAATTCGTCGACACCAGCCAAGCTTGCACCAGATATCGCTCCGATGACCGCTGCCGTCGCGCCACCCGAGCTGAGTCCACCGACGACGAATCCAAGACTCGGATCGACGACTGTCCCAGTATCCTTCAACACCCCATCGTTCAGATTCCGCACATCAGACAACCACGCACAAACCTCCCACGCATCCCGTACGGGCGCTGGAAACGGCATCTCGGGAAGCTGGTTGAGACTCGGACAAGCGACCGCACAGGAAAAGAGCGTCGCGAACGCGCGAGCAGGGGCGAGAACCGAGTCGGGGCTACCCACTGACAGGCCGCCGCCGTGGTAGTAGATGAAGAGGGGGCATTGTAGCGGGGGCTGCTGCTTCTGCCTTTCTGCTACTTTTGGCCATACAACTTTTGTTTTATTTGTTTGGTTATTGGGGAGTGGGATCTCGATCCAGGTTTCGTCGAGATGCGGCGGGCAGGGGCCGAGTTGTTCGAGGCCTGCTGCTTCAGCGGTGGCCATGGCCTGTCGCTGTTCTTGGGCCGAGGGGGCCACCACAGGGGTCATCACGATGGTAGCCTGCTATGCTGGTTGGGGAGGGTTGTGGTTGGTTGAGATGAATTGTGCAAGGCCGCCTCTAGATACAGGGCGAGGAGATAGAACTGTATCAATCCTGTGTATCTTGACTTGCAGCAGAAAACTAAATGTACAAGGCGGCTCTTAACGGCCTTTTAATTATCACTGCCCGTACTCTGGGCCAAACCACTGAGTACAACGATAAGATGGGCAAGTAAGCCCACGTAATACGCATACGCTCTTGTCCGCGCATGTCAATCAATCGAGACCTTAAGTTTCTGATTGTCCCACGCGACTCAAAAAGCACGGCGATGCCCTCGAATCCGAGACCTTGGCTGCATATCAAGTTACACAACCTGCTCCTGCGCGTAATACGCCAAAGTCACCGGCCCCAGCAGGCCGATCTCCTCGGGCTCCAACGCCCCGTACAAACCAGGCCACGTCTTCCGGAGTTTGTTCCACAGCGTTGTCGCGACTGTGATCTCGATGTCTGTCCATGGAGTTGGAGTTCGATTAGTCCTTTGACTCTGCTCTGCACGGGTATATGAAGATGTATAGCTTACCGTTCTCCCCATCGCGAACGTATAACGTCACATCCAGTGGAGCCGAGTTGAAAAAGTCCACGCCAGGGACAAGCTGGCCATTAACCTTGAGGTTCCACGATCCCTGCACGTCTCCAAAGTCGATGTAAGCGCCTAGCGACTGCTGCTTCTGGGGCCCTCTGGGCGTAGTGAGCGTCAGGTTCACTGTTGTCTTGTATGTTCCTACACCGCTGGCATACTCGAGTCCAGAAATGTTATGCCACGACCGCAGCGTCTCCAAAGTCACTAGGGGTAGAGTAGTCTTGTCGGTGAGAGGCGAGTTCCGTCCGGTTGCGTTGGCGATTGCCGGTGACCAGTCTTCGACCGTGAGGGACCAGCGCGCCGACGCGATCGGCGCAGGGATGGAATCGAAATGGACGGTTGTAGCTTGGCCCTTAGACAGCTGAGCAGAGTAGCTTCCATTCTCGGTCGCACGCACATAGACCCTGCCATCTTCGTCTGCGACGCCCTCTGCGTCGGTAGCGACGATATGACGATCCAGGTTCTTCACGCCGTATGGATTCCGAAAGCCCAGGTAGATTGCCTCGGCGCCGTTTTCTCCAATTGTCACGTTGACCGCGGTGTATCCATCCGCGGTAATAAATGAGGCGATCGGCGACACTTCGCCTGTCCACAGGTTCAGCCGGAGTGGAAAGCCGTCGCCTTCGAGGTGGACGGTTTGGCTTGTGCGGCTGGAGCTGTAGATCCAGTAGATGTACTCGTTGTTCTGGACTCTACGGCGAGTTGTGATGGTCGATGCGTTGGCGGAGTCGGTATATTGAATCAGAGGGCTGGGTGCACGATCAGATTACCATGAACATGCTTGCATGTGGGGTAGGATATACGTACCCGACTCCGAGATTCCGAAGAGCAGCGGGAGCCTCGCTCTGCGAGCTGACCTGTCGTGTGTTGCCCAGTGCGAACAGTGCGTTGAACACCGCACGCAGCGTTGACGCCGAGTCGCGAGATGTCGAAAGCGACTGAGTCTGCGTTGGTGCATTTCCAACTACAACCACGGGAAGACCAGCTTTTGCCCACAAGAGCACCTTCCGCGCACTACGCACATCCAGCGCTGTAACGTTGTTCAGGACGAGAGCCTTGTACCTGGGGCCGTCGTGGATCAACCGACGGTTCCGCACGGATGCAGCGTACTCGGCGAGAAGCTCTGGGGTTGGAAACTGCAGGACAGGTTAAATGAGTTTAGTCAATCTGCACATTACGAGGAATATCAGGAGCCAGACGCACCTGATACGAGTATCCCGCATCGTTCAGGCCAGGATCATCCCAGCTCGCCGAGACCCCCCAGTCCACATTCAGAACCGCAACATCCACCGACGGCGCTCCACTCTGCAGCAGAGCCTGCGAGCGGGCCATGTAGCCGCTCACCTCGCGCGCATGAAGCCACTGCGGCTGCCGCGGCCCCCAGGCCTCCGAATACCCATTCCCGTACCCAAAGCTCGCAAACGCCGGCAGGGGCGTGAACGCCGCAAAGCCCGGCCACCGACTCGCCGGTGCGTCGCGGTAGGGAAATCCGTGGATGACGCTTTGGCTGGCCCCGAGGGAGGCGTCGAGGTTTGCGGTCCCTAGGAGGAGGCTCCAGGTTACCCCGTATGCCTTGCCCAGGTATGCGCCGAGCTCGTTGGAGAGGATTGTGGTCTTCCCTGCGACGTCTCTGCCGGCCGCCAGGACGCGGAATGCGTCTGGGGTGTGTTCAAAGCCGAGAGACTCGCCCTCGGCGATGTCGACAAAGGCTGCCGCGCGCGAGGAGTCGAATTCCGCGGTGTAGGGCTGCACGCGCAGCTTCAATCCGAGCGAGTGTGCAAACCTCCTGAGGTGGGTTAGGCGGTAGTCGATGTACAGGTCGCTCACGGTGGAGTAAAAGTCGTACTGCACCATCTGCGCGATCGTCGAGTCGCCACTGAACGTGTTGGTGTCCTTCAAGACGTAGAGGAGGTAGGGAGTCAGATCATAGCCGCGTCTCTGCTTGAATTCCCGGATAAAGTTCGGCGTCCAGTACTGCTGCAGCTTGAGCTCCAATGAGTCCTCGAACAGCGAGCCTTGCGACGCACGCAGGTGAGCTCGCAGTTTGTCCGTGAGCATCTTCTCCTCCCAGTAACTTGTTGTGGCTTTGACGCCTGCCACAGAGAAGTGATCGACAATGTACGCTGGGGACGGGCTCGTCAATCTCGGTCCATCGGGGCTAAAGTCGTACGTGTTCTGGACCTGCCCCGTGCCGCGACTGTAGACAGCCACAACGATGTACCGACCATCTCGCGGGGCAGACCAGGTCAGTTTCCCTTTCTTGTGATGCTTGGAAATGTCCATGACGGTCGAATGGTCGAACGTGATGGCAGACGCATTCGCACTGGCTACAGTAATCCTCGCTGCCAGAACAGCAACCAACTGGGGCGTGACGGTAACAATGAGGTTCCCAATTGTCTGTCCGGATGCGTCAGCGACCGGGAGAGGGAGAAGCCCCGAGTACTCGACACCCGGCTGCAGGAGGAGCTGTCCGTGCACAAGTTCCTTTGCAGTCTCCAGGGAGTCAGGCGTGTATCCGGGGACGCCGGTCGGCCAGTGAGGGCCAACAGTGAGGTCCATATGAAGGTCACGCCTAGAGGTAGTACGAGGTCAAAATGCGCTAACCATCGTAGAATGTATACAGAAGACGTACTTCTGGGCTGCTTGATAAGCTGCTTCGACGCCGTCATTCCACCTATCCTGCCCCCACCCATAGATCTCGGGGTCCATGGCGACGAAAATGCTATCCCTCACGTCCCCAATCTCGGCCCCTCCGAAGCCGGCCCGGGCGATGGCTTCGACTTCTTCCTTGACGCTCTCTGGGTCAATCCACCCTCCTGGCCACCAGTACCGCAATCGGGGCGAGTCGTACCTCGAAGGGGCGGGAAGTTCACCTCGCCACGTCTCTCTGTCCGTAGCGGAGCCCCATGGGGAAGCAGAGCTGGCGACGTTGAGTAGAAGAGGAGCGATGTAAAGAAGAGTCGAAGAGAACAGCATCGTGAGTTTGGCTCGGCACTCGGGCAGCCCAGGTGTGCATTCTTGATGATCCACCTGTGCCGATGGACGGATGGAAACTTAGCTTTTATTTATAGCCTCGTCTAGTGCTGGCCATGGTATACCCCCTAATTCTAGTGCTCTTCGACGGCCGCACATTAACTCGGGGCATGTCACCCCGAGATACGGGGCTTTCAATGGTTAAGTCCGCCGGTTCGACGTAGTTGCCCCGTGGGGAGTCGGGGACAATCAGCCTCGGGTTATCCCGCGAATTCAGGAGGAACGCAGTCGTTGGAGCAGGATACTCCGGCCCTTGGTGGTGATGCTGCCGAGCCGGCCGGTCGATTATGTTGTGATTCCGGCATGCGTAGTCCGAGTGCCCAGTGTCCGGGCCGGCGGCCGGGCTCCCTAAATCGTTCACCGGGGGTTCCTGAGGGAATTGTGGACGTCGCCACTTCTCTGTGTCTGCAACGGACCGTTGCAGGGAGGCAGAGTAGGCAACACTGAATAGAAGGGGAACGATGGAAAGAAGGGGTGGAGAGAACCGCATCTTGAATTTGGCTCGAGACTCGGGCTTCGCAAGTGTGCGTTCTTGTTCATTACCGATTGATGAGGACTACCTCGTATTCATAGACTCATCTGCTGTTAACCAAGATACCCCATCGCGTTCCTGGGCAATGTTGGTGCCAGCATCGGGACCCTGATGCAACAATATCAGCGCGTCCACCTTCCATTCCATACTTTGACGTGTATTGCCCATGACCAGCTTGTCTTTCTCCAGCAACACAACACCATTGGCAAGCCGGCTGAGCTACTGTCATTTCTTCCTCTGACAGATCTACCTTCACAATTGGCTACACTTTCGTCATGACGACTATCGCGCGAGGTGTATCCTTACGGCCTTAAATCTGGCCAGGGCCATCGAATCAATGAGCTGTTGGGTTAAGATGGTCTACTTTGGTCTGATGCTCTAACCCAGTTCGATTTGGTCGTTATAACGTCGTTTTAGTCTACTAGCAAGGCAGATTCATTATCAGGATGTAGAGACTCCGCTCCAGCAGTGCCTCTCAACACACAGAGATCGGTGCACATTAGGTCTCGCGATAACCCTCCACCGTTACTCCAGGGTTTTTTGTTCTTCGTGAAAAAAAAAAGTCTCTACCAGCGACCGCGGACTTACTCGACGCATATTCGGTGCGGTCAGTTACATTCGACGCGGCCCAGTAAATAAACCGAGAAACCCGCGCGATTTCCTGCACCTGGAACGTGGACCTTTTGACGGACAACCACTCAACGCTGGCTACTGCTCAGCATAAAGCGAATAGCCTTGCAGCGTCCAAAGTCCGAGCCGCACGAAACCTGCGACCAGACACTGCTCGGTCACAACCGGACACGCTTGGACCGGGGCACAACGGGCGCAGGCGAGAGACGCAGCGCACGAAAGTGGTCGCCGGCCCCGACGCTGCGGCTGAGGCGCCCAGACCTGCACAGCGGCACATTTGCCCTGAACCGGCTTAGGGGCGGGCCAAATCACAATCAAGCCTCCAGGATTAAGATGAGGTCTGGCAGTGACGTACTGCAGGGTCCGCGATATAAAGATTCTTGCGACCGCTGTGTTGTTTGGTTTCATTCTCCACTTGACTCCTCAATTCCACAAGACTCTACGAGCTCTCGCAACCCGCTAAGCGCTCCTACCTACACCTCTCCTAAAAAATTAAAAGCTCATTCCTACTCGACACTATGACCACAATGTCCCCCATCCCCCAATCCCGCAAACTCCAAGTCGACTTCTCCTGGAAGCGCTTCAAAGGCCTGATCACCGACGCCAACGACAGCACCAACACCCCACTCTACATCGTGCACTGGAACGCCATCAAGTCCCCACACATGACATTCAAGCGGCCCAGCGACGACCACATCATCGGCACGGGCACCCTGCACCTCGTGCGCATCAACGCGGACTACGTGGTCAACGGGCGCGCAGGAACCCTCGTCGCGCAAAAGCGCTTCAAGACGCTGTACACGCACGAGTCGCACGCGTACGCGGACCCCGAGACGGGGAAGCCTGTTACCTTGACCTGGACGAGTGACAGCGGGTTCACGACGTGGGATTTTGTATGTGTTGATGAGCGGCAGAGGCCTGTTGCTAAGTATACGGCGAAGATTTGGGGGGTCAAGAAGATTGGGTATGTGGAGTTTATGGACGATCGCGAGTTGACGCAGGAGGCGCGCGATGAGATTGTGGTTACTGGGGTGACGCTGTTCTATTGTATGTGGTTGCGCGTCAATAGCATCTTCTCGTTGTTTGGGGCCGTGTTTCATAGTACCCCGGATTCGAAGGGAAAGTGATGGACTTGAGGGTTGGATCTGGTATTGAGAGCGCTGTTCCTTGCTGCTTTTAACTTCTTTTTAAGTTTTTTTTTTTTGTTTTGTTTTGTTACTACAAGCGAATCTAATACTGAGTTCCTATCTTTGTGGTCCTGATTTGTGCTCTAATATCCCAACGCAACACTGCATCTGCTAGAAGTATTTCTCGGAGAGGGCGATACCATCACCGCCTATTGAGGAAGCTTTTGAACCATCCATGGCCCTGGTAACTGTATTGTCCGGCGGGCAAGTTTTCGGGATGCCGTCCATTGATCCATAAAAGGTGGTACAGAAACCCGCATGTTGATACCCGAATATATATAATGCTGCTCGAGGCAAAGGACAAATCGCCACAAGCGCACGATAGACCCCGGAATCCAGGGTAGAAATCTCAGAACCACTTCATCACTCAAAATCGCACTAATAGTCATAACAAGACAGAAAGATCCTCGTTTCTGCGGGTGCGATGGCAATCAGGAATCTCAGGTTGCTTATAGCGCTTGAGTTTGTCCCTATAATTTCGCTATAATGCCATTATGCCTGATAAAGCATAGCAGGATGAGAAAGTCCTCAACAAGGTCCCATAACTCAGTTGGTTAGAGTGTGATGCTAATAACGTCAAAGTCGAGGGTTCGACCCCCTCTGGGACCACGTCTTTTTTGCTAATTTTTCTTGTTGATCCGGTTCGCGGCCGCGGGACGCCCCACCCGAGCGAACTCTTCGTGCTAGTGTCTTAATCCCAAGATGTTCTTTCCCCCAAGGGATACATACTCTTTCCAACATCGATTAGATTTTATCCCGCCCTTGGAGCGATCAGTGTTCTGATTCGTTGTGGTGCTTTCGGACCAGCTCTTGCGCACTTGTCCGCCGACCTTTCCGCCGCGCCAAGGGCCGTCTCCGCGATCACCATCGCTCTTTCCCATTCGAGGATTCGGCCTCCGGGACCTGAAGACGGCAGGAGCGACCGGTCCGGCATTGGTTGCCCGGCGACCTGCGCCTGCCATATCCGTTTGCTCGTCAAGGCGCCGGTCGCACCTTCATATTCTATCCTATACACACACGTCCGGGAGACCGGCGTCTTTCTTAACTCCGTCCTATAGAGGGTTCCATGCAGATTATACATGTTCAGCTGTATCGTTGATAGCTACTATGCTATACAAGTCCCGAAAATCCCGACGGGTCCCCTATCTGGTCCTCCCACTCCTCAAAAGGCCACAGCCAGTTCAGCGACGAAAATAGATGGTCCGCATTGTCGGGCTCGATCAGGTCTCTCCACGGCTGTCCTTCGTCCATCGGGTCATAGGCGTCGATACCCGGATCTTGGGGCATTTCAGATGAGGCGCGGGGCTCTATTCCCGTCGATGCAGCTCGCGTGCTCTGCGTGGTCTGCCTTTGGTCGAGCCTTGGTGTTGGAGGTGGAGAGTCGTCGAGGAGGACTTCGTCGGGCGCTTCTACGGACTCGTTTTGACCGGGAACCCTGCCTCGTTTCTCGAGTCGTTCTAGCTTGGCTCCTCGGAGGTCGTGGAAGTTATACTCTGCAGCGTCTTGGCCAACGAGAGGAGGTTTACTGGAACGTATTAGCCAGGCCCAGACGCTGTAAGAGTATCGGGGAACAAACCACCGGACGAAAGCCAGCTCCTCTTCAATCAGGAGATCCGTGCAGTCGCATCGCGCCACTCGATGGATTGCTTCCAGGTGCTGGTATGTCAATACTAAGACGAGACCGATGCAAATTGATAGACTCACAAGGTGCTTGATGAACACCGATCGACCTCCAATGCCTCTAATCACAGTTAGTAGGTCGGTTATCGCGGCTACTAGTTCAACTGCACTTGGATCGATAGATGGGTCCTGGTTTGCGAGACGCCGGGGTTCGAAGAGGAGAACTATTATTTCGTTAGCTGTGCTGGGCTAGTAAATTGGGGAGATGTACACACTTTCCAGCGCAACATAAGCCTGGATCCCTACGTGCGGATCGAAACATATTGTGTGTCTCAGCCCTTCAGAGACCACATCCGCTACAGCAAGAGCGCGTGTGATCCTGTTGCGCCGCACTTGTGATACTAAAGCCGACTTGGTCGGGTCACGGAGGTAGATTTGTAAAGCTGCTCTTCCAAGGATGATGAAGAGGTTTTGGCGCAGAATATGCAGCAAAATGAACGTCGTTAGCCGGTTGCGATGAAGGATAAGATTCTCTGGAATGAAGTGGAAGCGCTGCGGCAATGCTGCAAAGACCTCTTCTGTATCAGCCTGGAGGGCTAGTAGATCCATAGAGAGTGACTCGACAGTCCGCTCCTGATATGAGGCGAGGAACGCAAAGTGCAGTGCCCGCCGACGGGCCGCAGCGGTGCGTAGGATATAGGCTGACATGTCGAGAGAGGCATGAGGGATGTTGTCAGCTGCTCCATGTGATAGAATTTGACCGGGAAACAATGGCTCCGTCACGACGCGGTCATTACCGAGGAAGCTCTCCTCGTCGCAGGGGAGCTGGATGCGATATGCATGTTCGTCGACCGTCTGGGAGCCGTATCGGCCGCCATCCGTCATCGAATCTAGATAGAAGGTGGACCATGCTACGCGGCGAAGGGCTTCGCGCGAGAGCAGAGGCGATAAACTTTGCTGAGAAGGGAAATCTGCTGGGTAGGTCCAGTCAAACGTATGGAGAGACATCATTTGCATCATGCTAGATACGATTTACCTGTTAGCGAGGTGCATCCTATGTCATCGTAAGATTTTCGTTCACCGTGTGCAGTTTCCTCCAAGAAGATAGGAAGAGGTGGATTTGCCTCTGTGCATATCATAGTGCTGTGTGAGGAGTAGGGCCTGGAGATTTTTAGTCTGGATCCCAGCAGCTCGGCCATGTGACGTCGAAACTAGAGCTTGCTATGGACGTACCATGAGTTGAACAGCCCCATAGCCTTGATAGATACGAGGAATAAGAGCACCAATTGCCGCATCAGCCCAGGCATCTGCTTTCGCAATACTTTCCGGCGTTACTGGGGCACCGAATCTATAGATACTCCAGCATCAGGTACTGAAGACTGCGACATCAGGACTCTAGCAATCTCACCGCATAGCACTGGCAATCATCATCAAAGTCAGCTCGCGAGAGACCTCTCCTTTATCTAGGAGGCGGTTGAAGTGGTAGGGATGGACGAAAGCTAGGAACCCAAAGTCTGATGCATGGTTACTTGCCAGGACTCAACCAAGTTTTCGAAATATGATTGAGGCGTAAGGTACTCACGGTGCACGGTCGAAAAGTACAGCTGAACCAGGTCGTCGAGCTCCTTCCCAACAGGCAGCTGGCCCGGAGGAGTATGGCTTGCCGGCGAATCCATCGGCAGCGAGAGACTTCTCCTAAAGCTTTGGTAAGATGGCTCTGGACGCAGTGACTCGACGGTACTGTCCTGGGCCATGATGACAAGATTTGTATGGGGAGGGGACTCCGTCCCAACATCCCGTCCCGTCCTCACACACTCCAGGCCTAAAGCCTTACACTTCTCGCAAGTATCATGGATACTACCAACGCATTTCAGCTGCCAGACGTGAGAATATGCATTTCCAACGTGGGGAGCCAGTCGGAAAGGGGAAGTACCTTCTTCACTCGACAAGCATCACACGCCGTCGCGTTGGCTCTCCTGGGACCCCTTGATCGCTTCTGCTCGACAGACCAGGAACAGGATCGATTACCTTTGCGACATTGTGTGCATGTAGGTTTGTGCTCATCGCATTTGATCTACCAAGCGCATGTCAGTTCGGTTGTTGGATTGCGCACTGGGGATCGCGAAGAGAGAGATGGGAGCCTCGATGGGAACGGATTATGGCCATCGCACCTTCCGTGTTCGGCATGTCTGGCAACCCGTCCGTGTCCGCTGGATTCTTGAGCGTGGGAGCGCCTGCAGGTCGTCCATCTGATCGGTGATGAAGAAGAAAGTGGAAATACGAAAGTTGGGGTCGAGCTGTTGGCCGTGAGGGGGCCAGACGCTCTAGAGCCGAAATCGGGACGCCCCACCGCGGAGCCAGGACAATGGTGCGATTCCATGGGTATGCAGCCTGGAGGAAACGATTCAGGATTGTTTTGTGGCATGAGATTATCGGTATTTGATCAGGGCGGCGATATCTTCGCCTTGCATATTGATCCATATCTAGGTTGTGTGCTACTGACAAGTTAGAGGCCGCTCACCACCTCTAGCATCCATCCAGGCCTTCTGCAATCCCATCTCGTCCTCCCACAGTTCTGGGGCCTCCTCGGCGCTCATGCCCGGCGCCAGAGCTCCCTCACCCCATACAATTCCACACTCCACTACATACTCATCCCAATGCTTCAGCAGCTCCTGTAACTTCGCAGGTTCCTCTTTAGCCAAATCCCTAGTCTCGCCAGGATCCTCCACGACATTGAACAGCTCCCACCCCTCATCACCTTCACCCGCACCCCCCTGCGCCTTCGCAAAGTGGACGATCTTCCAGTCCCCTTTCCTTAGGGCACCGCGCGCAAAGAGCTCCCACCCTATCGGCTCCGAGGAGGAGTGTATGGCCCACGACTCATCTTTCTCTACAGCTTCCCCGCGCGCAAAGAACGGAACCCATGACTTGCCTTTGACTGCGTGAACGGACTTTCCGCGGAAGGTGGTTGTCGCGCGCTGACCTTTTGCTGGGGCAGGTTCCAGTGATACATTGGCGAGGTCGAGGAATGTGGGGACAAAGTCCATGACAGTTGTGAATGATCGGCTGAATGAGCCTGGAGTGATGGATGGGAAACTACTCGTCGGAGGCTTCACCACGCAGGGGACAAGAATGCCGCCCTGCGAGGGGTAGCATTTGAAGAGCCTGGATGGGGCTGTTGATGCTTGTGCCCATAATGGACCGAGCCTAGTGGTAAAGGTCAGCTTGGTCAAGGCTCCCAGGGGGGATACGTACCATGTGTAGGAATTGTAGGCTCCGATGTTGTCGTATGAGTTGTCGTAGTATTTGTTAATGGCACCCATGATATTTTCTCCTAGAACAGCTACAAACTGTCAGCTCAAGCAGGAGGTATTCGAGGTAGCAGCACTCACGGACAGCTTCCAGCCTATGGCATACGAGTTAGTCCGAGAGTTGCGGAAAGAAAGAAGAGGGTAAACTCACGCAGCTCCTTCAGCCCCATTATCACTCATAAAGACGATCATCGTATTGTCGTATTCACCAGTCTTCTTCAAGTAGTTGATGACCTTGCCGACGTTGACATCGATCGAGTCCACCATGCCTGCATAGGTCTCCATCGCCCGGCCTGACAGACGCTTCTCCTCCCCTGTCAAGCTATCCCACTCCTCAGCACCGACTCTTGTTGTCTCCACATTGTGAGGAACGACAGATTCATCGATGATGCCCAGTTCCACGAGTTTCTTCAAGCGGCGGTCGCGCAGAGCATATGGGCCGTCGTCATAAACCCCTTTGTATCTAAAAATAGGTCAGATGGCGTTGATTTGTAGAATATCCTAAAGCTCACTTATCACGCTGTGCCCGAGAACACTGCAACGGCCAATGCGGCGCTGTGTATGGCAGAAAGGAGAAGAATGGTTTCGCTTTCTCGTCGTCGGTGCGGTCTTCGAAGAATCGGATCAGGCGGTCGGTGTAGTAGTCGGTTGAGTAGAAACCCTCGGGGTCTTCGTTCTTGTTAGGTGTTCTGATGCAGAATCGTCGTTAGCGAGACGCGAACTGGGACAGCCGCTTGACGTACATATCCACCTTGCCCTCTTTATCTGCGTGAATGGGTCGACCGCCGATTGGGAATTTCTCTTGGACTGGCTCCCACCCGTAGTGGTTGGAGCAGCCCGGAAGCATCGCAAAGGCCTTCTGGAAGCCGCGTTCCCAGGGGCCCTGCGATGAGCGCAAACCAAGATGCCACTACCAGGAGTCAGCAAAAGCCGAAAGAGCCACGACTGAAGATCGCACCTTCCCCGACATCGCCGTAAAGTACCCATTGTCTTCCAGAATCTCAGGAAGCGTCGCAACGTCTCTGTTCAGATACCCTTCGTACCCGGCCTTCCCTGAATATCGCGCTGCACCTTGCGCGTGCTGCTTGTATTCAATCAGCACGCCCAAGCCTCCCAGATGCGCATCTGTTCCGCTTAGCAGCATGGCCCGCGTTGGCGAACACGCGGCGGCAGCATGGTGGTTGAGCATGCGGACGCCCTCGCTGGCCAGACGGTCGATGTTCGGTGTTTGGATCTCGGAGCCATAGCAGCCTATATCTGAGAAGCCCTTTGGCAATTAGCTGAGGACAGTACTCGGTTGGGAAAAGAGGCTACCAGGTCATCAGCGAGGATGAAGAGGAAGTTCGGTCGCTTTGAATTGCTTGCCATGGTGAGCGGTTGTGATCAGGATTGGGAGACCTCCCCCGTGCAGAAATTACAGCTTATGAATCGCACGATTCAGCGTAATCTCGACAAGCGGAGTCAAAATGGCGACAGTCAGTTTATCTCAGCTACAGGGCGATAAATTTCTGAGGATTTGGGGGTTGTCGGCATGAGATACAGGCTCGCTCGGAGCGGGCAGACCTCGCTCGGAACAGAAAATGCTCGCTCGGAGAGATAGAGGCTGTTCCGAGCGAGAACGGAGGCGCGTCTGGTGCATTGGTTGGATCGAAATTACCCCAGGTTGTGGGGGTATTGTGCCATCCGAGCTAAAACGAGTGGTCTCCAATGTGGATCTCTCCTTGGCTGTTGTCGTGATTTACAAACTGCTCGTTATCGGGCTGCTACAAAAGTCACCAGGCTTCCAGCATGCTTTACCACGAGGTAACCTACAATTCTGCAATCGGTACGAAGGTGTTGCATTTGTGAGCTGCCTTTCGATACCCTTCCTACATCACGATGGCGAACCAACGGTCAGCCTGGTCCATGGCGACCCCTATGCTCCTTTTCTCGTGCTTCTGTCTGCTCACGGGCGACATGCTGTTTGGCTACGACACGAGCAGCTTTGGAGGCATTCTAGGAAACCCGGTATGCTGTTTCGTCCAAACCATTCATCCATAGACTGACAGACGCAGGGCTTCGTCAACCAATTCGGCACGTACAATCCCGAAACCCAGACCTATGCAATCGACTCGCTACATACCTCGCTTCTGTCATCGCTGGCATTTATTGGAAAGTTTCTCGGCTGTTTCTTCGCTGGACCGGCTATTGAAAGGTTTGGCCACCGAATTGTCTTCCAGGCCTTGTCTGTAATCTCGATTATCGGCGTCATCAGTATGCTTCCCCAACCCCTTTCGATGGTCCTACCGGCTCACCTTGGACGTCTTTTAGTCGAGATAACTGCTGCCGATACTGATCCCGGGACTGGACGCTTTGCTCAATTTATCGTTGGCCGCATTATCGTCTACATCTCTGTTGGTTTGGTCGAAGTCGACGTGACGTGTGTGCCCAATCGCCAGTCCTTTATGATCATCTCTGACATCTGCTGCAGAACATACCAGTCCGAAATCGTGCCCGCTTCCTTCCGCGGACTGGTCGTGGTCTCTTTGCAACTTTTCCTCGTTGCTGGAGGCCTCGTCGCCAGCGGCGTCAACAAGGCATTTGAAACCCGTGCGGATGGAGTGGGCTGGAAGACAGTAACTGGCATCCAGTTTATCTTCCCTGTCTGTGAGTGTCCTCTTTATTGACCATCCTCCAACTCTTAGCTTTCTGACAGCACATTAGTGATCTTTTTTTGCACAATGTTTATACCACGCTCGCCCCGCTGGCTTCTCTCTAAAGATAGAGATGAGGATGCCCTCGCTTCCCTTCGGATCCTACGGCCAAAAGAGGATACTGTCAACGGGAATTGCGAGGCGGAGCTCCAAGAGATCCGCGATGCGCTCCACGAGGAGGTGCACAAGGCATCATGGGCTGACCTCGTTCGGGGAAGTAACCTCCGTCGCACGCTCATCGTCATCGCGTGCTATTTCTTCCAGCAGGTATGGTGGTCAAATCTCCCAAACCTTCTATAGGGTTGCGGCAGGCCTAACAAGTGTATAGGCTACCGGACAAGCATTCGTGTCTACCTATCAAACCAGATTCTACCAGCAAAACGGCTTCGCGGAGCACGCGTACACGTATCCTCTCATCAGCAGCGTCTTTGGTGTAGTGGCTGTGCTCATGGCCATGTACTTTGTTGACAAGCTGGGGTAACCGCGAGACCTACATTTCTGTTTTCCAGAATCCTACTGATCAATAATACAGGCGCCGCTACACGTTCTTCATCAGCTACATCTTCCAAGCCCTGTGGATGTACGTCCTGGCCGGTCTCGGAGGCGAGTCAAACGCCAGCGCCACGACCAGAAACACCATCGTCGCCGCCTTTATGCTCTACCAGGTCTTCTACAATGTACGTCGGTCCTTTCCGTTACCAAGGACCCTCTAACGTAAATACCTAATCCAGGCCGGTGGCGCATCAATCCCCTACCTCATCGGCGCCGAAGTCCCCAACGCCGCCGTGCGCGAGAAGACACAATCCCTCGGAGCGGCATGGAACGTTGTCTGGGCATTCGTAACCAACTTCGTTATCCCGTATATGATGGAGGATATCCACTTTGGCGTTGGGTGGGTATTCGGAAGTGTCTCTCTCGTGGCGCTGCTGTGGACGTTCTTTTTCCTTCCTGAGACTAAGGTATTTCCAACCTCTGACGAAAATTATAAGTCTAGTACTGATTATGTTTGAATAGGGGCGGACTCTGGAGGAGTTGGATGCCGTCTTTGCGGTCCCGTACAATCCGTTCCGGAGGGCTGATGCTTACTACACAAGTAATGAGCGCGGGGATGAGACGCCAAAGGGCGCGCCGTGGACTGACCGGGGATCTAAGACGAGCGAACCGGACGTGGCTGCTGTATAGCGGAGTGGACTCGTGATGGTGACTTAACTTTCCTCCCTAATATTTCAGAATTAAGCACCCTGCGCTATGTATCGCTACCTTGAAATATTTTCAACCGTGCGCAACCTAGAAATAGAGCTTTGAGCCTCATGTCTTTATCGCCCACTCAGTTGATGACGGGAGAGACCGAATTCTCGATCGATTACTTCTGGCAGGCACGGCCAGCAACGTTGCCATGGGGACCTCATGGGTCGCTCCTCCCTTCTAGATATTGAGAAAATAGGAAACCGCAATCCTGGTCGTGCCTTCCTTTCGAGTTCGATTAGGATATGAGGAAAGAGCTACCGGGGACACTGCACTCAACCGCTCCTTCCGCTTCAGAACGATGTGAGGAATTATATCATACTACTCCCCCAATAGCATCATTTCTTAAAGGCGGTCTCACAGACGAAGAACAAGTCGATTGTATAACACTAACTAAACAGAAAGACCAAATAAGTCAACCCCCTACTCCAGCCCAAACCCCTGCCCCTCCAGCACCCCTTTAACCCCCTCCCTCCCCTCCAAAATCCCATCCGCATGCCATCGGCCCTCAAACTCACTCCACGGCTTCCGTCCAGCCTTCAAATACCGGTTGTAATGCTCCCCCAGCACTTGATCATACCGCTCCACATCCCGCTCTTGCTGACTATCATCCCACGTCTCCATATGCACCACCTCGCGCATCGGCAGCCGCGGCTTAACCCCCTCTTCAACAGAAGCATCCGCATATCCAACCGCAACCCCAAACAGCGCAAAGACACGCGGCGGCAACCGGAGTATCTCGCTCAACTCCGCAGCGCAATTCCTCACCCCGCCGACGAAGCATATCCCGAGTCCCAATGCCTCCGCGGCAATGGCGACATTCTGTCCCGCGACCGAGGCGTCAATTGTTGCCGCGAGCAGCATATCGATCTTCTCAAGCGGTTTCCCCGCCTGGTTGTATTTGGTGACCAGCGTGCTCATTCGGTGTAGGTCTGCGCAGAAGATGAGGAAGAGCGGTGCGGTGTGCAGGAAGGGTTGATTTCCGGATAGCTGGGCGACGGTGGCTTTATGGCTGGGCTCGCGGATTGCGAGGATGCTGTATGTTTGAAGCATTGAGGAGGTGGAGGCGCTTTGGGCGCTGGCGAGGAGCGTGGGCAGGGCTGAGGGGGGAAGGGGCGTGCTGTGGAAGGTGCGGATTGTGCGGTGGGTGAGGATTGTTGTGAGGGTTGCTAGTTGGGATGGGGTGAGGGAGCTATCTAGGTCGAGGTTGAGATTGAGGTCGAGAGGGGTGGTGTCTTTGTAGCGGTTGGAGATCAACTCGGGGAGTGTTGGGGTTGGTTCTTGGTGGCTGCCCATGTTTGTGATTTTGATGTTCGGTGTTCGATGTTTTGGTTTATGCTGATGATGAGGGTTGAGTGAATCAACCAGTGCTTTTATATAGTAAACGAATCTATCTATCAACAAGGTATCACAAGCTGAGTAAAATGACGTCGTACATTATCTATACACGCTTATAAATGATGAGAAATGCGCGCTGTTATACATGGACCAGGGTTCTGCATGCGTAGTGGATGGGTGAGGTTGTACAGATGTGCTGGGACGCGTGATAGGCTATTCGGATGTTCAGTGCCTGAACCCATGTCTGAACCCCTGCAGACTGGATGTAACACAGCTACGCGACATCTCGGACATCCTTTTTGGGCCGTAAATCCGCGAGACACGGCGCGTGGAATATTCGTCCGGACACCACGCCCTTGAGCGTTCCGACGCTGACCACGATCCAGAGGATGACGACGCATACGGAGAGTATCTACACCACCATCATTAGCCTGATGAGCACACCATGCAAAGCGGGAGAACGGGAGGATGACGGACCGTGCCTAAAACCCTGAAGAACTCGGACGGCAGCTCAGCCCCCAGTTGACACGTACACGCCGTGAAGACGCCAATCGGGAACGTGAACCCCCACCAGCCGATATTAAACGGGAATGTCTTGCATTTTACAATGGACGCTAATGCGAAGAAGAGCCACACGAGGCCGAATGACCATAACGTCAGACCGATCAGGAAACCAACTGTAGAGAGGATTGGTCCGGATGAGGGATCCAGCGTTCCCGTTTGGGGGAAGATCTTCTCTGCTGCTTTGCCGAGTTTCATTGCGCTGGGAACGTAAGCTTGGATTATTCATTAGAGACACTGGCTTGAAGATGTACCCAAATCCGCCCTGCCCCAGCGGTCCGAGCGGGAGAAATACACTGACGATGACAGCCTTGGGAGGGATTTTGTGGAGGGTCAGTCGTTGCAGGTAGATTACCATGACCATCAATGCTAGGGGCAACCCGATGGCCCAAAGTATGTAGCTGACAATAACTGTCCATAATGCGTGATGCGGGTTGGGTAGGATATCTGCCACCATTGCGCCTGATGACGCCGCTACCACGCAGCTGACAATTGGAAGTAGCCACACGGCTGTCATGGAGGAGAGCTGTGTTTCGTCATTTCGTGAGATCCTACACAAACGTTTTAGCAAATCGGATCACGGATACAGAGTGCCATATCCACTGTACAGTATAAAAGGCAGTGACAGAGCCGTTACAACCGAGATAATAGCATCCGCAATCCACATCGCCCAAGCAACGTTATGGGATTCTCCGCCCCAGGCTGGAACACACACGAGGCAGAACATATTGATGATTGTGGCGAACCCCATTGGGAATGTTCCGATGAACATTGACTGCACCGGATGCAGGATCATGGCGTGGAAGATCTCTGGGTAGAGCGTGTAGCGCAGAAAAGAGAGGACGCATGCTGCGAGGAAGAGTAGCACATTCAGGCAGAAAATGGCCACAGAGATCCAGTATAGCCATACGCCGTTGTATGGCAGTGTGTTGAGGAGGATGGAGACGATGCCCGTTCCCATTGTAACGGAGAACCATCTGTAGTCTCGTTAGTCAACTTAATCTAGGATATGTGATAGAAGTGCTGTTCATACGATGGGGTGAAGTTGCGGACGACTCTTCGCCACCCGACCTCATGCTTGCTGAGCGCAGGCGGCATTGTATCCTGTTGTTGAGGTTGCATCGGCATGATTATTTGGAAATACTCTACCAAAATCGATTGACTGGACCCGCATTAGTTGGACAGCGACTTCAAGCGAGTATCTCGACGTTAAGTATTGTGTGGTGAGTCATGATGTGTTCTGTCTGGTACACTAAGCATGAGGCGGTTCGGAAGTGTGGATCCGAGAATCACGAGTCAAGCCGAGCTTTTCTCGGTCGAGAAATTCAGCATGACGCAAAAAGATAATCTTTACGCCCGTTCATGATGGCAAAAAAAAAGTTCTGCTTCACGAGCCTTGGTTGGATTGAAGCCGCGCGTCGCTTGGACTGCTTGAGTTTGGCGTGTGGGAAAGGCAACATACTATGGAGAAAAACTATCAGTAAGTTTCGATTTGACGGTCGAGGTGAAGAGAAGCTATACACTGCTATAAACAAATAGCCCTAGTGCTTTGATAAGCATCGAATAGAGCCGCTTTAGGACCAGGCCATGGATGCCTTCTAGAAGATCACGGGGTTCCATAGTATACACACAGGCCTTTTGTTGTTCTGTTCCTCTTTTTTTCTCCTTATTTATATTGTACTTGCCCCTTCACGCGAGAATAAGGGACTTAGATGTGCTGTGATTAATGTGTATTCTTAGTACCCGGAAGAGAAGCAAGTAAGAAGCAGCAATGGAAAAAAATACACAAACAACAGTCTGACTTTGTCAAGTGTGTAGAAACAGGGCATCTAGCTCAAGAACCGAGTGTCTTTACGACGGGAATCTTTGAAGTTGTGTAAGGGCTGGCAAACAGGTTAACCCTAGTAGAGTGGTAATCTGGTATGGTCTTACCCACATGCCTTTTAACCTCTTCATGCCCAGTGTACCCGCATGGTAACTGAATCCACGCAATATGTAGCTCTCGCAGCCAACGGCCTCGTCCGATATATCTTCGGAGCCGTATTCCCACTCTTTACACTCTAAATATACGAGAATTTGGGCGTCCACTGGGCCAGCGGTGTATTCGCATTCCTCTCACTGGTGCACCTTCCGATTCCCTGGCTGCTGTTCAAGTTTGGACCGAAGTTGCGAGAGAATAGCAATTTCTAGAATCTCGCGGATGGACTAGAAGAAATCTTGATTGTAGATGATCTGGCGGGTCGTATCTCATTATCTGCAGTTGACGAAGCAGTCCAAGTGACATGCTCATATCCTTAGCCCCCGAAGGCTGTGTCTGCATAGCCTACCGAATTAAGGCCCTACTAGTCATTGAACGAATCCAAATTGAAACGTCATCATCTATCTCTTTTAGACCTGTGCGGTGATCTTCCATGAGATGTTCGTGGGATCCGATGAGCCCTGACTCGCACGTAACAACCAACTAACGGGCTGTCGACTGTCTTGGCCGTTAGAGGAGCTTTAAAACAGTGAGTACAGTCAGCCACAGCAAGTAATGGCTTTGAGCCCCCAGTCAGCAGAATACGGCGTTTATTCATGGTGTGATGCGTGCTTTTATACTCCCAGGAACTAGTCATGATCACCATCTAGGTACCAGGTGCAATAAAGTCACACGATGGACGAGGCGGCGTGTACCTCTCGCGAAGAAGCAACTTGAACAAGTGCTAAGAGAACACCATAGAATCTACCGTTCTACTTGAACGACATGTCCTTCTTCATGCTGTCCTTTGCTTGGGTCTGGTATATGCCTGTTGGTTACCCCTCCCCCAGTCGACGCAATGCTGCGCGATAGTACTACCCCACCAAGCTATTGCCACAAGGAATATTGAAAAAGAAATCCCGATAATCCTCTTGAATATCTAACACCTCCCAGCCGGACACCCAAACCCAGTCCCATACCCCTCCCCAGCATCCCCAAAAATCGACAGGAGCGCATTAACGCTCCCCCCAATGCCTTCGCCGGCCATCAACCCGGCCGCAACCGCAGCTCCATACTCCTCATACCCGACAAGCGACCACCTCCTCCAAACAACCGCACCAAGCGCGCCAATAACCATCGCGATCCCATAATGCGTGGCCGGAAGCGGTAAACGCCATAGCGAGGATCATGAAATTCGGATGATATTTGCGCGCGTGCGCCCACTTGTCGACGAGGAGGAAGTGTCGCGCTAATACCATCGCTGAGCTGACGGTGCCCATGGCGATCGAGAAGATTAGGCTTGAGCGTGGGATAGGCTGGGTTGGTTCTGTTGCTGCGATGGCGATGACGCGCCAGGCGCTTGCGGCGGGGAGGGAGAATTCGCAGGAGTCGGTGGGGTTGGTGTCTGGGGCCAGGATGCAGGGGTAGGCTGTTGAGAAGACCATGAAGATTAGCGGGGAGATGAAGGTTGCGAGGAGGGTGCCGAGGATCTGCGTGAGGTATTGCGTGCCTGGGGGTGTGGCGAGGAGGAAGCCGACGCGGAAGTCGCCCATTAGGTCTGGAGGGTGAGTGTTTACTATGCTGTGATTATGTATTGACGGTCAGGGCGACTTACCTGTTGCTTGACTGGCTCCGATGTTAATTAACGCACCCCCGATTAGATTCAGTCCTTGTGCGGCCTCGATTCTCGCTTGGTGGTTGACGCCTCCCAGGATCACCTGCGAGACTTTGGATAGTGTGCCCAGTGGCGTCGTATCTGCCTTTAGTCAGCTTATATGACGCTTTATTCGGTATCTGGGCATACTTGCCTGTCGCCCCTGTCGCCTGTATGGCCAACAGCGACATGCCGAACGCGAGGAACAGCGAGAGCAGTGTCATCCCGTACGACATTCCAAACTGAGCTTCCAGGATCGGACACGAGAGCATAACTACAAGGATAACGCCTGGCAACCACATCCAGAGTCCGACACACTGATCAAGATCGGAATCGGATTTCTCTGGTTGCTCAAGGCTCGTGTATGCGTATCCCCTACCTAGCTTCTGCCTGACCCAATTCACTGCCAGGATGGATCCATCGCGCAGGACGATCCAGATCACGCGCCACTGACATGCGAGTTCTAGACATCATGTTAGACCGGGACGTTTTGCCGTAGTAATAGGAACGTACCCGTGAGAGCCGTTGTAGTCATGCAAATAACCCCCGGCCACAGTAGCCAGTACCGTGGACTCGGATGGTCGGCCGTCGCCAACTCCTTTGATAGCGACGTGTAGCTCATCAGTTCCGTCCATGGCGCTTCACTAGAACGATGCTGCCCAAAGGCTATACCGTTTGAAACCAATATCGGCCCGATTATTCTCCTGTGACAAGGACGGATGGGTAAGCTAAGCAGACGACGAAGACGGCTGCAGGAACCCACCAAGCAAGAACGGACCCAGCCAGGAACGACACTGCAACGTTGACACTAACAAGCATTCCAGATCCGATGAATGCGGGTGTCCACTCGATATACCAGCCCCAGCTTTCGAGAGACATTGCGGCGCTGACCGCGATCCCGCTGGTTACCATCCAGGTAAACGGGTGCCAATCCTAACCTTGTCAGCTTTTTAGGTCCCGGCGGGGGTTGCATATTATGTACCCATAGTATCCCTATCGCATACTGAGACGCAACTCGCAGTACCAATGCTGCGATGAACGCAATGACCATGACTCGAAGCTTTCGTCGCGCCTTTATCCCCCCTTCAACAGCCTGAAGCATACTCCGGATTGTCGTCGCGGTGGCCGACGACGAAGGGAAGCGGAGATCCAACTCACGCGCAACCTGAAAGAGGAAGAAGTTCCGTACTAAAATACAAATCAGCCCTCTTCAATATAACTCAGATACTGATGGTGTAAACGTACGCGGCGCGATAGAGAACAACCCAAACAACCCTCCCAACCCCGTCAAGAGCGTAAGATGTAAGTAGTCAGCCCCCGGCGTCTTGAGCAACCCAAGCTGGTACATTGCCGGGACCGCCGAGACGAAAACGCCGGAAAGCCCCCTGCGGCGGTCTCGGCAGTCTGCACGATATTGTTCTCGTGCGGGCCGAATGCATGGTTTGAGAACGAGGAGGAGGACCACTGCTTGAGGACGACGAAGCCGATGATTGACTAGCGAGATGCGGATGAGCTATGTGAAAGAAAGAAGTCTGTTATTCGTTTCAGTGAGGGGAAGGGAGCATACCCCGAAGATGTTTGCCGATGTCGTCCACCCGGCCTTTAGGCCTAGGTAGATATTCGACGCATTGACAAGCGTGCCACAGAGACTCCCGACCAGGATGGCCCGGAAGGTAATGATCCGTCGTTTGTCCGGCTGCGAATCTGGGAACGGAGCAAAGGGGTCGGGCTCGTCGATTGTGCCGCTCCGATCATCTGTGCTCGGCCGACTAGGGGTACTAGCAGGAGCTTCCATCGTTGACCTCTCGCTGAACGTGAGTGCCATTTCAGCTTTCAGCTGGGAATTATACGAGTCTGTGGGTGTCGCTTGGCAGGCGGCCTTATTGAACGAGCTCTATTGAGCGAGGTTCGGTTCTTTGTCTACCGGATTGGGAGCAAGTCTCCGTTTCCACCAATAAACTGTCATCGCCCGGACCAGCTGTCGAGAATTGACAGCTGTCGCATAATTGCATAACTTGCCTTTCCCCATGCTTAATGCCCACCTGGCCAGGCGCAGGTCTTTACCCCGCAGAATTGGTGGAGCCGAGGATCAGGAGCCGAGCGGCCGAGCCTCCTCCTCAGCCCTCAGCCCAGCTATCAGCCTGTCACCCCATGAATAAATAGATAACATGCCCTGAGCCACGGGCAACTCCCCCTTCCCAGATCCTCCTAGAAGAACCCCATCCAATTCATCCCGACAAAATGGCCCTCGACCCCAAAATCCAAACCCCGCTCACCAAAATCCTCAACATCCCCCACCCGGTCATGCTCGCGGGGATGGGCGTGTCGGCGGGCCCACCCCTCGCAGCAGCGGTGACGAACGCCGGCGGAATCGGTGTCCTCGGCGGATTCAGCGCGACGCCTGAGAGATTGCGCGAGCTCATCCACGAACTCAAGGAATTACTCGTTGATAAGGACGCGCCGTTTGGTGTTGATTTGCTCTTGCCGAAGATTGGGGGTGGGGCGCGGAAGACCAAGTACCTATATCCTTCCATTATCTTTTATTTCCAGTTTTCTGGTTAGGATGGAATGGATCGGGGATGCTGATATGAATGCGGTAGTTACGACTACACAAACGGCCAACTCGACGCCCTAATCACCGTCGTCATCGAAGAACGCGCCAAAGTCTTCGTCTCGGCAATCGGGATCCCACCGAAACACGTCATATCCCGCCTCCACGCCGCAGGCATCCTCTACATGAACATGATCGGCCACCCGAAGCACGTCGCGAAGTGCATCGAAGCCGGCGTCGACATCCTCGGCGCGCAGGGTTCCGAGGGAGGAGGCCATACGGGGAATATACCCACTGGGATCCTAGTTACGAGCGTGGCTAAGATGGTCCGGGGTGTTAAGAGTGCGTTTACGGGGGAGGATGTGCAGGTTGTTGCGGCGGGAGGGATGGTTGATGGGGAGGGGCTGGCGGCGGCGATTATGATGGGGGCTGGTGGGGTGTGGATGGGGACGAGGTTCTTGCTTGCGGAGGAGGCGACGGTTGCGAGGGCGTTTCAGGAGGCGGTGCAGAGTGCGGGGTTTGATGATACGATACGGACGATTATTTATTCGGTGAGTTTGCTGTTGGTTGGGTGAGAGGTCTGGAGATGGGCTGTTCTAATATGAGTAGGGCCGACCGTTGCGGATCAAGAAGACGCCGTACGTGGTCAACTGGGAGGAGAATCGGCAGGCGGAGATCAGGGAGCTGACGGGGCGGGGGATCCTGCCTGTAGCTCATGACGCCGAGCAGCACCCCGATGATGATGAGATCCTCGAGAATATCGTTCCATACCTCATGGGAATCGCGGCGGCTCAGATCGACAAAGTGATGCCTGCGCGGGAGATCGTGAATGAGGTGGTCAACGAGGCTGCGGCGAGGCTGATGGCGGGGAGTCGTGCGATTGTCACCAAGCCGAAGCTGTGATGCGGGCACTGTACATACTCAGCCGGGCAGGATTGTGCTAGCTACGAGGTATAGGAACGGTTTAGCCGGAATACAACGCGAGGATGGTTACTTAGAACTACCGCGTGGTCAAGAGAACCAGGCCTCTTACCTATACCAGGACTTTCCCAAGTCCCTCTGTGTATTTTCCCTGTCCACACCACCTGCGATATGCCATCCGACTTCCAGATTTCCTAGGCTTGCCTTCAGCCAGATAGGTTACATGTAGCACTCACTCGAAGATTAGGTTACAGAAACTGTGAGACTACGAAGGAGCATTCTGTGGGTCATTGTGATTAGACTAGAAATTAGTACGTTGGAACGTCATAGGAGAGTGCGTGCCCTGAGAGAAGAAAGAGAACAAAAAGGCCACACTTGAGTGTCTTGACCGAGTATATGAACAGATAATAAGAAAAGAAAACTATTGCAGCCCCAAAGCAACAGGCGTAACCGTTGTCATGACTGCCGTGGGCGTCCCACAGCCAGTCCTCGTATTGCAGGCAACTGACGTCCGCGCGCAGCCGCCACCCAAAGGTTTAGCGATGCAGGTCGTTGTGCAGTCGCCAATTGGAGTCGGCGTAGGGCACGCAGCATCGTCGAGACTGGTCCGGGTGGTTATTGGGTTCGAGGCTGACCTGGACCATTTCGGATCCTGCGGGTCGACGAAGGCTGCAATTTCGCTTAGTATATGATATCACTGGAGGTTGGGTGGAATGAGCTTACCAGCGTCTAATTGAAAAACATCCATGCCACCGAATGGAAGACACGCGGACCCAATGCACGCCCCCTTGAGGCAGTCCTTGCCCAGTGGCCCGCAGTAGCCACCCTGGCGACACAGAGGGCCCTCGCAGCTTCCGCTTCCCTTGCAGGCGCCTCCGACGCAGTTTCCACCGCGCCGGCACAGGGGTCCCTTGCAATTACCCGAGCTCTCGCAGCGCGGTCCCGTACAGTCGCCGCCTCGTGTGCAGAAGTGACCCTCGCAGTCGCCGCCCTTGACGCAGCGTGGTCCCGCGCAGTCGGCGCCCTATGACAATTGTTAGCATGCTTATAAACAATAGGGTGGTGGGGTAACATACTGCTTCGCCGCACGGCTTGGTAGTTCCATCCTGGCAGTCCGCAACAAGATCGTAGTTGCAGTTCAAGCAGGGCCAGCCACAGTTTTTGGTGCACAACTGGCCGGCCCCGGCGGTGGCGGTTGGGCTCGGGGCGCCGGAAGCATGGGTGATGGTGATGAATTCAAGGCGAGGATCAACTGTGGGCGTTGCTATGGGGTAGCTATTCCAGGGCCAGGGCATCGGGGTGATTACTCGCGTTTCTGGGGTCGCAGTCGGTAGACATGAGATTCCAGCCTTGGCCAGAGCAGCCGTGTCGTCAGTGATGATGATAGGATCCGCCTGGAAGCTGATCTGGGGGTAGATGGTACTTGTGTCGATTTCCCCAGCAATCGCGACATTGGAAACAGGAAGCTGGAACGCAGTGGTTGCGGGGATGGTGAGGACAGTAGTAACAGGAATGGAGGTAAAAGCTACCCCAGTCCCCGTGGAAACGGAACAGCCAACCTCGATGACCGTCGTACTCGGTTTAAAGCTGATGGTTGTCGGACCGCCAAAGGTTATCGGGGGCAAGACGTAGATGCATGGAGGCTGACAGGCGACGGTGATCCGTGTGCCATCGCGATTGCCCCTGCCTCCGTAGTCTGGCGGCCAGAAGCTGGAGTCAACGTACACCTTGGCGAAGTCGGCTGTCTCGTCTGTCTCATCGCCAGGAGGAGCCCCGCCGACCTCCGGTGTGCTCGCGCCAGGTGGTACAGGCAGCTTAGGATCATCACAGCAGCTCCCTTCGTCCCCCTGGTGGTTGGCAATGGCACAGGAGGGATTGTACCACGTCGACGCCCGGTTGCTGTAAACGTCTCTGATGACGTGAATATCAGCACGCCCGTTTCCGTCCAGATCGGGGAAGTAAACACAGGTGCCTGCACGATCACTCTGGTAGACGGGCTTCTGCTGACGATCCCAGTGGATGTACGAGCCTTGCAGCTTTGATCGGTCTCCGGGGCCCTTGTTGTACCAGACGTAGCCGTCCCCGTTAAACTTGTCGACCCAGATCATATCATCCAATCCGTCGCCGTTGACATCTGCGAAGCGGAGATTGGCGCGGTCCTTTTCCTGCGCGTACTTGATCTGACCAACGTTTTGCCAGCTGTTGTCGTCTTTGTGGATGAAGCCGGTAATATGGCTGTCTCGTCTGATACAGAGATAGTCATCCCGTCCGTTTCCGTCAATGTCAGCGAACTGGACCGCATGGTCGTGGAGGTCGAAACCACGGCGTTCCTTGCACGACACGCCCGACGCCGATGAATCGGCGTTGCGGAACAACTCCCACGTCCCAGGCCTGGCCCAGTCCTTGGTCTTGCGGTAGTGGTTCAGCCACACCGTAGGGCGGTTGTCGTTGTCGGGATCCGTCCAGACGATGTCGCAGTCCCCATCGCCATCCCAATCCATCAGATGCAGATCGCGACGGTCCAGATGCTGGGCGGCCACCTGTGCCGGATCGAAGATTGTCACCTGGGCCCCCCAATACGATTCGCCATTGTTAACCTTGTCTTTTCCCGCGTTGGGGTACATGACCATTTTTCCATTTGAAAAGGCCCACACGTAGTCCTCGCGGCCATCCCCGTGGCCCATCATGTTGCAGTACTTGACGCCATCCGCCTTGACCTTTGTGCCGCCGGAGCCCTGGTTCTTCCAGACCCTCATGTTGAAGTAGTGCTTCCTGTCCTCAACGAAATGCTCCAGGTAGGCGTAGTCCTTTCGACCGAGCAGACCGAAATCCTGCGGTTCGCCCCAGACGCGACCAAAGAGGATACGAGTGCGTATATCCCCATCCGGGTGCAGCCAGTCGACTCCAGAGTGCGTGTACCCCGAGGACCTGCCCGCTGCAAAACCCTGCCGCCAATCCACCTTGAGTCCGTCGCCGATTTTACCCTTTTGGCACGTTCGCGAGTTCGTCCAGGTCTCCACCTCGCCGGTGTCGCTGACCCAGAGCCAGTCCGCTCTTCCGTCGCCGTTGATATCGACCATGCGCACGCCGGTGATGTTGCCCTTGTGCTTCCCGGTGAACCGCGTCCCGAGGGGCTGCCAGTACTTAGGGATATCGTCCACCCACCCGTTGCGCCAGGCGTGAATGTTGCCGCCGTTGTCGATGGCCAGGTAGTCGCCGCGGCCATCGCCGTCAATGTCGGCGATTCGGATGCGAGATCGCGCGAATCCCTCGTTCTTTTTGATCAAGGCACTGCCACTGGCTCGTTTGAAAGTTGGAGGTTTGCTGTCGGTGCCGTCGCCCTGGTTGATGGAGAGATATGCGTCGCCGTTCTCGGCGATACAGACGAGATCGTCGAGTCCGTCGGCTGAAAGGACCAGTTAGCTCGATTCAGATGCAGAGTGAGAAATAAATACTTACAGTTCATGTCAACAAAGAAAATGCCCCGAGGATCGCAATGGAGATCTGGCTCTAGATCCCCGATTCTCTTGAATCTGCCATCCACCGTGCCCGTGTTTCTCCAAACAGCAAACATATTTCCGCGAGGCGCGTCCCTATTATCGAACCAGGCGACAAGGTCGTCGTGCTTCTGACCGTACAATCCAGCGAAGAAGAACTGCTGTCTGTCAAATTCCGACTCGTACTTCCAGATGACGCCCTTGGAATGCGCCTGGTGGTGGTAGATCCCATCGTCCCAGCCCGAGCCCTGCTGCGTCACCCCGGCA
The DNA here is from genome assembly GCA_025688815.1 of Aspergillus carlsbadensis. NCBI lineage: Eukaryota > Fungi > Ascomycota > Eurotiomycetes > Eurotiales > Aspergillaceae > Aspergillus > Aspergillus carlsbadensis. The sequence goes on from MU628173.1 coordinate 469,925, forward strand.
TATTCGCCTTTGCCGTATTCCTTCTTGCATGCTTTGGCGACCGTGGCTTTTGGGTCAATTGCCACGGGCGCCTTGATCTTGTTGTCGTTGTTGGCCTTGGTGATGGCTGCCCAGAACTTGAAGGCCATCTTGCGATGCCCTTCGTTGTTCGGGTGGACGCCGTCGGATTGAAGGTCATCGGCACTGATCCAGCCTTTCTCCGGTCCGCTGAGAGGGTCCATCTCGACAAGGTAGATGCAATGCTTGGACTCTAACTCGTCAACTAGCTCCCTGTAGAAGGCACTGATGGTTGGATTGTGCTTCTTGCCGTTGTCCCGGAAGCTGGGGATCAAAGTCGACAGGAAGATGCATGTGCTAGACATATCTTCGGCCTGCCAGATAGTGTCGAGCAGAGTGCGCATGCGCCTCTTTGCACTAGGGATATCGACTTGTTCGAGGGCATCGTTGGATCCGACGTTGATGACGACGACGTTGGGCTTGAGTGATTGCGAGATCTTGAAGTGGTCCGCGGTTTCCGAGATGATGGCTCCGGGTGTGCCTTCGTGGTCCTACGAGAGATATTGTGTCAGTGCTGCCAACGTCGAGATAGGGAGGCCCCAGCGGGGGACTCACGTTGTCTGCAAAGGTTCCATCCTTCTTGGAACCCACCATATCCACCTCAAACCCGCTGTGTCTGAGTGCCTGCCGCAAGGGACCTCGAAACCTAAAGAACCAAGTCAGCCTGTGCCCTAAAGAAGGCTGAAAGCCCATACATACCCATTTCGTGGATGGGACCCTAGTCCAGCAACGATGGAGGCACCCAGAGGCATGACCCGCAATGCAGGCAAGGTGCCATCACGTCGAGCAATGGAGTGGGTAGGAGACTCGATGTTGGGGAATGAAAATGTGGTGTTCAAGTTCAAATATGACCAGCCCTCAAGGGCTGTAGGTGCAGAGACGCCAGCGGTAGCCTGAAGCACAGCTCCAATGGCTACCAGGAGCGCTGGTAGTGACCTCATGGTCGGTAGATTTTCGAGCAGCAGTGGTTGTATCGTCTCGAAGCAAAATAGATGTGATCAGGGATTTCGCAAAGCTCCTTTGTGCTCCATGAGGGGAGCATACGTTATATGTGGACTCGAACTCACGTTTCATTTCTACTTTGATCATTCCGACCTTGAAAGATGCCGTAGCCAACCTCGCTGCGCCCCCATATGCCCGATCGTTTCAAAAGATGCCTCTTTGTTTACCCTGTACAACCATCAGCGCCCCAGAATGACTGCGTCTTTGAACCTCGTGTCGGCCTCCTTGTCGCGCTTACCCGATCAAGAACATGATAGGCGCGGTCAAGGGTACATGCATGAATAGACTAGTCAAGCAAGCCCAATGCGACCAACAAGGGTGACACCTGGGATTGGGTGGAGCGTTTAGGTCCCTGAAGGGTCCCTTGAGACCCTGGCGGCTCTTTGTTGCAGGTGCTTTGACCAGACTAAAAATATCGACATCGTCAACAAAGAGGACCCTGGTCTCCACAGGGGGTTCGAGGGCGCCGACTCCGAGCGAGCGTCACTTCATGCCTAATGTTCTGCCCCGGAATGTCTTAGGTTGCATCCATATACTTGAGTATCTGACTGCAGCGTTGTCGTTCGCTTGAAGGGAGGGGCCTCGACTGCGTAGATGCTAGTGGACGAATCATGTTTCGTAGTGACCTGCACCATATTTTGGGGTCACCCGGGGACAGAATCGACAAATGGCCGGCAGTCCGAATCGGCAACGTGGAGACTCTGCGTCAGTCACGGTCAGTGGCAAATCACAGAAACTGGTTCGACTTTTGATATGGAGCGATCCTGATTCGCCGACCAGACCAAAACTGGGGCAAAACCCCGCATGTTCACCTCATGTTCAGGCTCTCCAGGTTTGTGGGATTTCACCTCGCGCGATAAGCTCTCGGTCTCCTTTGTATGCTTCTCAGCAAGCCTCAACGCGATGGATCACTCCACAGGTGCCTCGGAATCTGCAGCCTACCAGTGCCGGGTCTGTTCCAAGCAGTACAAGCGGAGGGAGCACCTCCAGCGACACGTCGCCTCCCACACCTCGAACCGCCCTCACCAGTGCAGCACCTGCGACAGCACGTTCCAGCGAACCGATGTCCTCAGAAGACATATCCGGACCTGCTCTGGACGGAGGTCAAGTCAAAGCACATGCGGTGGAAGAAGGCGGTCTTGTGATCGGTGTATCCGGCTGAAGAAGTCGTGCAACTCGCGTCAGCCATGTCAGCGCTGCACAAGCCAGGATGTACCATGCTGCTACTCTGGGGGCCCTGCTAGTAGACGGCGTAGCGAGCTGACAATGGATGATGACTTGGGAGGGATCGATCTCGACTTGGATTTCGGAAGTTTTCTCCACCCCGTTTCGGCAACCACGATGCCGCCAGCAGTGCCAGGCTCGTTCTTTCCTGACCTGGTCGACTACTCAAGTTTGAGCTGGCAGGACTTTTTAGCGATGACCGCGGGAGGCGAGACTCTCCGGACACCCCCCGTCCTCGACACCGACTCTCTTCGCTCGCTCCGGTTCCTGGACAAGTTCACCAGCAACACTGGGTTTGTGTCTAGTTTCGACTGTGGAACTGAGGCACAAAGACAACAAGTTGTATCTGATTTGCAGCTCGCGTCAATGCGACTGTTCGGCCCTTCTCTGGGATCAGGCCAGCAGATCAGTCCCACGGATCGTCTACCGACCGGCTGGATTGACGACTCTTTGTCCTTGAAAACCCATCAAATCCTCCTTCTTGTGAAAGAAGTGGTGATGATCAAGCCGCGCAACAGTGCCGTCACTTTAGACTGGTCTCCTGTCCTCGAGCAAATGTGTCTGCACTTTTTCTCGCCCGCAAATCTGCGAAAGTTCCTCCAATTGTACTGGTCGATCTGGCACCCAAATGTCAACTTTGTCCATCGGCCCAGCTTCGACCCGTTGAGCGCTAAACCATCTGTCCTGGCTACAATGGCACTTATTGGTACTATGCCTCATACATCTACAATAACATCTATTAATTCACTCTCCAGGTGCATGTGTCTCCCCCCTGCCGGCAGACAATGATAATGCGAGGATGTGGTTCAACTGCGTGGAGGAACTGGCCTTTATCGACGAGGACTTCAACAGTGACCTCGCCATATCCCCTTCGACTGCGATCGGTCGCCAGCGCCACAAGATACAGGCCCTTCAAGCAGCTTATATGGTCTGCCTTTACCAGACGTGGGAGGGGGATGATGCAAGTAAGCGTAGAGTGCGACGCAACCGGTTCGCGACGCTTGTTTCGGTGAGTTATTTAGTCGTACTTGATGTTAAATGCTAAAGGACCGCGGCTCATTTTACCGCAGACTGCCCGTGATGTTGGGATTCCCATGGCACGACATCCACAGTACTCCCGACAGCCCAGATATGAGTTTGACTGGATGGACTTTGCTGTCCGAGAGGAACTCGTCAGGTAGATCTGCCGACAGCGACAAGATAGAAATTATTCGACTAATGGTCTGTAGGCTCCTTACCTGGATATTTCTCCTTGATACAGCCTTCACCATCTTCAACAATCTTCCTCCACGAATGGTTATTAAAGAGATGAAGATCAATACTGCTGTGCCAGAGGCTTGTTTCCAGGCCTCCACCGCCGATGAGTGCTTCGAGCAATTGCAGTTGTTCCTGCCACCTGAGAGCTCGTACTGGAAGGTCTCGTTGTGTAGCGCCTTTCAGACGCTCTGCAAAGACAATCTTGCAATCAGTGCCCGTGACGGTTTGGCTTCGCTTGGGCCCTTGAATCTATTTGTGTTGACATCAGGTGAGTTACTTCTCTCGAGCCTCTTCCGAAAGTGAGTACTGACAAGTTTATAGCTATCCACTCACTGATCTTCCAATACCGCAATTCATGGGATAGCTTGCAGCTTCTGCCTCCCATCCACAACGCCCTGAACAACTGGAAGAGCATCTGGCAGCAGTTCACGGCCAGCTTAGTACCAGGGATGTCGCCTCACGTTACTGTCGACCACGACAATTTACAGCCAGACACCATGTGGAAACGTGTCGGGTTCTGTAGCTACTGCCCGGAGTACTGGTTACTGGCTAATCTCATGACGGACATGCTTATTGCACGACATACGACCGATGGTTCAAATGAATGCGGACAGAATGAGCTGGAGCGCCTCGAGGATGGACCCCTGGATTCGATTCTGAACAAGTATGATCAGACCAGCATGCGACAAGTGAACGACCTAATTCTCAGCTTGTCCGACTTTCGCATTGCAGGTTAAGTACAATATACTACTAGCTGCAGTCAATACTACGGGGCCAGGGCCGCTCCGTCCCTATTTATTGAGTGGCAGTATAGGGAAAGAGCCACCGAACTCCGCGCCTTCCTGATTGGGGTTGTAGTCGCCCTTTCGTCTTATTCTAATGACATTCAAGGGCGGAGAACGTACCATTGAGTAAGAGATCCACGGTTGCTTGATCCGCAACCAGAGTTGGGCATCCCACCTCCGCTCCGCCACCGAAAGTCTCCCACCCCCAACTCCGACTCTTCCTCCCATTCCGGGGTACGAACCGCAGATCACGATGCAACACCAGTTGCCCAGGGAGATGCGCTGGAAATCAGATGGCCTGCGTGACCTACTTAAGCAAGCCCTTCACCCCTGTCCGTCGACAATTCTTTCAACAGTCCCGCCGGCTATCTATTGCCGTTTACCACTTCGCGAATACTCCAGTAATGCTCTCCATTTCCTCAATTGCAGCCGCCATTGCGGCTCTGGCCATCATTGCCCGCCTTCTCCTTATCGGCCGTCGGCCCAAAAACTATCCACCGGGCCCTCCCACTTTACCTCTCCTCGGAAACATCCATCAGGTATCGTCGCTTCTTCACCTTCATTAGACAGCCTCTTATACCAGGATAGATGCCCACGCGCGATGCGCACCTCCAGTTCGAGAAATGGGCTCGCGAATATGGCCCAGTATACAGTCTCATGCTGGGAACCCAGTGTCTGATTGTCCTGTCCAGTGATGAGGCAGTCAAAGAACTGCTTGACAGGCGTAGTGGAATCTACTCTGATCGGCAGGAGATGTATATCGGTCAGGTTTTGTGCAGTGGAGGCCTTCGCTTACTGATGATGGTACGTGACATTGCCTTCTTCATCTTGACGTACACTAACGACCAGACAGGGATACGGACCAACATGGCGTATGGTATGTGAAAGGGATTCTACAATCATTACCTGCAGAATGCTGACAAGACAGTTCCGCAAAATGGTCCACGGCCTGCTCAACGTCGTGACGTCCAAAAACTACGTCCCCTACCAAATGCTCGAAAACAAGCAGATGCTCTACGAGCTCCTCACGCAACCAGATGACTTCCTCAAGCACATCCGCCGCTACTCCAACGCCCTCACAACAACCATGGTCTTCGGCTGGCGCACGCCAACCTACGAGGATCAGAAAATGAAGCAGCTCTTCGACGGGTTCTCCGAGTTTGCAGCCATCAACCAGACTGGTGCCGCGGCATTCATCGACTTTTTCCCGTTCCTCCGCAAACTACCTGCGTTTCTGCTTCCCACGCAGAATAAGGCGCGGGAGCTACACACGCACGAAAAGGCACTCTACAAGGGCCACTGGCTCAAAGCCAAAGAAGATATCCGAAACAACAACATCAAACCCTGCTTCTGCATCGGCATGTACGAGGCCCAAAAGCGCGATGGCTTCAGCGACGACCAGGCCTCCTACATCTCAGGCACACTGCTAGAGGCTGGCTCCGACACGACCTCCAGCACACTGTACGCATTCGTCCAAGCAATGCTCCTATTCCCAGACGTGCAGCGCAAAGCACAAGAAGAAATCGAACGCGTCGTCGGCCCCGACCGGCTCCCCGTCATGGACGACCTCCCCAACCTGCAGTACATCCGCGCCTGCATGAAAGAGTCGCTCCGCTGGATGCCAACCACGATTCTCGGCGCCGTTCCGCACGCCGTAACACAGGACGATGAGTACATGGGCTACTTCATCCCCAAGGGCGCAGGCGTCATGAACAACGTCTGGGGAATCCACATGGACCCCAAACGCCACGCGAATCCCCGCGAGTTCAACCCGGACCGGTACAAAGACGATAAACAGAGTCTTGGCGACGCCGCGGCGAACCCGGACGCTTCGAAGCGAGATGCATTCACATTTGGAGCGGGTCGTCGCATCTGTCCGGGCATCCACGTTGCCGAGCGGAGTCTTTTCCTTGGCATGTCGAGAATCCTGTGGGCGTTTGAGATCCGGCCTGCGCGCGATGCGAATGGGGAGGAGATTATTCCTGATATGGATCGGCTTACGCAGGGGTTTGTGTGTATGCCTGAGGAGTTTCCAGCGAGGATCACGCCGAGGTCGAAGGGGAGGGCGGAGATGGTGAGGAGGGAGTGGGAGGCTGCTGAGAAGGAGAATTTGGATCCGGTGACGAAGCAGTGGGTTGTTTCGCCAGTGGAGCGGGAGAAGGCTCTACGCGGTGGAGCTTAGGTTCTAGGGCCTGTTTTATGTAGAGTAGTCGTTCATCACAATCCCTGCAGTATACTACAACATGTTTTGTACTTGTTCAAGGACACCCATCCCTGTATCAACATGGGGGAAATAACCAACAAGTTGGTACACCATTCCACGGTTCTCACAGTAGATATGGATCCACTCGGTACTCTGAATATAATTATCTGCGGCTATACTTCCTGGGTGAGAATCCACATCATGGGGGAGTCGGAGATTAAGGCCTTTCCAACTCCCCTCCGGAGCATCTCCAGTCTATTTCCCGATACACATGGCACTTTTCCATTCGCAGCATCAGCTGTAACACAAGTCCAATGATCAATAGCCGAGATCCCACCTGCAGAATCCCGGAAATCCGGAACCCTCCCACATTCGCCGACCTTCCCCACCTCGACCCCCACCAGCTCCGCCTCGCAATCCCGTCCTCGCGAACCGACACAGTTCGAACCCACCACACATGTATAATCAATATCAACCTCCAACTCGCCTCAACATCCAGCAATTCCCTCACACATCTATCCCTCCAGCAGGCTACAGCACCCCTTCCACAATGACATCTGAAACGCAACCACGCGCCCTGGTCTCCTACGCCCCGCACAGCTCCGGTGGCTGGAAGCTGCACCCCGTCACGCTGCGCCCGCTCCGCGAGAAGGAACTCCTCGTCGATATCGTCGCGTCGGGGATATGTCAGACGGATTTGCATTTCGCGGGGGCTGAGTCTGGGTTTGGGGTTCATTATCCGAGGGTTATGGGCCATGAGGGTACGTCCTGACTCCTGTAGTTCAAGTTTGCTTTTGTTTCCCCTTGTTTTCAAGTTGACTTCTTTGGATGTGCGGTAGTTGCTGATGTGTTGAGACAGGAGCTGGATACGTTCGTCAGATCGGACCAGGGGTGGCTGCAGCCAAAGTCGGGGATCCGGTCATCATGTCCTTCTCGGCGTGTAAATCGTGCGAGCCGTGCGCGAGGGGCCACCCGGCGCACTGCTTCAATTTCAACGCGATTAATTTCGAGGTCGTTCCGGAGAACTTCGTCTTCCGCGTCCCTATATCGGAATCACAGTCCACACAGGCACAGAAGGACTCATCGGCACCAGACATCTACGGCAAATTCTTCGGGCAATCTAGCTTCGCGAGCGTCTCAATTGTCCAGGAGGACTCCATCGTCAATGTCTCTGGTCTTGTTAGCTCGAGAGAGGACCTTGCGCTGCTTTCTCCGCTAGGATGTGGGATTCAGACGGGGAGTGGTGCGATCATTAATGCTGCAAGTGCTAGTTCAAAGGATCGCGTGGTGGTGATCGGGCTCGGAGGTGTGGGCTTGAGTGCGGTCATGGGCGCGAAGATTGCAGGGTGTGCGCAGATTATCGGGATCGATCGGCATGAGTCGAGGCTGGAACTTGCAAAGGAGTTGGGAGCTACGCATGTCGTACGAGTTGATCCTGGAGCCGATCTGAGTGCTGTCACAGACGCAGTGAAGGCTGTTACAGGTGGTCTCGGGGCGAACATCACACTAGATACAACGGGTGTGCCCGCACTTATCGCTGAGGGAGTTAAGATGACGGCGTTCAAGGGGAAGGTCCTACAAGTAGGGTCCGCGCCGGAGACTGCGACGTTGGCGATTCCGATTCATGAGTTTATGTTCTCGGGGAAGCAGTTTATTGGGGTTGTCGAGGGGGATGTTGTACCTACGGAGTATATCCCGAAGTTGATTGCTTGGGCGAAGGAGGGGAAGCTGCCACTGGAGAAGATTGTCAGGTTCTATCAGGCGGAGGACTTTGGGGTCGCTATTCGGGATATGCAGGGTGGTCAGACGGTTAAGCCGGTTATCTTATGGTAGTATATGAAGTGTCCATGCAAGTCAATTAATTAGTACGCAAACGCCCCCAGGCACATCGCACTGTCTGTTGCTGTAACAGGCATGACCTCGCTGAGTGGATAAGAACAGGCCAGTGACTCGTGCGCACCAGTTATCCGGAAGCATGAGAATTTGTTCGCCGAATCACGGACTGAATTGGGATCCTGTCATGCCATCAAACTGCTGCTCCGAATAGAATCCTGACGGATGAATTGAAGAACTGTCTCCATTGAGAGCTGAGCCTGGAGAAACTACGTTCTAGTATGAAGGTAAAGTGATCATCCGCGGAGGCCATTCAGTCAACAAAGCAATCGCCAGAACAGTGCCCGAGTTGCGCAGCCTGGGGTCAGACCTTCCTTCAACTGCTCGTTAAACACATTGGATGAAATCCCTGGAGATTTGCCGGCATTTTGCAGGTATCAGCTCAGCACTTGGAGAGGGATACGTCTGTGGTAGCTTATACGAGGCAGATACGGCAATATGGCATAGCAGAGTAGCGGCTTGTTCGCTCAGCCAGCCACATTCTAGTCAGCGCCTCACATTGTTATACTCTATCTCCATTTCGCAGTTTCGGCCGTTGGGAACTCAAGTTCGGGTGCTCCTCCATATATTTGCATGCGTACGCATGGACAGTCTCGTACTGGGTCATCTGCCCTTCACCCTGCACGAGTTGCGAACATTACCAAATGCCAACGCAGAGTCCCAAACTAACGGTATACATGATGACAACGTTCCTACTATCATGTAAGCCAGCATCTGGGGACTTCACGATGTAGACGTGCGTGATTTGAGTCCTGATTAGAGGTGGAATAGATCCTCGAGGCGACAACATGAGTGCCTTGCGGTAGAAGAGTACTAGAGTATGCAACTGGTTTCAGAAAAAATCTATCTACATTTCTTGCTACCCTTCCTGCCCTTCTTTCGTTGTCGATGCTGCTCAACAACTACAAAAGAATACGTCTTCTCTCCAGTACTTCCCTTCCAGATCGCCTTACCAGCCGCCGCTCCGTCGTCAGATTTGACCACCACTGTAGCGCGCCTAGTCCGACACGTCGGGGTAGCGCCATTTTCCAACAGCACTTCAACCATCTCGGCCGAATTCCTTTTCATCGCCAGCAGCAGAGGCGGGTGGTTATAGACATCATCCGCACGAGAATATCTCCCCGGCAACGCAGCGTTCACATCAGCCCCATTCTCCGCAAGAATCCTCACCGACTTCACATCGCCCATGATAACCGCCCGTTGCAACGGCGTGCCCCTAATCCATCGTCTCTGCTCCCTGACATCGACATCAAGGTTCGGATTGACACCGTGTTCCAGGAGAAGTCGCACGAACGCATCGGTCCCACCCCACCCGCAGTGGGACAACGCAGTGTTCAACAGCCCCATAAAGAACCTGTCCGTCTGCATATTGACATCAAACCCTCCGAGCTCCAGAAAGTACCGCAGGCCATCTAGCCAGCCATACTCGATCGCCACCGTCGCTCCCTCGAACCGAAGCTCGTCCAGCGCGGTATCCGGCGGAATCTTCTCCTCTATGAACCGAATCATTCCCATATTCTGTTGGCGCACAACAGTCCTCATCGCCTTGCACAAGTCACTGAAGATACCAAAGTCGTGATTGTAAAATTGATCCGGCGGAGGGGATCGCGGGTCCGGGGGAGGCGGAACCGTCTCGATCCACGCCTCCATCGCGCCCTGATTCCCATTTTCCGCCGCAACAGCCAGAGCATACCTATAGTGATACCCCAGCGTATAATGCCGTGGAAACCCATTCTCCGCCAGGATCTTGGTCGCCTCTTTCCCGCCATGCATGGCCGCGAAATGCAGTGGAACCATGCCCCATCGGTAGCAGAAGGTGTGCAATTGAGGCCGGGGGTACTCGCGCAAAACCCTGCTTAATTCCGTCGCATCATTTCTCTGGACGGTGCTGCAGACAAGCGCAATGACCATGTCTCTCTCCGGGGTGTCGATTCGCGTGCGTAACGAGTCCATCCTGGTCCAACTCCGCATCGCGGGCCTCGAGAACATCCACTGCGCGTCATAGCATCTTTCCCACCCGTAGATGTCGATGATTTTCTCGACCATGTCGGCTTTCTTTGCGTCAGTGTTGAGGTCGTTGGCTGGGTTCTTTAGGACTTCGTGCGTGAATTCCGCGAAGGCTGTTGGGTTCTGTTTGTACTCTTTTATCTGGTGGAGGAGATACAGTCGTCGGAATCGAGGGGGGAAACTGGACCACTTGTTTATCTTACTGTGAAGGAAGTCGTAGAGAGCTTTGTGGCGGAGGATCTCGTCGTCGAATGTCTCTAGTTATGAGTTAAGCTTGTGTACTCTTCGGCGGCCTTGCTGGTATTTTTTTTTTTTTTTTTTTCTCTCTCCTAGTGACTGCGGGATCGGATGACTTACTGCTCACGAATCTTGCCTCAAGAACCTCATATATTGGGAGATCGTATGCAGCGTCTTGGATGATTTGGAGGAGGATCTCCGTCGAGAAAGCCATCGGGACGTAGTTTTGGGTCATTGTCTCTGCTGCGTTATAAAGGCGACGAAAGGTTTGCGAGAAGCGAGCTGGCAGTTACCCTGTGTTTTTGTTGTTACTGTGATGAGTCAGAGCTCAGCCGATGACTCGGTGCAGGGTTCGTGTGGAGGATCCGGCACTAGTAAATGGTTTGCATTTAGCAGATTTTCACCTCCAGCGGCTTGTCTCTCTGTATTTGTCCAAACTGCGAAGTAATTCTTCCCTCAAAGGAAAGACCTTCTTGTTCCCCTGGGATCATGGTGGCGGAGTTAGAGAGGTATTCGACCTCTTCCCTAACACAGTCATTGCTTCCTTGTTCCAAGGTTGAAAGTGGTTCGCATATAATATTTCAAGGTGTTTGATCAACCGGTCTTTGACCCTGTTTTTTTACACAGCGATACAAATGAAATACCTCTCCCACAAGCTCCCACAATTACTCCCCACCAATGGATTCCACCGATTAAACTGCGCCGCTGTAATCCCATATTGTTGCTGAATTGACCAGCAGCTATCACCCGCCTTTACCTGGTAATACCGTCTGCAGGTACTAATAATCCCTGGCATTGGCTGATGGAGCTCTGTTGCGATACAGTAGTAGTACCCAGTCCAGAGGCCATTGCAGCTTGCTCCTACTGCTGGGTTCCACCGCTGGAAGAGGGTAAGAGAGTTAATATAGGGGTATTTTTGTTGCGCGATTGTTTGGCAGCTATCACCCGCTTGCGCTTTATAAAAGGAAACGCAGGTGTTGACTATGCCAGATTGCGTGGGAGAGGGGCCTGTCGCAGTCGTTGTGGTTGTAGGGTTGGGGGCGTGGCCGATTATGCTTACACAGACATATGTGTTGGCCCAGATTCCGCCGCAGGTGGTACCAACGGTTGGATTCCATCTCGTGAACTGGGCCTGGGTAAGGCTGTACCTAGCCGTAATCGTTGCGCAGGTCTCTCCCTCCTTTACGAAGTGGAAGGCGTCGCAGTTATTGACCATTCCAGGTTGAATTGGAAGCGGCGTCTCGATGCCGTTAGGAGGAGTGGTGGGTTCTGGAGGTGTAGTGGTCGTCGTTGAACCCGGGCTATGGCCGATTATGCTGACACAAACGTACGCATCAGCCCAGATACCACCGCAGGAGCTGCCGACGGTTGGGTTCCAGGCCGTAAACTGTGCGAGGGTGATTCCGTGCGCAGCAGTTATAGTCGTGCAGGATTCTCCGCGCTCCACGAAGTGAAAGGCATCGCAGTTGTCAACCATCCCTGGTTGGATTGGCAAGGGGGTTTCAATCCCGTTTGATGGCGGCGATGTAGATGTGGGTTCGGTGGAAGTGGAGGTCGGGTCGGTGGGAGGAACTGAAGCGGTCCTTGTTGTGGTGGTTGGGGTTGGTTCTCCAAAAGCTTCCACGCAGTAGGAGAAGCCTTGTTTGAAGTTCCCACATTGAGCAGTCAGGGAGGGGTTCTGCCAGATGGTTAACGCCATGAGGATCAAGGGCAACAGCATATAGAGGGCGGGGAAATTACCCATCGGATGAAATCGTCTATCGAAATAAAATTCGCATCGAGTACTTCCTGACAGGAAGCCGTGCCGTCATTGTCCCACCACCACGAGCAGTACTCGCTCGTGTTGGAATCATATGGCAAATTTGGAGTCGGGGAGTTTAAGAGGTGAATATTTGAGCTTGCGGCAGAGTACACCGCAGGTGTTGACAGGGAAAGACTTGTTGTAAAGGAGGGCATTGCAAAGAGAACACGAGTGAGCGAGGTGTGCCAGCAGTGGAATCTGGCGAAACCATGAAGATGGATAGGGTATTGCTTAAATAGAAGCGCATCTTACCAGAGAGGCTCAGACATGTGTCTCTTCTCGACGCTCGCCCAATGCAACCTTTGGCATCTAGCGAATGTCCTATTGTCTGATGCCGCAGTTCATCCGCTTGACTCGACTAAGTAGCCCAAGGCCAATGTGGACTACATTAGTTGGCTTGGGAAGGTCAACTTGGTCCCGTGCCTTAATCAACCATATTCTTGGCATGTGGTGGCTTAGAGGATGGTAATTAGAGCAATCTAGATGGGCAGACTGTATCTGAAATTAACATTCCGGATGAACGCCGGGACGGCCCTTCCGGCGGTTCATTTCCCCAAACGAGAGCGGAGTCTAATGGGGCTAATGGGGCATGCACCGTCGTATTCATCTATTAACCGGGCACTGACTAGTTCCCCTGCCTCGGCTAATACATAATACTGAGCGACTCCGCCTCTGCCTGCGCCGTTCAGGGACTGCGATGTTGTTCCCACGCCAGGCCAGCTTACGCCCGCTTTGCGGACGCCCATTTCGTCCCCTTGCTTCCCTTCGCCGACCATTCAGGCCCTGTCGTCCCTGCCCCCAGCATATCCCTCCAATGGATTCTCCCGTGATTTCTGACTGGTCTTTGGGCGATCCAGACTTTGAGTTCCCCTCGAAATACGGACCGGACACTCGCCCGCCGGAAGGCCACAAACTAGCGATTCCTTTCCTCTATAGCCCTCTACCGGAGGAGCTACCAACCGGCGTCCACAAAGATCTTTTACTCCTATACGCTGCCTATGTGGGGAACATAGATCGCTACGTCCGACTCCGGGATCCCAACCACTTTATCAAGTATGAGTTCGGCTGTGTCATCAGGGGCATCTATCATGACACCATGTTCGCGAAGTGGTGGTCCCTCCAACCCGACCACCCGGACGCAGGCGGCGGAGAAATCGACGCCCCCGGGAAAATGTCTCACATCAGACGCGCGATCCACGCCAGATTCATCATGAACAACGACCTGTCACACATTGAACACGAACCCGACGAGGATTGCCTCCCCTATCTGATCTGGCATCCGCACATCGCAGCTCGCGAGACCTACGAATTACTCGCCCGCCGTAAGCCAGCGATGAAGGCGCAGGCGGCTCGCGCATGCATGGTGGCCAATTACCAAGACGTTTACGACCGTATCAATGTCACCCCGGACTGGTTCCTGGTAGACCAAGCAAAAAGACTCGCAGAAACTACGCCGTACTATCTAGAGGACTTGCAGCGACGCGCGGAGCAAATGGGCATCGATCTTACAGAGGATCCCCACATAGACGACCGGTGGAAGATCATCGAAGATTGGTTTCTGATCAACTGGCGGCCGCGTATCCTTCCAGTCGAAGTAACGCCGGACCAAATGGCTAGTGACGATGAATATTTTGAGAATTATGATAATTATGGGTTGGATTTGACCAAGTTGGAATTGTACGTTTGTTCCTCAGAGCAGTTAAAACAGAAGTATGGGGATGCGGTCGATCTTCTAGGCATCTACCAACAAGCGTTGCGTACCGGGGAATCAACCTGATTTTGTCTTTTTGTTTGAAAGCGTTATATTGTGACTAGGTACACATACCAGATTGAAATTACTCCAGAACTCAAAAAAACAAGTGTAACAAACAACACTGCGAGCCTTCTCAATTCCTCCCACACATTTCTCCCCAGCACCGATCACCTTCAGGAGCAAGAACTGGCCCCCTTCTGCACTCTCAAGGACTTCTTGTACCGAGACAAAGACCCGAGGTGATTTTGTCGCTTTTGGTCGCTCTTGTCATCCTTGTACACTTTCTGCTTGTTTTTAAACCATTGACCCAACCTGGCCCACCCCTCCTTATCGCTGGCAGACGCACGCACTGTTCCAGCTATATCCAACACAAGGAAATCCTGCCCAGCGAGACGAATTTTCTTCGTCTTCCACGTAATACTGATATTCTCGGTAGTGGCCCGTCCTTGTAACCACTCTTTGAAGTATTTGTCCGCGTCCGCCTGCCGAGTCACCGTCACCCCCCGGACTGCAGCGTCCAGCCGTTCCAGCAACAATTGGTCTTCGGACTTGCTGCGATCCATGACTTTGATCGCGGTCTTGTAGTTTGCGTCTAGCTTGTCCATCATGTCGGGCCAATCGCTGCTCCCAGGCAGAATTAAATCTTGGTAATAGGGCCCGTTCAGGCCCATGTCCTGGAGACGCCTTGCGGTCTCCTCAACGGGGGGTGTGAGCGTGGGCGGGTCTAGCACATTGGGGGCGTTTGGCCTGTTGCCGATAAAACGGATGAATTCGTTGAAGTCGCCCTGGGCGTGTTTAGATCCTGGGACAAGCAGGTTGATACCGGTGACGCCCCTATTAGCTGCTACCACAGCGAGGCGGTTTGTGTTCCAGAGCCAGAGACGCTCAAACCCGCCGCGGATTCCGAAGGAGAGGACGCATGTCGCTAGGTAGATAAGGAACAGGAGGCGAGGGAACCTCATCACTGGTCTTTGATGGGATAGACGGAGACAGTAAGGGAGAACGGATTTTCCTTGAGAGACTAGCACTCCCTTCTGCTTAAGGCGTATGGCAAATCTTGGAATGACAATGGGGGAGTTTCAGCGTTCTCGGTTTTCTCTTGTGCAATCGGTTTTTAGTTCACCTGAGCCTTCGTCCCTCAGCTTGCCATTTCCCCTTGCTCTTCTGGACCCATATGTCTTCCGAGGGGGATTGAGACCGTAATAGAACCAGTATTGATTATAGTCTAGCCTCGGGGCAATATCCCGGATTAATTTACATGGATATTGAGCAGCGCTCAGCTGAAATGGTGGAAGTAGGCGAGTGACCGCCGGTATCAGCAACGCATGCGATTGTTACTCTACAGGAATCAATCTGACCGGGCCTATCAAAAAGCCGTCAAGACCGGTGTGGCTTCCTTGGCTCGTTAAAAGAATGGCGCAGCGCTTGAGCTACATATGAAGTCGCATCTCGGTTGCATCCAGTACTATGAATCTACGGTGTCAGCTGATACAAAGTACGGCCATAGCGATAGCTTATTATACGCTGTAGAGGTACGCGGGATATTTCGGCCGGCACCTGCATGAGTACCGCTGGGCAGGGTTAGGGCTAGCCGCTTCAGGGAGGCCGAAGGACTTGGCAGTTGAGCCGTCGAGAGGTGACGGGATCCAGACAGGGCTACCTTAGACATACGGTTCTTTTTGCGGGTGCCCAGAGAAATAGGAAGGAGGGGTAGGATGGCTTTGGCTCAGAAGTAATATATTATATAGTGCTGATCATGCGTTACATATCCCGATGGTAGGCTACGGAGGTTCGCGGCTAGGGTGATATATAGGCTCGCCGCTTGGCTACCCTGGCTCTACATTCCCCTGACATTAGTGTAAGTAGTAGTAGCCAACCAAGTGCCACAGATTCCGCCGTCTCATTTCGGAGTTCGCAAAAGTTTTGTCCATGCACTGACAGAGACCCTTGCGGCTCAGAGCGGATAATGCTGAAGTAGCATCCGTAAAATTACGTTTCTGGGCACTAGCTAGCAAGCGGTTGTATCACTATGCATCTTTACCCGAAGGAGGGTTGATTTCTGGGAGAGACTACACTCTCCCAAACGCATATGTACCATTGGTGCTTTCACGACTCAGCTTTCAGACAGCTTAATACATTGCAAATTCAATAACAAAAACCTCTGCCGAGCACGGCCAGGCGAACTATGAAGGTCCCTTTTGCCGTTGTCTCTTTCTTCGCATCGTTGATCGCGCCCGCCTTCTCTCAATCAAGCCCATTTGATCCATGTCCAGTACAATGCAGCATCGCTGGGTCCAGTCCCACCAACTGGACCTACCTTCACGGCGAAAGGGCCTTGCACAGATGTGAAGAGACCACCATCTTTGACATGGCTCTTTACTCGCCCGTCAATGGCTCCGACAACCATGTTACGTTTCGCGCTTGCAAGTCAATCGAGGTTGACACCACTCAGGATATTGAGTTTTCAGTGACTCCGTTTATGTTTGGCTTGCCAGAGCGACGAAGTGTTAGTCTTTCGTCGAACACGGGCTGTGTTGTTGATGAGAAAGATGTTACCAGCAATACAACAGATGTTCGCTTCGTCAGTGGCAGGCCGAGCGGAAATACTGCTGGAGATGAAAACAGCAACGCCAAGAGCATTGCCTCAGCTGCTGCTGCGCTTGAAAACATCTTACCTTCCACGTCAGACTGCAGGCATCCCACCGTCTTGTTCGCCAATTCTGGCGAAGCCGTCGTTGGCTTGTATGTTGGTCGCGAGGTCCACACACCGAGCGCTGCGAAGATTATTCGGACTTTCATCGAGGCTATTGAAAGCCATCCTTCAGACCAGGTTGCCGCTGCGCAGGTATGCGTCGACAATGGGGAGGACTATCCAAACACGTGGGTCATGGGCATCTATGCCGACCCCCATGGCGACATTGCGGGTGCCCAGCTGGCGGTCAGAGGGTGGAATGACGCTCAGTGCCTCAGTGGCTTTGAGCACGAAGAGGTGTGGCAAGACACAGAGCTAAACCTGCGCAAGGCCGTGCAGATACCCCAGGTCAATGCTCTCGAATCAGGCCTCCAGCAATCCGGCAACAGCGACCAGCAGCAGGAAGGGTCGGGCCTGCATCGCCGCGCAGAATGCAGAGCCATCCAAGCGGCGAAGAACGATGGCTGCATTAGCCTCGCCCAACGATGCGGCATTTCGCGAACCCAGCTGGCAAACTACAACAAAGGCGTAGATAACTTCTGTGACACCCTACAGGCAGACCAGTGGGTTTGTTGCTCGGCCGGCGATTTGCCGGACTTTTCACCCAAGCCTAACCCCGACGGCTCCTGCGCAACGTACACCGTCAGTGCACACGAAATCTGCTACGATATTGCAGAGACATACTATCTCACACCCGAAAAGATTGAGGATCTCAACAAGAACACGTGGGGCTGGGCCGGCTGTGGTGACATGCAGCCGGGCCAACGCATCTGCCTCAGTACAGGAGACCCTCCAATGCCAGCGGCCATCTCCAATGCAGTCTGTGGTCCTCAAAAGCCTGGTACCCTCCGGCCAACCGACGGCACCGAGCTCACCAACCTAAACCCCTGTCCGCTCAACGTCTGCTGCAACATTTGGGGCCAATGTGGCCTCACATCCGACTTCTGCGTTGAGAATAAAGCAGAGACCGGGTCCCCGGGGACTTCGAAGCCCGGTGCCAACGGCTGCATCTCCAATTGTGGTATGGAAATCGTCAAAAGTGACCCGCCTTCCTCCTTCTCACGAGTCGCATACTTTGAGGCGTGGAATAAGGAACGTAAATGCCTGCACATGGATGTGACGGATATCGACACGGACTGGTTCACCCACATTCATTTTGCCTTTGGTGACATTACTCCGGACTTTAAGGTTGATGTTTCTCCTGTCCAGGAGCAATTCGATAAGATGAAGGCTATGGACGGAGGCAAAATCAAACGCATCCTCTCCTTTGGCGGCTGGGCGTTTTCAGTGGAGCGGCCGACATATACGATTTTCCGCGAGGGGGTCACGCCCGAGAACAGGCTTGCATTCGCGAATAATGTTGTTAGTTTCGTCAACGAGCACGGCCTTGAAGGTATTGACTTTGATTGGGAATACCCTGCCGCTCCTGATCTCCCTGAGATCCCACCGGGCATTATCGAGGAGGGGAAGAACTATCTGGAGTTCTTGAAGCTTGTGAAGAGGCGGTTGCCGAACAAGTCTGTTTCTATTGCGGCGCCAGCATCCTACTGGTACCTCAAAGGGTACCCGATCAAGGAAATCGGCAAAGTTGTCGACTACATCATTTACATGACCTACGACCTCCATGGGCAGTGGGATTACGGCAACAAGTGGTCAAGCGAGGGTTGCCCAGAGGGCAACTGTCTACGGTCTCACGTGAACAGTACTGAGACATACAATGCCCTCGCGATGGTTACCAAGGCTGGCGTGCCATCCAGAAAGGTCTTCTGCGGGATTGCCAGTTACGGGCGCAGTTTCAAGATGGCCAAAGAAGGGTGCACGGGCGCTCTTTGCCATTTCACAGGATCAAGCACGGAATCTGATGCAGCAAAGGGAGTCTGCACAGACACAGGCGGGTACATTGCCTCTGCGGAGATCCGGGAAATAATCGGTTTTGGCGAGGATTCGGAGCATACCAATGTCACGACGGAGACTTGGCATGATGGTGCTTCGAACTCGGATATCCTCGTTTATGACGGGCTTGAGTGGGTTGCTTGGATGTCGGATGAGACCAAGCTCAGTCGGTCGGATTGGTATCAGGAGCTCGGGTTTGGAGGCACGTCAGATTGGGCCGTCGATTTGGATCGATATGGCGGGGCTGGCGGTGTTCCGGGAGAGGACGAGGACGATGATTATGGAGCTGACACGATGTTTGAATCATGTGAGGAGGGAGTTCCATACAACACCTTGGAGGAATTGAGGTCAGACCTTGGTAACATCATAGGTCGGTGCCGCAATGTGTATATCGCAGAGGTACTTGGAAAGATGCTGGACGCCGCGCTTGCCAAGTACAGGGACGTGAATAATGGGTACGACGGCAAGTTCAATACCTACGCGCGGTACATGAAGAAAGCAGCGCCCAAGCAGCTGGAGCTTTTTATGCTTTGGACAGGTGGCCCTGGTCAGGAGTTTTTCGACTGCGACGCGAAGGAAGAATTTGGCAATCTTGAACCGTACACGGGCCATTGTCCAGTTCCCAATGAGTACCGAGAACTTACAAGAAATGATTGGGAGCTGGAGTACACGCTCATAAACGAGGAAGGATTCTACGAGGCCTTGCTTGAGGAGACAGGCCTCGACGAGACGGCGATCGAGTTCGGCCCCAAAACGAATAAAGTACCTTGTTACAACAACATGGGTCAGTCCTGCGACCCATACACGCTCGAAATCACAAACTCCCCGCTTGTGAGAAAGGACTTTGAGCCGCCTAACCCCAAGGACATTGTCGAAACAGCACTCGAGGATGTGAGCGAGCTACAAAGCGAGCTCATTATCACTTCTCTGGAGATGGCCATGGACCTCTGGGAAGGCAACGACGACGACGTCATCCAGGTTCTATCCATGCCCGTTTTCATGGTCCTCCAGGCCGTCGAGGCAATGGAAGAAGCCAAAGAGATCGGCGAGGAAATCGAAGAACAAGAGGAGCAAGCACTCATCCTGGGAATCATCTCTGCAATCTTGTTTTTCGTCCCCCTTGTTGGATACCCCGTCGCCGTCGCGGCAAATATGGGTCGACTTGCTCGCATTATTTCCATGGCCGGTGTTGCTGGTGAGGCTGGACTGGCCATGGTTGATGTTATCAATGACCCCCTCATGGCACCGTTGGCAATCATGGACATGTTGTCCAGGCGTAATCTAAGAGGTCCCGACGCTTATCGAGATGCAGCGAAAAGTCGGCGGCAAATGTCTTCTGAGGATCTCGGGAAGCTAGGAGATGTTTTCAAGAGAAATGATGATGTGTTGCAGGATATCCTGAAGACGTGTGCGAGGTGAAGTGTAACCGCAGGCCTTTAACAGGGAGGTAGGGTTTTTATATAATGGCCAGGCAGAAGAGAATATATATGTCACTCGCTCTTTGTCTCTTCATTTTGCAAGCGCAGTCAAAGGCTGACAATCAACAGCCTGCACTTGTTTGACACTCAAATTATAAGCTCTATTTCGTGCTTAGACGATCCTGTGTGTGGTATTTCATACTTTCTTCCCCTAAATTTCCAATCAAGCGGTTTTTTAATGGGTTTAATTGACGGTTGAGGTGTGTCATGGGACTGTTCCTGAATCCTGATCAAGCACAAGGCGGTGTTCACTTGATCCCAGTACACAATATAAACTAGCTTGCGTAACTTGTCACTGGCTTTGTGGGGCTCATCAGTAATACAGGCTATTTTCACTATGATCTAAACTGCGGGGTACTTTAGCCCACTTCCCCAGACTCGATAAGGATACAACAATTTATGTTAGATAAACTTGATCTTTCATGCGTGGACTGTTGATTGGCTAATACGCAAGGTGAACACGCCCTCAGGTCACATATCCTGTTGTAGAGTCCGCAAAG
This sequence comes from Aspergillus carlsbadensis, assembly GCA_025688815.1. Taxonomy (NCBI): domain Eukaryota; kingdom Fungi; phylum Ascomycota; class Eurotiomycetes; order Eurotiales; family Aspergillaceae; genus Aspergillus; species Aspergillus carlsbadensis. Next base: position 490,707 of record MU628173.1, read on the forward strand.
CTACATAACCCTATCCAAGGTCTAGATCCGCCACAGTATTAACATATAAAGCGAGAGGGTTACGCGGCCGGGTATATTTTTAGGAAAATTTGACAAACGAGGGTACCACTGAGAGCAAATAAATCTCTTGATGTTGACGCTGGACTTAGGTCGACTACTGCTGGCTGTGAAGAAAAGGATGCGACAAGTAGTCGTGGGAGGCAGGACCGCCACATGTAATAGAAATGGCAGTAAAGAGCATTTGATATGACACGCTTATTAAGGATAATCTGCAAAATCTAGAGAATAAAGCGTGGCTGTTCTTGTTGAACAGCGTGGAGTCCAGTCTTGCGGACCGTACTCATGAGAGATTTTGACCTCCGATGCACTACATGACCTCCCACCATCTCTCTGCGAGCCGAGCCTGCTACAATCGCACCCTGGGGCTACATAGCAGGTCTCTTCAGTCATATCACCCATCCGGTCGACGATAATCTCCTTCTCCTCGTCCGTGAGCTCGCATCGATGAGGTTTTCCGACACACACTCGTCACCTAGCAAGGCAGGAAGCGCCTATAAGTCCGGGGTGTCCTAATCAATGGCCCAGATCATCACGCCCGCGTAGCATCCGTTATCTAGCATCTCGGGATTTGTCGCAAAGCTCTCCTCGTCATCGTATACAAGTCAGGCTTAAACTTGGAACTACTAGCTATTCAGCAGGTGCTATGTATGGAGAAACCACTTAGTCCGTATGTAACCTGTATTTACCATTTATATATAGGTCTTCTGTACTCTATGTCTGCATCTAGAAAGATACACATGACCATAGTAGCTATTATTACCTTTCGCCAGATATGGGACACCTTGTTCTCTGGAGTCTTTGTGGTTATGCAAGCCTAGTATCCCAGGAGGATATATTAATAGAATTAACCACAGATTAGTTTAAGGAGGTAGGTTATTATAATTACTTCGTTGATAGGGGTCTAGTGTCAGAGGTCCCTTTTCTTATCTATTGCACTCGGCTGCACTCCAGCTGGGTATATTGTCAGTAGGCTACGTGTAGGCACCCCTTCCTGTGGAGCTGGGCTAATTCAAGGCTCAAAATGGCTCGTACTTCGGTTGCATGCGTAGGGCGAGTAAGGTTCCGTCAGAAATTAGTCTATTGCTGCAGTTTGTCCAAGGAGAAGCCAGAATATCAACATCTTGATCACACACCTGCGGACACTTCACTAGTAAGAGATATACTATACTTAGAGTGAGACAAGGGCTCCAGATGATGGCAGCGAGAGCAATTAGTTGAGCCAGATATCTTCCTCGCATGCTTCTCGAAATACTATCAGGCTGTAGTTGTAGGCATCCAATATACTAGGAAGGTGTTTATCACTAGCAATCTAAGGTACTTTCCCCACAATTAAGCTCAATATCTCAATAGACGGAAGCCTGCTACTCCTTCACCCTCGGACCCAGCTCAAAGGTATACTCCTTTAGGTGCGGCGAGACCCTCCACCTTGCAAAGAGCTGCCCATTCTCCACCAAGATCCACTGTAGCATCTCCCCCCTCTCCTCCTCTCCATCAGGCCACAAACCATGCCAGATGCTAATATACGGCTTTATAATCCGCAAGGTCTCCTTTAACCATGTCCCTGCCCTATCTGCCTTAATTCTCCCCTTTGCTACCATCCCCTTCTCCAGCTGCTCCAGGAAAGTTTCTCTCTCTGGCCCCGTCTTGACTGCAGCCTGCATCACTCCGAGTAAGACATGTGCCCGCACCGCAAAGTCCAGGTCCGCCATAACCAGATCTATATCTACCCGTATACCCCTTATCTCCTCCACCGCAAGAGCAGCCAAGAACTCCACCTCCTCCTGACCCCCAACCTCCCCATCCCACCCCCTACACCAAGCCTCCCACCCTACCCCACCATCCGGCCACCCACACCATGAGACCTCACTCTTCCACGCCGGATCATTGATATCTGGCTCGACGACACCTGATTTCCCAACACTCGCCTCCCACGCCTGCGCCGAGTACTTCCCCTCCCACGCATACACATCAGCACCCCCCTGCGCAACAGATACACCAAACTGGTTCGGCTCCCAAGCCCCGCAGGGCCTGGACGGGCCACGGGGTTCGAGACCCCAGTACCCGAGCCAAAAGCGCGCCTGCGTCTCCGAGTACGGCTGCACGACGGTGGGGTGTGATGCGTGCAGGCGCGCGGTGCTTGTCTCAAGCGTGCGCAGAGCTATGTCCGTGAATGTCTCCAGTGGGATGGAGGGGAGCCTCTGGCGCGTAAGCCCGACGTTGTAGGCCCAGCGAGGGAGTTTTGTGGCGTGTGCAGGGGGTCGTTGGCGCGGGAGGCACAGTGGGGAGTCAGAGTCGGGTAGGTCTTGGAGGTTAGGTAGGCGGTAGAAGTGGGCTGTGGTGGGCTGGGTGAGGAAGGCTGGAGAGTAATAAGAGCGCCACACAGAGGGGTGGAGGAGTGCATGGTATGTGGTGTAGAAGGAGTGGAAATCGTTAGGGGAGGGGTAGACAGCACAGTCGCCCTCGAGTTGGTTCGTAAAGCGGTAAATCGCCACGGTAAGCTGGGCGAGGTAGAATACATCTACAGAGCTGTAGTTTGTTAGTCTTTGTACTTAGATGCCCAGGGACTATACTTACCGGTTAAACCTCAACTCGCCCTCGCCAAATGACCATCCATGGGCATGCAGCTTCTCAACAACATCAAAGATACCATTGCCCATCCATAGCCCCTCGTCCATATAGATATATGCTATTCGCATCACTTTCTCATGGCTGTCCACTGGCAACACGCCGCCTTCAACATCAGCGATGAACGCTTTAGCGCTCATGGTAATGTTGCTAATGAGGAAATAATGATGCTTGGAATAGGGATGTGAATATTTGATTTTGACTCATTATGCCGGGGGTCAGGCGATTTGGAAACAGAAACACGGTCGTGCGGGCAGGTGGGATCAAGGTTGCGAGGTCAAAGATGCTGGTGATCCTTTCAGGTGTAGCCCCGATCACCTGACCAGCCACCGCTGGGTCTTGGGATGGGAAAATGATTTGAAGGAGACCAAAATCCAATGATCCGTCAAGGCTTTTATATTCAAGTATATGAAAGCTCTCCACTCAAGTGGTGGAACTTGGGGTGCTGACGCGAGGCCTCCTGAGAGCCTTCCCCATCGCGGAGGATTCAGGCTCATCTTGTGCGAGAATCCCAAGAAGGGAGAGAAGAAGACTGCAAAAGAGACAATAGTCTTAGTGCAGGCGGTGATTAGTCCTCCAACTGTGGGAGACATAAAACCATGCCGCTCCGCGGACGCCCCTAAAGAACCCAGTGTGTTGGTCTATTCAATTGAGAAGACCGCATGATGTCTGGACTATTATAGCATCAAAGCTATAAAAGTGCCATTCGATGTGGGCTATAGTCGTGTCTACCTCGGTAGAGTGTCCGCTGTGGCTGGAAGTTACGTTGCATGGCATTTGAGTAGAATGAACCCCGTAGCAACCTAAATTGGCATTCCCGCCAACCAATCCTAAAAGCGACTGCTCGCTGCCTTGTTGGTGGTTGGTTTGATTAGATGCCAGAGGCAGTGCCATGGTGTAACTCCATGGGCCCCATACCCAGTGCAGCTTTTTCAGATTTACTATCTATGTTAGAGCTACAATGCGTAGTGCAAGAACCCTATTTGCTTTGATGTGTGTTCTCTTGTAGAAGACACAAAGGTGAATGAGCGCCACCGAAGTATTCGAGCTTCCTACTCTTCAAAGCTTGTCAAATAATCAATCAACGGCCTTATCCGACAGGTTGTCGAGAGCAACAGCTAAAGCTTTCAACAGAGCCTTCCATGCAAGGGGGGAACTAGTTACCACTGGAGCCAGAAGTTGTGCCTTTCTTGTCAACTTGGACAAACTGACTTGTTCTTGTTGCAACCCTTCTAGGTTTTATCGTCGCGATTTCGGGTATTTGGCCGTCTATTAAAGCGCTAGAGTATATTAAATGGACTGCATATAAAGACTATCTTGAATTTTGCTCGAGCGAGGTAGGGCATCGGCTACGAAACAGAACTATGATCCCCAACCACGTTGCTAGCCGAAAGACATTAGGGTGATGAGGCTGCCTTAATGACCCTGTCAATAGTCTCCTGGACACTCTCCGCCTTCAATCCAAGTAGTTCATTTGCAAGCTTCCTGTCCTTTGCGTAATTGGCGCCTAATCCTGGAAGGTTGGAAAAAGCCGTGGCGCGCACGAGGGTAAGCGCACCGCTAAAGTCGCCATTACTGAGTTTCTTAGTAGCATCGTCAACCTCAGCTCCGGTTGTTGTGTTGATCACGGTCCACGAGGAGGAAGTGGCATGTTCGAAAGCAGCAAGGACTTCGCGCTGGGAGGTTTCCACGGAGGATACGTAGAGGTACTGGTTGGCTGTAGCCTGAGGGCGCTTTAGGACGGAGATCACGGCATCTCCCAGCTGCTTCTGGTTGGTCATTGTGAATTTTCTGTCGCCTGAATCCCAGATGGTTGCGGTTCGAGATGCGATGTCGTAGCCAAGGAAGCCATTGGCTAGGCCCTATGGTTTGTTAGTCTATATAGCTTATTTTAAAGTAACAATTCTGCATACCCAGTCAAATAGACCAGAAGTAGCGATTCCAGTCCAGGTGAATGAATCTGATTCCTTCGACTGGAGGTAGTCGATGACTTCTCGCTTCTGGCCGAACAATGGAAGCAATTTGAGGACCACATCGTTCAGTGCGTCCGACGAGAATTCTGAAGGGATGAATCTCGAGACACCGGCTGCAATGGCGGCATCAATGAATTTCTTCTGCTCGCCGAATCCAGTCGCACCGACTGCGGAGATCACGGCGTCTTGACCCTTGAATGCAACCTGGAGATCCGCACTAGAGAAGTCGGACTTGCGGACGGTAGCACCGGGTGAGAACGTAGCGGTACTCGAGGCGCGGGTCAAGACGGTGACGTTGAATTCAGGAGCGTCCAAGAGGGCTGCGAGAATGATCTTGCCGACGTTTCCGCTTGCCTGTGGAATGTCAGAAGGGGCAATTCCCAAGGGGCAGTACACTTACGCCAACGAGGGCAATGTTCTTCAAAGAAGAGGCCATTCTTGCGTGACTTGGATTGGATGGACTCGATCAGTCTCGTTTGTGTGTGAAAGAGTTGAGGATGTGTGTTCCTTGAGATCCTCCCAGGAAGTGGGCGTATTTATGTTGTCCATCACGGTTGATGAGTAGGCCATCTTATCAATCCGAAATGCGACTGACAAATTGGCCGGACACGAACCGCTACGTCCGCTCGAAGATTCAATCGGCTGTATAGAGAGTATGAGTCTTGGTGACTCGTGACGCGCGAGCTTAGAAATGGAGGCGCATATATACGCCTGGCTCTATTCTGTGCACGCCTAGCCAAGCCCAATCCAGCTAGCCGTGCTCTATTATCTGCTTCCATTCGTTGTTTCGCCACTAATCCTCTAATCTGGGTTAGTCTGGCTGTGTGTATAGACACCCAGGCAGTGCACATGAAAGCCCTCATCTGGCCCCCACGGGTGGCTTTGTCAGTAAGAGCGGCGGACGTCTCCGTCTTCTCCGCTCCCTCCGTTCTCTCCGTTTTCTCCGCCGCGCATCCCTCGCTTCCATTGCAAATCAGTCATAGTCAGAAAACTTCGCGTAGCTCGAAGTTCAAGGGCTATACCAATGCCACGGCGAGAAATCGCTCCCGGTCGCTCCTGCTTTGAGTGTCGCCGCCGCAAGATCAAGTGCGACCGCTCGCATCCGTGCTCCTACTGCGTCAAGACCCGGATCAAGTGCAGGTACCCTGCTGGGCGATCTGTTCTTGATGAAGAGCAAACAGCTCTCGATCGCGTTGCATCTCTTGAGGCGAGACTCTTCGCCGTCGAGCGACGACTGACTGAGATCGATAAACCCGGTCCAAGCCCTTCGTTAACTAGCCCGTCTGTGCATGAGCCGGACGATGCAGAGCAACCTGAACGCCGCGGACATCTGACACAGGGCCAGATGGAGGAGCTGCATTCTATCTCACCTGTGGGCCTGGCCCCCTCGTCAATTGTCAATCCCCAACCGCCGGTCGATCTCGATCAGTTCCGTCCATCTCGCCCAACCATTGCTCTGCTCTGGCAAAGGTACTTGGAGGTTGTGGACCCTCTACTGAAAGTATTCCATACGCCCACAGTACAGAAACTGGTGATGAAAGCAGTGCGTGGTCGAGATGCGTTGGACCTGGCCTCTGAATGCTTCCTGTTTGTGATTTTTTATGCAGCGGTAGTCACCATGTCTCGTGAGGACTCTCTGAAAGAGTTCGAGGAAGAGAGGTCTGTTTTGGTCAAAAGGTAAAACCCCATAAATGTTGCATGTGTTAGGCTCACAGAGTTAGGTACCGTACCGCCTGCGAGAACCTTCTTTCTCGCTTGAAGCTCTTGGAATCATTGGACATGGTGGTCTTGCAAGCGTTTACTGTCTACCTGGTAATTATCAAACGTTGCGTCTGCTTATCGGCCGCTGACACTCTTAGATTGTTGGGCGATGCGACGACGAAGGGGCCGACGTCTATGCCCGGGTAGGGTTGGCCATTGGAATGGCCCTCAAGATGGGACTCAACAAGGATGGAGAAGTAGCCGGACTACCTCCGTTCCAAATCGAGATGCGACGCCGCCTCTGGTGGCAACTCTGTATCCTGGATATCCGCGTGGCAGAAGACCGTCAGTCAGAGCCATGTATCCTCGAATCATCTTTCAACACCCGGCTACCAATGAATGTGGCAGACGCGAATCTCCATTCCAAGATGAAACGACCTGCAATTGCCGAGAGTGGCCGAACAGAAATGCTCTACAGCTTGGTTCGCTTTGAAGGGAGCTACTTCGCTCGACAACTGGTGTTCTCTAAGGAATTTGCCGGCCAAAACGGCTACATGTCAATGTCAATGTCTCAGAGGCTCCATGCTATAGATCTTTTCCAAGAGCGCATTGAGAAACAGTACCTGATGCATTGTGATGAGCAGGTCCCATTTGACAGGGTTACGATAGGGTCCATAAGACTTGTGCTGGCGAAGCTCCGGTTGATGGTCCAGGGCCAAACACCGGAGGAGCAAACACCGAACATTAGTGCCTGGGTAAAGCTTCTCCAAGATGCCGAGAACCTCCGGAAATACGGGCCTGGGAGGCAGTGGCTCTGGTTGTTCCAGACGTACATCGAGTGGGATGCGCTTGTTAACCTACTTACTCATTTCCGCGCACAGCCTTTCGGAGATTTACAGACTTGGGAGGTAGCGTGTCGTATTTATCGTCACTGGAAAGATACTCAGCACACGTCTCACGATTATCGCTGGAAAAGGATCGAGAAACTCCGAGGTGAGGTGCTTATCTCGCGTGGACAATGTGCGTCGGATCAGGATATCACAGCTTAAGAGGTAAGTACACCAAGCTTTTCAATTATCATCGGCTAATGTCGACGAATTTATGAGCTTCTGCCGGGCTTTGCATTGCTTACTTGAAACTCAACGTCGCAGCCGGTGGGATGGGCTTCAAACAAGGCCGGCCAGGGTCGACCTCGTGTTCGGATTAATAATGCAAAAGTTGGGGGCCGACAGCTATATAAGTTCGAACCCACATCCCCACAGATTGTATATCTCCATCATCCAAAGTCCCAACCCAAATTATCCACTATGCCCGACATCAAGTTCTTCTTCGCGCCCAACGCGTGCAGCCTGGCACCGCACATTCTCCTCCACGAAGCTGGCCTCCCCTACGAGCCCCTCCAGAGCAACTACGCCGGAGTCGAGATCCAGTTTCCGCCCGAGTACAAAGCAATGAACCCTAAAATGCGCGTCCCAGTTATCGTCGTCGATGGCGAAGTCATCACCGAACTCCCCGCCGTCTGCACCATCATCTCCCAACTAGCGCCTGCGCGCAACTTCATGGGGAAGACGCCACTCGAGACGGTCCGTGTATACGAGTGGATGAATTATCTCTCTGGAACAGTCCATTCCCAAGGTTTCGGTCATATGTTTAGGCCGTGGCGGTGGACGACCGACGAGGATCCCAAGGCGCATGAACAGATCAAGGAAAGAGCGAGGGAAAGTGTTGTGGAATCATTTGCGTACATTGAGGGGAAGCTGCAAGGGGTTCATGCGGTCGGCGAGGGGCTGACTGCTGTCGACGTGTTCTTGTACCCGCTGTACCGCTGGGCGACGAAGAGTGGCATTGATCTGAGTGTGTACCCCAAATATGCGGCTCTGATTGCAGAGCTGGAGAAGAGGGATGCTGTGCAGGCTGTTTTGAGGAAAGAGGGGATTCAGGTCTTGTAAAGTCGCTAGCGGATATGATATTTGGACGATAGGATGGACAGAAGAAAGATAAATACTCATAATGAACAATTCTGTCGCACAAAACCTGGAATAGAGCGTCTGGTGGCCAGCGTCAATATGGACTGCATATCCTCCCTGACAAGGTGAACGCGAAGCGACTGCGCGACTACAAAACAGCTGACCACTGGGACACCGATGTTTGCGCCGGGGAAATCGGGCATCTGACCGTACCGAAATACCGCGAGATGGATGTTATGGATGAACTCGCGAAGCTGTAGATGGGACCTGAATAAATTGCAGAAACTGTTTGGTCTCTCCACGGTCCAGCAGTGGGCTCACTCCTCCAAGACTGCTGGACAGTAACCGCAGACGGCAAGAGCGACCGCTGCGCAGCGGACATATGAGGTCTCCATTGTGTATCGAAATCGGAGGGGGCGATGTAATTCAAACTGGTGATATTGATCTTCTCATCGCCTGATTGTCTGCTGATCATCGTTCCGAGGAACTGCTGCCCCAACTAAGAGGAGTACTACAGTGATCGACCGTTTGCGGACAGATCTATTTCCCATGAGTATGTGACGTGTCGAGATGGCGCATGATATATTCCAGTCGTATCAGGAGGTCAAGAGAGTGTGCATCATTCACTTCACACTGTTTATATATATAGAATGGGAAGAAGCAGCGTATTTAGCGAAGCGCTTTGCCTTTTACATCCTACATACTGAAGAATCACCACATTCACGGATGGCCTGGATGAAGCTCAGACAATTGCTCACTGATTGGATCAGGAAGCTCTGTCAATTGTTCATTGACTTGATTAAGTTAGAAATAGGGTGTGGAGAAGCAATCGCACGATCATGCAAGATAGTTGATAGCTTCTTTTCTTTATGCCGTCTCTATGGGCTTTCTGGGATTTTAGTGGCTCTGTGTGGAAGCTCCAAGGTCTGGCAGGTCGAAGCCCAGATCATTGGCGAACGTGCCGACAAGCAGGCTTTTGAATTCAAAAAGTATATACAGAACTAATGTTCAATGAGATCCGGGGAGGCTCTAACGGTGTATACATCGAGCCTCGAATAACGGCTCTTGTACTTTTAGCATCGCTCGTGCCCGTGCTAAGTCTGCTGCGGCCGTTGCTCTGCGCAATTTGCTTAGTGAGGATCAAGGTCTTCCGTCCTCGCGAACCCAACAGTATCGACACAGCAACTCTCGACCGCACAAACCAAAAAAGCTTCGACTTCTCGGTGATGAGGCAACGCTTTACACCAGGCGTGATGCCCATCATCGCTATGTCCGCAACTATAATTTTGATTGAGGCAGCCGCGAGACTCCGATCCTTGCTCTGTCAACTTCCAACTGCAATAAAAAGGATCTAAACCCACAGATAGTGAGCTATTAGTGAATTGTATGGCATGTAGGTAGATTCCGGCTGACATGCTCGGAAGCGAAATGCCTGTGGCTGGTCCACCCTTTTCACTCCTACTGGTAGTATCCTACCACCGAGCAGTTTGCTGGACCAGGCTTACCGCACATGCGTAGAGGCTTTCAGCCAAACCCACGAAACGACCTTGGGGGCGCTGGCGGATCTTGCAAAGCGCTAGATGGAACCAGAAATATTTGCAGGAGCAGTAGAACTATATCGAAAGGTACAAAATCAATGATCAATGTAGAGGGATCACAAGATCAGGAATCCCCACCACATAATCTAGCTCGTCTTCATTGCAAGCTAGGCAAGTCCACAGAGGCCCTTGGCATCTCTCAGGTGGTGGATTGTCGGGGAGTCGCGTTGGGACTTAATAGCCCCTGGGCTGTTCACGCCGTGGAGAACCTAACAGAGGTACTCCTTCAGCTCGCTAAGCTTGGTGAGGCTGAACGTCTATGCCTAGAATCTATAAGGCTTAGACAAGAAGGTGGGTAAATAGAAGCGTGCAAACTTGTAGAGGATCTTACATTACTAGGTAATGGTATGAACGCGCAGGAACAGCTTTCTAAGGTCGAGATATAGTTAGAACCTTGAAGGCCGCTTCTTGACATAGTGGATAGTAAAGTGCTGTAGGCCAGAGGGAATTCAAAGGCTCCGTCAGAATCGTATTCAAGTTGGAGAAGATACCTGAGACCGATGCCCAGGTCGAATTGAACAGTTCTGTCCTGTAGGTACACCATGGACCATACTAGTACCTACACTAGGTACCTACAGGGGTGCGTCCATCCAATCAAGGGGGGCCACAACTTCGCTTACTAAGTGCCTGGATTCCAACTTCCGCCAGTACTCATCAATCATGAACAGGTTTCCTCGTCACTTCAATCTACAGCTGCCCAATGCTGCGGAGGACCATCAGCAGCCACCCGTCTGGATGGAGCACTCGAACAATGCGGCACTACAAGGCACCGCAATTATGGAGGAGCTTGGGGCCAGGGCGAGGTGATTTCTCGTCACCGTTTGATTGCTGATTCATCTAACTTGGACAGCTGAAGTACCTGCTAAAGAAGGGGAGCTATACAAGTATCAGCGCTATCGATGGCTGTACGGTCTTTCTCGGTTCTGATTTCTAGTTGTCTTTGTTCATATTTTCAGGAGCGGCGAGCCTGAGAAACTCGCCTCGCGTTACCATGAGTTCCGACTGCCAGCGCTCCTAGAGGCCGCCGTGAAAGTCACTAATCGTGGTGCTGCTGAGTGTAACTTGCCCTTTAGCTGCTGGTTAATATAACTGCTGACAGTTGCGGGCGTCAAGGTGCTCAAGTGCGTGGAAGGGCAGCATAATAAGGCGTTCATCCTGACAATGAACACTGGCCAGGATATCGTTGCAAGGATACCGAATCCAAATACAGGGCCTAAATACTACACTGTTGCTTCGGAAGTGGCTACACGTCATTTTGTACGTATTACAATAGTCTGAAACCTTATGAAACTAATGCTTGCACAGCTCCGGGACTGTTTGTCTATTCCTGTTCCTTGTATCTATGCGTGGTCCACGGATGACTCAAATGCGGTAGGAGCTGAGTATATTCTTGAAGAAAAGGCGGAGGGACAGCCACTGGGCTTAGTCTGGAGTCAATTATCAAACAACTCTAAGTATACCATTGTCAAACAAATCGTCGAAATAGAGAAAAAGCTGGGATTTGTCTCCCTTCCAGGCCACAGTTGCTTATACTACTAGTTGGACCTTGAATTAAGGCCGTAAAAGCCCGCTTTTACTTTAATCCCAAAGCAAGCTAATGTCCTGGGTGGTTTTGCGATTGGTCCTTTGACACACCCTTAGTATTGGCAAGAGCAAAGGGCGATGATGGATTTGGATTGGGGCCCATGTTAGTAATTCTTCCTATCTTTTTTGTCTTTTCTGTCCATCAACTCACAACCATGCAGGGGATAGCATGGCAGACTATGCCATAGCTATTGGTGGCAATGAATCTCGATGGGACGAGGCGTACGCGAAACCAAGAATGAATTTCTGGCGATCCCAGGAACAACCAGAAACTCCCGCAGAATACACTTCTATCCTTCAGCGTTTCATCAAGCTTGCTCCCCATCTCGTCCAAGAAGAACCTTCAGGCATGGAACCGCGCAACAGACTCTGTCATCCTGATTTACACCTTGACAATATATTCATTAATCCAAAAACAAAGCGTATCACGTCTATCATCGACTGGCAACACACCGCTGCTTCACCTGTTTCCCTATACCCTCCATATCCGTAGATACTAGAACCTTTGGGAATGCAAGAAAAAGAGCTTGCAATGCTCGAAGATCAACTCCTCTAGTTTTATCTTGATAAGATATAGAGTATGGATTCATTGCGGCGCAAGTTACTGGCAGAACCATTTCGCTCTATCAGATTGGAGCCCGTTCGACTGGTACCTTGTTGTTGGGATAGGGAAGACCTTTTCTCTCTCCACAAATCTCTAATCTCTGCCGTTGCTCACTGGCGCGATATACGCATTAGTGATATTAAGTGTCCAATTGAATTTAGCGACTAAGAAATGGAAGAGCTGGAGGGTGAGATGGAGCTTCGTGAAGGTCTCTCAATGGTCTTGCGCCAGGTTGAAACAGAAGGGCTTATTCCTCTAGGTGGTATGATTCCCCGCAAGCAGTATGAAAATGCACGAAGGGTTAGCAATTATTTCAAGGATGAGTTTCTAAAACTAGCTGAAGATGAAGAACAGAGAAAGAAGTATGCAAAGCTCTGGCCATACTCTTGTAGAGAGCTGCTGCGCGCGAAGTAGATAATACTATCACAGCTTTTTTCTACTCTCACAATATTAAATAATCTGAATGTCTTGCTAAAGGCATGGTTTCCTAGCCCGATCTGGGCTGACTCTAATCACGAGATCCGCAAGACCACAGGGCAGCCCCTCTTTTAACAATTTAAACCCAGTGCTCCATGGACCAAAATTAACCGAGTTTCGCAACGCGCAAGGTGAGTCAAAGCAGCTATTTAAGCCTGTATCCTGCCTTTTGAAGCCATTTGACGGTTTCTATCCAGAAGAAGTTAGCTAAACTCAACCAGCATTCCCTAGCTCAAGATGGCCTTGAACAGGTCGCGAACGTGCCCTGTCACAATCCTCCACCCCTCAGACGCCTTGCTATCAACAGTGGACAGTCTAATCCTTTCAACGCGAGAAATGGTCGCAACTTCACAATTTACAGACTCCGCGCAGAGGTTCGACCCCCCTTTAGCTTTTAACCCAGTGGTTGAGGAGGCAGTAAAGCTATACCAAAAGGTTTGAACTAGTCTGGTTGCTGTTAGCTTAATGTACTCTGATCATTTATAGGCAAAGGACTTACGAGAGCCGCCTAGAATATCAACCCACCTAGCAGTGCTCCAAAAAAGTTCATACATTGGAAGGATTCATGATGCCTTGGTGGTGCCCCTTGAAAATAGGGACAGCACAGTTAATGTTCGGGATGAAAGCGGGAGCAACTGGGAAATCAAATGGATATGGACAAACTTCCTCTTTGTTCAACGCCTTACACATATAGACGTCGCAGAGGGTCAAAGGGTGGGAGCTGTCATAGTGCATTTCCAGAGACAGACACCGCAATAGGAGGAATTTATTCTGAAACCACGTATAGGATGCAATTACTGGGAGTGGGTTCAGCATACGTTCTATGTCCTTCAGCGTGTCGGGCTCGGCGCGATAGAATGGTGGTAACGCACCAACACCTTCCAGGGGCCCTAGTTGGAGGTGCTGGGGTAAAGAACCGGCTGCAGCCACAGTGGTTAAGTTTTCATGAAGTTCAGCCCAGGAGTCGATGTCTCCATCCACTAAAGAAGACAGCCGATTGTCCAGATCCGATACGACTTCTGAAGGTTTACTCTTAGAGTTGACCAAAAATCGCTATAAAGCCCATGATAGATTGGTAAGGATTACCTCAACACACTCTTCCTCCACAGAAAGAAAAACAAGCACACATGGGCAATCACAATCCAACCAACTACACCAGAAAAGCCGGATCCTCCATCTCCCACGTCGGGCGCTTTTCCTTCTCATCAGACTCAACAATGGCAACCGAATAATCCTGACAAACCTTCTTCACACTCCCAAACACATACCGCAACAGCCCAGCCGGATCGACCCAGAACCCATGCGTACGGCGGCAGAGACTCGGCGGCTCGTTCTTAAACTCCGGCGCCCTATGCTGTTTCTCTATAAAATCAGCATGGGTCAGAAGCCAGGAGCCCGTGATGTCCTCGGACGTGATGGGCTCTACGCAGAGGTAGAGCTTGAATGTTAGAGTCTCTTTCACGCTGCCTGTTGCGGGTTTCAGGTAGCCTTCGGGGGTTAGGGCGAAACCTTGGGCTTGAGAGTCGGTTTTGGGAGTTGTTTCAGTCATTTTGTGAGAGGTACTGTGTGAAAGGTTATGGTATGTGTGGGGTGTTAATTCCTGGTGGGTCAGGTGTTGGGTACGTCGTGTGTGGCAGACAATTACTTGAGGGGGCTAGGGCACTATATATAGTCAGTTAACTATATGTTCATGGGCAATTCATTGTCCTGTGCTTTGTGTGCTTTGTTTCTGTAGCTGATAACGGTTTGAGGTCTATGAAAAAGTGGCCCACTACCCATACATACAAAGCCAGTCAACAAAGTCCAGGTTTCAAAGAATCTCGGCCAACCAACAGATAAGCAACCTACATACTGGAAGATAGGCTCTCACTAGCTAAGATCCCATTGGTGTCTGCAGAGCTAAACTACCTAGGTTATTTGTCCCCTTATCCTAACCTGCGAGAAGAATATATTGTGAACAACATGCAATCTTTGGACACAAAACCGTAGTCTCGATGCTCTATATTTATAGGAATAAGTACCCATGCACTACTATCAGTCACTTCATGCCATCAAACCCCCAGAATGCGAGATTTGCCATCGTTTGCTGAGCGAGGGAGCTATACTTCGCCGCTTCGGAGGGGCGGAACAAGTGTTATTCCGCCCCTGCCCGTCACATGCCCACGTGTTGTTGACACTGGACAAACCTCGCTTCTGACTGACCTTCTGCCTCGAGTCGTGGCCAGTCCCATCCCAAGACGCTCGCCATCAGCCCTTATCTACTCCATCGGTGTGAGGAGATGACTGATGAAGTGCTCTTCCAACCCCCCTTCGCACGATGACCTTCCGTTCCGAGTTTCCTGCCAGCGGACGCGCACTCCGACTGACGCGCCGAGTCCTTCCCGTCTGTCTTGCAATTCGACAAATTCACTGACTCGGAAAGCCGGACAGCTGTGTCTAAGATGTGGAACTACGCGTACTTTCGAACTTCGAGGAGTGAAACTTGGAGACGAGGGAGTTGACAAGCGTGCGAGGGGCCTCGGAGACACAATGAGCAGAATCGGTGCCGATGGACGGACCAGCAGGAGCTTTGGGATATGCTGCCCAGCATCCGGCTGCCTCTATCGACTCCCCAATACGCTGCCCGCCAACCGGCCTGGTTCGATTTTTCATAAAACGGATGACTACAGGATACTCCAAATCGCGTGGAGTGGGCGTGGTTACACGCTCTTGGAAGAGACATCACATCCAGGCTCAAATTGATGCTATGCTGAGTTGACATTTGGTAGGTTATATCCTCCACTCCCCGAGATAATCCTGAATGCTTTCTGGAAGAAATCCCAAATATCCTGGCCCACCCACTGCGACATGATCTGGTTTCGACTCTGCTCCATTTCCTTGCGGAATGGCCCGGCAACCTGCTCGAGTTAGATTTCACCAAACCACCACACAAGAAAGAGCGACGGCGTACCAAAGTGCAAGTCCCACTTTCCGCCTCGACCGAACTCTGCGCGATTGCTAGCCCTACATCCTCCGGCGTATTCGGCTTCAGGCCGTCGGCTTCCCACTGCTTCCCCGCTTTGGCTGTGATATTTGTTGTTGTGAAGAAGGGCGAGATACCCGTGACTGTGATGCCGTGTTTCTGTGCTGCGACGTGAGAGCTTCGTAGGAGACCGATGATAGCGTGTTTGGAAGCGACGTATGCGGATACCCCGGTACCGCCAAAGTATCCTGACGTCGAGGCGACTAGGACGATTGATTTCCTGCCGGTGCTCTCGCCCGTAGAGGACTTCATATGGTGCATCGCCAGTCTCAAAGCTAACCTCGTCAGCCTCTATACTGATGATGACTGATGGGTACTTACTATTCAATGTTCCCTTGACATTGACATCGATCACCTTGAAGGCCCCCGTAGACTCTAACAGGTTGCCATCGGCATCTGTGCTCTCTATATCCAGCGTCTCCGTCTTTTCCATAATCCCCGCGTTGGCAACAACAGTATCAAGGCTTCCATATCTTTCGACTGTGCTGCGGAAGAGACGTGTCATCTGCTTCCAGTCAAGAATGTCGACAGGCTCGAAGCTGGCTCTTTCTGGATGTGGGAAGGTGGCGATCGCCCTCTCAGCGACCTCCGATGAACTAGGGATATCGGCGATGACTACATTTGCGCCGTGCTTGTTGAAGACTCTTGCTGTTGCTTCGCCGATGCCACCTGCACCGCCTGTGACGATGACGGTCTTCGATGCGAGTTGAGCAGTGAAACCGTTATCTGTATGGCTGTTGGACAACATTTTGCTTGATGACATTCCCATTCTGCTGGAAACTTTCAGACGTCGCTCGGTCTTTGCTGTTAGATAATGAACAAAACAACAATGAGTTGCCGAAGCTTATCGTTCGTCAGCACGCAATACCCTGTACGCCCGACTGACTCGTTTACTATCCTTGCCGCACCCGAGGGGGCGTTTTCCCGGTTCCGCAGTTGGAGATATTACCCGCTCCCCCCACGGAGTATTCCCGTGAATGACTCGTGGAGCTGTGACAATCAAGCTGACGATCAGATCTCTGCAGAAGCGGGGTGCCTGAGGGGTCAGGAGTTGTGTCCCAACTCCGATGCCTCACAATGGAGGTTGCACAGAGCAAGGACAAGAAAGTTATCCGGAGCCCGGAGGGTTGTCCGGCGCATGATGCGTACACCCTCCCCACTAACCGAAGTTGCTCCGACTCCCCTCTGACGTGGGTGATCTCCAACTTTGTGGAGCGTCGCGAGAGAAACCAAGTCAGCTCCAAGCTGGAACCAAGCTGGACGATGTGTAACTCGGAGATGGGGACTGCTCCCCGAATCGCGATGGGGATGCCTAGGCCTTTCGCATCAAATAAGGCGCCACTACTACCGACTGCATCTCATCAACTCTGAAGGATCATTATAAGGCTCCCATACCAGCGTCCAAGCCGCGTACTCCACGCCCTACCCCTCATTTCTTCCACCTCCAACTCCAATTCACCCAGCTCAACCAACCATGCCACCCGCACCACCAAACCTAACCCCGCTCTTCACAACTCTCGAGGGAAAATTCTCCGCCGCAGGCTTCGACCCCAGCCGCTGGCCCATCCTCGCAATCGCAACCCTCACAGCCTCGACTGAGCCCGACCAAGCACACCAACTCTACACATACCTCACCTCCAAACCCGAATATGCCTCCCCAGAATCTCGAAAGGCGCTCGTCCGCCGTCTCCGCGAAGCCCTCGTGAAATCCATCTCCATCGTCGGCGTCTGCAAACCGATTGAGTCGATCCTGTCCATTGCGAGTGTTGAGCGCGAGGAGGATCGCGATTATACATCTACCCGTGAAGGGTGGCAGTGCGACGAAGCGAATCATCAGCGTGGGATAGACTGGTTCAGTAAACTATACAAGGGGAATTCCGGGACGACAATCGGGCTCTTCGACGCGCACAAGGATTTCGCGTGGATCAGCCAGGAGATTACATATGGGTTCTATCTGTCTGATCGGAAGGTCTTGGATGACCTTGATACGCAGCTGGTTGTGCTTCCCGGGATTATGATTCAGAACCTCAAGCTCGAGACGCATTGGCATATTCGCGGGACGAGGAGGCTTGGGGTTAGTAAGGAGAAGGTGCAGATTGTTTGGGAGTGTGTTAAGGAGGTTGCGGATTTCTTGGGGATGAGGGTTGATAAGGTTCCGACCGTAGACGATGTCGAGAGTGATGTTTAGCCCCTTTACAGATCAATTAGATGGATGAGATATGAGAATTGCTCCGTTCAAATAATCCACTCCTATGCAGTAATCATGCGCCAATCTTTATATTCCTATATCCTGATAAATATACCCAATACCTAAATCCTCACAAAAAACCTACGCAACCCACCGCACCTCATCAGTCCCCTTCATCTTCCGATTCAACCTGCGATAATAAACCGTCAAGCCCAGCGCCAAACTCGCCGACAGAAAGCTCATCGCCGCATTAACCCCATGGCCCAAGCGATATGCCGGCTTATCCTGCGCCCGATAGATCCACACGCCGATAATCTGGCCGGGTCCCGAAAACGCAATGTTCAGCGCGATGGTCAGCGACGCGGCCGTCGTGTTGCGCACGTTGTCACCGACCCAGGCGTTTAGCGAGGGGAGGCCGCCGAAGACGCCGATTGTGGATATGCAGAGGAAGGCGTAGCGGGCTGCGAATGCGTCTGCGGGGAGGCAGGCTTGTTTTGTTAGTACAACGCCGGCCACTTGAAGGGGTCATGGTAGTGTGGGCTTACCCTGAATAATAAACGCAATACAAGCAGCGCCAGAAGAACACGTCGCGATGATCCCGCGAGTCTTCAAGCGGTCAGAGAGCCAGGCCAGGAGCAGCGTGATCGGATACGCGATGCCGTATGGAGGGACGGTGAAGAGCTGCGCTCGCAGATCACTATACCCGAGCCCCTCGATGATCGTGGGCGCAAAGTATCCGAGCGAGGCGACGCCCGTGCCGACGGTGAGGTACGTCATGTAGTGCATGTACATGCGGAGGTCGGTCAGCGTTGCTTTGGCGTCTTCCCAGCTGAGATTGTCGGACCTGGAACCATATTATGTTAGCTGTGTTTCTATCATTGCAGTGGATGTACGGACCCGGCGCTACGGTGAGCTCCTAGTCGGCGAGCGGACAGTTCTTTCTCCTCGGGGGTCAGCCAGCCGGCGTTTTCGGGGTAGCTGGGCATGAAGAAGAAGACGAGGATTCCGGCAGCGACTGTAAGAGTTCCTTCTGTTAGCAGATAGTCCATACAGACAGCGGATGATCAACGCACTGGACGGAACTCCTTCGATGATGAACAGCCACCTCCACCCTTCAAGCCCTTGTCTGCCGTTGAGTCTGCCAACGCCATATGCAATAGCACTGAGAGCCGTTAACAAGTGGACTAAACATCAGGGACCGGATACGACATACCCGCCAAACGCACCCGAAAGCGTAGCACTACACAGAAAGATTGCAATCCGAATAGCACGCTCTCCAGGTTTGTACCAAAAGGTAAAGTAGAAGATCATGCCAGGAAAGACACCCGCCTCAGCAGCACCGAGCAAGAACCGAAGGACAGCCAGCTCGGCATATGTGTGGGTGAAGCCAATGCCCGTGCAAAACGCTCCGAATGCGACGACAAGAAAACCCAGCCATCTGGAGCCGTCAGTTCTAGCCTTTTCTCAAAAACCTTGGTACCGGTGTGGGCTTACCGATGGGGTTGGAACCGCTTCAGCGCCAGGTTGCTGGGAGCCTCGAATATTGAGTATGCCACGAGGAACAGCATCATGGCGATTGTGTAGTTGTGGTTCGTGATGTTGTTTGTGTCCATGAGGGTATCGTTCGTGGTGGAGTTCATGATCCGGGCATTTCCTATACCTCGTAAGTGGGCTGCCAGCCATACTATAGGGGATGGAATCGCGGACCAATGTTGGATCTGTCGAGGTAGCACAGTAGGTAGATGATGGCCGTCGGCGCGAGAAGCCGTTTATCGATTTTCCGAATAAGTCTGTGTCAAAATATTTTAGCAATTATCCTCAGAAATCGTCACAAAGACATTGTTGTTACCTTTTCTCGGCTTCAGCCTCCTCCAGGCCCAGCTCCTGGATCTGCTCGGAACGGCTGGACCGGCGCTTGCTGTCCAGGTCAGCCTCGAGATTATCGCTTGCAGTCATGCTGATGATGTGTATCGACTCGAGAATGCAATCCCTTCTCGAAATTCTGGATACCGCTCGATTGAGTCTACTCGAGATGTTATTTAAGGAGACAACTGCCTTCGGAGATGTCCCCACAGTCCCCGCGTCTTGAGTCTTGACCTCTTGATTACCCCGGATTTGCTGATATTGCGCTCGTGGAGTACTGGAGCACTAGAGACTGGTGGCTGACTCGACTGAATACGAGCCCACTGCTCAAGGCGCGAGGTCACCACCAAGAAGACAGACGTCTCCAAATCGCGCCCCCGAGTCAAGGAGAGCCGAGACAAAGGGATGGAGCAAAGCAGCGCGGCGCGGCGCGGCAGTGGGGACGTTTCCCGAAAGGAGCAGCTCGCAGAAGCCAATCAACCGCCCTTGTCATCACAGGGTTTCACGGATTGCCACAAGCGGACGCCAGGAATGGCGATCGGCGGAGGGCGACAGGGCTCCGGCGGCCAAAGTACAGGCGTCGTTCGTACTTTGTGGGGATCCCCGGAGTGCTCCGGATGCTTCTGAAATGTGGATTTGAAGCCGAGGGGAGGGCTCGTCTCGAGGATCGGGTCGGAGATGCTGCGAGATCGATGCGATCATCGCATCTTGCGGGGTTCATGGTGGACTCTATGTATGCGGGGTTGCTTCATTTTGTGATTCTTCATCCGAGGTGATACGGATCATGGAGGGGTCAAAAGGGTCAGTCGCTGCGACTCTGTTCTCCCCTCGAACAAACCCATCACCATGACTGTCTCTATCCAAGATCAAGGCCCCGTGAACGTGCCTGTGGGCAAGTTCCCAGCGACATCGCCGTCCAACCTGTCGTCTGCAGACGCCGACGCGGTCGCACAAGGCGTCGTGGACCGACTCAACCAGGCAGTGGCAAAGGCGGACTTTACATCGGTCGCATCTCTCTTCTGCAGCACCGGCTACTGGCGCGACCATCTCTGCCTGGCCTGGAATCTCAAGACAGTGAAAGGCGCTGAAGACATCGCTGCCTTCCTGCAAAGCTCGAAGAATGGCCCTTTCCAAGTCGAAATCGATCGATCCTCTGCTTTTCGAAAGCCAACAGCCTGCGCACTCGATGGACTCGGTAACTCGCATGGAATCCAGTTCTTCACCTCCATTACACTGGAGTTTGGGAAAGGAAGGGGCATCGTCAGACTGGTAGATGAGGATGGGCAATGGAAGATCCTGTCGCTGTTTACGTCGCTGGTCGAGTTGAAGGGACATGAAGAGCCGCTGAACGGCCGTCGCTCAAAGGGCGTCGAGCACGGAGGTCGACCCGATCGCAAGAACTGGAAAGAGCGACGAGAGGAGGATGCTGAGTTTAGCGACAGAGAGCCCGCCGTGTTGATCATCGGTATGCCTCTCTGCTTACTTTCTGAGAATGTATGCTAACTGCGTTGTAGGTGCCGGACAAGGCGGCCTAACAGCAGCAGCTCGACTCAAGATGCTCAACGTCGACGCGTTGGTCATCGACCAGAACGACCGCATCGGCGATAACTGGCGCCAGCGATACCGCCAGCTCGTCCTCCACGACCCAGTCTGGTACGACCACATGCCCTACGTGAGCTTCCCGTCGCACTGGCCGGTCTTTACACCGAAGGACAAGCTCGCGGAGTGGTTCGAGTCCTACGCAAGGGTGCTGGAACTGAATGTCTGGACGAGAACGACGCTGAGGACTCCAACGTGGGATGGGAAGAAGTGGACTGTTGTCCTTGAGCGGCGGAATGCTGATGGTGTCTCTACGAGGACGATTCATCCGCGGCACATCATTCAGGCTACCGGTCACTCTGGCGAGAAGTTTGTTCCGCCCCTGGCTGGACTGGATGGCTTTAAGGGAGATCGCATATGTCACAGCTCGGACTTCAAGGGCGCCCTGCACGAACATAAAGGGAAGAAGGCGATTGTCATCGGGTCCTGCAACTCCGGCCACGACATTGCGCAGGATTTCTACGAAAAGGGTTACGATATCACCATGGTCCAACGAAGCACGACGTGCGTTGTCTCTTCAGAAGCAATCACCAACATCGGTCTAGCTGGCTTATATGAAGAGAATGGTCCACCGACTGAGGATGCAGACCTGTGGCTCTGGGGTTTGCCCGCTGAACTCCTCAAGGTGCAGCAGATTGGCGTGGCCAAGTTGGAGAACGAGCATGACAAGGCTACACTTCAGGGTCTCGAGCGAGCGGGATTCAAAGTAGACAAGGGGCCGGATGGAGCGGGTCTTCTGCAGAAGTACTTTCAGCGTGGTGGTGGGTACTATATTGATGTCGGTGCAAGTCAATTGATTATCGATGGGAAGATCAAGGTCAAGCAAGGGGTTGAAATCGATCAAGTTCTACCCCGGGGTCTGAGGTTTGCTGATGGTAGTGAGCTCGAGGCGGATGAGATTATCCTTGCTACTGGGTACCAGAACATGCGGACACAGACAAGGCGACTGTTTGGGGACGAGACAGCAGATGCCGTGGGCGACGTGTGGGGGTTCGACGCCACCGGCGAGATGCGAGGCATCTGGAGGCCGTCGGGCCACCGGGGCCTGTGGTTCATGGGAGGCAATCTGGCGATATCCAGATACTATTCCAAGATCCTGGGGTTGCAGATCAAGGCTGCGGAGATTGGACTTTCTCGTTGACGGAGATATACATATGTTGTAGCCAACTATCTGATAAATGATGAATAATCCCTGATCAATCGTACTTCTCACAGGAAAGGATCCGGAGGACGCAAGATTGGCCCCCAACGCCTGCAAATGCTCACCGACCGCTGACCAAGACACCACCAATTGGCCCAACGAGCGTGTCTTGTGGAGCATCCCCCGCGTCCCCCGGAAGCAGTGGAGAGAGCCAGAGCCCGACTGGGCCTATCAAGGCTGCGCGGGGTTTGCTCGCGTTTGGTCGTCCGGAGCAGACTCCGGATGTCTTGAAATCCAGAACGATTCCTCCGCTGCTCCTCCACCACACCCACACCCGCTTGACTCGTGCCCACCGTGCAAGATCATGGCAAGCCACATCGGCGACGAGATAAGCCCCGAAGACGCCAGCGAGCGGCGGGGCAAGAAGCGCCGCACTGATGTCGCGCGACAGGTATGTGGTGTGATGCAGTGACGTGACTCCAATTGGCATTGGCAGGATCAATAATCAATGGCTGAAACTAGGCCTGTGAGCGCTGTCGCGTGAAAAAGACTCGCTGCGACGAGCAGTTTCCCTGTGGGCTGTGTCGCAGTCTGGGCGTCGAGTGTCTGTACAGCTATCGGAAACCCTCGCGGTAAACAGCCGTTCACACCAGAAAAGGAAATGCGGAATTAACCATCTGCCAGCAGCGAACTCTCCTCAAACGCACTGCTCCGCATTCTTGGCAGGCTGGAGTCCAAAGTCGACAGTATCGCATCCAAAGCGCCCGGCCAGTTCTCATACGCGACCGAGCCGTGGCCGACAGAGGCAGACGCCGGCTACGAGAACCCACGATCGACCAGTTACATTTCTCCAGCGGCGCATGAGGTGGTGGAGACGGCGCCGCAATACCCACAGTCGGCTATCGTCCCGTGGAGTGCACACCAGGTGATAGCCTGGAAGCCTGTTCTCTCCATGCTGCCGGAGGCAGTCCAGTTGATCGTGAGTGAGTGCGGCATCGACTATTCGTCCTCGCTGGAGCTGAAGAGACCGCGCCTTCCGATTGTGCCCCGGCCTGGCACCAAGGACGAGGATTCTCTGGGGAATCTCAGTATCTCGCTTGTCAAGGAGCTGTGTCACTCTTACTTTGCGACCTTTCACCTGAATTATCCGTTTGTGGATCGCACCTTCTTCTTCCGCCACACCCTCCCTACTGCTATCAATGGGGAGTTTGGCTATGATGTTGAGACCTGTGTAGTGTTGGCGGTGATGGCCCTGGGCTGCTGGTCCAAGATGGCTCTCCGCGAAGCCAGCGACTTCCGTGCCCAGGGCCGCTGGAGCGCCTCGCCTCAAGATAGGTTCCACGACGACAGGCGGAGTAGCACCGATGGCTCTACACCGGGACTCGTCTTCTTCAACGAGTCCCGTAAACGCATTGGGTGGTTGCTCAACGACAACTGTATGCAGAGCTGCCAATACTATCTACTGTCAGGGTATGCTTGCTATACCTAGGTACTATAATTACAACTAACAACCGCAGGCTATTCTATGCCCAACTCGTCCGCCCTGTCGACTGGTGCACAATGACCAATCGGGCCAGCGTGTGTAGTCGAATGTTCTGGGAAAAGTACATGGCCCGTATAATACATGGTGCAAGCATATAGACTAACAGCTGCGATAGTGTGCCCAACCCCTGCGACGAATGGGTGGCGGACATGCAATCCCGCCTGTTCTGGAACATCCTCATGTTCGACTCCATCTTAACGCAAGAACTGAGACTTCCAGGTTGTCACTTGGATGAAATGGCTCAGCGGATACCGCTCCCTAAGTTTGTCAGAATGAAGGAGCCGTCTTTTCTTCCGCTTGATACAGAAGCCGATGAGGAGGATTCGTTTCACCAGTATCACTTTCTGGCACAGATCGCCCACCGGATACTTCTGAACAGGACCAAGTCTACCATGTTCGTGACGAGTATGATCCCTATCCCCGTCTCGCGATCACTTTCTAATGCCACGCACGCTAGGCGAGTATAGCTCCCAATCAGTCGCCGAGGAACTGCATCAGCAGCTCGAACGATGGCGGGAGCGACTGCCCGCAACCCTCCAGTTCGACGATGACCACCTCGTCCCACTACCCGAGTCTCCAAGCCAGATTCTCGCCGTCTCATGGCTCCGTTTTCGATACATCATAGCCAAGTTCCATTTCGGACGGCTCATCATGTAAGTCGGCACTTGCCTTCGTAGCAAAGCAAGGCGAAGCTAATTCGTCAGCCACAAAACCCTCCACCACCCAACAAACCCAACAGACGAAGAGCTCCGCCGATGCACCGAGTTCTTCACCCAGATCTTCGGCTGGGAACCCTTCATCCGCCTCTTCTCCGTCATGCGAAGCTGCATGCCGATGAAGTTCCATATCGCCTGCCAGTACGTCCGTCCATAGCCGGCTTTTTAACCGCATCGGTATAGATATACCGACGTGCTAATACCCAATAGACTCTTCGCCCAGATCATCATGGTCTACTGCTTCCGGCATAACCCGGAGCCTCGCCTGCGCCAGGTGCTCCCACATACATACCCGCAGTGGTGTTCGTTTGCCCTCGCCTTCTTGCAGGACGCGGCGCGCTCGAGTCCGACGTTGGCGAAGGATGCGGAGATTGCGACGGTTTTGTGTCAGGATTTGATGCTAAGGTAGATAGCCATAATCTAATCATGAATGAATAAATGGATAGAAGAACAAACGTAGAGTAGTGTAGCTTGGAATCTAAGCCCCCACTCCGTAAGCCATGTAGTAGGATAAAACGCTCCTCAACGGTCAAGATGTCAGCCAGCCACTTGCAGAATAATCTCCACAGTTGGAACCTGCGCACGGGCTGGAAGGATCTAATCTCGCTCAGAACGCCGAGCAGAACGAGTCAGTGCCAAGTGCGGACCCGGTGGCCACTTGGCCTCCCCCACCCCCGGAGGTCAGGACCTGGTCCGGGATACATAGCCTGGACTCTGGAGGGGTCGCAGCAGGCTTGGAATTCTACTCCATAGTCTAGTCTGCCCCATTGGCGCCAACGGGTCGCCTGCTTGTCTGTCGTGGTTTGGCAGATTACATTATCTTAGGTGATTGTCGCATGGGTACAACCTATCAACCTTGTCTATTATTGCCTGAAATTGCTCCGCTGTCGTACAGTACAATCTTGCATTAGGAGTGTGGATAGCTACTTTATCTTTATTGTTTTTCCTCCCCTTCCAACGGATTTCATACTTGATACCATTCTCCCTGTCCCCTCCACCCCCTCCCCTCAATATCCTCACCCACACACCCCCTCACAACTTCACAATGACGACAATGGAAACCCTAGCAAAATACCCCGACCTGCACACCAAAACCGCCCTAATAATGGGCGTCGGGCAATCCCAAATCCCCGGCTCCGAAACATGGGGCAACGGCGCCGCCATCGCGCGCGTCCTCGCGCACAGCGGCGCGCGGGTCTTCGGCTGCGACATCAGCCTCTCCGCCGCGGAATTCACTGCATCGAGGATCCGCGCCGATGGCGGGGTCTGCGACGTTATCCAGGCGGACGTCACGTCTGTCTCGGACGTGAAGAAGGTCGTTGATGCGGTTTTCGAGAAATATGGGCGCATCGATATCCTGGTTAATAATGTCGGTGCGACGGAAACGGGCGATCCGGCGAGTATGGGTGAGGAGACATGGGAGAGGCAGATCCGGATTAATCTCAAGAGCGTGTATACGGCGTGCCATGTGGTTCTCCCCGTCATGGAGAAGCAGGGGAGCGGGGTTATAATCAACAACGCGAGTATCGCGGGGATGCGGTATATCGGGAAACCACAGGTCGCATATTCCTCCGCAAAAGCAGCCGTCATCCACTTCACGCGGGTTACCGCAGTCATGTATGCGCCCAAGGGCGTGCGGTTGAACTCGATCGCGCCTGGGCTGATGTATACGCCGCTGGTGGAGAGCATGAAGAGCTCGCAGCCCGAGGCGTATCGGAAGATCGTGGAACAGCCGGTTCCGATGGGGAGGATGGGCGATGCGTTTGATGTTGCGACGGCGACGGCGTTCCTGGCGAGCGATGCGGCGAAGTATATCACGGGCCAGAATTTGGTTGTCGATGGCGGGTTTACGAGTAGTGCTGTGTCGAAGTTGTGATCTTTTGGGATTTTTCTTGGGTTTAGCGTTGGAGGGGCGCGGATTCGACGTTTTATGTTCGTATCTTCTAGATGCTGGAATTGATATGAGTAATGATGTCGATATTGTCAACAGCTGCTCATAAAACCCGCCAAATCTCCCCCCGGGATCCCGCAGATGAACCTCCAGCATCCAAACCCATCGCAACCCATCCTTGCCCACCAAGTTGATCCGATCACGTCCAACGTACAAACCCGCCCAGTCCTCCTCATGCAACTCTCCGAAGATCACGTGAATGCGTTGCAGTGTAAAACAACACCAGCCTCCCTCTTCCCAGGCCTTGAACAGCAACCGTGATGCCAGTTCAGACCAACCAGTAGCAACAAATAATCCCCGCCAAACCAATGTCCTCTTACCCAAATGTCCCCCTCGTGAATTCCATGCATCCGGAGAAAATTCTGGGGATGGGGAGAACAGGCGTGGTGATTCGCCAGGATGATATTGCGGTGAAACTACCACTTCGGTGGTCAACAAGTGATGAATTCGAGGTCCAATCGAATATCGAAGCGCTGCAACATGAACAAGCGATCTACTTGCAGCTGGGGAAGAGCCGTCACATTGTCGAATTCTTGGGCTCATCCGAGACGAGCACCCAACTCTCTTTGATGGAGAATGGTGACCTTCGGCGCTACCTAAGCCAACATAAAGCCTCGGATCAACTACAGCTTTCGTGGTTTCGTGAAATGGCACGCGGACTCGCGTATATCCACGACCATCGAATTATCGTGGCAGACATCGCCAGTCGCAACTTCCTGCTTGACTCCAATCTGTCCATCAAGTTCTGCGATTTTACCGAGTCGACAAAACTTCCCCGTGATACCTACATGAAAACCGCCAACGACGGGGGCTACACGGTGCAAACAGACATTGGGCAACTGGGTGCAGTAATATACGAAATCGTGACTGGACAGCGCTGCGAATTTGATATTTGGAAGGATGTCCCTGGAGAAGCGACGCGTGGCTCGTGGCCTCGGAGGGAGCGGCTTCCGAGCACGCGGAATGTCTGGCTCGGTGCGATAATTGAAAAATGTTGGACCCAGGGCGGATTTCGCAATGCGTACAAGTTGCTCGGCGAGGTCGAGGCTGTCGAGGTTGAGAACGGGTCTTCCAGTCAACGTGAGAGCCCAGAGCCACATGAATAATCAGACTCGTCGATTCGGTCCCGGATACAGCTTTTATCGCGCAGGTGGTCACAGTAGCCGCAAGTTCCAGTGCGATCACGCTGTTTATTTACACTCGAAGGCGCGGCTAACACTTGTAATAAGCAATTGGGCGCTTGGGTTGCTCTGCGGATAAAATTAGCGATATTAATGAGCTTCCCAGTCTAGTATATGGTCACGCGGTGGAAGAATAATGCTTTGCAGGCAGAATCAATACAACAAGTTTGTTAGAAACATTTAATCAGCGCGATATCTGCTCATAACAAAAAAAATAACCTTCGCAGTCGGTGTCTCGTTTGTTTAGATGACCTGCTCTTACTACAACATCCCCCTCCCCCGGCGCCCTCCTGGGTAGGGTAGAGACTGCAAAATATGCGAAAGTTCCCCCAGCCCAGTTGGTCGTATACAATAGAAAAACATGAAAGTCCTACGTGACGTCCTCATACCTCCCTAACATCAGGGCCTGACTGCGTCTTGACCGGGTTATACCGGACAAAATCCTTCTCAAGCACAGCCGACATCCCCAGTGCCATAGTAAGCGCCATGGCAACAATCTCCTCCAGCACGCTCATACACAGGTAGATGGTCGGGTTACCCGTGAGGACCGTGAATGACGAAATGTCGGCATAATCGCTGATCGCCGAATATACCACTCGGACGACCAGAAAGGGGCACGAAAGCGCGACGGCGAGGAAGAGTTTTTTTTGGAATGCCCTGAGTGAATACTGGAGCTGCAACCACAGCCAACCGGCCAGCACGACGAAGACGGCAAAGACAGCGAGGAAGAGGCCCATGGAGACCTTGACGATTTTGCCGGCGTGGTAGGTGCCGTCGTTGCTGTCGTTTGCTGAGCTGACGCCGGCGATACCGAGGATTAGGGCGACGAAGCAGACGATGGTTACGATGTTGAGGAACCTTGGAGGCAGTCGCTGATCGATATCGCTACATACCGTTGTCAGGGCATTTCAGTGGGTCAACATAGTCAGAGTAACTCACATTTGCCTTAGAACGCCGATGTAGGTTAGCAACAATGGCGCAAGCCCAATAAGCTCGCATACGGCCACGGCAACCTCAACATCGTGTGAATTGTGGTCGATTGTCAACAATTGAGAGATGCTGCCGGCGATGCGGATCAGAGAAAGGGTGACCCCGTATCGCCAGATCTTGCTGCCAGCTTTCCACCCGGTGCGACTCCAGATGAACAACGCAGCGACAAGGATCAATGGAAAGATGATGAGCTGGAGGATCGCGATGCCATCTCGGTAGGTGACGGTACCCATTGCTGTGGTGATAGTATCGTTAAGTGGGAGTGAGGAAGGAAGACGGCTCTGTCTGTGTACCCCTGTACCTTGATGGAGAAATTGCGGCTCCTTTATATCTTTGAGCGAGCCTCCCCAGTTGGGCTCCTCTTATATCTCCAAGTGCGTCACCGTTCAGCTTCAGTATAGACTCCAAACACCCCTGATTGGCCGAACATCCAAGATACCCGGTTCGGACTAGCGCCAGCCTATCGAGTTGGGGGCGGTTCAGCTGGTGGAGCTCGAGAGGGCTGAGCGAGGCGAAGCTTGTTCCCTTTAGCCTTCTGAAAGCCAAGTGTCTTCATGCTGCATCCCTCCTGCCCTTTTCGCTGCTCCTGGATGACGACCCCGGGGTAAAACCATGTCACCGAACTTTGGGTCTCAATCGAAGCCCTCGAGGAACTGCGCCAATTGCCGGGCTGTCAAGCGACGGGTGCGTTTCTGATCTTTCCCCCTGATTCTGCTTCTGCTTCTGCTCCTGCTTCTCTTGAATGGCAATCAATGGCTTGGCTGATTCCTCCCAGTGCGATAAACAACGACCCCACTGCGGCCAGTGCATCCGCACCCGCGAAACATGCCGCGGCTATCGAGACGAATGGGAGCTCGTCTTCCGCGACCAGACCAGCCACACGATAAACCGGACCAAGGCAAAGACATCGGTGATCGAACCGTCGAGCAAGAGTCCTAAAACGCCTAAAACGCCCGACTCGCGCTCGCAATCGCACTCGCCCCAGCCAATCCAGGGCCTGGCCCCCAATCTCGACGCGATCGGCGTCAACTATTTCCTGCATAATTTCGTCATTGGCGGGCACTCGCCCTCGCATGGGTATCTTAATTATATTCCGGTCGTTTATAGTGCCGATGGGGAGAGCCCGACATTGGTCGCTAGCATGGCGGCCGTTGGTCTGGTTGCGCTGGCGAATTCATCGCGACAGCCTGAGCTGGTTAGACAGGCTCGCACCAAGTACTCCGAGGCGATTCATCGCGTGAACACCGCACTGTCGTCACCTATCGAGTCTGTGAAGGATAGTACCTTGATGTCAGTGATCTCACTGGGCGTCTTTGAACACGTCTCCGACCTTGAATCCTGGGCCCGACATGTCCACGGCGCTGCAGCGCTGCTCGTCGCCCGAGGGAAAAGCCAGTTCTCTAGCACCGCCGCGCTGCTCATGTTCAACCAGGTGCGGACTGACCTGGTGTTTGCATGCGTGCATGATAATCGGCGGTTTCCGCAGGATATGTGGGAGCTGCAGGATGAAGCCATGAAGCATGTCGATCCCGCCAGTGCGTTTTGGCTCGTCGGTGTATTGGCTGCCCGGCATGCGAACCTCCTATGGAGTGTCCGAGAGAATAATGGGGAGATCCCATGGACTGTTTTCCTAGAGCAAGCGACGACATTGCAGCAAGATTTCGAGCACGTTCTCGGATTGCTCGCTGTTCAGGAACCGTATACGTCTTGTCAAGCGGCAGATGGCGATTCCGACCTATTCCACAACGGCCGCTTCGACATGTATCAGTCGACCTGGGCAATCCGAGTCTGGAATAACGCGCGGATGGCGCAGATGGTATTGTGCAATATCATGTACTACCTACTGAACAAGGTCCTCGCCACAGATCTGGCACCGCAGACCCGGGCGCACTTGATGCTAGAGCTTCAGGACGCACTGCAGCTTCAGGCGAAACTAGCAGCCGATATGCTGGGGACCGTCCCACAAGGCCTGGGGCTCGTATCACCGACTGTTACAGGAGCCCATCTTCCGGTTGTGGGTTGCTCGTCCACGAATGCGAATGCGTCGGGCGGGTACCTGCTGACCTGGTGTCTCTACACGGCGGGGCAGTCTATGGCTGTTCGAAGCAGAACTCGGCAGTGGATTGTTCGGCGACTTCAGCATATTGGGCAATATGCAGGCAATGCGGTTGCCCTGCAGCTTCTCGATGTTATAGTCCAGGTTGATAAAATAAGGCTGAAAGAGGAATGCGATGAGGAAGCGAAGAAGATGGTAGATGTGTATGATCTTCGAGATTAAACATTTACACTTAATCACTTGGCATATTTGTATTCGAGCGCAAGCAATATCTACCCCACTATAGGTGCCATAACATTTGGCGCAGTGTGACGCTGCGTTGATTATTCCTCGACAATATCAACCTTGTTCTTGTCTATTCAACATCAGTAACCAGCCTCATGAATTATACTAACAACTTACAAAAAGCAACATAGCCCTCGATATTCTTGGCAGCCTCGTACGTCTCCTTGTAGTACCAGGCCGCGTTCTCGAGCGTCTGCCCATCAACCACAATACTCCAGTACGAAGCGTGCCCCTTCCACGGACAAAAAGTCGACAAATCGGAGTCTCTCAAAAGCGACTTGTCCTTAATTGCAGACGGCGGGAACTGGATTGGCCAGTCAGTTTATGAGGGCCTACTAGCACTCTGGGTAGATGCTTCTTTACGTAGATGTTCCCTTCAACGACCTCCCACGTATCGGTCTCTGCGATAACGTGGTCGCCCACTTTTGCAACAGCGCGCGGCATCTTGGTGTTTTGTTTGATGAGGATGATTGGGTATGGAAGGTTGCGAAGAAGATGAAAAGAAGAAGAAAAAGGTTAACTGGTGAGACGTTGCAGCTGAGATGAAGAAGACATCCATGTGCGGGGGTGTCAGCCGATGACTAATTCGGTGCGACGGCGCCAGCTCGTGACATTCGTCAGTCGCGCGGCGAATGGCGATATCGATCTATATCTATATGTCATATACGATAGGATACAGACAATGGGAGATGCTGGGCTTCATCCCTGTCGTGGAGTGCTGCCCTGCGTGGATGCAGCCTCAGTCCAAATCGCGGGCAACGGGCAGGGATGAGACCAACATGCAAGGAGGCCGAGTCGACCATGACTTGGTCGGCTGTGCGACGCAGACTCGCTCCGAAGGGGCACGACGCTGGGCCTTGGGCCACCGGTGTATTTAATGCGGCCGGTGACGGCAAGAGCGATTGACCCATTTCGCACCCGACAGTCTGGGAGACAAGTGCGACCTCTTCCCTTGACCGAACGGGCTCTGCATCACATCCGAAGTCAACACCATGAAGGTGATCATTGTAGGAGCAGGCATCGCAGGGCTGGCCGCAGGTATCGGTCTCCGACGAGGAGGACACCAGGTCACGGTGAGTGAGCCAGTCCAGAAACTCCTCGATCCCACATTCCACCCATTATTCACTCACTGTCACCTCTCAGATCTACGAACGCTCCAGCCTTGCCCGCGAAATCGGCGCCGCACTAAACATCTGCCCGAATGCCTCGCGCGTCCTGCTAGAATGGAAATTCCAAGTCGAGCGCGCGCGCCTGGTCACGGCCCGCCGGCACATTCTCGCCCGCGGAGACACCCTCGAGACCCTACGGGACATGGCGTATCCCGATTTCCGCGAGCATTCTGGCGGTCCGTGGTACTTGGCTCATCGCGTTGATCTACACAATGAGTTGCAGCGGCTGGCGAGGGATCCGGAGGGGCAGGGGCGGCCTGTGCATATCCGGCTGCGCTCCGAGGTCGTCGGGTATGATGCAGACAAGGGCTCGATCACACTGACGGATGGGTCGGTTCATTATGCGGATCTGGTCATCGGGGCGGATGGGGTGCATAGTACGGCGATCCGCGCGGTACATGGCCAATCCACTGCTGTTGAACCGACGGGGTGGTCTGTGTTCCGGTTCTTGATTCCGACTGAGGATCTGCGGAATGATCCTGAGATTGTGCCGACGCTTGATAGCGGCGCGACGGCAATTACTGATGGGATGTTGACGATATTCACGGCGCCCGAAGGGCAGAGGAGGTTGGTGCGGTATCCGTGTGCTGAGTATGTCCTCTGCCAAAGGGATTCGGTATCCGAGGCTGACGGCGGGCAGCAACACGATTCAGAACTTTGTGGCCATGTACAACGATCCACGGGTTGATGATCATGAGCGAGAAGGTTGGTACCTGCTAGCCCTGAGGTATCAAATCGACAGCTGACGAAAGACATAGACTGGGACCGCTCTGCCACGATCGAGGACATTCTGTCCTACTACCAAGACTTCCATCCCGATATCGTCAAGGTCATCAGGTACGCATATACCCTGTTCACTTGTGCCTTTTCTAATAGTCGAATCAGAAAAGCAACCGACATCAAACGATGGCCCCTGCTCTACCGCGATCCCCTCTCAACCATCAGCAAGGGCCGTCTTGTACTCATCGGCGATGCCGCCCATCCTATGCTCCCTCGTACGTACCTCACCCATACAACAATCAATCCTCTAACTGCATTCAGACCAAGGCCAAGGCGGCGCAATGTCAATCGAAGACGGTGGCGCTCTAGGCGAAATCTTCTCCGGTCTGGCAGAGGGAACCCCCGATGATGAAATCCACCGGCGCATCGCGCTGTTCGAAAGGATCCGGCACAAGCGCGCGTCGGGGATCCAGGTCATGTCGAACGCTGGACAGGACCAGATGTGGAGGGTGCGCGATCGCATGCGCCCGTTTATGCCTGAGGGAGTCGAACCGCCGAATACCATCCCCGAGATCTGGGAGCATAATTTCCGCTACGATGTCCTGGCCGATAGTCGGCGGCAGCTGAAGGAGTATCTGGAGGGAAGATAGAGGGAGGTGGTTTATATCGTGGGTTGGTTGTTCTATCTCTATTTGTATCTAGCGGCTGGTATCCAACATACCGGGTTGTTGCTCTATTTTAGCTTGAATGTTACTCTCGTCTGGCCCTCTTTCAGGCTGATAATGTTGGAGGCGATGTCCTTGTTCACCACCTTAACGTCCACCGATCCATTGATCTTCCCCTCGATAACCTCGACCGTAACCCCATCCTGCCCATCTCTCACCCTCACCGCAACCTTGAACTCACCAGCCTTCTCATGATCCGCAATCCGAACCGTCTTATCCATCCCCTCCACCCAGTTAACCAGTAGCTCGACATCCTCACTCCAGTCATACACCACACTCTCCTTCCGCTCACCCAGAGCACGGAAGATAGCAGCCCCCGGCCGCAGCAGAACAGGCAACGAGAAGAAATCATGCTCCTCAGATACATACCCGCCACCGGTACGGATCTTCCCATCGAGTAACCCGTACCAATCTCCCTTGGGCAGGTAATACTGGATGCTACCCTCGGCGTTGAACACAGGCGCGACGAGAAGGCTGTCGCCGAGGAAGTACTGCATATCGAGATGCCAGGCGATCGGGTCCTCGGGGTACTCGAGGAACATGGCCCGGAGCATAGGCACACCGGTCTGGTGTGTCTCGATGGCGCTGGAGTACAGATACGGCATGAGAGAGTGTTTCGTCTGCACGAAGTGCTTGAGGACTTTGTCGGCTTCGCCGGTTGAGTCGATGAGCCAGGGGACCTGCGCACAGTTAGTCTTCTCCACAAATCCCACGGAGATATCTCGTCAGAGCAATCTTACCCGGAAACTCCCACTCCCATGCAACCTCGAATGACTCGAAAACAACCCAAACGCAACCCACCGCTTGAAAAGCGCAGGATCCGGCTTTCCCTCGAACCCCCCAATATCATGCGCCCAGTACCCGAACCCGGAAAGCGCCAGGCTCATCCCGCCGCGCAGTGTCTCGGCCATCGCCTCAAAGGTACTGTAGGGGTCTCCGCCCCAGTGGACGGGGAACCGCTGGCATCCGGCTGTCGCGGACCGTGCGAAGAGGGCGGCTTTGTGTGTGCCGAAGTTCTTTTCCAACACTTCGAATGTGACCTTGTTGTACAGGAAGGCGTAGTAGTTGTGCATCTTCTCCGGGCTGGAGCCGTCGAAATACACGACGTCGCCTGTGGGGATGCGCTCGCCGAAGTCGGTCTGATATTTGGTTAGAGGGTATTCTTGTTTTGGGGAGGGTTGTGGTGTGCGTACCTTGAATGAGTCGACGCCCATGTCGATGAGCGCCTGGAGCTTCCCTTGGTACCACTTGCAGGCGTCGGGATTCGTGAAGTCCACGAAGCCCATTCCCGCTTGCTGTTGTATCAAACGATCAGCATGTATTGGAGAGCGCATAGGATGGAGCATACCCAGAAGTCATACTGCCACACACTCCCATCGGTGCGCTTCAGCAGGTATCCCTTATCTGCGGCCTCGTCGAAAATTGAGCTCTCCTGCGCGATATACGAGTTGATCCAGACGCAAATCTAGCACCGATTAGCAGTGGCCATATAATAGTTAAAGAAAGACGTACGTGGATCCCCCGCTCCTTAATCCTCTGCAGCTGCCCCTTCGCATCAGGAAAGTAATCCTTATCAAACTCATAATCACACCACTTAAACCCAGGCATCCAGAAGCAATCGAAATGGAACACGCTAACGGGGATCTCGCGCTCCGCCATCCCATCCAGGAACGACGTAACGGTCCCCTCATCATACTCTGTCGTGAAACTCGTACTCAGCCACAGACCAAACGTCCACGCCGGCGGGAGAGCGGGTTTCCCCGTGATGGTCGTGTACCGCTCGACGATCGACTTGGGGTCCGGGCCGTAGATCAGATACATGGACAGCGACTCGCCGGGGACGGAGATGTTGACGCGGGTCGTGCGCTCGGATTGGATTTCGAAGGAGAGGAAGTTGGAGGTTGGGATGAAGATGCCGTAGCCGGCCGAGGTCACGAAGAAGGGGATGTTCTTGTATGTCAGTTCCGAGCCAGTGCCGCCGTCTTCGTTCCAGATTTCGACGCTCTAGCTGATAGTTAGCATTTCCTTTCCGAGTAATTGAGTGTGGGCTTTTGTACCTGTCCGTTCTTTACAAAGGGGCCGAATCGTTCGCCCAGCCCGTAGACTTTGTCCCCGACGCCGAGCTGGAGCTGGTATGTTACCCAGCGCTTGCCCTTGTTGGGGTCAAGGTAGTTGGCTCGGGGGTGCAGAGCGGTGGTGCCCTGCTTGACATAGCCAACCGAGCGCCATCCGAGTTTGGTGAGGAGTTTATTCTTCGCGTGGAAGCTGACATCAAACGACTTGGGTCGAGTATCCACAGAGGCGGAGAGACTGCCAGCATCGAGTTTCAGACCTTCTTCACTCTTCGAGGTCTGCACTGCCGGCTGCTCCGGTTGGCTGTCGGGGAAAAGCTCAAAGTGCGGGCCTTGAGTGACACTTCTCTGTTTAGTCCAGTGGGTGGACGAGAGATACAAGACATTTTCAACGGGCGAGCTGAGGGAGTGCGTGAGGGTTGGGTTGTTGAGCGTGTCACCCCGGTGGTTGATGGGCTTGGACGACTGCAGAAAGCATGAGAATTAATTCCCAAGGCAGCCACGGCAAACTTGGCAGAAGCTTACTGTGACGAAATGCAGCTTGTCGCCGCGAGTCTCGGCAACGACGGTTTCCACTGCCCAGTCAATGAGCGTGTCTGGCGCTGGGTGCCAGCAACCGTGTGAGAATTTGACCATGGCGCCTGCTAGCGAGGTACGTTGTAGTCTGCTCAGGGGAGATTCTTGATCAGCCGATGCCGATGTCTTTCTTATACACTTGCGCAGCTCGGAGATGCGCTGGCAGCGTCATGTCTCCGGCCAGCATCGGCACGACCGAGCATTTAG
The DNA here is from genome assembly GCA_025688815.1 of Aspergillus carlsbadensis. Taxonomy (NCBI): domain Eukaryota; kingdom Fungi; phylum Ascomycota; class Eurotiomycetes; order Eurotiales; family Aspergillaceae; genus Aspergillus; species Aspergillus carlsbadensis. Next base: position 527,300 of record MU628173.1, read on the forward strand.
GCGCCGGATATTCACACAAAACAGCACGGTTTACCCGGGCATCCAGTTAAATATCGACCTCAGGGACCGCGTCCATGGACGAGCAGTTCCGAGTCATGCCCACTCCATGCGTTACTCCAAATATGCCGTTGTTAGCGAGCCTTGGCTGACACTAGATCGATAACCCCCACGTGGGGGCCAGTCCCAGCGCCTCGGTTTGGCACGCGTTAGCAGCCCTGTGGCACCGTCTGACACGAGGAAACCTGGAAACGATAATCTGGAGCATGGCCAATGTGGCAAACTTGGAGACTCTCCAGCTCCTCCAATCTGCCATCCGGACGCTTCCGACCAGGTTACTCCAACTGGAAATCTGAATTTAGCCTGCACGTTTTGCCGGGGCTCCCTCCCCATGGGGCCTCGAGAGCTGCTCCCACGAGGATTTGGAGCTTTGATCCGGGTATTAGGGTATTTTGTAGGTATATAATGTTCAATAGCACGCGGATTTCCACTATGACATCTCCTGTTCAGAATTCTTGGAGTAGAAGCCGTTACGATGTCTTCCTCGAATGACCAGCGCATCAACGCCTATACGTGGGCATGCGGTCTCTTTGCCGCAGTAGGTACCTCGCCATACTTTCCTGTCTCCGATTCTGACGATTTTGTTTCTCCAGGTCGGTTCCCTGCTGTACGGTATCGACTCCGGAATCGTCTCCACGGTTATCGCGCAGCCCGAGTTCTTGGAATACTTCGCTCCGTTCAATCGTAAAGTCGCCCTCTCGCTTCCGTGTTTCCAAATCTGACAACCTGAAGCTAGCATCAAAGGCGCCGTCGTGAGTACATTCGGCGCAGGGACAGTCTTTGGGGTCTTCTTCGCAGGCTGGAGTGCCGACTACCTCGGGCGCAAGAAGACGATCGCCATTGGAGCCGTGATCGCCCTGATTGCTGGAATTATCCAGGCCGCGACGGTGCACGTTGGCATGCTGATCGCCGGGCGAATCGTCGGCGGATTCGCCGTGGGGATCATGAGTCAGTTGGCCGATCTTTTTTGAGGGGAACGCAGCTGACATGAGTAGACATGACGATTCCCATCTACAACTCGGAAATTGCCCCATCGCATAAACGTGGTTTGATTGCGGGTCTGCACGCTCAGTTTGTTGGGATTGGGTTTGCTCTTGCGAACGTATGTTGACTTTCTTCCCTCTTGAATCTGCAGGCTGACATTGTCGCAGTGGGTGGGCTTCGGTTGCTCTTACTCGACAGGCCAATTCCAATGGCGATTCCCTCTCGCTTTCCGTAAGAATAAGTCGCCCTCTCGGCCTGTCGTGCAAACTAACACATTTCCCAGAATGTCTTCCGGCTATCATCATCCTCATCGGCATTTTCTGGCTCCCATACTCCCCCCGCTGGCTCCTCGAGCAAGAACGCGACGACGAGGCTCTCAGGGTGATCAAGAAACTGCACGGCCACGAAGGACAAGACGACACCCTGGTGCGCGCCGAGTTCCACCAGATCCGCGAACAGCTCCGCTTCGAAAAGAGCCAGTATGTCGCCGGATGGGCGGACCTCTTCAACCGCGCCAGCAACCGGAAGCGGCTCATTCTCGCTGTGCTCGTTCAGGCGTTTACGCAGCTGAGCGGAATCAATGTCATCAACTACTACCAGACGGATCTGTACAAGGGGTTGGGCATGGAGGGGCATAATGTTACCTTGCTTGCGGGGTGAGTTTCAATGGTGTTTGCTCTGGTTGGAAATTTCTGACTCGGTCTGTATAGTATCTACGGCCTTGTCGGACCACTCGCCAACTTGGTCTGCCTGTACTATGTCGACACCTGGGGCCGCAAAAAGACGCTCTGGATCACCGGTGTGATCATGACACTCGACATGGCCATCGTCATGGGTCTCTCGGGTGGATTCGTCGACAGCGACAACATGGTCGCCAAGGGCTTCACCATTGCCTTTATCTTCCTGTTCTCCATGATGTGAGTGTGCCCTGTCCAACTCATCCAACACAGCTAACCAGCGTAGCTACTCCCTCGGCTACAACTCGATCCACTACATCTACGTCCCCGAGATCATGACAATGGCCATCCGCGCCAAGGGCTCCTCCATCTCCGTCGTGTGCAACGTCCTCATCAACATCGTCTTCAACCAGGTCTCGCCGATTGCGTTCAGCAATGTCGGATACAAATACTACTCGCTGTTCATCTGCACCAACATCATCGGCGCGATCACCGTCTTCTTGTACTTCCCCGAGACAAAGGGCAAGACGCTCGAGGAGATTGGGCATATCTTTGGGGACGATGTTGTGGTTGCGGATCTGCAGCAGGCGAGGGAGAAGATCGAGGCGACGGATGTCGAGATGGTTGAGCAGGTGGAGGAGCGGAGGTGATTGTGATCTGGTCTGGTGCTGCGGGATATACTTTGGTATGTGAATGCCTCAGTCAAGCGTGGGCTGGAGAGCATTTGAGATGCACCTTGTACTGTAACATTAGATGTGAAGGGGATGGATAGACCGGAGGGGAACTGGCTCTGAAGGCTTCCGAATGTACTCCTGTTTCTCCTTCATGATCAGTATCATCCTCAATAATCCATCTCCCTCATACAACATAGTTCGCCCCGTGTCGGCCCAATCAGGGTGGGTTAGTGCTCTCCTCAGGTTCTCTCAGGGGCCAAAAATCAGGAGCCAGGCGGATCACGGTCACATCCGTCGACGATCGGACAGTTTTGTGTCAAAAGCGAGTGTACCGCAACTTGATTTATGGGGCATAGACTTTGATCTCAAAATCCAAGAGCGGACCTTGGTGGCCGGTGCACGCGACACTGGCTGGCGACTCCTGATGCCCAGCGCTGCACCGCCACCCTCTGGCCCCAATTGGGCCTCGACCCAGCCCCGGAGTAATTGTGATCAGTCCAATGCTCAAGTTTCAAGTTCCCTGTGGTGCAGTCTTCACGTCGGAGTTTGTGGAATTGTCGCTCGCCATTATGCTTCGTGTTTCGTGCGACGGCGTCCTCCTCGTCCCAGCTGCAGGAACAGCCACCATCCATCCCGACAACCTGGCACGCGACCTCGTCGAGATTCACCGCAAAAAGCCTCTGCCAAGTCTGGAGGATTGCCAGCCGCGGGTACCGCGATGCGGAAGATGGGGGGACATCGGGCTTTACATAACGCCGCATTGCAACTTGGAGCTTACAGCTGTGCGCGGACTGCCGATCGCGCTCGGGGCCGGTCGGCGCTCGATCTCTCGATCAGGATAGGGCTGCAATGGCGACATGCGCCCGTATATCACCTCTTCAATCTCCGATGTTGCATGCCGGCTTGACGCTCAAGGGTTTTCGACTCAAGCTCATGTCGCGCGCGGGTCCTTGGATCTTATCGAGATGAGAGGCCATGGCATGCTGGACCCTGATTCTGAGTGCGATGTGGCTGGGTCCTCAGCTTGTTGCGTTCGCATTGCCCCTGCGGACCTCTCCTCGCCGGCTACGCTGAGATGCTTGTTGGGCTCGTCGAGTTCCATCTTGTGGCGATGAGGTCGTCAAGGGGCCTCGAAACGGCTGGCCAGGAGCGCACAGGCTTGAAAACTTGCGTAATCTTAAGCCGCGGGAGCCCTCGGATTCTCATTCAGTGGGCTCTCGCGAAGGGAAAAAGCAAAAAGCAGCTCTGTGGAGATCAGCCCTCATCTTCCATCAGAAGCGCGGCAGATGGCGTGATAGCGCTTCAGATCGCACAATGCACTCGATCCATCTCCCCCACCAGGCTCGCTCGCTCGCTCACGCCTCACGGCCATCTTTGCTTTTCTGACGACCTCGCGTCATTCTCACCACCTTTTGATCATGCCCTTCCCAGACTCCCGGGCCCGACCCCTTTCCCCCTCGTAGATAATGTGATTGAGGCCCCGCCCTGCCTGCATCTTGCATCTTGCACCTTGCCCATGGAGTGCGAGGCGAGGCCCGTCGCGATACGATCCCGATCACCCCCTGCCCCTGCTGGCCAAGCAAGGCACCGCCGTCCCTGCCCAGGGACACCACCACGATCACCATCAAGACAAGCTTACCAGTAGCCCACCATGAAGCTATCCAGCGAGCAGCTATACCGCCTGTCCATTGCAGGCCGGACGGCCTCGGGGCTCTCGCTAATAGGCGTGGCGACGATATTCGCGACGTTTACGTTCTCCGAGAACTTTCGCAGCCCGACGCATCGCATTATGCTCATCAATGCGTTCTATAACCTCTTTGACTTTATCGCGACCATGATGTCGGTTAGTGGGCCCGAGGCGGGGGATGGGTCGGCCCTGTGCCGGTTCCAGGGGTTTTGTTTGCAGATGTATGCTCCACTGATTGATGGGAAGAGGTGATTGCGCTTGTAGAACTGATCAGATTGCAGGTTTCCCGTTGCGGATGTGTTGTGGACGCTGGCCATGACGTGGGACGTTGTCCTTGTTGTCTTCTACCACTATGAGCCTGAGCGGCTGCGTCGTCTGGAGAAGAAGTATCTCGTCGTCATCACCACACTTACTTTCGTCCCGGCGCTGGTCTTCCTCTTCATCCGAGACTCGGATAAGGGTCCGATATATGGCAGTGTAGTGGTGAGTCTCCACCTCAAGACCGTCACTATCAGCATAAAACTAATATCAATCGTGCCAGTTCTGGTGCTCCATCTCCCCCAACTGGGTCCTCTTCCGCATCATATTCTACTATGCGCCGATATGGTATGCTTCCCTCTCTTAGGCATAGCCCCGGGCACTCAGGCTGACTACTCCAGGATCATAATCATGGTCGTCTTCATCCTGTACATCGTTATCGGCCACGAGATCTTCCAACTCCGCCACGAACTCATGCTCACAAACAACGACTGCCTCGTCCTCTCCTCCACCGCATCCCCCAGCAACGAATCCATCACAGCGCGACCACCGACGACCCGCGACGACATGAAACATCTCGATGGTACGCTATGCCCAGCCCACACCTCTCCCCACCCCAGCCCAAACTCGATAGTAAAAGTAAGTACTAATAGAAAGGTATAGGCCCCATAATCCGGCAACAATCCGCCGTCTCCCTACGCAAATTCCTCCTCATGCCCATCCTCTTCTTCCTCGCGCTGCTGACGACGTGGGTCACCCCGACGATAAACCGCATCTATGCCTTTCGGCATCCCGGGCAGGAACCCTATCCGCTTATGGTTGCTGTTGCGGCGCTGGGGTCCCTGCGCGGGTTCTGGAATGGGATTATTTTTGTCTCGATGAGGTCGAAGGGGAAGGGGAGGAGGTAGGAAGGAGGTAGTTGGATTGATTTTTTTTGTGGGAATGGGAATGGGGTTGCACTACTGGATGCACTGGGCACTACACGCTAGACGGGCTTTTCTGTATACGGTTTATGTTATATATATATAGGTCACGGATTGGTTGGATTGGTTGGGTTGGGATGGCGTTCTGGGCGGATAGCGTGATGATTACTGGATTCGGATTCTGGACAATGGACCGGTGTACGGGCTATAATGGAGCAAATATAAGCTTATCTCACTTTGACTACGGCCCTAGTTGCTTACTGCATGATGACTATCGCTCCTATCCCCCTCCACTCCACTCCCCCTCCCCCTGTCGCCACGCCAAAACACAGCTAAACCCGCGCCTCTCATTGAATTCCCTCTCCAGTTCATTCAATCAGTCGTCGCGACTCTCGGTATGAATGGTCGCTCCCTTCTCGCTCTCCATCACATTCTGCTTCTCCACCAACTGGGCAACCTTCTCCGTGGCCGCCTCACCACCGACAATGGCCGCGTCGCCATCGAAGAGCTTGGCGATCTCCTCGAGTGGGATCTCCTTGGTCTCGATGTAGAATTTCCAGACGACCAACAGCTCGAAGAGCAGCCAGACGCAGTAGAAGATGTAGTACTTCCACTCGATGTTCTTCAGCGCGATCGGGTTGACGTACTGGTTGAACCACAGACTCGTGTTGACGCAGAGGAACATGATGGTCAGGCCCTTGGCGCGGAGTCGGTAGGGCAGGATCTCGGACGAGTAGGACACGAGCAGACCGCTGAAACCGATGTTGTACGAGATGTAGAAGAGGAAGATGAAGGCGATGACGGCGTTTCCGGCGTTGGTGTCCTTGCCGCCAGGGCCCTCGGGGAAGCGGGCGAGGGAAATGGTTGTGGACGTGAAGCAGGTGATCATGGCTATGCAGGAGGTGAGGAAGAGCTTGCGACGGCCGAACTTGTCGACAAAGAAGGCGATACCGGTGGCGGAGACGGCGTTGACGGCGTTGAGAACCAGGTTGATGGTGAGGACTTTGTTGTTGTCGGTGATGCCGATGAGTTTCAAGACCTGGTCTGTCAGTCATGCTGTGCATGGAGACTCGAGGGGCACCTTACCTCGGGGAGGAAGTATGACACGATTCCATTGCCCGACCATTGGGAGAAGAAACCGATGGAAACAAGAATGATCAATCGGTGACGATTTCCAGGGGTCGACCAGAATTCAGCCCATGAGTTGCCCTCGAGCGCCTTTTCCATGGCGATGGTCTGCTGGATCTCGTCAAACTCGACGTTGACGAGCTCGTCATCCTCGTCGCCTTGGGCGTGGACGTATGCCAGGACCTTCTTGGCTTCTTGGAGCCTCCCTTTCGAGACGAGCCATCGGGGAGACTCGGGGACCAACCTGCTACCTGTCAGCCTGGAAACGGAGATCTCGATGGGGAGTAAAGTACCAGATAAAGATCAGCTGGCAGATCGAGGGGGCGCCTTGGAGAAGGCACGGCACTCGCCACGACCAGTCACTGCCCGTGATCCTGTTTGTGCCTGTAATGGTCAGTCTCTGTGTCCTATGTCCTCTATTCTATGTCGAGGTTTCTTACCAAGGGCTACACCAGCACCAACCAGACTCCCAATATACCAGAGCGAGTTGTAAATGGTACTGTAGACGGCGCGATGCTGAGGATGGACGAGCTCAGTGACCAACAGGGGAGAACATTCCTGAGCAATTCCCAGACCAAAGCCGAGAATAATCCGACCGACGACAAACAGGGCGATTTTGTATCCAATGGAAACCATCACGACTCCAAAGAGCATAATCACGCACCCGATGACCACCCCGACGCGACGGCCGAGGTGATCGGCTACATAAGGTACGACCGGGATGGCAAGCATAGAACCAATGGACATGGACGCGGCAAGAAGCCCAAGGGTCGAGCCTTGGGGATAGTTGTAGGCTTGGAGATATTAGCATGTTGTCGGTTCAAGCGATCGGGTGGACGTACAGCTCTTCCAGTCCTCCAGGGCCTGCAAGCCGTTCATCAGGGAACCATCGTAGCCTGTTGCCAGGTCAGTAAAGCTCCCAGACCAAACTCGTGCAAGGGGCAGTTCCGACCGTTTGTCGCAGAAGTGATCATGGCCGCCCACAAGGTGAGATAGACGAATCGCATCCCCTTCATCTTCCACCAAGTGACCTTGGGCCAGTCTCGGCCCGCGAGTCTAAAGGTATCTTTTCCCATGGTGATTATTGCGCTTTGAGACGCGGCTCGGCGATTGTGTTGCGGAGATGGTTTGGAATTGGACTGGGGACGGAGCGCAAGTTATAAGGCTGCTGGACTCCAACTGCGGGCCTGCGGGCCTCGACTGGCGGCAAAATGGATGAATTCAGAGACATTGATCCCTGCTCACGAGGGCCAACTAAGCTTCTTCGCGACGCGGCATCCCTGAGAAGCATGGTGTCTCCTTCCAGCCGACAGACGGGGTGGTCTGATTGGGGGAAAGGGGATATCGAGCCGGGGGGCGTCGTAGGAGCGCCGTGCGAGGCCGTGCTCGCCACTCCCTATTGTGGGAAGCCAGGGGGCATTTATCCGGCCGGGGGGCTGCCCAGAGTTGCATCCAACGGGCCGTGTTTCTTTGAGGAGGCCTTTCCAGATGAGTTGTTGGGTCTGAGCTCCCCAAATTCCCCCGCAGGAACCCCATGTTTGGATGAGGCTAGTCGATCTCGCCCCCCGCAGCTGATTGGCTGCCACTGCACGCTATTATCAACGCCCAAAGGGCCCCAACCATCCAAGAGGGAAAGACCGCCAATGAGCGCAGTCGCAGGCCAACCTCCAAGAGTCCAGGCCGAGACGCTCAGGCGTGCGTGTCCCCTCAAGCTTCTTACGGTCTAGCTTGCTTCGTCTCGTCCTCCGGTTCCAAAGTGGGCAAGTGCCTCCCTCTCGCCCTTTCCAGCGCTCGGCTCCCTCCCTCCACCGGTTAGAAGGTCCAGATGAGCTCTCGTATGATACGTGAATGCTTTGTTGGATCGAGCCTAATGTCGGCGAAATAGGCTAATCTTCGACGCCTCTCATGAGGTGTGGGAGGGTCTCATGATGCGGGCCAAACACCTGCTTCCCTCGCCAGGGTCCAGCATTTCCGAGCAGCAGGAGAACCTGGGGCCCCAAAAATAGTCGGTCGGGAGCCTCGCGCACGGTAGTCCCCTCTTCAGACCTCGGTCTTCCTGTCTTCTTCTCCCCGGGTGTCTTCTCTTGGCCTCAGTCGAGCATGAGTGCTCAGCCATGTGGCTGTTCGTCACACCTCGTATTTGCTTGTCCCAACTGGGTCTGGCGCGGGGACACCGTGGCTGAGGAGCCTCATTCTGCTGCCTGCAGGGTATCGATAAGACGAGATGACTTCACGTCACCTTCTTCTCCAGAGACCTCTCTTTGGCACAATTTCCTGTATCACTGTGCTTCGGCAACCCCTGTGGCAAGATGAATCAGCTCAGAGTCATCGGCGAAGATGCTCTAAACGCCCTCTACTTTGGACTCTTCCTCGCCATTCTCTGGCTGGTGTGGCTGGTGAGAGTGTTCATCAAGGGAGTCTACTACATCTGCCACCCGCGCAGGTTCATCACGATGCGTCGTTTGCGCGGTGGGAGTCCGCCAGTGACACTTTCTCAGGCGCGGAGGCCTCTTACATTGTCCCCTATGCAGCCACATCTGCGGCAGCAGTCCCTCTTCTTCAAGCTGCCGCCGGAACTGCGTCAGATGGTGTATCGCGAAGTCCTCATTCCCCCTGCGCCTATCCACGTGCGACGAACGCATCGAAGACTATGCAGCACGCCCTGTATGGGAGTCCCGCATAGCCAGAACTGTGCGCAGCGCATGGCGGCCGATGGGACAGTGGCACGGCGACTGCAAGGCGAAGCGCCTCACCGGGATAAGATCCTCCCTTTGCTCCAGACGTGTCGTGGAATGTCAGTAGTAGCAAAATCCATTTAAACGGCGCCGTCCCAGCTAAAACAATGCAGATACTCCGAAGCCGCCGACTTGATCTACACTGCGAACACGCTCTTGTTCGAGGATCTAGCGACTCTTGCAGCGTTTCCTCGATGCGTCACTCCCGATCGCCTTTATTCCATCCAGCGCGTCCGGCTGGATCTTTTCCCATTCAAAGATGAAAAGACCTACCTTGACGCGATGCCCACGGGCTGGCAACCTGCTATTAACGCTCTCGTCGCGATGCACGGGCTAGTCGACCTGACGATCAGGATCCCCTGGTCGGTGGATTTACCCCGGTGGGCATTCTATCGTGATTTCCTACTTGGTCCTTTGAAGGGAGTAGCAGCGGCAAGAAGTTTCACCGTTGAACTCCCGCCCAGCGCAGACTTGGAGAGTAATGTCGACGGAGTCGATGGCGAAGTCCCATACACCATCGTGGCAAACGCGGAACTGCAGGTCCCACGCCAGTCGAGATGCCTCTGGTGGGGGAGCGGGAAACTCCCGTGTTACTTCCCACCATTATAAAGTTGTCTCCAAGGCTCTATTAGATTAATGTCTATGAAATACAAAACGGAAGAAATGTACATAGCGGAATCGAATCAGATCAGATCAGATCACAGCCACCCCTTCGGCCCACCCCAGCTCCCCTTCACCATAGCCTGGTAGTACACCCAGGGGAAGAAAGTCTTCTTAAGGTGATAGAACTCCTTCCGCGGAATCGCCTGGTCGATCCCGAACCACTTCCCAAACGTCTCCTTAGGCACACCGCCGTACTTGAACTCCGCGAGGAGAACCTTGCCGTACTCCGTGAGCAGCGGGCACGAGGTGTATCCGTCGTAGATAGCGTCGGGCTCCTTGCCGTCGACCGTGCGGAGTAGGTTCTGCACGAGGACGGGTGTTTCGGCTGTAACTGCCGCCGCGGTCTTGGATGTGGGCAGGCTGGACGCGTCGCCGGCGGACCAGACGTTGCTGAATTTCTTGTGGCGCGTCGTGCCGTCGTCGACGTCGACGTAGCCTGCTTCGTTGGCGAGGGCGCTGTTCTTGACGAAGGCGTGCGGGCCCATCTTGGGGACCACGTGCAGGAGGTCGAAGTCGCGTGTCACGTTGGCGGCGCCGTTGGGACGAGCGAATGTCGCCTTCTTGCCCTCGATGGCGATCAGATCGTGCGTGAAGAGACCCTCGACGCCGCGCTCCTTGCGCAGTTCTTCGAGCTTGGCGCTGTACTTGGGCACGCCGAACATGGTGGGTGTCCCCGTCGCAAAGGCGATCTTGATGGCCGAGCCGGCGGGGTTAGTGGGGTCGTACAGGCCAGCCTTCTTCCAGTAATCGAGGGCGAGCCACATGATCTTCTGCGGGGCACCGGCGCACTTGATGACGCCCGCGGGCTGGGTGAAGATGGCAGAGCCCTTCTTCAGCTTCTCGATTGAGGGGAAGACGTTAGCGCACGTGTCGTACGAGTAGATGGTGGAGACGGCCGACTCCGGAGCGGCCAGCGCCTCGGAGAGGCCCTTGACGCTGCCAAAGTCGAGGGCAACGCCGGGAGCGACGATCAGGTGGTCGTAGTTGAGCTTGTTTCTGTTGCCCAGGGTGATGTAGTTCTGTTCCGGGGTGAACGTGCCGACGCTCTCGTTGTAGAACTTGAGTTTGGGGTCGATGAGCCCGTGCAGCGGCTGGCGGAGCTCCTCGCGGGTCTTGAGGCCGCCGCCGACGAGCGTCCAGCCGGGCTGATAGTTGTGCCAGAGGGCCGGGTCGACAATGGCAATGTCGTCCTGGACGAAGCGGCCGGAGCGCAGGAGCTGGTGACTGATGGCGAGCCCAGCGGTGCCGCCGCCAATCACGACCACCTTGTGGGAGCGCGAGGCAGCGCTCACGGGGGAGGCGGAGGCGGTCGCATAGCCGCGGCTTGTCGCGAGGGCAGCGCGAGCTGCAGAGGCCACTTTACTGCGCACCATTTTGAAGGATTCGATCGAGTCTGGATTCAATTGTGTTGCGGCGATCTGGAAAATTTGATGGCGGGGAAGAAAAAGCTGAGTCAGCCGAATGGCCTGATGGCGCAAGACGCGCAGAATTGCTCCGATCCCGCAGCCCGGTTCTCTCCTGATTTCCGGGCAGGCTCCGCTTTCGGCCCCGCTGCCTTGGGCCAGAATCTGAGAATTCTCGCATCGCTCTGGCAACAGCGATTACTGTGGGGAGTTCACAATCAACCCCTCATCGCCTGCTCGACGCGTCCACTCCATCCAGCTGCCATCGTAAAGCCTTCGCTCCATCTCGTAGCCGCTCAATTGCAATGCCAGATCCAGCGCTGCGGCAGTTACACCCGAGTTACACGTCAGCACTGCCGGCGCGTTCTCCTTGACTCCGGCAGCCTGGAATACATTTCTCAACTCGTCAGCAGACAGAATTGTCTTCTCGGCACCGAGAATCGAAGCGAGCGGTACATTCAGCGCCGCTGGCATATGTCCCGACCGTAAAGTGGGATTCATCTCGGGCTCCTTTCCGGAGAAGCGACCGGGGATTCGCGCGTCGATGATCTGGAACTCCTCGTGGGTTGAACTGGAGAGGAGAGAGTCGCGTAGTTCCTCGTAGGATATCACCTCCCTTGCGTCGGGTTCTTTGACGGGGTAGGAACTCGGCGCTGGGTCAAGGGTACGTGAAGGCCCAGAATTTACGGGGTATCCCTGGCTCACGTAGCGCGGGAAGTTGTTCAAGACGTGGACGTCGCGATGGCCGAAGTGGCGGCAGGCCCAGGCGACGCGTGGTGAGGAGTAAAGTCCAATCTCCAGCACATCGTAAACGATGAGGAGGTCGTCCGGCCGGACACCCAGTTCGGCCATGCATTTGCAAAAGTACTCTGCAGATGGAAGCATTTGGGGATATAGAGAACTCGTATCTCTTATTTGCTCCATATTGAAGAATCTATTCGTCGTTAATATTGAAATCGTCGAAATGTGGTGGAGATATATATTTACATTGAGCCGGGAATGTGGTGTTTTTGATGCTGGTCTAGAGACGATGTTTGGCCAGCAGCGACCGGGACAATCCGGCGAGGACGAGAGGTCGAAGTTATTGCCTGATGAAGCTCTTCTGGCGTCACCAGAAGAGACGAGAACGGGTTCCAGGCTGACGAGTCCATGATGTTGAGGGTTGTGCTCGCGAGTCTACGAGGGCGAACTGCAAATTGCTGAAGATGCGGAACATTTTTGTGCTTTGCTCGCTAACTGAAATAATTACATAACGCATTGCATAAAGTCATAACTGCTGTAACCAGGCACGTGACCTCAGCCTGTCGCGCCGCTTGTGCCTTGCGAATTCCACCAACTCTCGTGCCAGTTGCGCCAAATCAGCTCGTTCTCAAACGCGCGCACCACATCTACCGGCTGTGAGATCGTCTGGTTGCCATCGATATTGGTGGAGTTGAGGTCGATTCCAGGCGCAGGACCCACGTTGAGCGCAATCTGGTTCTGGAGCTGGAAGGGGATCCCGAAAGGATCATCGAGGGTGTCGACTGGTTGGAGGGGAAAGTCCGACGAGAGGTTCTGGAGCGGCTCGAAAGGAGCAAAAGTGTGGGCAGCCGAGAAATCGACTTCGGTGGTCGTGGGCTGGGTCCCCTGCTGTTTGGGGGGATTCGGTCGCTCGTACGGGCCCGTCGAATGGGAGATTGTGAGGCCAACGCCCAGCAGAGGGTCTCGGGTGCTGTGGACTGCCCGCGAAATGTCATTCAGCGCGCCCATCGCATCCACAAGCGGTACAAAGTCTGGTCGGATGGCGGCCCTTTTCTTCATCTCGCTGACGGCCGCCTCCAGGGAAGCGATGTCCTCCTCGTACTCGCTCGGGTCGGTGGCCGACAGGATATGGTAGTATAGGGTGAAGAAGGCACAAAATGGATAAAATGTGACAAGGCTTCGGGCACGGTTAACCTCAAACAGCACGAGAACAGATAAGCAGACTTACTGCGTGTGGAATCCCTGAAGTATATCATGAGCAGCCGTGATGGGCCTGTCAGACCACTCGAGAATGACTTGGATCACAGTCCTCGCAGCCTTGATCGCCTGCGGGTGTGCGATCTGGTCATTGGAACACGCTCTGCGGCGCATGAAGATGATAAAACTATAAAAGGCGATGACTGAATCGGCGAAGATCCACGACTCCATGGGTCCCGTTTTGGGGGATCTCGCCATGGACAGCAAGTCCCACTCGTCAAGCAATTCTTCGATTTGCGTACAGAAATGCTCGATCTTGTCCTGAACCTCGACTGTCATTTCGCTGCCCAACCCTTTGGTGACATCGAAGAACTCGGACACAATGAACAGTGCGCGTGCCCAGACAATCACAATTATGCAACGAGCCCGTTTCGGCTGCTCTGTCTGTGGAGAGATCTGCGAAGGAAATCGGACTTGCGTGGGCGGGCATTTCAGCGCACTGGGCTTTTCGTACCAGAGCCGGAAAAGAAAGTCGGTCTCGACCAAAGTCCAGTGTAGCTGGCGGAGGTGCTCCTTCTCATGCTCCTCTCGCGAGCCGGACCCCGGCAAGTCCACATCGTGAACCCCGAGCATGTCTCCGAACCGGCAGGCCTCGCGGTGGAATTGCCATGCTAGGTGATAGTCAAAGCTATTCACTGCAGCCCATGCCTGCACAAAGTCATTTGCGAGCCACTAAGTCCACCACGCACGCCCACTTACAGTCAAGTTTGCCGCAAAAAGGTCCAGGGGAGATCCCTTGGCAGATTCGAGCCATGCGGGGACGAGCTGTAGACATTTGTAGTAGGTTCTTGTCGCGAGCCGCTCCTCCGACTCTGTGCCCATACTCTGCGCTAACTGGATGGCGTTGTAGTAGATGATCCGCATCGCAGGGTCGACTTGGGCGTAGGGCGAGTCGATGATGTGGGGCATCGCTCTCAACAATTCCCAGTCGACGACGGTCTTGAATGATTCGCAGATGCTCAAGTAGCAAGCAATACTGTCGATGAAAGCTTTGTTTCCAGTTAGCTTGACGGTTCGGTGACGACGCGACAAACTTACTATCCAAATACCGCGATATCTCGCTTGCCGACAGGTTAACCTTTGCAGCGTCCATTGAACTCGTCCCTGGCCGTGCACTCGGGGCGGCAAGGCGGACCAGGGCCGTGTCGAGCCGGTTGATGGCATTGCTGACCGTGGACTGCGCCCACGGGGACGGAGGGTCGGAAATCAACTGACCCTTGTTGGTGAGGTCTTCAATGTTGTCCTTTGCCCCGCTCACCAGGCGGTAGATCCATGCTGCTAGAGTCAATACAGTCGCACTGGGACGGGAAAGGATCGGACATTCACACTGCTAGTTGCGTTTTCGGGCTCGGAGCTCACAGGGGGTGGTGGTTCTGTGCGGGGACTGGCCTGTTTCGAGACAGTCTCAAGTGCAGGTGGCGTTAGGCTCTGACTCTCACTATTTCCAAGGCGCTCCTCCAGAGCCTCAAGCCGATGGCCGAGGCGATCCATCTCGGTCTTTTGTCTACGTAATGCCGGTGGTCAGGATGGACTTTGCCGGAGCTTGCTCGCAAGTACAGTACCTACCGTGCTCCACGAGGCTTTCTCCTTTCGGGATACCGACACTGCACGTTGCTGGCCTGGCATCGGTCACAGTCGGGCTCTCCCCGGTCGCATTTCAGCTCCACGGTGTCAGCGTACTCTTGACAACCCTGCTGTGCGGCATACCTTTCTTTCGCGGCATCTCGAGCACTGTAGATGGTCAGTTGAAAACAGAAAGAGGGCACGGTGGAAGTCATTACCGACAGCTTCAGGCGAAATGAGTGCACACTATAAGGCTCCATCTCGATCGTTACTGTATGGCTCAGCTGAGGGCAGCAAACGATGACGAGAAGGAAGGCGAGTCGGACTCTTATGAGACCGATTGTCCGGGCCTCGGACTCCGCGGGCAGTGGCCGTTTCGGTCGAAGCCCCAGCAGTCCGAGCAGCAGCCAATCAACCAGTGTTAACAGGGCTTGGCGGCCTGGGCGGGAGTCATCCTGATCCATGCGGCTGACCCTTGGCTCAGCGGGCCCCGCGGCCGCCGATTGAACCAAGAAGGAAAAACACGAGCTCCAGGCAGGCAAACGGAGCTGAAAAGCTGAAATCCCGCACGGATGCTCGCTGCTTTCCTTTCCGAACCTGACGAGCCATGGATTAATATAAGGACTCTGCGCGCTCGGTGCCTTGTCGACCTGCATCATCGCTCCTCACTGTTCCACCACCACCGCATCTCCAGGTGAACATGGAGCAAACCACCCGTGACGAGATCAGTCTGGGGAGTCAAACCCCCACCAACAGCCAGGAATGGGTTCCTGAGGAGAAACGGTCCCTTGACGACGGCAACACTGAGCGCGACCACAGAGTCGCCCAGCTGGCCCGCACAATTAGCGCCCGATCAAGACAATCGCATCACCAACTGCCCTTCGAAGCCGGCAAAAACGGTCTTCTGGACCCCCAAAGCTCTCGGTTCAACGCTCGCGCATGGGCTAAAGCGTTCTACAATGTTCGGTACAGCTCCGATGACGGTGTTCCTCCACGAGTTTCGGGTTTCGCGTTCAAGGACGTCAATGTTGTCGGCTATGGAAGCCCGGTGGACTACCAGATGAGTGTGGGAAACGCGCTGCTTAAATTGCCGACTCTCGCCATGCAGACGCTCCGTGGACAGAAACAGAAGATTGAGATCCTCAGAGATGTCGATGGGTTGCTCCTTCCCGGAGAGCAGCTGTGTGTCCTGGGACCCCCTGGCTCCGGCTGCACGACTCTGCTCAAAACAATCGCCCAGGAAACATACGGCTTCGAGGTTGACCCGGCCTCGTACATCAACTACCAAGGAATCACCCCGAAACAAATGTCGACGAGCTTCCGCGGCGAGGCCATCTATACTGCCGAAGTCGATGCACACTATCCACAGCTCGCGGTCGGGGACACCCTCTACTTCGCGGCCCTGACCCGAACCCCTCGCCAGATCCCCGGTGGCATGAGCCGCGAGGAATATGCGACTCATCTTCGCGATGTCATCATGTCCACCTTTGGTATCAGTCATACTATCAACACCCGTGTCGGAAATGACTTTGTTCGCGGTGTCAGCGGTGGTGAAAGAAAACGAGTCACAATTGCAGAGGCGGCTCTGAGCTATGCTCCGCTGCAGTGCTGGGATAACAGTACTAGAGGTTTGGACAGTGCAAATGCCGTGGAGTGAGTGATCGGAATTGCCGTGCTTTGCTAGGATCGACTAACGTTCGCAGGTTCTGTCGCACGTTACGTACCCAGGGGGATGTTTTCGGGGTTACTTCATGTGTAGCCATCTACCAAGCTCCTCAAGCGGCCTATGAGGTAGGTTGAGCAGAGCATGAAACGGATTGAGCTGCGCTGACATCTTTCTCTCTAGCTGTTCGACAAAGTCACCGTTCTCTACGAAGGAAAGCAGATCTATTTCGGCCCTGCCAGTGAGGCCAGAGACTACTTCATCCGAATGGGCTTCATTTGCCCAGACGCCCAAACGGCCCCTGACTTCCTGACTTCAATGTCCAGCCCGGCTGAACGCGTTATCGCACCTGGCTTCGAGAACCTCGTACCTCGGACATCCGAGGAATTTGCCCAGCGCTGGAAGGAAAGCCCCGAGCGCCAGGCTCTTCTCAGCCAGATCAATCAATACGTCGAGGAACACCCGTTTGATGGCACCGACCTGGCCACTTTCGCTTCGTCTCGACAAGCTGAGAAGTCGACAAAGCAGCGCTCAAACTCGCCATACACCTTGTCCTACTGGGGTCAGATCCGAGCCTGCCTCTGGAGGGACTTCAGGCGACTTAAGAACGACCCCAGTATCACTCTTGCAATGCTGATTATGAATTTCCTTGAAGCCTTGGTTATTGCGAGTGTTTTCTACAATCTTGCCAACGATACCAGCTCGTTCTTCTACAGAGGAGCGCTTCTGTTTATGATGGTCCTGCTCAACGCCTTTTCCAGCATGCTTGAAATCCTCACGCTATACGAGAAGCGAACAATCATTGAGAAGCACAATCGATATGCCCTGTACCACCCGAGTGCAGAAGCGATATCGTCAATGATTATGGATATGCCTTACAAGATTATGAACTCTTCGCTCACCAATCTTACCCTGTACTTTATGGGAAACCTCCGTCGCGAACCAGGTGCATTCTTCTTCATGTTCCTGATTTCATTCTCCATGATGATGGGAATGTCCATGTTTTTCCGCTTCTTCGCCTCCATCACCAAATCCATCGAGCAAGCCCTCGCCCCTTCAGCAATTATTCTCCTCGCACTTGTGCTCTACACAGGCTTTGCGATCCCTGTCAGTTACATGCGTGGATGGGCCTCTTGGATTCGCTGGTTGAACCCCGTCTCGTATGGGTTTGAAGCAGTGATGGTGAACGAGTTCCATGGACGTGAATTCCCCTGTGTGTCGTTTGTACCGTCCGGACCAGGCTACGAGAATGTTTCTCTCCAGGAGAAGGTGTGCTCGACGGTCGGATCTGTCCCAGGTTCCACCGTGGTCCAAGGCACTGAATTTGTGCGCTCCGCATATGGCTACTTGAACAAAAATCGCTGGCGGAACTTTGGCATCATCCTCGCCCTGGCAATTTTCCTTTGCATCTGCCATTTGGTGACTTCTGAGATTGTTTCTGCACAGCGCTCAAAGGGTGAAGTGCTTGTCTTCCGTCGCGGAAAGGCGCAACAGGCCCGCGCGAAGCGACAAAAGGGTGACGAGGAGCAAATCGCCAACCCCGTCGCTCGCAGCATGAATGTCAGCAACGAAGGTTCCACTGATATTGCAGGCGTCGAAAAGCAAAGCTCTATCTTCCACTGGGAAGATGTGACCTACGATATCAAGATCAAAAAGGAGGACCGACGTATTCTTGACCATGTCGACGGCTGGATCCGACCAGGCACTTTGACGGCTCTTATGGTATGTCCCCAAGCAACAATTTGTCTCTGAATTTCAGTTAACAAGGCTTTCTAGGGAGTCTCCGGCGCAGGAAAGACTACTTTGCTTGACGTCCTTGCCAGTCGTACAACCATGGGAGTCATTACTGGAAGCATGCTTGTCGACGGCCGACCTCGTGATGAGTCCTTCCAACGGAAGACCGGCTATGTTCAACAGCAGGACCTTCATCTGCATACCTCGACCGTTCGGGAGGCCCTGGAGTTCAGCGCCCTGCTTAGACAACCACCCCAGTATACTCGTGCTGAGAAGCTCGCGTACGTGGAAACGGTCATTGATCTTTTGAATATGCGCGAGTATGCCGACGCCATTGTGGGAGTCCCTGGAGAGGGTCTCAACGTGGAACAACGCAAGCGACTTACCATTGGAGTTGAATTGGCTGCTCGTCCCAAGCTCTTGCTCTTCCTCGACGAACCCACCTCCGGATTGGACAGTCAAACCTCATGGTCCATATGCAATCTCATGGAGACTCTAACCAAGAATGGGCAAGCAATTCTGTGCACCATTCACCAGCCATCTGCCATGTTGTTCCAGCGTTTCGACCGACTTCTCTTGCTTGCCAAAGGAGGAAAAACCGTTTACTTCGGCGAAGTTGGTACTGGGGCAGAAACACTTATGGATTACTTCGTCCGCAACGGCGGCGCCCCGTGCCCAGAAGGCGCCAACCCTGCAGAACACATGCTGGAGGTCATTGGTGCAGCACCCGGGGCACAGACTGAGATTGACTGGCCTGCCATATGGAGGCAGAGTCCCGAATACGCACAAGTCCGAAGTCATCTCGGTGAACTAAGAGCACTTGCCAACCAGCCCTCCGCAATCTCTGATCCAAACGACAAGTCCAGTTACGCCGAGTTTGCGGCGCCCATGTCTGAACAGCTCCTTCAGGTTGGACGTCGCGTGTTCCAGCAGTACTGGCGCTCCCCCTCTTATGTGTACTCCAAGGCTATACTAACAGTCATCTGTGTAAGTTCCCCGCATCCATGCGTGTTACACTGTCTGACCATACCAGGCAATGTTCATCGGATTCTCCTTCTTCAAAATGGGCAATACTCAACAGGGACTGCAGAACCAAATGTTTGGTGTCTTCGTCTTCCTCTTTGTCATTATGCAACTCATCATCCAAATTATCCCGTCGTTCGTCACTCAGCGGACAATGTATGAGTCTAGGGAGCGGCAGTCCAAGACGTATGCGTGGCAAGCTTTTGTTCTCAGCAACATTGCTGTTGAGTTTTTCTGGAACACGGTAAGTCTCCGTACCTAGTGGTCAATTGATCAACTAATCGTGTCCCGTAAGATCATGGCAGTTCTCTGTTTCCTTGTCTGGTTCTATCCTGTCGGCCTTTATCGCAATGCCGAGTACACAGATACGGTGCACTCGCGCAGTACCTTGACGCTGCTTATTATCTGGGCATCCTTCCTTTTCGCCAGCTCATTCGCGCACATGCTGATTGCCGGCATTGAGACTGCGGATGGAGCATCCGCTTTGTGCAATGTCTTGTTCATCATGATGTACGCCTTTTGCGGTATTTTGTCCGGGCCCGATGCTCTCCCCGGATTCTGGATCTTCATGTACCGGGTCAACCCTCTGACGTACCTGGTCTCGGCTTTACTTTCTGCGGGACTTGGTAATGCGCCCATGCATTGTGCCGACAACGAGCTTCTCTCTTTCATGGCCCCGGACGGCATGACATGCGGCGACTACATGCAAGATTACCGGGCAGCGAATGGCGGTTTTCTGCTCAACCCCAACGCCCAGGGCAGCGAGCAGTGCAACTATTGCGCTTTGGAGTACACCAACGACTACCTGAGTCGTCTGAGCATTAACTTTGACAACCGCTGGCGAGACTTTGGGCTCCTGTGGGTGTACATCGTGGTCAACACTGTCTTAGCGATTGTCTTCTACAAGCTGTTCCGCGTCCCCAGGACGAAGAAGGCAAAAAAAGCGTGATCCTTATCCTATTCAAAGTTTGATATTTCCTTGATCTATTAATATTCCTAATCGCTCTTAATCTCTCGGCGTTCTTGATTTTTTCTTTTCGGCGGTTTTACTTTGTGTGCAATAGAGAATTTGTCTAATAGAAATACATTGTTTGGATTATGCACGCATAGTGTATTCATCCCGTAGACATCTCGAAACCATTAGCAGCAAACCAGATAAAGCAAGACGTCCGAGAGTGAAAGGGATCACGAGGCCATAGAGCTTGGAAAGAGTCCGAAAAGCTTCAACCTTATTACCGAGGGGCGAGCACTGAGCAGACTAGGCAGCGCAGTTCCAGCGGCGTGCAGCCTAAACCAGGGCCATCCGTCCAACCAACGGCAGGCGAAGTCTCCTACCGCAGGAGGACTTGGCTAATGATGAAGGAAGATGGTAGCGCGACGGGTAACGAAAGCCGGTGATTCTAGGTCAAGCCTAGAGCACCCCAGTACGGTTCTAGTCATGCCCGTGGAGATTGTAAGATTGATCGCTGCAAGGCAGCTGCAGCTGTCAATTCTCTACCCTAGCAGTTGAATACGAGCTACGCTACACTTCGTGCCCTCACTGCTCGCCGCTGCCCCGGAGCAGGTCTTTGACTTCCTGTACTCCTTGTTCGCCTGCCAACCTAGGGTACAAACGAAGTACGGCGTCTAATTGCGGCGTTGCGGCCCTGATGTTCTCCTCGGTCCAAGGGCAGTGCATCCTGATGAACTCCTCATGGATACTTTTGAAGTGAAAGGCGGATTGGAAAAATAGTCGTCTGCCGGAATCACTCAGCAACCTTGATACAGTAAGAGGGAGGTGCTGCGAAATATCTTTTTCTCTGATCGAATTCTCGAGATAACGACGGTCTGCTTCGAAGGTCTCGCCCGCCAATATACCGTCATTGTTCCATCCAGGAATATCGGCAATGAACCAAGGGTGGTAAATAATGGCTGGCAGCGGCGCCACAGACATCCAATCCCAGTCAATAACCCTGTGATCGAGCACATCTGTCAACATATCATCAGAAGCCAACGCATTGTGCTTACCCTGTCAAGTGGAATTCGTCGCTTGTCATGATATTATGGGCATTCAGGTCTCCGTGGGTGAAACCGACGCCAGAGAGTTCATCGTACTCAGCAGCATAATCCGGGATCATGGACCGCATAATAAGGTAGTTGATGGCATCTCCCCATCTAGCAGTGCCGTTCAGGGTTCGCCGGAGTCCTCGATCCAAACTTTCAGTGAGCCATGTAGAGTACGAGCAACTTTTCTCTTGTGCAAGGGCGGAAGGAACAGGAGTAGTCCATAGCTGCAATAGGAATTCCGCCAGGTCACTCAAAAGCCTCTGTCGTTTAAGCAAAGGGATTTGAGAATTCCAGATTGCAAGAGGCTTGCCACTGACCCACTCCGAATATACTACGGGGTGGTCTTCTTCAACGAAGCGGTCAGGTGCTTTGATCATCGGACGTTGCTTTTTGATGTGGTGAAACTGCCTGACAGCTCGAAGTTCGTTTTTCCAGTTATTGGAATCGTCGCTGACGCAGCCCATTGTACCGAGTCTTTAAAGACAATCTTGAAGATGCGGTGGGAGCCACCACGGCGCGGGCTCTCGTCGGCAAGCGCACATGGGATACCTGGACGAAGGCGACTCGCTGCTTCAGAGAGCATACAAAGCGAATTCGTCATACTGGGACTACATGAACCGCATGAAAAGTAGAAAGTAGGATGGAGGGAAGAACACAATCCATGGAATCCAGAGTGGCCCAAGGCGGTCTGGCCGGCGGGCGGCAACTGCCCGACTCCGCACGACAACACCTGGCATCTCCAGCTCCATCTCCACCATCCAAACAACCATCATTAAGCGTTCATCTTCCTCTCAATCACCGTCAATCGAATCCATCACAATGCGTCTTCCTAGCTTTGCCGCCCTCCTTACCCTCGCCCTCGCTGGCTTCTCCCAAGCCGCTGAGCTCGGCATCGAAACCACCCACGCCGTCGAGTGCACCCGCAAGACGGCCAAGGGCGACACCGTCCACATGCACTACCGGGGCACTCTGGCCTCCGACGGATCCGAATTCGACGCGAGCTACAACCGCGGAAAGCCCTTTACATTCCCTCTTGGCGCCGGCCGGGTTATCAAGGGGTAAGTCTGCCCCTAGCTGATTGTTTCGTGGTCGAGGATACGCGGGGTAGACACGGGAGACAGTCAGGCTAAATGATGTGAACAGTTGGGACCAGGGCCTCCTCGACATGTGCGTAGGCGAGAAGCGCACCCTTACTATCCCTCCCGAGTACGGATACGGCGACCGTGGCGTTGGACCGATCCCCGGCGGCGCGACGTTGATCTTCGACACCGAGTTGATTGGAATTGAGGGCGTCGCCAAGGATGAGCTCTGATGGACCGGTCGGACGGACGGACCTTTATACGACTACATGTGGTTACAATACTCTTCCCGAGAAATCAAATCGTCATGATCAGATTATGTATTTAAATGAGATACGACATTCATTTCGGCTGGCCACGCAGCGTCACATATCACATATCGTGTGCATACAAACAAACAAGCCCATACGGATCAAACATCTCCCGCGACGGTTTCTCCCTTTTCTGACTTGCGTCGACGATGTAGGAAGAAGTTTTGCAGGTTCAGCGCCAGTGTCAGCAGCCACGATGCTCCGGCGAGGATACAGATGGCGGTCAGACCGCGGTGATATAACGGTCGGTCGTTTGTGCGGAAGATCTGGGATCCGGAGATTCCGGCGCAGTTGGCGGCCATGACGACCAGCCTGGAAGGATTGTTAGCTTCTCGTTATAATCCGGCAGGGCAAGGAAAAGAGGACATACGCCATGGCGATACTTCGCTCTTGGGGCGATCGGCAGTACACTGAGAGCCATCCGATGTTCAGGACGCTGATGAAAGTGTTAGCAGGCTGACCTCTTTTTAGGATCGAGATGGTGTGGCACTTACTGCATACTCGCGTAGGAGACGTTGGCAACCGCAAGCACCCCATACCGATGCCAGTGTCCCGAAGTGACGGGCGTGATGCGAAGACAGGCGTACGAAATGACGTTCCATGTGATCGCAATGAGCACAAAGGGACCACGATGCCCGACCTTGTCGGCAAGATACGACAGGATCAGGATCCATAGCATGCCGCAGTATACGGGCACGGACGCCAACGCATTCGCGCGCACTGCGCCGAAGCCAAAGGACTTGATCATGCTGGGCGTGTACTGGGTCAATCCCTGGAAGCCGGACATGGCGACGAGGGTGATGAAAAAGTGCTGGATGATTCGGGGCTGGCGGACGGTTTTGAGGATATCCCGGCCTGTGATCTTGAGGTGGCCGGCTGCTTTGCGGGGGTCATCGAGGAGGACACGCTGAGTCGCGATGTGGGATTCGCGCGGGGTGAAGTAGCTCCAGCGGCCGCCGCTGAGGCTGCTGAGGAGCGGGCGCCCGTCCCCTACTCTAGGAGGAACGAGGAGGACGAAGATGATGCCGATGAACAGGGTGATTACTCCCTCGACTGTCCTTTTGTTAGTACTTCGCCATAGAGAGGAGGTTGGGCAACTCTTACCCAGAAAAATCCATCGCCACCCTGGAAGGCCACGCTTCCCAGACAAAGTCAAGAGACCGGCAGAGATGAGACTCGACGTGGCACCCGAGAACATTTGTCCGAAGAAGAAAAGCGTTACTCGAAGACTTGTTTCCTCGCGTTTATACCATGTCGACAGGTAATAGAGGGCGCCAGGAATGAAGCCACCCTCAAGCAGACCCAGCAGAAACCTCGTCACCAGGTACGCAGGATACGAATTGACAAAGCATTGGAACGTTGCGACCAGCCCCCATGCGAATATCTGGACCGACAGCCATCTTTGAGGACCGACTCGCTGCATTATCACGTTTGACGGAATTTCGCTGATGACGATACCGGCCGACAGTAATTGAGAACCGATATTGATCTGGTTTGTTGTGATGTTGAGGTCTTCGGTGATGGTTGAGGTAAGGGCAGCGCTGATGTTTCCACGGTCGATCTGGAGCGCGAAGAAGGCGAGACCGAGGATGGGAATGAGAATCGTGTCGAGTCTAATATGTTAGAAGATGCTTGGAAAGACACACAAGGAGTTGACATACTTGAATTTGAGCTTCTTCTCCTCTGCCTCGTCCCAATCTTGATTAATTGGGGCGACATCGTCACTCTGAGCTTCAGCAAGGGAGAGTTTCTTCTCAGAGTCAATCACATTGACCTCTGCTTCCTTTGCAAGGGCCGACATGATGAAGCGCAATCAAGACAGGAAAAAAAAAGAAGAGCAAACGAACAAGCGTCAACAATGCTTAGGAAAATGATAGTGTGCATCGTGGAATTTCCGGCCCTTGCGTCGGAACTTATATACGCCCGCATTCTGAGACGCTTGCGACAAAAAACTCGTCACTTATCTCAGGCGGTCCGGAATTACGTTGGCAGCCGGTATACTCCAGCCTGCCATGCCAATGATGCCATGTTTTGGTGGTGTCGACAATCGAAGCCGCTATGGCGCAATCATGGGCCACGCTGAGCCCGGATCTTGACTCGTCAAGCGTCTTATCGATCTCAGGCTAACCAGTGGGGCTTCTGCAAGTTACCCACGCTCAAATAATGCCGTCTTCGCGTGCGGAGGTTATGCCACCGGCCCCTTTGCCAATTATCGTGGAGCTTTTGCGTCGGATGTGGAGGATTTCTACTTTCTTCGTAAGCGGAGGAGGGCATTTTATTCTCTTCCGCCTCGCTTACAGCGTATTCAGGCGAACTGACTTGGCATTCTATTTACTTTGCAGGAGTAGTTTGCTCCTTCTAGACCCACGCGTCCCAGCTCAGCCCGTACCGCGAGTATGACAGCGCCTCTTGTGGGCCCTCCGACTCTACAATGTACCCCCGCTCACAACGGTCGTACGAGACCCGCGCCTGGCTGGCATAGAACCTGTCATATTGCGAGCCCAATGAATCCTGCAGGTTCTGGACTTCCCCGTCGGGGTGCAGCACGTCCCATGGCTTAATGCACGTGGACCCCTGGCATGACTTGAGCACAAGGAGGATGGAGTCTAGACGGGTGATGACCTGTGACAGGCTATACCCCAGGAGTTCAATTTCCGTGTTCTGCGCTGCTTCCGGCGATGAGTAGAGGTTGTTCAACTGGTATGGATCGGCCTAGAGGAAATTAGTGTTCTTGCACGCGTTGGATGGATGGAGGAGAAACTCACGGTCAAATCATAGAGTTCGTGCTCATTGTTGCACCAGACAGAGTAGTAGAGATTGTAGCTCTCTCCGATGATTCTGACGGACTTGTACGTGTTGTTCAGAATGATCGGTGTGTGATTCGGGTTGGCTGCGCGAACCTGGTCAGTCTTGTGTTCGTGGAATGGAGATGTGGAATGCATACATAGAGCGCCCTTCTCTCCCTCGAGGTATCCTAAGCCCCAGTACTCCACGGTGACATGCTCGTGGCGCTGGTACACAGCGTCTACATCGCTGCGCACGGGAATAGGCGTCCCATCAAAGTCCTCGCGGAGTGAAATGCCCGCCAAGTCAAAGATACTTGGGACCAAATCGATATGCGTGGTAACCGTATCTTGGGTCTCATCCGCCGCAACCCCAGGTCCACGAATGATCAAGGGCACCCGAATATCTTCCTCAAAACCACAGGTCTTGCCCGGCGGCAGACGGTGCTGTCCAATATGGTAGCCGTTGTCGGATGTGTAGATGATGTACGTGTTGTCCGCCTGCCCACTGGCTTCGAGCCGCGTCACGAGCGAATCAACCAGCTCGTCGACGCCCTGGAGCGCCTGCAGGCGCCTACGGTAGAAGAGGTCGTGGTAGGCGACCGTATCCTCGTCCTGCTTGGGGAGATCGCGGATCCAGTTCACGCCGCTGGGCTCATCCGGGTTGAAGTGCTCTGTGCGCGGGACCGTGACACCCTCGAATAGATGCTTGTGGCGATCCAACGGGATCGGCTCGGTCATGACCGTCGGCGCCTCGTGATCGACTGCGCCTGGATCCACATTGGAATGAGGCGCGACGGGGGCCACGGTGAGGAAGAACGGCCGGTCGCCAGCGAGCGCGTCGTCCAAGAAGCCCAGTGCCTTCTCCGTGATGACCTCGACCGTGTGTCGGCCCTCGTAGCTGACAGGTGCATCCTGGTTTCGCTGGTAGGTGGAGTTGAGGTACGAGTAGGTGTAGGGATCCAGGAGGAAATCCGAGCCATTGAAGCCGTTGACATGCGGACTGTGGTAGTTGTCGACGGTGTGGGCGTTGAAGAGTTTGCCCGTGTAGAACGTGTCGTACCCCGCGTTCTGCAGCCACACGGGGAGGAAGTTGTCATTGAATCCACGGTCCACGAACTTTGGATAGCCGCCTGGGAAGGTTAGGAGAGTTCATCTAACCAGGATGATGAGAACGCACCGTATGGCGGGCTAACGTCTGTGACGTTTGTGTTGTGCGCCTGACGACCGGTCCACAGGCTGACGCGCGACGGGCAGCAGAGCGCAGTCGTCACGAAGTGGTTGCGGAAAAATGTGCCCTTCTGCTTCAGGTGCTTTAATGTCAAAGGCATGTAATCAATTGAGTCGAGCTTGAGATCCTGGTCGTCGGTGATGACAAAGATAAAGTTGGGCTGTTGGGACGTCGACGGTGAAGCTCCCAGAATCTGTTGGGCAGCGTCGGGCGCAAGATTCGCTGCATGGGCTGCAGCAAGCAGACCGAAGACGGTCCCAACAGAGAGCTTCATGGTGATGTTCTAGTCAATAATGAAGTGAGATGCATCCAGGAACAAGAACAAGGGTTGTTTAAGTCGGAACGTGAGGGGAAATGCCGGCGAAGCTTGACTCCACTTGTCTAGTAAATTAAAGAGGGTCCAGCCCAGATGACACCATTTTAGGGCCGATTGGGCATTCAAGGCTGCTATCGACGGATCTATCGGCTGTCAGAAGCATGCAGCCAGCCCTGTTGGAGACTTAGAGTGTTGGAGATGGAGATGTCTACGCGATGGACTCATGCCCTGCAGAAATGACGTGCTCTACATCATCGGACCGACACCACCGATGCCCTTATCGCCGACACCACCGACTGCTCGTCGCTTTTATATCTTTTTTTTTTTTGGCTGTCCCTGAATTTGTCCCGCATCTGCAACCATGGCTGCTCACACCGACGAGACCACACCCTTGAACCCTGGGGGTGTCGATTCCGAGGCCTACCAGACCATCACCGCGGACCCGACCAAGCAGCCGACAAGTACAAGTCATGTCCTCGCTGACGAGGAGACTTCTGCACCGGAGAGCCCCGCGGAGCCGGCGGTCGAAGTGCTGACCAGCGTCGGCAGCATCATCACCGTCCTGCTTCTCGGCGAGTTCATCTCTAATGCCGACTCTACCCTGATCATGACCGCGACGGCTCGCATCACCTCCGAGTTCAACAAGCTCCAGGGCGCAGCGTGGCTATCGACCGGATATACCATCGGCGTGTGCGCTGCGCAGCCAATGTACGGGAAACTGAGTGACATCTACGGACGGAAGCCTCTGCTGCTGGGTTCATACTTTTTCCTCGCACTGGGCTGCGTTATCTGGTGAGTGATTCGATCAGGATCGCACCTCTACCACTAACACAATCATCGCAGCGGACTGGCAACTGATCTATGGGTTGTCATTCTTGGACGCGCTCTCAGCGGTATTGGTGGTGCCGGAGTTATGACCATGAGCTCCATCATCATCACCGGTAAGCTCCTCTATGCGGTTGACAATTATCTCGCTAACAGGTCAGACATCGTATCAAAGCGCGAGGTAGCCAAATGGCGATCGTACATCAACGTGTCAATGACCCTCGGCCGCAGTGTTGGAGGGCCTCTCGGCGGTGTCTTGACCGATACAATCGGCTGGCGATGGTATGCATTTTCTATTTTTCATGCTGTCCAAGTCTAACATGTGTAGGGCGTTTCTGCTGCAAGCTCCCCTCCTCGGCCTCGCTGCGCTCCTCGTCACCCTCCAGCTGAAGCTCGCCCCTCAAGCTCCTTCAGACAATGAATCAGACGGGTCGAAAATTAAGCGCATCGACTTTCGCGGTGGGTTCCTGCTCGCAGTCAGTATTGCTACAAGTATTCTTCTCCTCGATCGCGGTGGAAAGTCATTCCCGTGGGCATCACTGCCGACATTGGGACTTACAACTGGTGCTACCTTGGCTTTTGCCCTCTTTGCCTATACTGAGCTCTACGTCGCCGCGGAACCGATCTTCGATCTGCGCATCCTTCGTAGGCCAAACGTCACATCCAGCTATCTCGTCAGCGCCCTCCAGGCAGCTGCTCAAGTGGGAATGATGTTCACAGTCCCACTCTACTTCCAAGTCACGCAACGCGTCTCCAGCACCGTCGCCGGGGCCCACCTCGTGCCCGCGGTCCTCGGAAACACCATCGGCGGCCTCAGCGCAGGCATCTTCATCCGCAAGACCGGAAACTACAAGCCCGTCCTCACCGTCGCCGGACTCATCGCATGCATTTCGTACGTGCTGCAGATCCTCCGCTGGAACGGCAACACGGGTCCCTGGGAGTCGCTGTACATCGTCTTTGGTGGCCTCGGCTCCGGCACCTGCTCGTCGGCCGCGTTCGTCAGCATGACTGCGTTCCTCGAGCCGCAGGAGATCGCCATGGCTACGAGCGGCTATCTGCTTCTGTTGAGCTTCGCTTTGACGTCTGGGATCACCAGTATCTACACGGTGCAGGGCCTGGAGTTCAAGAGGCAGATGCAGAACCGAGTGCATGGGCCGGATGCCCGGACCATCATCAAACATGCGCTCTCGAGCGTCCGGTATATCAGTCAGCTTACTGGCTCTGTTCGTGAGATAGTTGTCGGCTGTTATGTCGCTGGGTTGAAACATGGTTACCGTGAGTGTCCCATGATAAGTGGACTGGTGGTGAATGCGCTGACGTTCGAATAGTTGTTTCCCTGATATGCTCGGCGCTCTCCTCCGTCACGGCTTTGACTGCTAGAAACCACCGACTTTAGACAAGATTGGTGAGAATCATGTAGATCTGCAGTACAAATCTTCAAGAGTAGTCGAATTTTTTTTTTTTTTTTTGAGAAAGATTATGGTAGAATGTGCATAGATCTAGTGATGTCTAAAATATATCTCAGCTCGTGTTCTCCGCAACACCACCAAAGTGGCCATTTTCACCTACCAGCTTATCCAGTAGTTTATTCACTACACACCTAGATCATCTACAAACTAATTTATCTTTCACACTTGTTTCCTGCAATGCTTCACCAGCGGACAGTCAAAGTGAAGCCCCAGTGGCTGAGCACGTGGCCCGTTGCTTAGCGAAGCGCGTCGCACACGCGAAACCGGCCGAACCCTGCAGGAGCAGCAGGAGCAGCAGCAATAACAAAGCAAACATGACGAGTCTGCAGAAATCGCGCTGGGCGCCGTCATCGGACGAGAATAAGAAATTATCCTCATCATCAAGACCCTCAGGTCTGCTTTCACCCACGGCCGAACTCTCGCGCTTCATGAAGATCGTGGCGCGGCTGAAGTGGAAGCTCCCGTTCCTGGCCGAGGCCTACCGCCTCGCGACCCTGCCCCCGGAATCTGGGATTGATATCGCCCAGGCGGAGATTATGTTTAAGCTCGATTTCCACGAGTACTATGCGCTGCTGGAGCGCGCGCTTGTTCATCTCCTGGGTGTGTTTGGGATTGCGGTTTCGGGGGGGTCGAAGAGTGCGGGGTGGGCGGGCTCGGGCTCGGCTTCGCATCGGTACCACGCGAATGTCCTCGACGCGCTGGATGCGCAGAGTAGTCCGCTGCGTTCGGTGCTGGGCAGCGGCAGCAGCGGGCGATTCACGCAGCTGAAGCGCGCAAAGGAGTTGCGGAATCGGTGGAAGACGGCTGACCTGTCACAGGAGGAGAAGGAGCGCGAGGAGGCGGGGTTTTATGCCACGAGAATCCATAAAGTGCTGCCGCTGGAGAGCTACGATCTGGAGAATATACTCATGGTCATCTTTGAGGGCTTGGAGGATGCCTATTGTCTCGCCGAGACGTATGTGGCCGAGCATGACACGGCGGGTTCCAACGGTCGCAGTCAAGGTGGGACTGCGGGTTCCGATATGGAGTGGGACTTTATTGTCGATGCGATGGATTGGGAGGCTGTGTGATGGTCATGTCAACTATACCGCGACCTTGTTGCCGAATGCAGCAGACTCATCGTCAGGCATCGGCGGAGATGGCGGTGGATTGAATTAGGCAGGACTGAAGAAGCAGATCTAGCTTTTCGAGCAGGCTCATTGGCTACACCAGCTGCTCATAGTCATGCCTCGTGGCCGGAGCTTTTCGCAGCTCGAAGCTGAGGCACGACCGAATTACTCCAACTGGCTTAGTAGACCAAAGACTCAGATGACAGACTGAGCTCGGTCGCTCTGCCTACTGTTTGATTGGCTGCGCCGATTAATGGTGGGGATCGAACGAGGGGCCAAAAGCTTGTCCAGCTGCAAAACGCAGCCCAGCTTGATTGAAGATGATTGAAGATGACGGTGCCCTGGTATAAAAGGCAGGCTGGATCCTGTTATCTCCCTGGCATTCGACTCAGTACTCGGTTTCAAGCACACAACACGCCATCAAAATGTCCATCCCCGACCGTGACATGTTCGTCAAAGGCAGCGCCTTCACCAAGAAGAATCATCGCGATGTCTACGCGGCGATCGATCCCACGAGGCCTGAGCTCTCGCAGGCTGGCAAGGTCGTGGTCATCACAGGGGCGACTCGGGGACTTGGGCAATTAGTGAGTTACTCGAACTACTGTGAAGCGCTACTCTAACGGTTATTTGACAGGCATTCCCTGCATCATTCGCACGGGCTGGAGCCAAAGCCATTGCCATCTTAGGACGCTCTGCGGATGCCCTTGCGGAGACAAAGAAGGTCATTACTGAGATCAGCCCGGCGACCGAGGTGCATGCGATTGTCCTCGATGTCCTCGACGAGAAAGCCGTGGCGGGCGCCTTTGATGAAATCGAGTCGAGATTCGGCGTCCCGCATGTTCTCGTCAACAACGCCGGTGTACTCGGACCCATCGCACCGACGATAGAGACAGACATCGCATCGTGGTGGAATACCCAGGTTCGTGTACCTAGGCTACCCTCGGAATCGCAGACAACTAACAAGAAGCAGGAGGTCAACGTCAAAGGCACCCTGATCACGACACAAGCCTTCCTCCGCAAGACGGGCCCAACCCCAGCATCGCCCACAACGATCCTCAACATGACCTCTAGCGGCGCAGTCAGTCTCCCGCCCGGAATGAGCGCCTACTCCATCTCGAAACTCGCCGTCGTGAAATTTACCTCGTATCTCCAGTCGGAACATCCTACGATTACCTCGGTCACGCTCAACCCGGGGCTCGTCGGCACGGATATGGCGCATAGCGTACCGTTTCTGGTTCCATTTATCGGCGATACGTATGAGCTCGTTGGAGGCGTCGCGGTGTGGTTGAGTAGCGGCGATCGAGCATTCCTCTCGGGGCGGGCGTTGATGGCAAACTGGGACGTGGAGGAGCTCGAGGCGCGGAAACAGGAAATCGTGGAGAAGGATCTCTTGACGATTTGCTACCGCGGCGAATTCGGAGGCGCAGATGTGGTGGTGGAGTAAATGTGTCAACACTTGGCGTAGATGGACCCTGGCGCTGGTGGCTCGTGAGAATGACGACACGAGGCCAGGAACAGGCCAACATTTGCTGTTGAGCCGTCACCATGACGCACCACCACGATCACTACAAAACCCCGAAAAACTCACTTGACGATTTTATTTAGCAATTAATCTATCGATACCTTTCTAAACTATACATTTGCACCTATCCCCTCTACACTTCCACACACAATGTTCAGCCGAACCTCCCGCCCCGCCGCCCGCTGCGCCCGCCGCCACCTGCACGGCCCCAGCAAAGCCCGCCTACAATCCACCACATCATCACCTTCCTCATCCTCCTCTTCATCAGGATCAGGCACAAACCCCGCCCTAATCGGCGGAATCGCCGGCGGCGCCGTGGCCTTCACAGCCGGCTACGCCTGGTACAACATATCCGGCGCCAAGACAGCCGTGCGCACGGTGAAGGAAACGCAAAACTACGCGAACAGCGTCAAGCAGGGGATCGTGAGGAACGCGCCGGAGCCCGACAAGGCGCTGCAGTGGTTCCGCGAGACGACGAAGAGCTACGCGGCGTTTATCCCGGGCGCCCGGGGGCCGATTGATAGTGCGTTTGATGATCTCGAGACGATCCGCGAGAAGCATGGCGGTGAGTTTGATGCGATTATGCGCGATGCGTATGGAGAGATGAGGGATCTTTCGAGGAAGGGTGGGGCCGATGTTGATACGGCCTTTCAGGCGCTGAAGATCCTGCAGAGGCATTTGAATCGGCTGTTGGATCTCTCCGGGGATGCGGCGGGGGATATCTTGGAGAATCATCCGAAGCTCAAGGAGAAGGTTGGGGGGAGTTGGGAGCAGTTGAGGGAGATGGGTGATGCGTATGGGCCTCAGGCGAAGGAGGAGGTCAATCGGACGTGGGAGCAGATTACGGGGATTGTGAAGAAGGGGGCGAGTCTTGATGCCGTGGCCGAGGTTAAGAAGTTGCTGCAGGAGAAGCGCGAGAAGCTGCAGAAGTTGGGCGATGAGGCGTGGAAGAGGGGGATGGACGAGTCGAAGCAGTATCTTGACAAGAACCCCAAGGTCAAGGAGCTGGTGGAGAACAATGCCGATGCATTGAAGAAGGGTAACTTCACGGACCTCTGGGGACTGGTCAAGGAGAGCGCCTCGTCTGGAAAGACCGAAGACGTTGAGAAGTACGTCAAGGACAAGGTCGCAAAGGCCAAGGACACCGCTCAGAGCACAGGAGCCATTGATCTGGACAAGTGGTCGAGCCTGGTCCCCGGCGGCTCAGAGATCCTGACCCAGTTACAGGCTCTGCAGACTCTGGGCGAGAAGAAGGGCAAAGAGGCCGAGGGGGTGCTCAGGGAGGCCGCCAGCGAGCTGCAGGAGGTCTTGAAGAAGCGAAAGGACCAGCTGGAGAAGATCGCCGACGAGGCCAAGCAAGAGAGCAAGTAAGCGGAGTCATTCTATGCATATTGTACACTAGACATTTCCTTGAATAAACCATGATGATTATGCAGCGATTCGCTTTGCAAACGGATAGACAAAGGCGAGGTAAATTGCACATGTAAAGTTCACGCGGAGAAGCGAGTCGAGATTGTTGCAGTCAAAGTGTTGAAAAAAGTAATGATAGCCATTCTGCAGGATGAGAGTGGCAAAGCAGAGAATCCGGGCGATTTCTGCCAAATAAACCTGAAAGAGAGACATTGTGCAGCGTGTTTTGAAGAATCCGAGAAGAAAGTGGTGGGTTTTGACGTATAAAACAGCACCAAAAAACGGCAGCCTGCGATGGGTCTAATCAGTGTCTACTGCGGGTCTACAACATGCGCCTGACTAATGGATATTGAGTAGATTTTGATTGGATGTAGTTACAAAAGCGTATGTCAAAGAGATGTAGAAGAAGGGAAATTTTAGTGAAGATAGACGGCCAGAGACCGCCGTGAAGAGTCCAGTGTCGAGCCGAATCGAGGTCGAACCAGCATGTCTAGACCCGTCGATTAAGCCCACTTGCCGAGAAGCGCCATGATTCCAACACCCCAGAGAAGGGAGACAATCATGAAGACAAGTCGCTTGTTGTCCTGGGTGCGGTGCGGGTCGAAGAGGAAGTCGCGAGCTAGCAGCTCTACAAGACCAGTGTAGATGAGGATACCCGCGGAGATGGCATCAAGCACACCAGAGACAACGTTGGCCGTGTATGAGCCGGCGTTGTAGGTCGTGCGGACGCCCAGGCCGATGGCGATGGAAAGGGGGGTCGTCAGGCCGTAGAGCGCGCACAGGATCCAGGGGAGCCAGCTTCCCTTGCGGAAGGGGATGGCGGACATGCGGGAGCCGATACCGAGACCTTCGAACGACTGGTGGAAGACGAGGACGGGATATAGAGTCGAGAACTCGTCGCCGGTGGTGCCCAGGTTGAGGCCGATGATGACCGAGTGGAAGATGACGCCGAACTCGAGGATCAGGAAGGCGGCGATCTGCTGCTTGAAGGAGCGCTCGATCAGACCGGAGTCGATGGACTGGGTTTCGACATCATTGCCGGTCTTTTTGTCATTGGGGAGGGCGTCGGCGGTGATGGCCTCTTCGTTGTTGACGGTGCTGGTCATGAAACGCTCGGGATCCTCTCTGCAGACCCCGTACTTGACCTCGACGTATCGCTCAGCACCAAAGTCGAGCAGGAAGATACCCATGACTGACGCCAGAACGATGGCCGGGCACCAGGAATAGTCCGCCCAGTGGCCCGTCATGCCGACACAGCTTGCAGGACCAATCTCATCGTAGGCGGGGTCGAGCAGATGGATAAAGGCGGTTGCGACAATAACACCGGCACCAAAGTATCGGGCGAACAGGTACACGTAAAGAGGGATATGGAGGCGAGGGACACGCTTGGCCAGGACGGGGAAGACGGTGACGGCGGTAGACACGATCAGGATCACAAAGATGGACGAGACACGCGCACCCAAGCGGCCATCGTACTCGTTCTCACCTGCATTAAGGTAACAGGTGATGTCCCGAGGGTCGGCGGAATCCAAATCGACGGCGTGAGGATCGAAAGACATCTTGAGGGGCAGAAGAGAAGATGAAGGAGGAATTCCGAGTTTGATAGCGGCACGACTAGGAACAGAACCTGGGAATGATGCTCGTACTTATAGACAGAATCTGACTGCCAGAAGGACCATTGGGGCCGACCGAGAGCCACATGGCATGCGAGTGCGAGTGCGAGAGGCGACGCTTGGATGAGGACCTTGGGCGACGATGGGGGCCATCGCTGGCATCTCCACTCGAGCCTTATGGGAACACCTCGATTAGCAACGCATTGTCAGCGTGTGGACGGCATGCTTGAGGCCATCATGAACAATGAGCTCGCATGCATATACCCTGTACATACTGCTTGGACATGGACGACTGCGAAGACGGCCAGATGCAGGGCAGCGACGCTGAAGCGCTCTTGCCGCAGCCAACGCAGAAGCCCGCCGGCGAAGACCGAGCGACAGACTCTGCAGCCCCGCCGACTTGGCTACAGGAAATATGAAGCTTGGTTTAGCTTGGAAATTGCTTGTGTCTGCCCGGTGCGACAGCCAAGACAGCCCGGTGAGTGGTTGATGCGAGTGGGCTGGCCGAGTCAGCGTGAGTAGCTCGAGGACCTTGGGGGAGGGACTACGCTGGATGTGGAGCGCGTCAGCGAAGAGATTTCGAGATCAAACCATCTCTGCAAGAAATAATCCTACAGTGACATCGGCTGAGAATCGCCACAGACTAGTGTCGGTGGTCTATTCCATTGTCATACTTTGTGTCTGTGTGTCTATCAACATGCATGCCTCCTTATCAGTCACCTGGCGCCACCCCGTAACATAGCTCAAAACTATCCTGGAACGCATGCTTGGGCGACCAGCAGACGACGTCAAGGGTCGTGCCCAGCCTCGACGGGTCCGGGTTATCGCCCGTGCCCTCGTTGCCCAGGTAGAACCGGCGGGAAAAGTCGCTGAAGCGAAAGGTCCTGGAGCCGTGGGCCGCGACGGTCAGCCAGTCGTTGCTTTCGACGACCACGCGTTTCCGCTCGTGATTGTCCACCCACTCGACGACTACCTCGTCCTGGTCGACCAGCGGAGTGTCAGTGGATCTGGTACCCTGCGCGATGCTCATGCAGAAGCGCGATCGCTTCGTGCTGGAAAGGCAGACCAGGTTGCCGCAGCAGTACCAGTACGTGTTGGGATACCCACAGCGACGGATGAAGAAGCTGTGGCCGGAGATGTAGTCGTGCTCGTTGTCGCAGGGTTGAAGCGCAGCGCCCGGATTCAGGTTCTGCTGCAGGGGGTAGAGGAAGATCTTGCCGGTGACTGAAGCGAGAATTGAATCCTGGTCTCCGGTGCTTTGAGGAGCCAGAGCGTCGCTAAGGGCTGCGAGGAGCTGTGCACCTTCTCTCGCTTGGAGCACCCACAGTTTGGGGGAGAGTCGCTCGACCCCGACAGGAGACATGGTCGTTCCACCGCTGCTCGCCCCCGGGAGCTTCAGCTCCTTTCCTTCGCTGTCCTGCAGGATGCGGAACAGGGTGTCGGCCGTATTGCGATCAGGCGAGAGGGCGATCCAGGTCGCCTGCGAAGCGTCGTTGTTGGGATCGGCGGGCTTCGCCGCGATATAATGCATGTACACCATCTTCGCTGTATGATTGATGTTAGGACAAGGTTCCAGACGGCAGAGTCCGGCATTTTAATGGGTGATGATGTAGTGACGTGGCGATGGAAAGCTGGAACAGACGCCGAGTGGTGAACCACAGTCTGGCGATACCCTACTAGGTACTTGGCAATTCAGCTGTACCTTCCCGGCGAAAAATCAAAGACATAGATAGCTCCATCTGTGCATTCCATCACGGCCCGATGTCCATCGGCGAATCTCAGGTGAGCGGCCCAACCAGGGACGCTCGGAAAACGTCGTCGCTTTCTCGCGCGCTTTGAGTGTGGAGGCAAGGTAACGCTGCAGGGGTCGGTTGCGGTCAAACGCAGGCCCTTGCTGCACTGCCCGGGGGATGTGAAGTAGGCTGGCTGCGCTGCTTGAATCCGCGAGAGAGTCTCGGGGTCGATTACATTGACCAGGCTGGAGCAGAGGGGCTGGCTGTCCCCCGCCAGGACGCGACTGGTGAACGGATCCAGACTCAGCAGGTCGGCCTCGCACAGTATCGTGTCAACGCGTGTTGCGGCAAACTCGCCGCTGCTCTGGGGAGAAAAGGTCTCCGCCTTGAGGAGATGTCGATGCGCCGCGTGGCTTATGATGGAGAAGGCTGTGCGGTTGGGGCTCACGCGAACGTACGAGCGACCGATCAGGACGACGCGAGTCTCCTGTCGCAGGCTCCCGTCCCTGCCGTTAATGAGGTAGATCGTGGCCAGCTTTTCGCGAAACCCAACCTGGGTTTTGAAGGCCAGAATCAGCTCCTCGCCGTCTACGTTGAGGAGCTCGAGGGGGTGACCGAAACGGTAGCTTTTGGTATCGTCCATGCCATAGAAGCAGTTCGAATGTGGCACCACTGTCTCAGTCTCATAGACCAGCTCCCCGGATTGCAGGGCGTAGGCCTTGATCATCGCCGGACCATCACCGTACGTGACGGATCCAAAATAGACACGCTGTTCGCCAACCAGGATCGGCACGTAGCGAGGATTATCATTCCGATGGCGCTTGTAAGCGTGTGACCAGGCTTGACTTGCACTCTCGAGACACACGAGAGTATCTCGGAAGTTGTCACCACTCGATGCGGGATGGAGCCTGTGCCGTACCAGCAGATGGCCTTTGGGACCGAGCAGAAACCGCTCGACCGGTTTGCGGAGTGTCATAACGCTGACTGGGTCCAGTTTCATCACTGGATGGAGCGAGCCATCAGATCTGAACGACAAATCCTGCCAGAAGACCTCTTCTTTGTCAATCCAGGCACAGTGGTTTCCCGCAACGGTAAACGCCTTCGTATTCTCGTACTTTTGCACAGCGGAAGGTTCTCCACGACCAATGTTCCTCTGGACCGCGGCTACAGGATATCAGTGATTGGCACTGGCGCGCTTGGTTACAGCAACACACCTTGCTCTTTGAAGTAGTGGATAGCGCTTTCGAGGTTGTCTCGGTCAGAAGGCGCAAACTCGTGCAGGAAATGGAGGCGAAGACCAGGCGAGGCCATCCACTGGCGGACGAAGAGCGCCCATCCTCGGCTGACCCTTTCACACCGAGCGATGTCCGACACCAACAAATGTTCGAGGATGGCACTGGCGCATTCGACGCTCAGGATTGGGAATGGGTCTGGCATTGGATGCAAACGCTCTTGGAAAAGAGAAGAGAAAGAGGGATTTCTCCAAGTTGTTGGGCTCGTGGGGGGGCAGACCTCGTATTACGGGATGTATTGCACAGCCACGATCTAGATCAGGGGAATTCACCAGTGAGAGAGCTCGATCCGGCAAAACAAAAATCATCATTCAGTACTATAGCTATTGGTCATAGTATTGTAACTACAGCTTCCCCGATACAAGACCGACTACCAGGGTACCTCCATATCGCCGGTATAAGAAAGAAACTTGCCCGACGCCGTCTCCCGGGTTGCTCCATCGATGACCTGGAGGATTCCCCGGACGCTGTTGTCCACCGTCTCCGGAGGCCCAGGCGCATAATTCCAGTCCCTCGCCGCGATGTCCCCCATGTTTGTCTGCACCCATCCCGGATGCAACGCAATCGCGATGAGCCCGTCAGCCGCGTGCTGCAGATGCAGCGCCTTGGTCAACCAATTGTTGGCCGCTTTGCTGGGCCCGTATGCCCCGCCAGGGACCGGCTCCTGGCCGCCGATCGAGCCGACCGAGGAAGACACGGCGATATACTCGGGGCTGCTCGTGGCTTTCTGCAAAAGAGGCCATAGCGCTTGGAAGACGAGGAGGGGAGCGATCGTGTTGACCTCGAAGCAGGTTCGCAGCTCGTCGGCGGTGGTCTCGACGGCGGGGTTCATGCGGGTGGAGGAGCCCGCGTTGTTGATGAGGACGTCGATGTGGTCGACCGAGGGGGCTGCGGCGGTAAACTTCTCACGAATGACTTCTGGGGCGATGGCAGTGGAGAAGTCAAGCTGGATGACATGGAGAGAACTGTGAGCGCCTGGAGCGATGGGCTCCGCGTTGAGGCTGGCGGCGGCTTCATCGTTGCGCACGGTCGCAATGACGGTGGTGGAGGGGCGAGCAACGAGCTCTTTGACCAGACCAAGGCCAATGCCTCTGTTGGCACCAGTGACGACCCAAACAGAAGACTTGTTTGCAGAATCGAGACTCATGGTGGCAGTTGGGGAGAATGTGGAAGAGGGAGAAGTAGAAAAGTGGAGAAAAATAGACGAGAATTTATACCCCCGGCCAGTGCCCCGCGTAGCGCCAACAGTCAGCACCCTCGACGACTAGTTATAGGCATCCTGCCAGGTGCTCAATGGAATCATTCATGATGGTAGAGTTTGGCCGATTGCATTGACAGGTACAAGGACAAGAGGGAGTCGACAATGTTGTAGAGCAGCAGAATCAGGTTGTGGGTTCAGCCAAAGACGATCGGCAACCTCCGTCCGCCGTTATGGGGTCGACTCTGCACCAGGGGAGCCTCACTGCTCTGGGATGGCAAAATGTACTGAAGGAAAAGTCCCGCGCGGATCTCATCGCTCGGGTTCTATAAATTGGTGCTTTAAGACGATCCAGTCAGGGACTCAGGGGCACGCCAGAGACGAATGCCCACATTCTCACGATGCCAAGGGTTCCGTGTAGATTGGGCAGAGACATGAGCCGGTTAGTCGAGCCATCGTGGTCTTCAAAGCAGCCTTTCCAGACCACATATAACGCGATGAGGATGTTACGCGATAGCTGTCGACAGAGACAGTGCTCCGAGGCACCTGAGCATCCCGTTTGTATGGGTGCCCTCCCACGGGGTAAGGTTGATGACCAGAAAGTTCTACAAGCGCATACATCTAATTCAGATGAAGCGGTGAAAGGAGAGACATAGATATTGCATTGGCTTTCAAGGACTTCCAGTTCCCCGACCACAATTGACTTCAGCGAACTATTTACTACCTGACGTAGCCAATAATAGCGAGGAGACATATATGTATT
Organism: Aspergillus carlsbadensis; assembly: GCA_025688815.1. Taxonomy (NCBI): domain Eukaryota; kingdom Fungi; phylum Ascomycota; class Eurotiomycetes; order Eurotiales; family Aspergillaceae; genus Aspergillus; species Aspergillus carlsbadensis. The sequence continues at coordinate 567,170 of MU628173.1, forward strand.
CTCCGCTTCTGAGATATTTACCCGACAGATGGTGACGCGTTTACCCGCGGAAGACCCTGGAAGTAGGATCCCGGTTTCACTGTACAACTCAGGCAACAGTCTACAACGTTGCAATGTCAGGGTTGTTCGCAAGGTCGGATACGGGGGATTCACTCTGAAGTCTGAAGCCACCCATGGATGGCGCGGCGAGTCTCGCACTGTCAAGAGTCAAGACTCCCTCTAGCCGACTATATTTAGAGAAGTCCGAGCGAATACGTCGTATGGAAGCGTGCCTTGATCCGGGCATGTGTGGAGTGGGCAGTTGCGGAGACTCCGAGACAGGAGACGGATTTCCGGTCGACAATGAGGTCAGATCTCCTGAAGAAGAGGCCGAGGTTGACTGAGTTGACACCGACTGGGGAGAGATCGCCCGGATGGCGGATCAGGTCCTCCCTCGAGCCAATCGCAGCCCGGAATTCTATTCTTAGCGCCCCCACAGTCGGCATTTCCCTGAGACGCGGCCAATCAGCAGGGGCGAGTGTCTCAGGGTTGCAGAGGGTCACTGAGTGTGGCCTGCTTGGCTGTCCAGCTTTCAACGCATAAATAGCGGCGTATCCTGCCTCCAGACCTGCTTTTCATCATCAAACAATCGAACAATCCAGCAAACAACCATCACAATGAAGCTCAACTACCTCGCTGCTGCCGCCTCTCTTGGCTTGACTGCCGTCGCCCAGCCCACCGGCTCCTGCGAGGCTCCCTCCAAGCCCGACACCTTTGGCGTCGTCGCCATCCGCTCCGGTGATGCCGTCCAGTATGCCGGCTTCAACGCTGCTCTGGGAAGCATCTTCGCTGGTCTCCCCAGCCAGAACGCCACCTGCGACGGCACTGACAGCGGTTTCGCCACCTTCTACATCCAGGACGGCTCCCTCTACCTCTACGGCCCCAACGACCAGCAGGTCTACGTCGACCGCTCTGGAATGGGTATGTATATCTTCAATTCTAGTTCAGATGGGCATCGCTAACTATTGCAGGCCAAGGCAACATCGGCTACATCGCCGCTGGCCAGTCCGCCCCTCGCAACGGTGAGCTCACCGGCTGGGCCATCAACGAGGACAACCACCTCCAGTTCGACGGCAGCGACCCCATCGCCTGCCCCAACAGCATCGACGGTGCCTACAGCATCTGGGCCTCGGCTGGCATTGACAACCCGGCTGGCAACAGCAACTGCGTTGGCATCGCCGCCCGTGTTGAGAAGAATGCTGAGCCTACCAGCTGCTCCTACACCACTTCTCGTTAATTGCACTTGATAATGGATTAGACCCCAGTCGCCACACTCTGTACATAGTCTCTCCTTAATATGTGGGCGATGGGTTGGATTGTTGAGAATATACCTGTACAAAATAGAACTAATGCATACCGCGAGCTCTGGAATTCATCTTCCAGGCAGTCGCATATTTCGTGCCAAAGTCCACTGATCGGAGAGCGTTGATATCATGCTGTGGGTCATGGTTGAGGGCGATGATATCAGTCTGGAGTCCTTGCTCGATCCAGCTAAATCGCCGACCCGACAGATCCCCGCCACCCGCTTCCCATCCACCCACAGGACATAACTCTAGCACGCCGGGGACAGGGATTCCGGCTTCAATCGTCGGTTCAAGCTCCCTGACATTGTCTCCGCGAGGATACGTCTCTGTGTCCCCACCGCACGCAAGCCGGATGCCCATGTCATGCGCCCGCTTAACCTGTTTCAGAATCCAAGGGAAACAGGCTGCATGGTGATTTTCAGCAACCGCACGTGTAGGAACCAAGATGATCCTGCTCCCCTCCATGCGCGTAAGTATTTCATCACTAGTAAAGCACACATGCTCCAGTTTCTCGACTCCAGCCTTGATGGGAGCTACGGCGCACTCAAGCGTGCCGCAATGCGTAGAGACCGTCGCGTGTATTAGAGCTGCTTCCGGAAGGGTCCCATTGATCTCTTCCTGGGAGGACGCCGTGTAGCCAGGATTCAGCTCCTTGGGCGAATGCAGCACGCTCGGAATACATGGATGCTGCCTGGACCGCATCATATGTCGCCGGTAACCAGCGAAGAACTTGATGATATCGTCTCCGGCTGCGATCCGGCGGCGGACCGCGTGACAGGATTGATTGATTGACCGCATCGGCGGCTTCTGAGCCCGCGGCAGGACAGTGGCCGCCGGCCCAGTCCTCAGTCCGGGTTTCAAAGGATCTGGTGACTTTGGTCGAACACCTGGTGTTAGGCCTCGCACGATGGCATATCGGAGATTAGCGTCCAACTCTTGCATTTCCTTGATCCGAGATCCTCGCCTGAATGAAGACTAAGTTCGGTATGTGCACTAGAATAGCTTAGATGGCCGACCTGTATGTGGTGCAGCGGGCAAGCAGAGCCATGCGGTGGTGGTTGACTCTGCCAACGATTCACTTGGCGGTGCTTTCGTCTCTCTTCTGTATCAAATCACTTGTGTCACCTCGTCGCTCAATGACTGAAATTCTGGTAGATCCTTGATTCGCTGACATGCACGAAGGCAGAAAGACGTGGGTGTGGGCATCTGCCACCCCGGGCATCACATATTTCTGTCGGAAATCGATATAGCCCCCTGGGATTGGCTCTGGGATCGACCCGCTATCCTGACGCTGATGTACTCGGATTATCGAAACGGCCATGGAGTCCACCGTGACGATTATTGAAACATTGTGGCGGACGCGCTGCAGCAGAGTTGACGTGTGTAGAGTGAATTGAGCCAGGCAACATGTCCATGCAAATGCGAAACAGAACATAGCCCTCCATAAATAATCCCCTCAATGATATGATTGATATTGGCGAAGGTGTGGTGCATGGGGCCCGATGGGCCACTGAATCCCTCCGCCGCACGCCCAGATTGCAATCAGGGTGGGATACGAGGGAAATCTGTCCCGGCGGTAATACGAGACAGTTCTTCTGCAGAAGAGTTTATTTTAGCAGCGACGGTTTTAAGGGCCCAGGGCTGAAACGAACCGAGACCCTTGGCTTCGTCTCGATTGGCAGCAAACCCTCCGCGGCACGAGTCGGCGGCTACAGCCTGCGCACCAACAGCATCGCCTCAGCCTTTTCGATCTATTTAATCCGGTCGGCCCAGTGGAGGACTGATTCAGGTGCGTAAAGGCCCTTCTCGTTGTTTTTGCTGTATGTGCAATGCACGGCTCTTATACTCCAAACAACAGGCTCAAACCAGCGGTAGAAGAGCCACCACCTTCACAATGGGACACGTTATCTCTCGACACATGGATGTGGGAGATTGCCTCGTTGGCATTCGGCCTCTTCTGTTCCATTGCCGTCCTCGCAGTTCTTCTCGCCTACAATGACAAGCCGTGGCCGGACCTGCCCCACGGCCTCACGCTCAACGCCATCGTATCGGTGCTGGCAACCGGGACAAAGTCATCCTTGATCTTCGTCACAAGTACGGCGATCGGCCAACTAAAATGGATCTGGTACCGATAGCGACACCAGCTTCGCGACATGCAGTTGTTCGACGACGCCAGCCGAGGGCCGCTTGGATCCCTGTTGATCTTGTTCCGATACAAATCGTGGTCGTTGGTCTCCCTCGGGGCGTTGATTACGGTTCTATCGCTGGCGTTTGACCCCTTCATGCAGCAGTTACTGAGTTACCCACTGCGCGAGGCACCGAGCGTCACAGCTCTAGCTAGCCTACAGCAATGCACGACATACGACCCCGGACCACAGGATGACTTTGGACTACGAAAGGCTACAAACGCCGGAATCTGGACAGACAACTTTGAGCTCGAACCCATGTGCGAGTCCGGGAATTGCACGTGGCCGGCATTCAGCTCTGTTGGAATTTGCAGCGTCTGCGAAGATATCACGCCTCTTGCTCAGATCGAGGGCTGTATCATGCCGTTCAATGCGTCCCTCGTCAATACGACGCAGAAGGCACGGTGCATGCTTTCGGTCTCGCCGGGTAACACCAAACTGATCCCCTTCGAAGTTGCTCCAGCCACCGCTCGCACTATTGACAAGGAGTTGCGGTCGGACTTCTTCACCCTTGGTATTCCCAAGGAAGTGGTTTGGGCGCATATGCCATTGCAGCGGGCAGAGGGCAATCCATATCCTTTCACGGGCGTTTATAACACGTCTCTTCAGGTTATCAGCCACGCAACCTTGAACTTGCCTAATGAGGACCCCGTCGACGAGCACCCAGAGCGCGGTCTGCGAGTCGAAAAGGCAACCCAGTGTGGGCTTACTGTATGTGCGCGACAGTATCAGGCCGCGGTTGCAAATGGACGAACATCAATCAATATTACAGCAGTGGACTGCGGAGATATTGTCCTTTCGGGTGCAGACGGCGAGGAGACATGCTGGGTCTCCAATGCGCAGGTGGACGGCAAGCCGGTCTTTGAAGTCTGCAACGTCGTCAATCTGGCCCATGGTCTGGGAACAACTGTGCTCGAGGGCCGCTACTACTACGACTGGCTGTACGGCCCCTCCGACACCCTTGAATCTGGGGAGCGAAATTGGCGATTCAATAGAATCGGACTGTCGAACAACGACAAAAGCACCATCGCTCATAATATGGACAGCATTGTGAACACTACCCTCCCTCGCCTGCTGCACAACGTGGCTGCCTCCTTGACCCAGCTCGGCCGCGACAGAGCAAACTCGACACTCCGTGGAACGGCCTCGGTCAGCGAAGCCTACGTTCGGGTAAACTGGATATGGATCAGTCTTCCCGCAACGGTGGTTGTGCTCACTTTGCTGTTCCTGGTTCTGACATTGCTAGCGAATAGAGTACATGGCGCCGAGCTGTGGAAATCGTCTATTCTCCCTGTCCTGTATCACGGGTTGGACGAGAGTGCTTTGTGGCAGAGCGAGCAATACAAGACAGCCAGCCGCATGGAGGCGTGTGCGCAGCAAGTCGAAGTGAGATTACAGCCAGCTGGACGAGTAAACAGGTTGATATTGAAATGATGGAACGGCCTTTGTATATATATGATGAAATGCCCAATTGCGATAGAAATGAGATGATGTTCTGCTTCATCGCGCGTGCCTTTGTGGCTGTGGACTGACGCAAGTGCAGACAGTAAACCATGCCCCCGGGGTTTAGAATCTCCGTACAAGGCCTGGGAACAAACTCCATCAATTCATCCTATGAATGATGCAAGCAACGTCTGAGAACGTTGTCATCTCTAAACGTCAACCAGACCGTATCGGTTGATCCCGCGGAATTCTGCCAGTGGTCCACGCTTGTTGGTTCTCGAAGGTGTAACAACGTCCAGCCGAGACTGGATTAAAGAGCTGTGAAACATAGATCAAGGCAAGTTCTCCGAATGTTCTCTTTCGCTACAGTAGGTGGGCTGATTCCATCAGTAAGCGTCAGATGTGCCTCTGAGGCTGGGCCCGGTCCTTGGCCAAAGTCGCCCATCGCCTCCAAATCTGCGCGATAACGCGAAATGAATGGACTGAGGCGGTAGAAGGTGATGAACCCAATGGACCAAGACCACAATATTCTTCGTAACGCGAAGGGAAATGTAGAGAAGAGGCGGAGTGAAAGTATCGTTGACAGGACTGACTCGTTCTTGCAGACCGGAGAAATCACGACGAGTCAGCATCAATTCCGAAGTAGGAAGGAGCCGCCAACGCCTATAAAAGGGCACCAGCGCGAGACGAGATTTCTTCTCAGCACGGGAAGAGGCTCTTGTGATGATGCCTCGCTGAGCAAAAGTGCAGGGAAGGGCGTACCACCTCGGAGCACAGACCGTGGAATCTAGCAGTGACCTGTGGAAGCTCGCGGAGCGGACATGCTGCCAGTTTCATCAAATGCAGCGGGCTGGGCAGTCTCGGCAGTCTGATCATGCTGGCGGGCAGGGTCCTCTGTTGGTGGTGTCGCCGAGCCGGTGCTATGCCACTAATGCCCCCAATACGAGGTCGCTTAGCAGTTCATTTGCAAGCCAACCAGTTGTCGACAGGACAGCGAAGCGGCGCGTCTTGGAAGACAAGCATCGCCACCCTCAGCACATGGAGGCTCAAGCCAACTCGAAACGGGGCGAGGCGCCCCCTGTTGAGCCGCTTGTCATCTGCGAACGCCGCTCCTCGACCGAGCATACTTTACCTGCCGTTGATTAACGCCGTCCAAGATGGAACTCACGGTGGGACAGGTGTCTGGTATCATTGCCGTGGGTGTTGTGGTGGTCAGGTTCCTGTTCCCAAACTTGGTTGTGTTCCTGTTCCTGGGGACCCTCACTGAGCGCAATGATTCTACCAGAGCGAACGCAATATCATGGTGAGTCGGCAAGGGACCTCTTGATAGGATTATGATAGATACGGTTGTAGGTCCTGAATCGGCCGGTTCCTTCATTCCTCCCTTTGGCCGGCAATCCTCAACACCGACACCGCCGCGTTCAGCACAGTGTCCATATCGGTTGTCGTCTTTCGATGCCTTGGCCTGGCAGGCACCCTGCTGATCTCGATCGCCGCGGTGGTCACTCCGCTCGGTCTGTACGAGGCCGTCGTGCCGGATCCCCGTCCTCAGATGCAACCGTTCCACCACGCGGTAGACTATGGCATCTTTGGACAAGGGACTCCCCCAAGAAACGAAAGCCTGCCCTGGACACGAAACTGTTACGACGGCTCGTACACTAGAAGAGTACCAGTGACCTGTTCGGACCTGACACGAGAGCTGCCACCTCGCCTGCGAGAGGCCCTAGTCGATGTCTCGGTTCCCGACGAGACGATTGCCCTCTTCAGCAGTGGCCTCTCCGCAGATAGCAGCACTATCTCCAGCATTGGCGACATTCAGTGGCGCTCGTGGACCTTGTTGCGGTACAGACACCCTCGGGTACCCGACCTGGAGTATACCCGTTTCAACATATCATATCCAGCTGGACTGGCCCAGGAAGTGGGCGTTTTGGCCTTGACCAACAAGTACGAATTGATCGAAGGCCTTGTGGTGGACACCAAGGATGGGGGTATCGGCTTTCGCAACCACAGCGTGCCCCCCTTGACTCCGCACTGGAGTACTTGGGCCGAGGACCTTTTATTTGTCCAGCCGGTTACAGCGTGTGTCGATACGAACCTGACCCTGGAATATACTGTCCCTCAAGAAGACATTACCACCAGCTTGGGCTCAGCCACTGAAATCACACTGGTTGACCGAGGGGGTTTTGTGAATCTGGACCACACGGCCCCCGAGTGGGACCGCTCCAAGATGCAGTCAAGGCACGAGGATATTTGGGCCCGCGCGTATCAGGCTGCCTGGTACAACAATATCTATGCGATGAAGATGCTTAACGTTAGCAAGATTCATGTCACAGATGATCCGAACGATCCCATCCACATCATGGGCATGAACTCCACACTCGGGCAGAGGTTTAGTATTGGCCCAGACTCGGCGTGCTCCGGCTTGGAATATCCTAGGTACATAAGCATCGAGAGGTACGGATGTTTCCTGTGGCGGAACCTCGAGGACCCTATTGAGGACTGGAGCCGTGATCCGCCAGCCCAGATAAGTATGTTTCCCTTTGCCACCATGCCCCGATTCTAGTGCTAATGGCACCGACAGAGTTTAACTGCGACCTGGATGGGTGGTACAACCCTGGGATGGGAAAGCTCGATCATATTGGGGTGTATTGCGGGCTCGTCCTGGGGGCAGCGCGTCCGCTCGATGGTCCGGACGAGGCAGCCGACAGCGAGGACAACCTGATTGTGCTTCCTGGATCCAAGTGGGTTAAGCCAATCTACACCTGCACAACGGCGGCCGAGGCCAGGATCAAGACTGTCATTTTTGCATTCAACACGACGGATGATCTCAGTGGCCTGACTGTGCGGAAGATTGCCAACAAGGAATACGCAGACGAGCAAGACAAGCCGCTCTGGGGGGTCGAGAATTTTCAACATCTGAGTCCCGCCGAACGGCCTCGTTTCCCCAGAGGCCGCCAGCAGGGTTCGCAACCCAGCTGAATTGCAGACTGTTCGCAAGGATAGTCCTTTGCTTCCATCATCGGGGTATGCCGGCTTTTACAGCTCGACTGCGAACATGCCCGGCACCGACTTCCATATGACCGCTCTGGGCAGGATTGACACGCTGAAACCATCCCTATCAGGCTTCAAGCGGACAGACTACAGCGGATCCATAAACCTTGCTATGACCCAGCGCTGGAGCAATCTTTCCCGCTCTGCGCAAACCGTGGGGAAGGTTCTCGACCTGATATGGACCGACTCTGCGTCGAATTTGGTTGTGGGGACAAAAGGTTGCGCAGCCAACACCGATGCGGTGATTGAGCGCGCCGTCATAGCAAGCCGCCTTCGGATTCGGTATGAGCTGCCCTATGCTGTGCCCGCGGTGGTTGTGCTTGGGATACTGGCTCTCATCACGGCTCTAACCTTCCTTGCTCTTCTCCTGAGACGCACAAGTCTATCAAAGATGGCACGGTATCTCAACGCCACCTCCGCGGGGAGAATCATGACAGCTGTGCTACAGCCACCTACACAGACAGTGGGTAATGATTCTTTGACTACGGACTGGGTCCGGCGTGATGGCAGGGCAGACATCCTGGTCGGTAGGAACAGGCCAGTGCTTGTCTCAACTGGTCCTCATGACCCCAGTGGTGCTCTACTCGGCGGCGAAGAAGCTGCACAGGGCAAGCTCGGTAATGTAACAGCCTCCTCCCTGACCTCTTAAGCGTCTGTACCTAGAGTACGCCGACATGCGAATGGATTTATTTCACATAACTTTCTTTCTAGTTTCCAAGTTACGTAGTACAGGGTTCTGGGTTTGGTATAATTGGTGCTCTGATCCAGTAACCAATCCCTATAACCAGCCTCGTGATAACGTGATAGACCTGGATAAGATATCTTCATATAATATACCTTCGATGACTCCTGGAGTACGACGGGCTTGTGGCACCTGAGCATATCCACGGCCACACCCGCGCGGTCTGATTCGTCTCTCCACTTCAGGCTCCCGACCTGCGTGCCCTGCACGCCGATGCAGGAGCCATGGTAAGTGAAGGTTGTCTTTCACAGGGACGCTATCGAAAGGTCGAAACAGATAGTACTACATGGGAACCTCCCCTCCCCAAAAACCAACTAAAACTCTGTAGAACACGTCCTGCTTGCCGGCAATCAGGCCCGTCTGTCGTCTTGAGTTGGGACCGAATAAGAACAAGGAGTCTCCACTAACTTTCTCGAGAGAAATGTAAGGATGCAATGGGTTCTCGAGAAATTTACACCCGCGCAAGGCGGTCCTGGCTTTTAAGCGAATCTAGATCGGTACCTTGCAAACCCTCAGATAACTACGGCCCCCATCCCAATGGGGTGGGAACATGGTAAGCGTCTCCGTACAGTTGAGCAGGTCTTGTGAACAAAGAACACCTCTCACTACATTCTAGGCACGATTCCCCGCTGCCTTTGCTCTGGACTGGAGAAAGTTCTCATCACTGTGGGGCGAGTGTGGTCCATGTACGACAACAGGCGCTGAGACCGATTGGCGACCGAGTCGGGGCTGCCCGAGCAGGAACTTAAGCAGATGGGCCAGCGGCTGGGCATGCAAGACAAGACAGATCTTGAGAATCCTCATTGAATGTACACTATGTAGATGACTAAGGGAAAGTGAGAACAGTAGATGCGAAATAGTCGCATGAAGCACATTGCAATGAACATTGCGTTCTTGGATCCATCAACTGAACCAAATAACAGCAGTACTGACAATCAAGGAACCATGGACAAGCTATGTCCCCGGCAGCTAATATAGTCACGCGGTTGTAGAAGAGCAGCTGAGTAAGAGTGGACAGTCACATTCCTTTTGCGGTTCTGTGGACGTGCTGTGAACTGTTTAGGCGTACTGGGAGCGGTCCTTCCACCCAGGGCGAAGGTATTCGCCGTCAAACAGGGGATCAAAAGCTGACCGATGCACCCCAAGCACCTTCCACTGCACATCAATGGACCCCCCGGCTTCGTCCATTGCCCAAATGCTGAGTCCGATAGTGTTGTCACCGTTGTATTTGAGGATGCCCGGAAACACTGGGAGGATAGTCAGTTCCGCACAGCGTGAAAAGCATGATATGATGAACGATTAGAAACGTACCTGGAAAAGTAATTTCACTGGAGATGTAGGGAAGAGTCTTCGCAAACTGGTACCCGTTGACATATAACTGGGCTCGAAGTTTGGCCCTCTTCTCTGCCTGGAGCTCAAAAGCTAAGCTTACGTCGTAGCCCTCTGGGATATCTAACGGCACAACAGTCCGATAGAAGCGGGAACCAGCCCCAGCAAATCCCTCACCTGGTGTTCCCGACTCCCAAGCGTAATCATCGAAACCGGGAAGATGCCAGCCAAGGCGCTCTGCGTGAAGACCGCCCTCATTATATGTCCCGCGAATCGGCTCCAGGAGGTGATTGCCACCCGCGTTGCCGGTCACCTTCCAAGAGGTAAAGCTGGCAGGAGAGTCACCCGCAGTGATCAAGGTGGCGTTGAGTACGCCTCGTGGGTCGGGGGCCGCCTCCCGCTGCTCCTTACCCATGGTATCCTGGATGACAAAGAGGACGTTATCACCCTCTGTGTCGAGGTGGACATCCTCGAAGGATACCTCGAGTTCTCCTGTTTTGTTAGTCATTGTGCCATGCCAGGAGCCGAGGAAGATGCCGTTGGCGTAGACTGAGAAACCGCTGGCAAGGCCGCCAATGACACGAAGATACGCGCCAGTGGGTGAGCCCTCGACTGGAGCATCGAAGTGACCTCGCCACAGGATGTTACCAGCCTGGTAGCCGTACTCATCGGCAAAGAGGATGGGGTACGTGTCTGGGGGAACGAAGTGAGGAGTCTCCATGTGATCGGCATCTGGACAGGGCTTGTTAGTTCAGGAGGACTACACCGAGTCGGTAGATGGTCTGCTCACCAGTCCACTTGGAATCATCATAGTCTGTTGCTATCTCTGGAAGGTTGTCTGCGACCTTCCAGTCTGTAAGAGGGGGCAGGTCGGCAGTGAGGCTTTCAATTGTGACGCGTGGCGCGGGGAGTGTGCCAATCAGGCTGCCGTACCTAGTTCTCTTTACCTTGAGCTTCAAGCCGTTGATTGTGAGATGCTTGACCCTCTTCGGGGCCCAAACGTCAATGTCGGTTTCTTCGTCCCAGTCGCCTGTGATGTGGATGGTGTCGCCTTTAATCTCGGCTGTGCGAACGAGGTAAGGGCCTTCGACGAGAACTGCCGTTGTCTATTAGCAAAAGGGCACCATTGTCTGCAGGGAGCAATGGCTGGATACCTGTAGAGTTCTCCCACGCGAGAGGGTCATTGTCCAATGTAGGAGCCCAGAACTTGTAAGCGCCCTGACGACCGACGACCACCGCCTGGACATGGTTATTGTAGTCAATCACCAGCTTCTCGCCGCCCGTCACAACGTTGGTCACAACGCCATTGCGAGTCTTGGTCAGTGTCCGCTTAGAGTCGGCGTTGCCACTGACGATTCTGCCCGACTTGGAGCCCTTGAGTAGGAACTCGCCCTCTTCACCCTCCGGAGCCCAGAATACGACGACTTGCCGGTCTCCCAGATCAGCAACGGTAAGGACTTCCAAGGTCGCGTAAGTAATCTCCTTGCCGGATGATCCGATGCTGAAATCAGTGACGAGAACCTTTGACTCTGTCCCGTTGAGCGTAATGGATCCTCTATTGGGTACCGTGAGGTCACCGATCTCAGTGGACACATTCAGCCGGAACCTGGTCACCTCGGTCGAGGGGGAGTAGTCATGGCGAACCACATAGTACGCAGCACCGGTATCAGGGTTGCGGAGTTCAGTCGTGAAGATATCCGAGTCGGTGGCGTACGCCGTGCTATTTCCAACACGCTCGACTTTGGTGAAGTCACGGGCAACGCGCATAAAAAGACCAAACAGCTTGGTTTCACTGTACTTCTCGCCAATGAGCCTGTTCTCGTGGATCGGAGCCGAGTAGTCGTAGCTCGTCCCAACCTCGGGGAAGCCAATGTTGCCCCAGTTGGTGCCGCCGTAGAGCATATAGATGTTGACCGCGGACACCTTCTGCGCCAGGTTATGCCGGAAGAACAGATTCACCCAGCCTGGACCCATGTTCTCTCTGCAACCCCCCGCCGGTCCATTCCAGGGGTTGAAGGAACCCCCTTGGAACTCCATCAGGAACGAGGGCTGTGTCCGGGCCACCTCCTGGAAGTGGTTATAGTAATCGAAGACGGTGTATGGCTCTACCTGGCCGTTGACGGGGAGGCATTGCTCCAGGTTGCAGGTCCAGCAGGCTGGGTAGTGGTCCAGCCCGTACACATCGGCCTCGCCGCCAACGTTGCTGAAATCCTTGGACCAGGAGCGCGTCCACATGTTGGGGTTGTTTGCGGTGAAAGGCACGTCAATGTCCCAACCTCTGTGCTTTTCCTCCAGCAACTCCATGTAATGGACAGCGGTTTCGTTGGGCGTTCTCGTCTCCGGATCGATCCACTGCACGCCATATTCGTTCTCAAGCTGCCACATGATGATAGGACCTCCATTTGTGATGAGGTGCGGGCGCACGTACTCTGCCACAGCCCCAGAGTACCGGGTCCAGGCCTTGGTGTATTCGGTGCTGTTATCACGAAGGGGCCCATATTCGCCAGTTGTCAGCCAGCCGGGAAAGCCTCCTCCATTTGCCTCCGCATTGCTGTATGGCCCAGGTCGGTAGACGACATAAAGACCAACCTCGTGGGCGATATCAAAGGCTTTGGCAAAGTCATGCGCCCCTGTTTCGAAGTCCAAGGTTTCGTTGTTGGGAGCATGCCATCCCCAGTGCTCGTAGAGACCGATCCCGTTGAATCTATGCGGATAAGTAATGGTGCAGTAGTAGACGCTGCGAGTAAGCTGGGCTTACCCGGCTGCCTTGATCTTTTGAAAGATATCTTGCCATAACTCGGGAACAGGGATTCGCCAGAGATGCAGCTATTTAAAGTGTCAGTCAACCGTGCAGATGCGATAGACCGAGTGGTGGTTTAACATACTTCTCCAGACCAAAGAAACAACCGTTCGCCATTGACCATCACGCTGTAATGGTCCCTGCGTGTTGTCGCGGTCAGTCTCCACGGTCAACCCTAAAAGAAGTCTAGAGAGGAATACCATTGGACCACCTTGTTCAGGCCATTGTCGTGAACAGGCCAATCTTTCGCAGTCGCCTGACTCGCGAGGCCAGCAATGGCCAGGCCACTCCCGAGAGTGTGCCAAAGCTTCATAATGCTTGAGTGAAAGCAGCCTTGGAAGAGAGGCGGTCAATAATACTCGACAACGGATCTGGTTTGCACAGGACTCAAGATGGTGACATCTCTCCGGCCCTTTTATGTCACCCCGAGTCTCCTGATCGTCCCAAATATGCCCAAGTTGGAGACCCTGATATCCCTGCACTTCCCCGGCTGCGTCGGTCTTGCAGGCAGCCCACTCTGAGCCGTGCGCAACAGGATCCGTCTTGGCTCTGGGGAGCTGAAGTTCGAACTTCGTCTAAAATTTCTACATGCCCGACGGCTCTACATTCCTTGGCGTGGGGTCGGATATCATTTTACCTCCGTCGGATACCTCCACGCTGACCCCTCATCCGCCCGTCTCGGCGCAGGACTCTGATCGTCTCATGGCCAACGTCATTGTAGAGGTCAGAGATGCCCTGGCATTGGACTTTTTAGACGTGCATCGCATAGAACCCGGTATGCAGCAGATATAGGACAACGCAACAACCGGGCTTCGATGATATTCCGGCGCCATGATGGACTCCGAGGCTGACCTAGATGGCAAGGAACTCTCTAAGGGCCAAACCAAGCACGGATACATTGGAAATCAAGACAACCTATCAGGAAAATAAATAGTTTGCAAGGTCTGATCTTAATATGATACTACGACTGTAGGGTTGATAGCATCGCTATTGCGGCCTTGACGTGCCTGGCTCTCCTTCCTGATTTCCATTCCAATACACTTCCAGCGATTAGTTCAATAAAGATCGCCAAAGACCGATAGACTATCATAGGCCTGCCCATTAGGGTCAAAAAGAACATTACTCTCACAGGAAGATCCCAAAACAGCATTATGAATCCACGCGGGCTCCCAGTAGTTCAGGCCAGTGGCACCGGGGATGGCTTTCAGAGTCGAGGCCAAACGCCGCAGATATTCCGTCTGACCAGCCGGACTCAACGGGATATTAAGCTGGTCGGCGGGGAATGGGTACGCTGGGTTGGAGCACTGGGTCGGCCAGTTTGTCTCAACAACCTGGACTTCTTTCTGGTATTGGGTGGCGAGACTGGTCAAGCTTGCGGTTAACGCATCCATCGTAGCGCCTTCGCCCCAGAAGGGATAGAATGATACGGCAATAACGTCCCAGTCGTCGATGGAAAGATAGCCGGTGCCCAATACCAGATCGTAGAACCAGTGCTGGAGTTCAGCGTCATAGCCGTGGGCGAGATGGGTCACGACCTTGGTATGCCCTCCCAATGATGATTCCCGTACCGCACGCGCCGCGGTATGCAGAAGACGAGCAAGGTTCTCGGGGTTCTCGTAGCTACCGGTCGGCCAGAGCATCCCTGATGGGATCTCGTTGCCAATCGTAATGGTCTCGGGGTAAAGGCTCCCTGCCGCGAAAGTTTCTCACACTTGCGAGGTATACGCGTATAGTTGCTTCTCAAGCGCATCGATCGCCGTCGGCCAGCCGGTTGATATGTCTTGCTGCCCTGGATTGGTCCATGTATCACTGTAGTGGAGATTGAGGCCAAACATCAACCCTGCCTTGGTTGCCCGTCTCGCGAGCTGGAGATTGTACTGGATCCCGTAATCTCCTTCAACTGTCCAGACTCGTTGACGGACCATGTTGACGCCGGCGTCGACGAGAATATGTTCCAGCGGTTTCTCGACTGACTGAGAGTCCTTTTAGATGACTCCGTAGTCCCGTTCCTCAACCAAGACTGAAGACCAGTCCACTCCGACGTAAAGCAGGGGGCTTGCTCTTCCGGTGATTGTGTTTGCAGACGCGGCCAAAGTCTTGGGCGCCATTAAAGACATGATGGTGCCGATCAAGGCCCCGTAGGCGATCTTCATGATGAGCCGTGGTGGGATGTAGGACTCACATAAGGTTCCAAGTGACAATGGATGGTCAGAACAAGACTGCAGGGCGACATGCCGATAAATAAAGGTGGACATTGGCCAGGGGGCCAGATATCGCACGCATATCGGGGCTCGCCCAGCCTCGCCGCTGCCGCTGGTCCACCGGACCCCACAATCGCGTTAAACCTTCGCTTATCCGTGGATATTGATGCCTAGGCTAGTCAACGTGAAACAGGGGATTGTTAAATAAATTCGATCGTCACCATAGTGGGCAATAGCATAGCTTGAAGGTCTGGGAAAGCCCTCGGCATAGATAACGCCAATGCATAGCTCCGCAAAAGGCCAAGCCTTTCGGATCCGCTGTGACATCCGGCGGATGCTCTTGAGTCTAGGTAGAGCGAGGAAAAAGAAGAAGAGAGAAACGGTTGTTGAGTGTGTGGTCCTGCATCGTCGGCCGTCGTTCCGGTAGTCCCCGACGATGCAGGACTATGAACGGGTTGGAAGAAAGACTAGAAGCCTCGTAGGCGAATGGCGAAGCACAAAATGCAATACATCATGTTTTCATAGAAATAGCAAGATTGCTGAACCGACTCCATCACACTTTGAACTATCTAAATGCATACATACCTAAGACTGTGGCGAGTAAGTATCCGAGCATCTTACGACATATTGTTTCTTCGAAGTGCTAGGAAGACACGGTCCTGCATACACATCTCAAGCATTAACATGCGCGGCGTCTTCGGTATGTACCACCTGGGCCTTGTCAAGGTGGCCCATCTCCTGAGCAAAGGTTGTCCGGGGCACCCACGTAGCACTATTGCGGGGGCCAACCTCCTCCAGCATACGATCAACCTGCTCCAGCGAGAGACCCTTCATCTCAGGCACTAGGGAATAAGCAAACAACGCGCCCAACAGACAGAGCGAGCCCCAGAAGAAGAAAACCTTGGGCCCCAGATTCACTGCGCCCTTCTCATCCCCGGTCATGTAGGGGGCTATAACAGCGAGGATGCAGTTCCAGAACCAACAGGATGCAGTGGAGATCGCGACCCCGCGAGATCGGATGGGAAGGGAAAAGGTCTCGCCCACGACCACCCACGCCGTCGGGCCCCAGGTGGTGGCGAAGAAGAAGATTTGAAAGCAGATCACCGCAATCATGCCCTTGACTGCTGTTTCGTTATTGGGCTGAGCGGTTCCGACTGCTGCAATGATGTACTGCATCAGGAACATCCCAAGCCCGCCGTAAACAAGTAATGGCCGGCGTCCAAAGCGTTCGATTGTCCAGAATGCAAGCGGAGTGGACACCACATTAACGAGTGTTGTGATGAGGGAGATCAGGAACGGGTCGGAGATGGTGCCCAGCTGCTGGAAGAAAGTCGTTCCATAGTAAAAAATGAAGTTCATGCCGCTGAGCTGTTGCATGCCTTGAATGCCCGCTCCCACAATGGTCCGTCTGATATTCGAGCTGGGCTTACTGATGGGGCCTTTGAAGCAGACCAGCCACGAGCTAATGTATCCAGTCTCAGGCGTAACGAGCGATTCGTATTCATGGTTAGCGACGATCTCCGCCAGTTCATTCTGGATGTAGGGGGAGTCGGCCGGCTGTCCGCGGATGAAGCAAAGAGACTCGGTTGCTCTGTCGAGCTTTCCTTTCTTGACGAAATAACGAGGCGACTCAGCTGCAGACGGTCATCAGTTTCCAAGCCAAGGGTCAATGGACTACGGCAGCCATACGGAGAAGAAACAGGGCAACGGCGAGTATGATAGCCCAGATAAACTGGATCGCAATTGGAAGACGATAGGAAATAGTGTCATTCCGGTCTTGAGTTGCGTAAACGACGCAGTTGGCGAGTAACATGCCGATGGTGCTGGGCTCTCGGGGTCAGTGATCACTCGCGCACTGCGATCGTTTACTGGGCAACTCACATGGCGAACTGGTAAGCAGACACGACAGCCCCGCGGATCTTCTTGGGCGAGACCTCGGACATGTAGAGGATGATGACCGCCGACTCGAAGCCTACACCCAGCCCGGCCACGAAACGTCCGACAGTCATCAGGGCCAGCTGTCCGCTACTGGCAGTTTGAAGGACAACCCCACAGCTGAAGATCGCGCAGCCCTTGAGGATGGTGATCCGTCGTCCCCAGAGATCAGCGAGGTCACCGGCAACAATGGCGCCCAGGAATGTTCCCAGCGAAAGAATCGAGGTCATGAGGGACTTGTCCGACGACGGAATCACGAACGGCCGCGATGAATCGATCGGAACTCCAGTGTAGAAGTCATACTCCAAGCCCGTGTACTGCTGAATGACGTATGGCATTCCCAAGACTCCGGACATCCAGCCGATATCATAGCCAAAGAACACACCTCCGAATGCAGCGGAGACACAGACAAGGTAGCCTTTCCAGGTGATGGGGGCCTCGAGGTCCGAAGGGTCGCCTGTCCCGCGGACATTGTCGTTGGTCGTGGACATGATGGAACAATGGTGAGGAGTAGATAATGAGAAAGACAAGGTGGAATCAAAGGGCAGTGGGTTGTGAAATGGAGTCTTGGTAGATGGCAGAGACACGCGGCTTAAGAACACCTCTGGTGGATGCTGTCAGCAGTCGAGACGTCTACTCGGAAGAGTTAAGCTCCTACTCAGTACAGATGATCCGGAGAAGGGTTTCCGGCTCGGCATCGAGACAACAAGCTCCGTCGGATAAGCTGGCGAAGGCGTGTGCAGCTGGATATCCGAAACACGAATCCTCGTGCTTCCTTTCCCCAAATATCCGGTGGCCCCCGCGCGCTGGCTCGGCAACCGAGAACCTTGTACCATCGCGATACTTCAAAATGGGCAGGATCGTGTTGATGGAGTACTTCCGAGTACCTCCCCGGTGGCTCTTTGTGAAAATTACAGATGAAACGGGTGCCTTTGGATGGGGCGAAGCGTCCCTCGAGGGCCACACGGGTGCCGTGGAAGGCTGTCTGGATGCCTGGTTTGAACGGTACAACGGACTAGACGCAGAGTATGTTTAAGATGCTCACCGACTGGATCCACAGAACTCTGACGTGATGGTTTAGTGACATTGAGAATATTTGGCAGCTCTCGTGGCGCGGCAGCTTTTACCGCGGAGGGCCGGTCTTTATGAGTGCACTCTCAGGCATCGATATTGCCCTTTGGGACTTGAAAGGTTTGTGTAATTCCTGGGATAGAGGGCCTTGGCTAACACTTGCGTAGCGAAGAAGCTTGGAGTGCCCATATACCACTTACTGGGGGGCAAGGTCAGGGACAGGATCCGAGTGTACGCTTGGGTCGGGGGAGACCGGCCTACGGAGGTTGAAGCGCAAACGTACGTTACCAGTTACCGCATTGATATCCATACTCATCTTCGATAGCCGGGAACGCATAGATCAGGGATTCCATGCCGTTAAGATGAATGGCACGGGGGATACGGCTTGGCTCGATTCGCCATCGGTCCTAGCAGAGGTTTTCAAACGGGTCAAGACTGTCAAAGACCTCGGAGTCGATGTTGCCGTTGACTTTCATGGCCGAGTTCATAGGCCCATGGCCAAGCAGCTTGCAAGGCTATTAGAGCCGCTTGAACCGCTGTTTATTGAGGAGCCCCTACTTGGAGAACATATTGGGGCCATCAAACAGATCTCTGACCTGACTACAGTTCCACTTGCGCTTGGGGAACGCCTGTACAGTCGCTGGGATGTACGACCGTTTTTGGAGGCAGGTTGCGTCGATGTACTACAGCCCGACATCTGCCATGTTGGCGGCATCTCAGAGCTGAGACGCATTGCCGCCATGTGCGAGACGTACGATGTTGGCGTTGCACCCCACTGCCCTCTGGGGCCCATTGCACTCGCAGCCAACATGCAAGTCAATGCCACATTGGCGAATTTTGCCATTCAAGAAATGGGCCTCGGAATGCACTATAACAACACTGGACAAGACATCACGAGCTATATCAAGGACCCGGAGGTGTGGAAAGTGCGCGATGGGCATCTCGATGTACTGTCTGGACCGGGGTTAGGGATTGAAATCGACGAGCTGGAGGTGAGGAGGCTGTCTAAAGACGCAAAGCCGTGGCCCATTCCGGAGTTTCGCGGGCCTTGTGGTGAGCTCCGGGAGTGGTGACGATGAATGTAAAGATGCACCATAGATCAAATAGCAGGAGTAATTCAATATGCTCTTATGGTAGCTAGTTTCCTTTACCCTACCGAGACATAATTTGTCAATTCTTTAGTACTACAAAGGTTGTGCACGCCTAGATTCTAATAGGAAGTATGCTTGCAGTTCACCAGACATAACATGCTGAGAAGTTTCTTGTTGCCAATATGGGGATCGAGTCAATTTCTAGCCCAAAGAGTATGTAGCACTTTAGAGAAATCGATACAGTATATCCATCACGCCAACCAGCCAAGTCGGATTGTAGTGAGATTTCATCAGGACTACAGAGGACTATGCATATGTTATATCCATGCTCCGTCAACCGAGTAACAACTCCCACTGACAAAGGAGCTCTCCGGGCCGAGTAAGAAGAGGATAACCTTGGCGACTTCCTCGGCCGTACCTTGACGCTTAAACGCAATAGGATCATCAAATGGAGCATCGGAAGCCCGTCCTACCTGATCCCAATGAGCCTGCATCATTGACGTGTAGATTGGTCCTGGCGCAACGGCGTTGATCCGAACCTCGCGGTGCCCATTCTCCTTTGCGGCCACGCGAGTGAGTCCGAGGACACCGTGCTTGCTTGCGGCGTATGCCCCATGGTATGCCACGCCTATTCATGGTAATGCAGAGGTTAGTCGGTTTACTCCGTGAACTAGGACAGGGTGCGAACGATAAATAGCCGGAAAACGCACCAGTCGTAGCGTGTATGGATGCCATATTGACAATGGAGCCGCCGTCACTGATGTGATTCAGCTCGGCTCTCAGGCAATACATGAGGCCGGTGAGGTTGACGTTCAAAATCTTGATCCATTCATCGTCGTCAAGCTGTGCGACGGACTTCACTCCGTGGTCTTTCCCAATAATTCCCGCAACGTTGGCTGCCCCATCGAGACGATGATATCTCGCTTTGATTTCGGCAATCCAGTGCTCAACTTGTTGTTTACTGGAGACGTCGACTTGCGTGGCCATGAACTCGACCGGCGGATCCTGGGCGGAGAAGTGGGATTCGGCGTGGCGGAGCGTGTTGGCGTCCACGTCGGCGATGCAGACGATTCCGCCGCGGGCTGAGATGAGTTTGGCAGTGGCCAGGCCAATACCGCTGGCAGCGCCGGTGACAGCATATACCTTGCCTTGAAGCGACATGATTTAGATAGAATGCTGGCTTCGACTCTCGTCCCCCGCATCTCCTCCTGATAAGAGTGCCTGGGCGACGATCATGTGATTCCGCGGAAAAGTACGCCCGTCGGAGCCGGAAATGCTGTTGATTGGCCAGAATTATCCGATGGCTGCTATACACTCAACTGCCTCATCACTACCGAGGTTCTATCTGGGGTTATTTGCGATAAATCAAAACCAAAGGCTTCCGAACGGTAAAGGACACATTAACACCGCTAATTACAGATTGTAGAAGGTATTGAATCCGGATACTGCCTGTAGTGATAGACGGTTAGGCATCAGGTGCTCAAAAGATATATCGGCGGCGTGACGCTTACCATCGACTCAAACTGTCCCCAACTGGTCAAATCTTCCAGGGAGTCGCTGGGACTGAGGTGAAAGTCACCCAGATTGCCCATCGCGTCTAGGTCAGTAATAGGAATGGGAAACCCATCTCCAATATCCTGCGCATTCGAACCAAATCCCTCGCCTTCGGCACTCATTGTATTCACTGCACGATACGTTGGTGTTGGGAAATTCTCCGGCAGCTGAGCTGTCGCTATCTGGCGTAGTGCCTCCCCGCGAAGCTCCTCCAGGACAAGACAATAACGGGCAGTTAGCGATCCTGGCTCAGACGTGTCGAAGATCTGCTGCTGGCAGCGCTCTGCGGCCGTGAAGTAGGCGCTGTATGTCTCACTCGGCTCGTTGCTGTGCTGTATACTGTAGACATACAGAATGACGGAAGCAGAGAATGCAAAATAAGGCGTGAACTGCAGATTAGATTATAAGCAAGCGGATGCGAGGGGTTCCATGTATTGTAACGTACCCAGAAGGCCCGGAAGAGTTGATTTGCCTGGATCATTCTGTCCACGACTCGAACGATCTCCATCGCCGCGTTCAGGCACTCATCGATGCTCTCCGAGACATGAACCTGTCGCTCCTGCTCTTGGCGGTGCGATGTCGAAGTCCTGTTGGTCAATCTCGCAAAATTCGCAAGCAAAAGCGGACGATTGATGAGGATGACGGTGTGCCAGTAGGCAAGATTGAGGATATTCTGCTGCCGCTGATATATGAGGACCAATGGCGCGGCGTTCGAACTGCGTTGGCCTAGGAAGCCCGAGAGCTCCGAGTGCCATGCTCTAACCTCGGTCATATACTTGGCTGTTAACGAGAACCGCTCGGTGACGGACATGGCTTTAATGGAGTAGATGTCGCTCAACACTCCACTCAGGATCTGGGATAACCTATGTAGCGCCTATGTCAGCTGTGAGTGGAACAGAATTGAGATACATATGTACTTTGCATAGCTTATGGGTCCAAACATCGTCGATAGCCCTCTATCACCTGGAAAGGTGTGCGACGTAATGGCTTGAGGGATATCTTGATCGTCAACACAGGACGGGAACTGTTGGTCGATGTCCTTGTCATTGAACGTCCGCGGTCTCCCGAGGGCGGTACTCAGGTAGTTGTCAAGACTGTACGCGCTCCAGAATGTTCGACGACGGCATTCGATCTCGACCTGGGTCATGGTACTGGAGCGTGCGTGTCGCTGGCGATGCAGCCCGAGAGCGAAAATGAGTCGGCTGACGGTCCCAAAGAGACTCCAACAGTGGTTGATCCGTGACTGGGATAGAAGCCAGAGACACTGGCAGAGCCGAGCTTGGATACTCGCGAGTCGGACAGGGCCACCCTCTTTGGAGAGCTGTTGGTTTGCCGCGCGGAAATACCGACCACTGCAAGTTCACATTAGAATTGTCAGACCTGGCTGGATACGTTGGCCGCGACAGACCTCGTGTTAGCCCCCACCGCAGAAAGCTTGGGTACTGTGTGCTCTTGTGCGACGGCGAAGATCATGAAAAGCACCGCGGTCTGTGCAGGCGCTGCATCTCTATCGCGCATGACACCGCGTGTCTCGTAAAATTGGTCAAACCATTGCTCGACTGTTGGGCGATGCAGAAAGCGATCGACAGGGACTGCAAAGTCAAAGTATCGACGCACGAGGGCCGCAGTATCCTCACGGTCGAGGAGCATGCCGAAGGTCAAGTCCGGCAGCACGGGCGCAGCCTCACCAGCGAGAGAGCATGCATCATCGTAAGGCAAAGGAGAGTCACCAAAGTTGAAGACCGAAATGCCTCTGGGGAGGGCAACCGTCTGCTGGAAGCGTTTCTGGACCCGGGCGAGAAATGCAAGACCGGACGAAGGACCAACATAGTGACCTTCCAGATCAGCCTCTGCCGGCTCCGGTGACGTACGCGAAACAGGCTCGCTAGTGGGCATAAGATCCGCCTGCAGGAAAATCTGGTGAGCTGGGAGACCGACAGCAGTCGAAAAGGGAGTAGGATCGGTCGTGCTTTGGGGGTTGTCCTCGCGAATTCGCGAAACTGCGGCCAGGCGAGCGGGAGGCCCACGGTCTGTCACTCGGACGGTTGGCCGTCTTCCTCGAGTGTAGGATGCGTTGTAGGAACAGGTGACGGATGCTTCCATGCAGACGTGGCATGGGCGTTGGCCGGTACATCGCACCTTTCTTCTGCGGTCGGATCAGACAACCATTGCCGAGCGATACATAAAGGGAGGAGGAGATGGCAGCGGCTTACTTTTTGCACCGGTCGCAGGCCCGCGTCACCCGGATCCGGGCCGATCTACGGCTCCAGGGCTCTGAGGAACTGGGGGTCGTAGGGTTGGCATCCGGGGAAAGTGGCTCCATCGCTGCGGGTGTCTGCAGAGTCGACGGAGAGGACAAGGGATGAGGCTGGAGGCCACTGGGGGTCAAGAAGCCGGCAGTCGAGTCTCGTTTTCCGTCTTGGCCTTGGACAGGTGGGGGAACAGTGTGGGGATGGTCGAGACCCTGCTGTGGAGACGCCGTCTCGTACAGGATGGACGATTTCTTGTGGACTGACCTGACGCATACTGTACGAGCGCATTCACACAGGAACCCCCTGGTAAAGTCATGGTTAGGTACTCTGTGGAGACTATCTGGCCTGTCCAGGACTCCAGGAGGCGGCCAAGCAGATGGGCAAGCAGGACAAGCTCAATCCTCAAACGCCGCCTTTCCGCTTTCTACTCGATATATTAAATAAGCCACAGGAACGAACATGGGTTGAGGAGAACGAGGCCCACGCGTCATCGAGCCTGGTGCCTGGCGAATTGGAATTTGTGGCCCCCAAAATCCCCCCCGAATCCTCTCAAATCCTCCGAAATCTCTCAAAATCCCCCCAAATCCCGCAAAGATCGGCACCGAAGCCATCCCCAGTTCTCGACCGCGTATCGAAATATCACAAGCAATGTCGGCGACTGCAGAGAGCCCCCTTCCACCCACCATGCGCGCGTGGGTGCGCACCAGACGTGGTCCTGCCAACAGTGCGCTCCAACTGGCCAGCATCGCCACCCCCGAAGTGCCGACCGGCTCGTCGTCCGATGTGCTCATTCGCGTGTCGCATGTCTCGCTCCAGGTCAGCACCGAGCTGACACTCAAGGCAATTCCAGCCCTGCCACTGTCTGGCCCGTGGACCCCAGAGCTCGAACTGTCCGGACAGGTCGTGACGGCGGGCGGCGGGGCCCCGGACGAGTTGCGCACTCCAGGCACCCCCGTCATCGCCTTTCGGACCCCTGTCGCCGCCATGCTGATGGGTAATGGCGTGCTGGCCGAGTATGTTCGGCTCCCCGGTAGTCAGGTGTGCCTCATCGACCCTGCAGTGGACATGGCGTCTGCCTCGGGCGTCCACTGCTCCGGGAGTGCAGCGCTGAACATGATTCGCACCGCAGGCGTGCGAGAGGGCCATTGTGTGCTGGTCAACGGGGCCAGCGGTTCAGCCGGCTCGGTTCTCGTGCAGTTGTGCAAGGTTCGAGGAGCTACGGTCGTGGGCGTCGCCAGTGGTGGGAACGAGGCGATGGTGCGCGAACTGGGCGCCGATGAGGTCAGTGCAGCCTGCAGCTTGCAGCTTGAAGGGTGAAACATCATCATGGCTCACTCGGTGTACAGTTCATCGACTATCGACAACACCTCCCGCTTTCCGCGTATCTTGCCGAAACCTATGGCGATCAGCCGTTCGACTTTATTCTGGACTGTGTAGGCACTCAGGAGCTGTTTATCCACTCGCCGGGTTATCTGAAGCCCAACGGGACTGTGGTGAACATTGGGATGCTCGAGGGGGTCGGGGTGACCGTGTGGAACATGCTCCTCAACAGTTGGCTGCCCACCTGGCTGGGAGGCGTCCCGCGCCGATACATTGGAATCAGTTCACCCCCAAAGCGTGATGATGGGATCTATCTGGCCGACCTGATAAAGCAAGGCCGTCTGCGGATTCCCGTCGACTCGGTCTTCCCTATGGAGGATGCAGTAGGTGCATACGCGCGTATCGCCACGCAACGAGCCCGTGGTAAAGTTGTGATCAAAGTGACTAGTGAATAAGTGTTTTGCGTGTAGCTGAAGGAGGTTGTCTTGCAGTTTGCACGAGGATACGAGTGTTTGAATAGCAAAGAAGGGCGCCTGCCGAGGCTCGTATTCGCCGAGGTCGATCGGCTCGTGGATTTTGCTTGTTACTTAAGAACACCACCAGTACATCCCATCTTCTTTAGAAAGCATTGACCATGGCCGAAACTTTGCCTGCCTCGTATGCCCCGCTGAAGCTGCCCGACATTCGGGTTTCGCATGTCCCGGAATCCTCCGCAGCTGTAACCCCCGTCATCCTGGTCCACCTGGACCGACCGCGACAGAAAAATGCCTTTACCCCGAGCATGCAGGAGAGTCTCATTAAGCTGTATAGCTCTATAGATGTGGATCCCCGAGTCAAGGCTATCGTACTGACCGGTAGCGGGTCTGCGTTTTGCGCCGGGATGGACCTGAATATCGGGTTTGGAGCGGGGGGCAAAGCGAGCGATCAACTGTCATTCGGCAAGACTCGGCGCAATCTTGATCACAGAGACAGGTCAGGGTCGGAAGCCATAGCACTGAACAAGTTTATCATTGACAATGTCGCAGTGGAGGTCAGCTAGCGCTAGCAATCCACAACTGCAGCAAGCCCACCGTCGTGGCCATCAATGGCGCCGCAGTCGGCATTGGCATCACCATGTGTTTACCAGCGACTATCCGCATCGCCTGCAGCCAGGCCAAGGTTGGGTTCGTCTTTGCCCGTCGCGGGCTGACTATGGAAGCATGTTCAGCCTGGTTCCTGCCTCGTCTCATCGGCCTCTCCAAAGCAATGCATCTCGTGGCGACAGGGTCGGTTTATTCCGCGAGCGAACCCCTCCTCCAGGGCTTATTCTCGGAGCTTCTCCCCACCCCAGAAGCTACCTTACAGCGGGCACTGGAGATTGCAGAGGACATTGCACGAAACACGTCCGTCGTCTCCACGAAACTGATGAGGGATATGATGTGCCGTGCGCCCGAGTCGCCCGAGGAGATGCACCTGCTGGACTCTCGAGTCATCAACAGTCGCTACGGCAGCCACGACAATCTCGAGGGCGTGCGGAGCTTCTTTGACAAGCGGCCTCCGGCTTTTGCAGACACCATGCATGATCACAAGCCCGATTTTCATCCGTGGTGGAAACCGGTAGATGTGCGCGGACCAAGCAAGTTGTGATACTGCCGCAGAGGGTGTGGGATATGCCTACGTAGCTATCGTGCTGTTGGTGTCCTGATCTCGCTGCCACAGACTTGGCTCTGTAGATTGAAATCGTGTTTTCTAACGTTGCGGGGCTTGTACTCTAACCGCTACCTTCAATGCGTGTGTTTTACTAGCGAACAGTCGAATTGGGAGACCAACCTTGAGTTTGACACAGTGGTCACTGCTCTGCAACGTGAAGAGTGGCTATTAGTTACAACCTGCCCGAGCTGGATCTCTCGAGGGATTTTCTACATGGGTACATGACGCGCCATTCATCAGGGAGACATTTGCGAATAGTAATGCTCGTTGATTGTATTATTGTGTATCGCCCTCCGCAAGGCCCACGTCGTGTTACCATGAAATTGTCCAAGGCCGGTGGGCATAGGCATGACGACTATTAATTTACCTGTGGTTTAATAAATGGCTGATTGCCGTTGCTGGCTCGAGTATACCCCTAGGCAGTATACGTCTTATCTTCTGCCCAGCATTGGATCTATACTCTACTGTGCTGTGGTACCATGTTCCACACAGCGTAAAAGATAATATTGACCCTCGAGTTATTACGCAAACCTGGACGGAACATCGACTGTTCGCGACCATTCGGGCGGAAGAGCTGTTGTTGCAGCGTAGATTGTCGCTGGGGGGATGGACCAGCCCAAAGAAGTCTTTGTCGTCCAATCAGAGGCCATGCACTTGGTAACAGGATCAAATTATGGCGGCGATTGCTGTTTTCCGTGATTAATGCTCCGTGTTTGGGCACATTCCCCCAAGGACCCCAAGAATGCAGAACACACCAAGAATCAGGTTCACATTCAAAGGCCATGGCAATAATAAGCTAGGTCGTTCTACGACCGCAGAGAAGATGAAGCCACACTTGGCGAATGAGCGGTGTCGGTAGCAGAGTTACAACACCGATGACATGGAGAGGATCATGCCATCGGATCTGGGCCACTGCGTTCAGACTCCTGGGGCCAAATCAAAGTGACTCAAGGTTGTCCACTAGAGCGTATTGCGTACCAGACCAAGAACAACCCGAGGGCGAATCTCGGGCGAAATTGCAGGGCCGGGGCCGGCACAAATCCGGGGGGACGTGAATGTGCGGGGTTGATGCTTACCCCGGATCAACTTCAGGGAGTACAAGATTGCCTGCAAACTCCTCCAGCTTCAGATCCAAGTAGGTACGCCACAATGGATGACCTCGAGCTTGTTTTGGCCTATCTGGCTACGCCGTTCAATGTTGGCGTGACCGTTGCGTTTCCATCGCTGGCCGCCCTCGGGGTGCATGCGCTGTCCCAGTACCATGAGCCCCCGGCTCATCTCGCCGCAGCTTCTGCTATTCTTCTCGCACCGGCGACAGGCATCGCCGTTAAAGGTGCCTGGAATGTCACCACGGAGGAAGCCGGGCGGGCAGTGGCCCTAATGTACACTCTTTTCGCTGCCACGCTCCTATCCTCCATGGCCATCTACCGCGTCTTCTTCCACCGTCTCCGTCACTTCCCAGGACCCCTCTCGTGCAAGCTCACCATGTGGTCCTGGCCGCTGACTGACTGGAGAGGCACCCGCTTCTACCGCATCCAGGAGATGCACCAACGCTGGGGAGATTACGTTCGGATTGGCCCACGCGAGATCTCAGTCGCCAACCCCGACGCCCTCACCGCGATTTATGGTCCCACTGGGCCCAGTGCAAAGGCGACCCGGGGTCCGTGGTATCAAGCCCAGGAAATGACTCCCAACGTCTATAGTCTTCAGACACAACCAAAGATCACGGATCATAATCGCCGTCGCCGTGACTGGGATCCTGCCTTTAGCATCAAGGCTCTGGAATCGTACCAGCCCAATATTCTGCGAAATACAGAGTTGCTTCTTCATCAATTCGAGCGACTGTCCAGGCAGGGGCCCGTCGATGTCAAAGAGGGCATGCTCTGGTTTGGCTTTGACATGATGGGCGAACTCGGCTTTGGACGCTCGTTCGGCACATTAAAAGAAGCCAAACTGTCGGCCATTGTTCACCTCGTCGAGACTGGTGCGCGCGCGATCAATGCGATGGGCAATGTGCCGTATGTCTCGTACATCCTCCACCTTTTGCCGAGTCCCCTCAAACAGTTCGAGATATGGCTGGAAGAGGCGGTGAATTGGAGGATGGCCAAAGCTGAAAAGAACGAGCTTGTCGAGGCTGACGTGTTTGCGTACCTTCTCGGCGAGCGAGGCAAGCAGCGTCGCCACCTTGATAGGAAGGAGCTGCACCAGGACTGCATGTTGATGGTGATAGGCGGGAGCGACACGACTTCCAACGCCCTGTCATTCGCGCTGTTTGAACTTGCGAGGAAGCCTGAGCTGACCCAGCGGGTTCGTGATGAGATTTGCAGTCTGTTTCCCGACGGCAGTCCCATTGACGACTTCAAAAAATTGAGGGACGAAGCGCCTTTGCTCAATGCATGTCTCAATGAGTCGCTCCGTCTGTGGCCTCCAGTTCCCTCTGGACTGCAGAGACACATTCCAGCCCCGATTACCATGTCCGATAAGGTTGTGATCCCGGCCAACACAGTGGCCTCAACGCACTGTTTCACAATGCATCGAGATCCGCGCAATTTCTACGATCCCGAAAACTTCATTCCAGACCGGTGGGTAAGCGATGCAGCGGATGACAGCAAGCCTCACAATGTCAAGGCTTTCACGCCCTTTGGGTTTGGGGCGACCTCGTGCATCGGCAAGAACCTCGCCTTCATGGAGATGAGGGCCGTTCTCGCCGGCTTCCTCCGCCGGTTTGATTTTTCGATGGAGCCAGAGGAGATGGTGCGGTTCCGCGAGTCCATCCGTGACCAGTTTGTCGCGGCCTCTGATGCGATGCTGATGGACATCTCCCTACGCGACAAGAAGGTTGCTTGATGGCGCCGCCTGGCCGGTCGTCTGCAGTGTGTCGGTTACCCGCATGGGTGGAAGGTAGTTGATGCATTGAAGATGATTTTATCCTCAGTAATTGTGTTTAGTATGATTATCTGTAGTTGAAATTGAACGTACAAATATGTACTGGGCCAAGGTCTTCGGTTTACCACAGCTGCTTCTCATTATCCAAGCCCATAGTAAACAACCGACGGCAATGCAATCAACATGGAGCGGAATCACACAGGAGCAATCCTGCGCAGATACAGCGAAGATACAGCGAATCGTACACAAATTCTGGATTTAGTACCCTACTCCGTACGGGCAACGAGATCATGCCGCGGGCTTACGATGTAAGAACAAAGTCTGTGTGTTGCAGAAGCCTCTCAGGCCAGCGCTTCCCCATTCAGCCCCAACCCCGCTCTTCTTATGTCCTCCAAATGCCGCCGTGGGCCGGATGGCCAGGTGCTCGTTGAACCAAACGCTGCCGACGTCCAATTCCTCCCCGATTCGCACAGCCAGGTTGTGATCTTTCGACCAGACGGAGGCTCCCAGGCCCATCTCACTCGCATTGACGCGTTCCACCACCTCTGCCGTGTCAGACCACTGGAGCAGGGGCACAATGGGACCAAAAGGCTCTTCAACCACAATCTTGCTGTAATCCGGCGGGTTATCGATCACAGTGGGCTGGATAAACAGGCCGTTGCTCGGGGTCTTGATGGTATCCCCACCGGTGAGCACCGTGTGGCTGTTTGTCCCCGTGTCGGCAATGAATTCGCGTACACGATCGTACTGCAGTCGGTTCTGAACCGGGCCCATGAACACCCCGTCTTCCGAACCATTACCAACTGTCAACGACGAGGAGTGCGCCACGAAATGGTCTCGGAAGGGTTCGTATATATCTCTGTGGATGTAAATACGCTTGATGGCAATGCATATCTGGCCGGCATTGAGAAAGACCGCGTTTGCGATCTGCGCGGCGGCCTCCTTCACATCCACATCCGGACACACAATCGCCGCATCATTTCCACCCCTATGCAATCGGTTAGAGCGCAGAACCCCGACAAAAAGAGACTGGATTGTGCCACTTACAGCTCGAGTGTGACTCGCGTCAGGTTATAGCTCGCGCTCCTCATGACACTCTTCCCGGTAGCAGTCGAGCCGGTAAAGCTGATTTTGTCAATCCCAGGATGTGCTGTGAGCATAGGGCCCAGGCTGTCGTCCCCGCTCAGCACCTGGACGACCCCTGGAGGAAAGAAGTGCTGCGCAAGCTCCACGACTTTGGTGCCGCAGTAGGGAGTGAACGGGGATGGTTTGATGATGATGGTATTGCCCGTCATGACTGCCGGAGCGAGCTTTCCACAAAGGAGCATGACAGGAACTGGAGGAGTCAGGTCTCTGCTACTGGGGTCGGTCGTTTAATGCTTCACGTACAGTTCCAAGGCACAATACCGACAACCACTCCGAGCGGTGTATATCGTGTCTTGACGTAGCGATCATCGCTGTCCTCCACCACCTCTTCAGGAAGATCAAGTTCACATGTTCCGACTAGCCAGTGCACCGCAGAGTCAATCTCTTGCTCTGCAAAGCGGGTCTGTAGAGCTTTAGTCAAGCGAGGGGGCCAACGAGATGGGGAAACTCAGTACCGGCTTTCCTTGTTCTGCCGTGAGCAATCGGCTAAATTCTCCTTTATGCTCGGCAAGTTGTGCAGCAAAAGCTCTCAGCTGCTCCTTGCGGTACTCGACCGATGTTTTCTTCCAGGTTTGGAACGCCGCTCGTGCTGCGTTGATGGCTCTGTCGACATCTTCGGATGTCGAGACGGGACAGGAGAAAAGGTATTGATTTGTGGCCGGATTAACGCCGCATCGTGTATCTTTGGTGCTGCTGAGCTGGCCGTCAATGACATTGGAGAAGGTCTGAAAGTCCAGCTTGCCCACTCGGGTCGTCGTCACCATATTGCACGTGGATACTCTACGGGCGGGTGTTGCAAAGTGATAGTTGACGTTACCGGTGTTGTAGACAGAAAGAAAGAAGTGAGGGGTCAAGACGTAACGAGGGATATCAGGGATGGATTCAGTATTTCTGCCCTACTGCCTCTCCCAAGCCCGTCTCCCGACGCCGGCGGCCAAATCCCCCAGATTCAGCCGCGGCAGCCAATCGCCAACCGCTCCTCGGCCCAAGTGTGGCCGTATGTCTGCGGGGAAAGTAGCCTTAACCTAGGGAATATCGAGAGGAGAATAGTTCTCCTCTTGCCTTCCAACCCCAACCTTGAACACCAGCCCGACAGGACGAAGGCAAACCCTCGCTGCAGTGCACATTCTTACACAGCAGCCATGCCAGACTCGAGCACCAGCACTCGCGCTCTCGTGTCGTACCAGCCACAGGATGGCCGCCTGGACTGGAAATTGCACGACGTGAATCTACGCGACATTGGGCCCGACGAACTGCTGGTTCAGGTTGTGGCTGCAGGGATATGCCACACCGATCTGGTCTTTTCGACCTGGCCATCCGATCTCATTCCCTACCCCAAGGTTCTCGGCCACGAAGGTGAGTGAGAGTACCCGTAGACAACCGAGGCTTGTTGCTGACCAATGCAACAGGCTCCGGCCTTGTACAGAAAGTGGGAGCAGGTGTAAGCCGGGCACGGGTCGGCGATTCCGTGCTACTGTCCTTCCAGTACTGCAGTGCCTGCAAGAGCTGCAGCGATGGACATCCGTCCCTCTGTCACCAATTTGCGGCCTTGAACTACGATGGAGAAGCGGGCGTCTACACCACTCCAGGCGACACTCTCCGGGGCGGCTTTTTTGGGCAGTCTTCCTTTGCAAATCTTGCGATTGCGAAGGAAAGTTCAGTTGTGAATGTTTCGCCGCACATCCAGAACGAGTACGAGCTCAAACTGTTTGCGCCAATGGGCTGCGGATTCCAAACTGGCCTGGGAGCGGTCGACAATGTGGCCTCGGCGGGCGAAAGCGACACGGTCGTCGTTCTTGGTCTTGGTGGAGTGGGACTGGTCTCAATCATGGTACGCGTGATGCGAACCTGGCCGCTCCTAATATCCCGGATACTAAAGTGTCTTAGGCTGCGAAGCTGAGAGGGTGCAAGACGATTATTGGGGTGGACAGGCTGGCGGAACGGTTGAAGTTGGCCCAAAACCTTGGAGCAACCGGGGTGGTCAATACCGTCGGCGAAGGCGTCAACGTTTCACATGAGATCATGGCTTTATCCAACGGCGAAGGGGCGTCGGTGGCTATAGACACGACGGGCAACATGGACCTGATTCGTGGAAGCATCCAGTGGACTGCTCATGGAGCGCAGATCATCATCATTGGGGTGCCACCCCCGGAGGCCACGCTCGGTATTCATCTCATTGAATTTATGCAAGTACGTATTCCAGAGTATGCAGAGGTCTTCACTAAAGTCAAGGTCCATAGACTGGGAAAACCATCCGTGGTTGCATCGAAGGGGACGCTATGCCATCCGAGGTACACAGGCCTGATGAAACTCCAAGATATGGCATGCTCACTGGCTGACTATGCTGCAGTATATCCCCAAGATGATCCAGTGGTACCGAGAAGGGAAGCTCCCGATTGATAAGCTGATCAAATTCTATGAAGTATGTCTGAGCGCTTCGTAGCGGGTTGAATGAATCTGATTGCCTACAGATTAACGATTATGAGACTGCGCTCGCTGATATGAAGAGCGGTGCCACGGTGAAGCCAGTGCTGACTTGGTAGATCCTTTGCGCGGTTCGGATGTATGTGTTCGAAGCAGGGTGGATGGCCCCGTATTTCTACCATTCAATGCTCTTATCCACCATAGTAGGTGTTCCAATCATCATTCGCAGGTTACTCGAATATCTTAGAGTAAACCGTCGAGGCCAGGTGGACCGCCGGTGGTTACGAAACATTGCAGCTACGTGTCTTTTATCTGGGCCGCGGTCTATTCTCGGTGAGGAGCGCGTTTAAAGGATGGAGCACTGTAGCAGCAAGGGCAATCTGGACCTAACACTTCATAATAGCAGGTGAACGTGCTTCACAGCTTCAGGGATTGTCAACACTACTCTAGTAACCCAAACCCTCTGTCCTGGAGTCTTTTATCGTTGCTTCGTTCAGGAGCGCGTAGGCGACACGCTTGCAAACATGCTGTCTGCTGAAAGTTCAAGGTCGAAATTGTAGGCATCAAGGGATACTCCAAGCCCCAAGTCAGCATGGGAATAACCCAAAAGGTGATTTATGGCCTCGGGGCTATCTGGTATATGGGAAGTTGGTAATGGCGTAGCTTGACTCATATTCGCAGGCGTCTCCCACTCCTCGCCGTTTGGGTTGGAATCGCCCCTGGCACCGACAGTCCGCATGGTAATTCGATGGAGGGAAAGAGGTGTAGACTTTAGCATCAATGGAAGGTCCGACTCCTCGGGATAACGTGCCATGGACAGAGACAGGTCGATGGTGTGCATCAGTCGGAAATATACATTGGGCTGTTGGAGCATCATGTTGCCCCAGTCATTCGTGGTTGACACAGGGGACATGGAAAGTGGGCGCGTTCTCGCACTTGCAACGGTCGAGGGGGGTCTGGGGGTGGCGGAGTCGACAACCGCGTTGATAAACTCGCGCACCTCATCCGTCTCCTCATACCGTGCTTGAAGACTTTCCATCGCTTGCATGTAAATGTTGAGCTGGCCTTGCCGCTGTGCGAGTTGAGACGGGGTGGTGGAGAGCCTCACGTCCAGAATGTGCAGCACAAATGGAATAGCGGTGAAAGCAACCCTATCAGCTCGTCATTATGGGGCTGATAATGGGTTGTACGCATTGAACTTACACACTTATGGGCAGGTATAGGGTTAGCTTGAGCTGCACCAGCTCCTTGAGGTGCTCCGTTATCTGAGCGGTGGCATCTTCCACTTGGACTCTGGCCTCAGGGAGATTGTTCTCTTTGAACTCGAGCCCGGGCAACTGCGCGGTGGATATCAGGGCTTCGTGGTGATACAAAGAGAGCCGGGCCGCGCTGTGATTTTGATTAGTCGCACAGGAGATCGTTGCGTCCCAGAACTAAAGGACTTACTGGTAGTACAAGTACATCAGATTGGTGTAGAGAATGAGTGACTTGCTGGTACTCATGATGCTAGCTGGAGTTGGGAACTGCATCATTGTTCTCTCAAACCAGGTCTGGAGGCCATGTTTGCATGTCTGAATGCGGTCCAGCGTCTGTCGAGCCTTTGTAGGACCGAGCAGGTGGACATCAACCGGCTTGCTGGACGGATAAATAGTTGTGATAATGTTCGTCAGTGGCAGTGCAAGGCCACAGAGTGCGAGAAACAGCTGGACTAGCGATAGTTTGGTCTCCGGATCGTACACATGCGAATTGTGGATCTCATCCTCAAAGTCAGATTCCGTCAAAACCATATTCGCCATGTCGAACTCGTCTAAGGAGATGTGCAGTCTCCGCCGGACTCCCAGAGGGAGAATGCGGTCCCGAATAATGCAGCACCACCAGAGTCGCTTCAGAGCATTTTTCTCCTCTGGGGTCCGGTCCAAAAGAAGACAGGGATGGTCTGCCCCTAGGTCCTGGGTGAGGCCGATGGCTGTTGTTAGCCAAAGCGAATTGACCTTTCTGCAGTCTCCCATGGAGGCCCTGAAGGAGAGCAACAACGCCCCCTGGGCGCTTGCAAGGGTGTTGATTTCCCCTGTGAAGTCGAATAATAGCTGGGCACCCGAGCGTCAACGATAACCTTCAATGTCTATGCGATGATAGCCACATACCTTAGCACGTCGATAGTATACGGCTCTGGCGCTTCGGGTCGATGAAAAGCCAAGACGTTGAACAGTTTCCGCAGTCAGGAACTGTCGGAACATGTTAGCCAGGCTAGATGCCCAGAGGTCGCTATGTGGGCAGTGTGCGTACCCCGCATGAGACAAAAAGCATAGCTTGAAATACAAAGAGAGAAAGTGTTGGGTTATCGGCCTGGGAACAGGTGCGCCCGTAATACATATCCCAGAAGGCAGACTCGTCGAGGAGTGGCAGCGTTGGATGGACATGGAGGAAGTACTCGCGGACGAATTGATCCACTGCCGGTCGATCTGGTACTCGGAAACAACCTTGCATCTCAAGGAACTGAACATCTTGCTTGAGCATGAGCGACGGATCGGCTTTCAGAAAGGGAAAGTATGTGTAGATGACATGAGCTTCCATTGTTGGTTCGAGGCCCACATCAGTGAGCCCAGCGCGATACGCACGAGCAGGCACTAGACTCTTCGGGCTCGGCGCCTTTGGGTTTGCCTCTGTGTCAGGTTGAAGTTGAACCCGGGATGAACGTTCTGGTGGGCTGGTAGAATTATCCTGGGTTGAAATTGACCGGCTCTTGGCCGTTTGGCTGGCCAGAACTGTTAGAGATCATCCGTTGATGTTGCGACATGCTGTCTGCTTACTACTTGGATGGTCGACCCTTGACCTCGCAAGGCCGCCGATCCAGAGCACAGTTGGTGCATGGTCCCTGGCGAAGCACCGCATCGCAGCGAACCTTGCGAGCCCGACAGCACAGACACGCTTTGGGCGCTCGAGTGCGAGGCGGGACGTGCACCGCGGTTCCTAGACCATTGTCTGCCATGATGAGTGAATAAAAAGGCTCAGCGGCCCAACCGAGATGAATGACTGAGGACACTGGGTGAGATCAAGGCAAAGGGAGCGTTGAATTTGGGGGAGATGATCCCCAGAGAAAACGCAGTGCACGAAACTCCGGGGCCCCGGCCGCCCTGCGGGGTCATTGGAGTGCGGAGTTGGCTGCGTCCACTAACATTGGCGGTAATCATGAGTATGTTCCTCGAGTCTGTGGCTGAGCTGGGGCCCTACTCTGCCATAGCCACGTTACGTCTAGACTGTTCAGTCGCCCGGTTGGTCAAGAAACCAGCCATCCATAACCCAGTACCCGATAGTCAGATATAAGCCAAAAATGGCGATTCGCCGGGGTACCCAATTTCTCAATGCGCGAGATTTAAGCCGCGGCTGAAATTGGGAGACGATGTCTGCCGAGTCGCCGAGTCACCGAGTGTCGGACTGTGAACATGCCGGTGCCCCACTCAAGCCCCGACGGGCCCCCGCGTTCGCCTGCAGGTGCCCCGTGCTGATTCTGTGGATCTTCCGGGTTCCGGGGGCGCGGGGGAGAGGAAGAGGAGGGGGAAGTCCACCATAGTTACTAAGATCGCTCTTGGTTTGTGGCCTCCCATCAGACATGAACGGGCTATTGATACGGCGGTGTAGCATGCATTCGTGACCCAATGTACATATGGTGTAACGTAATTCCCGGGCGATCGGCGCATCCCGGTCGGTCGGCGCACCCAAACATATATATAAATCAAGACTTTTAGAACCTTCATAACTCAACAACCATAAATGTAATAAGTAAAAATATCATTATACTAGCTATTAGAATAGTATATATTAAGACTATATAGGTTTTAGCTCTAAACACAAGGTATATCCTTAGGTAACCAAGAATACAGCTGTATTTTATGTA
The DNA here is from genome assembly GCA_025688815.1 of Aspergillus carlsbadensis. Classification (NCBI taxonomy): domain Eukaryota; kingdom Fungi; phylum Ascomycota; class Eurotiomycetes; order Eurotiales; family Aspergillaceae; genus Aspergillus; species Aspergillus carlsbadensis. Next base: position 603,528 of record MU628173.1, read on the forward strand.
ATTTATAGTTTTCAAAGGCTACCTATAGATTATAAGGGATAGAAGGAGCCTAATGGTTTTAAATAAGTCTTATTTACTATGCTATAAAGTTTTATTATAATTTATCTAATTTTCATGGAGATATTTAGGTCTAAAAAATGCCATTTTATATGGTATACAGGGTGCGCCGACTGATAGGGATGCGCCGATCGCCCGGGAATTACGTT